>JARQOD010000010.1:107617962-107653287 GCA_033576555.1 Oophaga sylvatica | reverse complement strand
AAAGTTAAATGTTCATTTTTTCTTCCCGTTGTTCAGTTCATGTGAAGCCTAAAGGGGTTAATAAACTTCTTGAAAGGGGTTTCGATCGTTGAGGGGTTGCAGTTTTTAGAATGGTCCTTTTGGGAAAATTTCCCCCATTTTTGACCCTCAAAGTGACTTCAAATGTGAGGTAGTCCCAAAAAAAAAAAGGGTTTTGTAATTGTTGTTGTAAAATGAAAAATTGCTGGTAAATTTTTTAAACCCTTTAATTCCTAACAAAAAAAAAAAATTTTGTTTCCAAAATTTGTGGTGATGTAAAGTAGACATGTGGGAAATGTTATTTATTAACTATTTTGTGTCACAAAATTCTCTGGTTTAACAGAATAAGAATAAAAATTAGAAATTGCAAAATTTTCAAATTTTCACCAAATTTCTGATTTTTTCACAAATAAACGCAAAAATTATTGACATAAATTCACCACTAACATGAAGCCCAATATGTCACAAAAAAAACAGTCTCGAATCGCTAGGATCCGTTGAAGCGTTCCTGAATTATTACTCATAAAGGGACACTGGTCAGAATTGCAAAAAATTGCCAGGTCATTAAGGTCAAATAGGCTGGGTCATGAAGGGGTTAAAGTGACTGTGTTTAATATTGATGATTATTGTGCTTCAGATAACTGGAAAGACTCTTTAACTCAGTAGCAGATGAACATTCCAGAATGTCAATCACTGAATCCAGTAAAAAGACTGACTCCACTGAGGGACTGCTCAGATTGACTCAGTGGGCACACCAGAAATATGGACACTCGGGAGAAACAGCTTCTTGACAATGGGCACAGACCAGAAGAGTGCCCATCAGAATAGATTTTATAAAAGATTTGGATCCTCACATCCTATCAATGATGGTGTAAAAATCTGGGGGACAAAGGTCCACAGAACCTGCTGAAGTAATTGCTCGTAGAGCAGATATATGCTGATAGCTATGAAACCACGGGCAAGAGAAGTGGGAACACGACCAACTGACAGGTGTTATCTCAGAGAATAATATATACATTTTTTCCTTTAGATCGAAATCTGGAAATGGTGCATCGTTGCAGCCACCGTGTGCATAGTCCTTTCATCTTCCATCACTACCCAAGGATCTTCAGACAAAAAAAACGAGAGACCAACCGTGGAAAATGGGGTTTTATGAAAAACTAAACAGAATCTATGGATTTATTTGGCTCAGCTGATGAACACTAGCCATTTTTGTATGACAAAGACTACTATTTTACCAATATTAGAAACTTGTCTGGTGGCGGTACCGACCCCTTTACAGTTATGGACAAAGCGGATAGGGGTATCTACTAAAGATGATGAATTGAACAATAAGATGTGATTCAAAACTTCACATACAATAGTAATTTTTGCTATATTTTGTGCATGCATTGCTTTGTGTTGTTGTATACAGTGTACACTTCCATTATTATCCTCATGTCAATCATCCACTAAAACTGTCCCCTTAGGGTATGGTACCTTGTATAAATAATGTATGGCTCAAAATAGGCAAGGGTGGATTGTAGTATGAATATAAAAATGGCTATATTGAGTCCATATTGAAATATACAGAATGCATTCAGACCATTGCAAAGCAGCATTACTGGTCGGTCATACATTTACAGATGGTCAATGCTCATAGTGACACAATCTTGAGAACTGTTTACTTATTGTCTGAAAGTCTTCACCTCACAAACAGTTCTATGTTTCTCTGTGTTGTTTGTTTTTGTAAAACATGAAGGTTTATTTAATCTCTGTCTGTGGTGGCTCAGTGGTTAGTAGGGTTGAGCATTCCGATACTGCAAATATCGGGTATCGGCCGATATTGGCTGTATCGGAATTCGATTCCGAGTACGATATTTTCGTCATATCGGATACCGGAATCGGAATGTCACTGTCACTGTCAGTGTCCGTCGGTCGGGTCTGTCAGGAGTCAGCGGCACTTACCCGGCAGAAGATCTCCGGCGGTCACATCCCGGATGCTTGATGGCCGCCATCCTCTTCTCCCTGGCGGTCACATGCAGTTTCTCGCGATAACTGCAGTGACTGCTGGGTAATCGCGGCCGTAAAGCAGTCCGATGACGTCACCGCCGGAGAAGCAGGTAATCAGCTGTGCTGCGCCCGGGGTGTCAGGCTCTGCCTGGCATTCCGATGTAGCAAAGCTGGATCGTCGTGGGACACTCGTTACTATGGACTGCGTCGGACAGGTGGTATACTGTTGGTTTGTTTTTTTTCTTTTTTTACAGGAGATCGATGGCGTCGCAGGAATGAGAGTGTGTAATAAAAGAAATGAAAACTGTGTTGTCTCTTTTATTTCATTAAAAGACTTTTTTCTTGCTGTGTCTTTTTTTTAAACATTTAAAAACTTTGGGATTAATAATGGATCGGTGTCTTATTGACGCCTCTCCATTATTAACCGGGCTTATTGTCACCGTGCAATAAACGGTGACAATAACCCCTTATTACCCCGCTTGCCACCGCTACAGGGCAAGTGGGAAGAGCCGGGTAAAGTGCCACAATTGGCACATCTTTTGATGCGCCAAATGTGGGGCTGCTGTAGCCTGGTATTATCAGGCTGTTGAGGGCCAAAATCCATGGGCCTTGACAGTCTTTTAATACAGGCCGCAGCAGTCTGCATTTTACTTGGCTGGTTAACAAAAATAGGGGGACCCCTACGCCGTTTTTTTTTCGAGGGGATCCCCTATTTTTGTTAACCAGCCAAGCTAAGCAGACTGCTGTGGCCTGGTATTATTTAGGCTTGCAAGGTCCATGGATATTGGATCCTTACCAGCCTGAAAAACCAGGCCTCAGCGGTCTGCTTCATCTGGCTGGTTAACAAAAATAGGGGGGACCCCACGCCAATTTTTTTCGAGGGGATCCCATATTTTTGTTAATCAGCCAAGATATGCAGACTGCTGTGGCCTGGTATTATCAGGCTGGCAAGGTCCATGGATCTTGGCTCCTTAACAGCCTGAAAATCCAGGCCTCAGCGGTCTGCTTCATCTGGCTGGTTAACAAAAATAGGGGGGACCCCACGCCAATTTTTTTCGAGGGGATCCCCTATTTTTGTTAATCAGCCAAGATATGCAGACTGCTGTGGCCTGGTATTATCAGGCTGGCAAGGTCCATGGATCTTGGCTCCTTAACAGCCTGAAAATCCAGGCCTCAGCGGTCTGCTTCATCTGGCTGGTTAACAAAAATAGGGGGACCCCACGCCATTTTTTTTTCGAAGGGAACCCCTATTTTTGTTAATCAGTTCCCTCTGACGTCACTGATGGTGTCCCTGGCTGACTGAAGTGAAAGTGGAAAGCAATCAATTAAGCTTTCCACTTCCTCTCCTGTCAGCAGGAGAGGAGCTCATTCATTTGGGGGTTTACTGTGAGGCTGCAGCATTAGCTGCGGTCCCTGCAGTAAACATTAACCCTTTCTGAAGGATTACACCGTGGGACCTGACTGTGCATGGGATAGGTAAGAATAATTTTGCTTTATTATTTTATTTTTATTACAGGAAATGGTTTTAGCAGGTAAATAAAATATGGTCAAAAACTGTGTGATTATTTCATTAAACTTCTTTTTTATTAAAGTGTGTGTGTTTGATTTTTCTTTCATACAATAGGATTAATAATTTATAGTTGTCTAATTGACAGCTCTCAATTATTAACCTGGCTTAAAGTGACCTTTCAATTGCAAGGTCATTTTAACCCCTTATTAACCCATTCGCCACCGCTACAGGGCAATGGGAATAGACGGGCAAAGTGCCAGAAAGGGCAAATCTAATTAGAGATTTGCCCTTTCTGGGGTGTCTGGGGCAGATGTTAGTAGCCGGGGGGGGCCAAAAATAATGGTCCCTCTCTGGGCTATTATTATCTGCCCCCACTCACTGGCTTTGTCTGTCTGGTTGCGAAAATAGGGCGGGAGCCCACGCATTTTTTTTCAGCAATTTTACACCTCATATATATATTATATATATATATACATGTCATTGAGTTTGTGACACATATATATATATATATATTTATAGTTCATACTCTTCTACATAGTATAATAGCCGCTAATTCAATTGCCGGCTTTTGTGAAAATGCAGAACCCGACATGAAATGACACTTGGTTTACATAGAGTTAACCATGTCTTTTCATGTAGTTTGATATCTGATTTGCACAAACAATTACATGAGTGTAAATGTGCAAAATTTCACACCTGTAGGGGTTAATTAAAGGTGTAAATTCGTAGCAAAAAAGTCCGGTTTTTTTACAACGAATTTATACCTTTAATTAACCTCTACAGGTGTGAAATTTTGTACACTTACACTCATGTAATTGTTTGTGCAAATCAGATATCAAATACATGAAAAGACATGGTTAACTCTATGTAAACCAAGTGTCATTTCATGTCGGGTGCTTCTGTCTTTTCACAAAAGCCGGTTTTACCCGGCAATTGAATCAGAGGCTATTTTACTATGTAGAAGTGTATAAACTATAAATATATGTATATATACATATGTCACAATGACATGTATATATTATATATATATATATATATATGTATTCTATGTGTGTATATTTAGTGTTTACAAGGAAAAAAAGAGGTTTTTTTAGTTACGATATTTTGTTCCCATAGACTTACATTGGATTTCCGGTATCGGTATCGGGTATCGCAGATATTTTAATGGTATCGGCGATACCATTCCGATTCCGATACTTTTGGATATCGGAAAGTATAGCTCAACTCTAGTGGTTAGCACTGCAACCTTGCAGCGCTGGAGTCCTGGGTTCAAGGACAACATCTGCAAGGAGTTTGTATGTTCTCCCCGTGTTTGCGTGGGTTTCCTCCCACACTCCAAAAACATACTGATAGGGAATCTAGATTGTGAGCCTCATGAGGACAGCGACAATAATGTGTGCAAAACTGAAAAGCGCTGCGGAATATGTTAGTGCTTTATAACAAAAAATAAAGATAAAGATCCTTGTGGTTTTTATATCTATTTTATGGCCCATTGTCTGATGTATGACTGGTATCTCTGTTTCATCTTATCTTGAAAGCTGGCCACTGGACAGGCAAGGTGAAACTAGAGTAACATTGTGTAAATCACTATGTAAGCCCAGAGAAACATTATTAAGAGAAGCATAAACTTGGGTACCTGTTCGTTGTACAGTGTTGTGATACCTGCATAAGTGGGAACGCCCGTGAAGTGTTGTGAATTTCCCAGGGGTTCTCTGTCTTGGTGCTGCTTCTCTGATATTCCAGATGGACGATGTTTAAAAACCTCTTGGTGATGATGTGTGTACATGTGGTTAATCTTTATATGTACTTAATCAATATACTGTATGTATTTAATCTTAATATGTACTTAACCTTTGTGTATTAAAATATACAAAATTGTACGCAGTCACTCTATCCTATTAATTTTGTACTTTTAAATAAAATTGCGTTATATCGCAAGTTGTAGCCTTCTTTAAAGCCGTTTCCAAACCTAAGGCTGGAGTCACACACACCGAGTAAAAAATCTGACTGTTTTAGTCGGTCGATAATCGGATTAAAATTTCATGAACATTGATGCGACTAGCATCCGATTTTTTGTAGTTGATGCGATTTAGTCGCATCTGACCGTAGTTGTCACATCCGATTTACATCCGAATTGCGAGAATTTCTTGCAGGCTTGCAAAAATGACATATAATGGATCCAAAAGAATAGTATTTAAATCACAATAGAAAGAATAGATATATACACATAGAACACATATATATATATATATATATATATTTATATATATATATATATATATATACACATGTCATTGTGACATGTGTATATTATTATATATATTTATAGTTCCTAGACTTCTACATACTGTAATAGCCGCTAATTCAATTGCCGGCTTTTGTGAAATCACAGAAGCCGACATGAAATGATACATTGTTTACACACAGTTAACCATGTAATTTCCTGTATTTTGATATATGGTTTGAACTTACAATTACATAAGTGTATGTGTACAAAATTTCAGACATGTAGGGGTTAATTAAAGGTGTAAATTCGTTGTAAAAAAAAATGTGTCAAATCTCTAATTAGATTTGCCCTTTCTGGGGTGTCTGGGGGCAGATGTCAGTAGCCAGGGGGGGCACAAAAAAAATGTACCCTCCCTAGGCTATTATTATCTGCCCCCACTCGCTTGCTTTGTCTGTCTGGTGGAGAAAATACAGCGGGAACCCCCGCATTTTTTTTTACAACGAATTTACACCTTTAATTAACCCCTACATGTCTGAAATTTTGTTACACATACACTTATGTAATTGTAAGTTCAAACCATATATCAAAATACAGGAAATTACATGGTTAACTGTGTCTAAACAATGTATCATTTCATGTCGGCTTCTGTGATTTCACAAAAGCCGGCAATTGAATTAGCTGCTATTACAGTATGTAGAAGTCTAGGAACTATAAATATATGTATATATATATATATATATGTCACAATGACATATATATATATATATATATATATATATATGTATTCTATGTGTGTATATCTATTCTTTCTATTCTTTATTAAAGCTGTCAGTGTGATTTTACAGTATAGCCGGGGATGAATTGCCGGCTTTTCTAAAGGACACCGGTGCGATTTAATCGCAAGTCACACGTGCGGTCCGTTTGTAATCAGATTTTTCAGCGCTTCCATTGACTTGCATTGGCGATAGTCGACCCACAATCGGTGACAATCGCAGCATGCTGCGATTGCACTCGGACGTTTAAAACGGACCACAAAAAATCTGATACTGGGAGCTGCTCCATAGATTAACATAGGGCAGACTGCAATGCGATATTTCATCGCATTGCAGTCGTCCGATTTTGTCGCTAGTGTGACCCCAGCCTTAGTGTTAAAAACTTGGCAATACATCATATTGCTGACTTTTATAACCTGTAGATGAAATGGTCACACGAGAGAAGATAAGCAAGAAAAAATGGAGCAAAAGTTGCCGTTTGTAAAAGCAGCACCCTTATGTTAATTTGTTTGATGCTCGTCACCTGGTTGACATTGTCAAATTCAATAACAATATTGTACAAGTGTCCAAAGAGAGAGTGTCTAAGGCTATGTGCACACGTTGCGGTTTTTAGCGGTTTTGCCGCGAAACCGCGGCAAAACGCTTACACAATACAACTCATTAAGGCCTATGAGATTCCGCAATGCTGTGCACATGCTGCGGGTTTTTCCGCGGCGGAATCACATCGCGGGAGAATCCGCAGCATGCTCATTCTTTTTTGCGGAACCGCGGCGATTCCGCCGCCATAGGAATGCATTGAACCGCTTACTTTCTGCATGTGGCTGTGCCCACCATGCGGAAAGTAAGCGGTTCATGTGCGGATGGTACCCAGGGTCTGGAGGAGAGGAGATTCTCCTCCAAGCCCTGGGTACCATATCATGTAAAAAACAATAATTAAAATAAAAATAATGATATTCTCACCTTCCGGCGTCCCTGCAGCTTTCCCGCCTCTCAGCGATGCTCCCGCCAATCGAGTTCCCAGGAGTGCATTGCGAGATCACCCAGATGACGTAGCGGTCTCGCGTGATGCTACGTCATCGGGATGTTTGTCGCAAAGGACTCCTGGGAACGGAACTTGCCGGGAGCGTCGCTGAGAGGCGGGAAAGCTGCGGGGACGCCGGAAGGTGAGAATATCATTATTTATTATTTTTTTTATTATTTTAACATTAGATCTTTTTACTATTGATGCGACATAGGCGGCATCAATAGTAAAAAGTTGGTCACACGAGTCAAACACTTGTTTGACTCGTGTGACCACCCTGTCAGATAGCTTGTAAAACGCTAGCAATCTGCAAGCTAATTCCGCTTGCAAAACGCTAGTGTTTAGGCGGAATACGCATACCTATAATATGCGGATTTCCCGCGGCAGGGAGGTGCGGAATTGCCGCGGAAATTTCCATGGCAATTCCGCAACGTGTGCACATAGCCTAAAAGGAAACACTTGGAGCAATTTTGAAATTGTATGCAAAAAGATTTTTTTACTTCAATCCCAAAACATTTTGATTTGTCATTACCTTTATCATTTTTGAGATAGGATTTGGCAAGCTGAAATGTTGCAAGTAGTGATGAGTAATGGTGACGAGTGAGCACTAAAATGCTCGGGTGCTCATTGCTCGGGTCGAACAAATTGGAATGCTCGGGTGCTCGACCAGAGCAACGAACCCAATGTAAGTCTACTGGAATCCCAAGCTTTTTTGCCGCGACCCCACGGGAGGTCTTTTTAGGGTATCAAAACATCGGAAATCTATGGGAACAGTGCTCAAATGACATGGGAGCATCATGGGGAAGACCCCTGAAAGCATTTCTGACTCCTAGGTCACTGCTGTGAACAATGTTGTCAGAGTGTTATGCCACTTTTACAGGCGCACATTAAAACATACAAAAACGAAACCAAAATGGATTTTCCTGGAAAATATGTTAAGGAACATCCTTTCCAGTGTAATGATTTGTATGTAAGACAAAATAAATACCCCCCCCCAAAAAAATGTACCCCCACCACTTGGGCTATGTTCACACGTAGCGTTTTTGATGCGTTTTTCAACTTTACATTGCTTTCAACCAATACAAATGCATTCACTGGGAAATGTCATTTTAACATTTAACAACCTTAGCTGGCCATGTGGTGTGTGAAACATCATCAGACACATCCTGTTTCATTTATGAAGGAAGGATTCTGAAAGTCACAAATCCTATTTTTATAGGGGCATCAGCAGCATTAATATTCTTAAAAGGCCATCAGCCAGCTATGCTTTGTTGTTCCCATTATTAAACAGTGGATCTCCTATACTGTTATTGCCTATGCAGTGAGTGGCTGGGCTGCCAAAAATTAGGATGCACCCCAATGCCCCTTTGACGAGACGTACAAGAGGGCCTCATGAAAAAATATTCCCAATTATAAGAAAGTGAGTCTCCATAGTGATTGCCTATGCATTGAATGCAAAACCTGCCTAGCCCCAAAGTTACTTGCACCCCAATAACCCTTTGAACTGATGTACTGGATGGTCACATGAAACCGAAGTTCCCATTATTATTTATTTGGTACTGCCACACTGTTTGCCTATACATTGAATGCAAGACCCTCCTTGCCACAAAGTTACATGCACCCCAATAACCCTTTGAACCCACATAGTGGATGGCCATATAAAACCAAAGTTTTTTTTACTCCCACACAGTTTGCCCATGAAGTAAATGCAAGGCCTGCCCTGCCACAAACTTACACGCACCCCATAACCTCTGAAGTGATATAGTAGATGGTCACATGAAACCAAAGTTCCCATTAATAGAAATTTTGTACTGCCATACCGTTTCCCATTATAAGAAAGTGAGTCTCCCATAGTGTTTGTCTATGCATTGAATGCAAGGCCCGCCTTGCCACAAATTTACATGCACTCCAATAACCCTTTGAACTGACATACTGGATGGCCACATAAAATCAAAGTTCCCATTTTTTTCATTTGGTACTGCCATACTGTTAGCCTATGCATTGAATGTAAGGCCTGCCCTGCACCAAATTTAAACGCACCCCAATACCCCTTTGAAAAGATGTACAGGAGGATCTCATGAAAAAACTTTCCCATTAGGAGAAAGTGAGTCTCCCATAGTATTTAGCATGTTGGACATGAAATTACTTGTACTGAAAGGTGAATTCTAGTGTTGAGCATTCCGATACTGCAAATATCGGGTATCGGCCGATATTAGCTGTATCGGAATTCCGATTCCGAGTTCCGATATTTTCGTCTTATCGGATACCGGAATCGGGATGTCACTGTCACTGTCAGTGTCCGTCTGTCGGGTCTGTCAGGAGTCAGCGGCACTTACCTGGCAGAAGATCTCCGGCGGTCACGTCCTGGACTGCTTCATGGCCGCCATCCTCTTCTCCCCGGCGGTCACATGCAGTTTCTCGCGATAACTGCAGTGACTGCTGGGTAATCCCGGCCGTAAAGCAGTCAGTCCGATGACGTCACCGCCGGGGAAGCAGGTAATCAGCTGTGCTGCGTCGCGATGTCAGGCTCTGCCTGTCATTGCGATGTAGCAGAGTTGGATCGTCGTGGGACAATCGTTACTATGGACTGCGTCGGACAGGTGGTATACTGTTGGTTTGTTTTTTTTCTTTTTTTACAGGAGATCGATGGTGTCGCAGGAATGAGTGTATAATAAAAGAAATGAAAACTGTGTTGTCTCTTTTATTTCATTAAAATACTTTTTTCTTGCTTTGTCTTTTTTTTACACATTTAATAACTTTGGGATTAATAATGGATCGGTGTCTTATTGACACCTCTCCATTATTAACCGGGCTTATTGTCACCGTGCAATCAACGGTGACAATAACCCCTTATTACCCCGCTTGCCACCGCTACAGGGCAAGTGGGAAGAGCCGGGTAAAGTGCCACAATTGGCACATCTTTTGATGCGCCAAATGTGGGGCTGCTGTAGCCTGGTATTATCAGGCTGTTGAGGGCCAAAATCCATGGGCCTTGACAGTCTTTTAATACCAGGCCGCAGCAGTCTGCATTTTACTTGGCTGGTTAACAAAAATAGGGGGGATCCCCACGCCGTTTTTTTTTTCGAGGGGATCCCCTATTTTTGTTAACCAGCCAAGCTAAGCAGACTGCTGTGGCCTGGTATTATCAGGCTTGCAAGGTCCATGGATATTGGATCCTTACCAGCCTGAAAAACCAGGCCTCAGCGGTCTGCTTCATCTGGCTGGTTAACAAAAATAGGGGGGACCCCACGCTAATTTTTTTCGAGGGGATCCCCTATTTTTGTTAATCAGCCAAGATATGCAGACTGCTGTGGCCTGGTATTATCAGGCTGGCAAGGTCCATGGATCTTGGCTCCTTAACAGCCTGAAAATCCAGGCCTCAGCGGTCTGCTTCATCTGGCTGGTTAACAAAAATAGGGGGGACCCCACGCCAATTTTTTTCGAGGGGATCCCCTATTTTTGTTAATCAGCCAAGATATGCAGACTGCTGTGGCCTGGTATTATCAGGCTGGCAAGGTCCATGGATCTTGGCTCCTTAACAGCCTGAAAATCCAGGCCTCAGCGGTCTGCTTCATCTGGCTGGTTAACAAAAATAGGGGGGACCCCACGCCATTTTTTTTTCGAAGGGAACCCCTATTTTTGTTAATCAGTTCCCTCTGACGTCACTGATTGTGTCCCTGGCTGACCTGAAGTGAAAGTGGAAAGCAATCAATTAAGCTTTCCACTTAAGGGCCCGTCTCACATAGCGATATCGCTACCGAGATCGCTGCTGAGTCACTAGTTTTGTGACGCAGCAGCGAGCTCACCAGCGATATCGCTGTGTGTGACATTCAGCGACGATCAGCCCCCTGCCGGGTATCGCTGATCGTCGCTGAAATGTCAGGACCTTTGATCGCTGGTTTCCCGCCTGTCACACGCAGCGATGCGTGCCTGTCAGAGGGAAACCAGCGATCAAAAAAAGGTCCTGACATTTCTGCGATGATCAGCGATACCCGGCAGGGGGGCTGATCGTCGCTGAATGTCACACACAGCGATATCGCTGGTGAGCTCGCTGCTGCGTCACAAAACTAGTGACTCAGCAGCGATCTCGGTAGCGATATCGCTATGTGAGACGGGCCCTTAAGCGATGTTACCCGCAGTGTCGCTGTCCCAGATCGCTGCCTGAGCTGCCTGTTTGGCAGCTCAGCAGCGATCATGTAGCGATACACCAGCGATCCTGACAAGTGCATATCGTTGTCGGGATCGCTGGTGTATCGTTATGTGACACCCAGCCTTTACTCTCCTGTCAGGCAGGAGAGGAACTCATTCATTTGGGGTTTACTGTGAGGCTGCAGCATTAGCTGCGGTCCCTGCAGTAAACATTAACCCTTTCTGAAGGATTACACCGTGGGACCTGACTGTGCATGGGATAGGTAAGAATAATTTTGCTTTTTTATTTTATTTTTATTACAGGAAATGTTTTTTGCAGTAAAATAAAAGATGGTCAAAAACATGTGTCTTTATTTCATTAAAATGATTTTTAATTAAAGTGTGTGTGTTTTATTTTTATTTCATGCAATAGGATTAATAATTGATAGTTGTCTAATTGACAGCTCTCAATTATTAACCTGGATTAAGGTCACCTTTCAATAGCAAGGTGGCTTTAACCCCATATTAACCCATTCGCCACCGCTACAGGGCAATGGGAATAGACGGGCAAAGTGCCAGAAAGGGCGAATCTAATTATAGATTTGTCTTTCCTGGGGTGTCTGGGGGCAGATGTTAGTAGCCGGGCGGGGGGGGGGCAAAAATAATGGTCCCTCTCTGGGCTATTATTATCTGCCCCCACTCACTGGCTTTGTCTGTCTGGTTGCGAAAATAGGGCGGGAGCCCACGCATTTTTTTTCAGCAATTTTACACCTCATATATATATATACATGTCATTGAATTTGTGACACATATATATATATATTTATATTTGTAGTTCATACACTTCTACATAGTATAATAGCCGCTAATTCAATTGCCGGCTTTTGTGAAAATGCAGAACCCGACATGAAATGACACTTGGTGTACATAGGGTTAACCATGTCTTTTCATGTCCTTTGCTATCTAATTTGCACAAACAATTAAATCAGACTATGTGTGCAAAATTTCACACCTCTAGGGGTTAATTAAAGGTGTAAATTCGTAGCAAAAAAGTCCGTTTTTTTTACAACGAATTTACACCTTTAATTAACCCCTACAGGTGTGAAATTTTGCACACATAGTCTGATTTAATTGTTTGTGCAAATTAGATAGCAAAGGACATGAAAAGAAATGTTTAACCCTATGTACACCAAGTGTCATTTCATGTCGGGTGCTTCTGTCTTTTCACTGAAGCCGGCTTTACCCGGCAATTGAATCAAAGGATATTTTACTATGTAGAAGTGTATAAACTATACATATATGTATATATATATGTCACAATGACATGTATATATATATATATATATGTATTCTATGTGTGTATATTTAGTGTTTACAAGGAAAGAATGGGGTTTTTTTAGTTGCGATATTTTGTTCCCATAGACTTACATGGGACTTCCGGTATCGGTATCGGGTATCGCCGATATTTTAGTGATATCGGCGATACCATTCCGATTCCGATACTTTAGCATATCGGAAAGTATCGCTCAACTCTAGTGAATTCACATCTCAGAGACACAGGAGAGTTTGCGAATACAAATTGATGGTGACCTTTGACACTCTCAATGCTGGAATGAACCTATCACATGGATTTATGGCCTATTACATCAATTAAGGAATTTGCTTCAAAGACCCGGGAGAACATCACAAAACATTACCAGACCCCAATCAGAGGGCAATAAAACTTTCACACTCCTTATCTATGAACTAGTCCAATATTTATTGCCACAACTGTTCATCCCTCTCCCATAATGACAGTTCTGCTTCACGTCACTTGTCTCATCTATTGCATTTTTTTTGTGCTGTGTTGTGTACAAATATGTGATTCTTCAGATTTTGTATTAGTCTTTGCCTGATGAAGAGACCTGAGTAGTCTCGAAAGCTTGCAATTTGTTACCATTTTTTCAGCTAGCCATTATAAGGTATCAACCACTGAGGACTCTCAATTCTAAATATTTTTCTATCTACTGGCTAACAAGGTACTAAGATATACATCTTTACTATTTCTCAGTGAAAGCATTTGTCTTGGTTGAAAGCAATGGTAAAGTTGAAAAACGCATCAAAAACACTACGTATGAAATAGCCCAAGTGGTTGAGGAACATTTTTGTTTTGGGCTATTTATTTTGCCTTAAATACAAATCATTACTCTGGAAAGGATGTTCCTTAACATATTTCCCAGGAAAATCCATTTTGGTTTCATTTTTGTATGTTTTATTGTGCGCCTGTAAAAGTGGCTTAGACTCTGACAACATTGTTCACAGCTGTGACCTGGGAGTCAGAAATGCTTCCAGGGGTATTCCCCATGATGTTCCCATGTCATTTAAGCACTGTTTCCATCAATTTCAGACATTTTTAGACCCTAAAAGGATCTCCGGGGGGATACCGTCAAAAAAGCTCGGTTTCCCATAAACTTACATTGGGTTCATTGCTCGGGTTGAGCACTCGAGCATTCTAATTTGCTCGACCCAAGCAACGGGCACACGAGCATTTTAGTGCTCGCTCATCACTAATCTTATTTAGTTTCTTTGGCAAGAAAAGAGCAGCTCCATCAAAACCACAAGCTTTTCCTATTAATTCATCATGCTGGTAAAGTAAAGCTGACCTTAGGGATCTAGATTACATCTGTGGACTGTAGTCAACATGGTACTTTTATAAGACCCACTGGGGTCTAGCAATCAATTTGACATAGTTTATAATAGTAATAATAATAATCTTTATTTATATAGTGTCAACATATTCCGCAGCGCTTTACAGTTTAACAGTTTCAAACACAATAGTCATAAGTAGTGATGAGCGAACATGCTCGCCGCTACTCGTTACTTGCCTGAGTATCACTGTACTCGGCGAGCACCGAGCATTTCCGGTATTTTTCGGTGGGAACTCGGGACTCCACCTTGCAATTTTGGCACACTTTAGAGCACCAATGAACATGCAGGGATTCTCTGCTACGCACTGTAATGCCGCAGCCATCTGTGTTGTGGTATTACAGTGATTGGCTGGCCGCACAGTGTGATCAGGTCTATAAGAGACCGGACACTGCCCTGCTCGGCATTCAGCTCCAGATTCAGAAAGTGTAGGGAGAATTGCTGCTGAGATAGTTGGTATACCATTGTTCAATCCACAATTCCAGCTAAACCAACAGTCCTTTTAAGGGCTAATTAGGGGGTGTATAGATTGCAGTGCTAGGTAGGCGGTGGAGTCTATGTGTGCATATCCACATCAGTGCAAGGCATGCAGGCACTGCATGTGAGTGTATAGATCTGACTGCATACTTCAAATGGGTCCATTACTGTCTGGTGCTGCCTATTATATATATACCTAGCTGCAGGTATCTGTGGCTAGGATTTTTTTTTTTTTTTGCATCTGAATCCTGCTAATTTTATTACAAAGCATCCAGAGACCCCATTTTTTTGTACATTTATTTACTTGGTCACACTGCAGACTACAGCTAGGTCATTTTAATACAACAGCGTGAAAATCTGGCAATTTAAAAGTGCTTTTTTTGTCCCAGGCATCAGATCTGAGTGCGCAGAAAATTCTTTTTTTTTTTTTTTTATAACTGTAGTATTTTTTGGAGTGTCCCATCCTGCGTGATATCTGTGAATCTAATGAAGATGTCTCTGTGGGTGGAGATTAGGGGAAGGGGGAAAAATAATAAATTAGTGATAGGGGTTTGTTATAAGTCTCCTAAAATAATGGAAGCAACAGAGAATATCCTCGTAAAGCAAATAGATGAAGCAGCGACTCAAGGAGAAGTCATTATTATGGGGGACTTCAACTACCCTGAAATGCATTGGGGAACAGAAACCTGTAGTTCCAGCAAAGGTAATACGTTTTTGGCAACTATGAGAGACAATTACCTTTCACAACTAGTTCAGGACCCAACAAGAGGGGGGGCACTGCTAGACCTAATAATAACCAACAGGCCAGACCGCATATCAAATATAAGGGTTGGGGTCACTTGGGTAACAGTGATCACAAAATAATAAGCTTTCATGTATCCTTTAATAAGATGTGTAGTCGAGGGGTTACAAGGACACTAAACTTCAGGAAGGCAAATTTCCAATGGATGAGAGATGATCTTGGTGCAATACACTGGGACGATATACTGAGACATAAAAATACACAAAGAAAATGGGAGACGTTTATTAGCATCCTGAATAGGACCTGTGCACAGTATATACCCTATGGGAATAAACATGCTAGAATTAGGAGGAAACCACTATGGCTAAATAGAGCTGTAAGGGGCGCAATAAGGGACAAAAAGAAAGCGTTTAGGGAATTAAAGCAAGTAGGTAGTGATGAGGCATTAAATAAATACAGAAGACTGAATAAATTCTGTAAAAAGCAAATCAAGACAGCAAAGATTGAGACAGAGACTCATTGCCAGAGAAAGTAAAAATAATCCCAAAATATTCTTTAACTACATAAATAGCAAGAAACTAAAAAATGATAGTGTTGGTCCCCTTAAAAATAGTCTGGGTGAAATGATGGATGAGGATGAGGAAAAAGCCAATATGCTAAATGACTTTTTTTCAACTGTATTTACACAAGAAAATCCCATGACAGATAACATGATCAGTGATAAAAAAATTTCTCCATTAAATGTCACCTGCTTAACCCAGCAGGAAGTACGGCGGCGTCTAAAAATCACTAAAGTTGACAAATCCCCGGCCCCGGATGGGATACACCCCCGAGTACTGCAGGAATTAAGTACAGTTATAGATAGACCATTATTTTTAATCTTTAAAGATTCCATAATAACGAGGTCTGTACCACAGGACTGGCGTATAGCAAATGTGGTGCCAATATTCAAAAAGGGGGCAAAAACTGAACCTGGAAATTATAGGCCAGTGAGCTTAACATCTACTGTGGGTAAAATCCTGGAGGGTTTTTTAAGAGATACTATATTGGAGTATCTGAGGCTAAATAACCTCATGACACAGTATCAGAATGGGTTTACGAGGGACCGTTCTTGTCAGACTAACCTGATAAGCTTTTATGAAGGGGTAAGTTCAAGACTGGACCAAGGGAATGCAGTGGACGTGGTGTTCATGGACTTCTCAAAAGCTTTTGATACAGTGCCACACAAAAGGTTGATACATAAAATGAGAACAATGGGGATAGGGGAAAATATGTGTAAGTGGGTTAAGAACGGGCTCATGGATAGTAAACAAAGGGTGGCTATTAATGAAGCACACTCGGACTGGGTCACGGTTAGCAGTGGGGTACCACAGGGGTCAGTATTGGGGCCGCTTCTCTTTAACATATTTATTAATGACCTTGTAGGGGGCATACAGAGTAGTATTTCAATATTTGCAGATGACACTAAACTCTGCAGGGTAATAAATACAGAGGAGGACAATTTTATATTACAGGAGGATTTATGTAAACTAGAAGCTTGGGCTGATAAATGGCAAATGAGCTTTAATGGGGATAAATGTAAGGTCATGCACTTGGGTAGAACAAACAAGATGTATAATTATGTGCTTAATTGTAAAACACTGGGCAAAACTGTCACTGAAAAAGACTTGGGTGTATGGGTGGACAACAAACTCACATTTAGTGGCCAATGTCAGGCAGCTGCTGCCAAGGCAAATACAATAAAGGGATGCATTAAAAGAGGCATAGATGCTCATGAGGAGAACATAATTTTACCTCTATACAAGTCACTGGTGCGACCACACTTAGAATACTGTGTGCAGTTCTGGTCTCCGGTGTATAAGAAAGACATAGCTGAACTGGAGCGGGTGCAAAGAAGAGCGACCAAGGTTATTAGAGAACTGGGGGATCTGCAATACCAAGACAGGTTATTACACTTGGGGTTATTTAGTTTGGAAAAATGAAGGCTTAGGGGTGATCTTATTACAATGTACAAATATATGAGGGGACAGTACAAAGACCTTTCTAATGATCTTTTTACTCTTAGACCTGTGACGGGGACAAGGGGGCATCCTCTACGTCTGGAGGAAAGAAGGTTTAGCCATAATCACAGACGCAGATTCTTTACTGTAAGAGCAGTGAGACTATGGAACTCTCTGCCGTCTAATGTTGTAATGAGTGATTCCTTACTAAAATTGAAGAAGGGACTGGATGCCTTTCTTGAAAAGTATAATATTACAGGCTATATTCACTAGTTTCCTAGATACTGCGTTGATCCAGGGAGCTAGTCTGATTGCCGTATGTGGAGTCGGGAAGGAATTTTTTTTCCCAATGTGAAGCTTACTGTTTGCCACTTGGGTTTTTTTTATTGCCTTCCTCTGGATCAACATGTTAGTGCAGGTTAGGATAGGATATGGGTTGAACTAGATGGACTTAAAGTCTTCCTTCAACCTTAATAACTATGTTACTATGTTACTATGTTACTATGTCTTACAACATTTCAGCCACCATTTTGCTGACCAAAAAATCTTTAGGTGGGCAAAAATATTTATCTACAGTTCTTATATTTATCACTGTGGTTTTTAATGCCAAACGCATCGCATATTATTGCGATAACTATTTTACAATTTTAGTACTCTAACAATTTTTTTTAGTGTCATAGCCTAGTTTTTGATGCAATTTTGGTGGTTCAAAAAAATCCAGCCCACATACTGTATGTAACAGCGTTCTATCTCCGTCAGAAGACAGATCTATCTGTGGTCTACAAATTATGGAATTTCCGGCCTAGACTCCACTGTATTTGCTGCCTTTTACCCTAGTTCTGTGCAATATTTTGGGGTATAACTTTAAAAAATACAGGCTACATAGAGTGACCAGTGTGGTATCTGTGTCAGACTCCTATTTCTCTGTGTGCCAAAAATTGTGGGATATCAGGGAAACATTACCCTTTATTGCTGTGTCTTACCCTATTTCTAGACAGTGTTTTTGGGTAAAAAAAATTTAAAAACTCCAGGGCACATATTGAACAGTCTGTTATCTCCGTCAGACGCCAGGTATATCTGTGCTCTACAAATAGTTGCTTTTCAGGCCTACCTTGCCGTTTTTTTTTTGTCTGCTACACCAGGTCTAGTATACACTATTTTGGCCTAAAAAATAAAAAAATACAGGCCTTATATTGAATAGTCTGGCTTATTTTTCCATCAGTTTATGATGTTTTCTTGTTTTTAGCGTTTACTCATTTTTAATTTTAGTGTATGATATATGACAGATGGGACCGTGATTTGGACCGATTTATATTCCGCACCTTGGATGCCTCCGGCTTGAAAAATACTTTGTATTTTGTGTTTTGTATTATGTGCATTTTTTATGCCATAAATCTGCTTCTATATGCACTTTACCTGTATTATTATATGAATATACTGTATTTTTCATGATATATGTATTTTATATTTAATATTTATTGATTTGTGCTTGCTATCAGTGGATTATGTGTGCTGGGGATATGGGATACATCATATATACCCCAGAGTGAAATCATTTCTGTCCTCTCCCTTCCTTGCGATTTGGCCGTGCGCATGCCTCATGTTCTACCCCTGTGTCTGTGCTTACTGCCTGGTGTCTTTCATGTTGGATGCACGCTGGAGTTTCCTCACTCTGTACATGCATTCTAGCATGTGACGCTTTTGAAGTAGCAGGACCTGGGGTTGCCATGATGCATGAGTCGCTATGGCCTCTCTGATTCGTTCTCCCTGTACATGTGACACACTGGGCGGGCTATTTGAAGGCCCTTTTCTCGTCCCTGAACCATGCCCTTGAGAAAGCTGTGCGTTAGGTCAACGAAACACACGGCGGGGCTACATCTGGCGTGGGGGTCTCCTCTCTTAACCCTTCAACACTTGGTGAGCTCTTTCTGCCCTTGTTTGCTTACCTTAAAGCACTTTATTTATACATACTTTGTACTATGGGCATTATATAGAGCGTCATTACCTGGTACTGCACCATGTGTTATGGGAGCCCTTATATATGGTGTTAATATTCTGGCGTTATGAATCCATAAACATGAGCTGCTTAGGTACCTTTGTCTGAGAGCAATACCCCCATACTTTGGGATGTTCCTTGAAACATGTATCATGTCTTTGTAATATCTGTGTGCTTTTACAATGTATTTTGTCCTTAATAAATATTTTCCAACATTTTTTACCGCAAACTCCTTGTTCTCGGTTTTTTCAATTGTATTGGGAGTTGGTAACAGGTGTTTGGGTGGTTTTTACTGTGTATCCACCCTATAACACCAATTATGCAGCTGGGTTGTTTGACACACTTCCATTAAATGCATAGGAAAATAGTATGGGAGACCCACTTCATAATAATGTGAACTTTGTTGGTAGTTAACATTCTTCAACAATGCAATTCTTCAATGCCAGTTCTTCAGCCTCAACACTGCAATGCTAAAATGCAGGGTCTTCAGACTCACCACAGCAATTGATCAATGCAGGTTCTTAAGCCTCAACAGTGCAATTATCCACTGATGGTTCTTCAGGTTCAGCACTGAAATGCTCCAATGCAGGATCTTTAGCGTCAACACTGCAATGGTCCACCATTGGGTCTTCAGGGTCAACACTGCAAATGTCCACCGCTGGGTCTTTAGCATAAAAACTCAAATTGTCCACTGACGGTTCTTCAGCATCAACAATGCAATTTTAAACTGCAGGGTCTTTAGCGCAAAAACTAAAATTTTCCACCACTGGGTTTTTAGCATCAACACTGCAATTGTCCACTGCCAGTTATTCAGCCTCAACTATTCACTGCATAGCCAAACAATATGGGAGTAACAAATTAATAGGAAGAATGCTTTCAGACGGCCATCAGGTATGTGGTTTCAAAACCTTTTTGGGGTGTGTTTGAATTTGATGCAGGGCTTGCCTTGCATTCAATTTAGAAGCTAACAGTATGGTAGTGGCAAAAGAGTAACGTGAATGTGGTTTTCCTGTGTACATCCACTAGGGCACTTCTAAGCTTTTTTGGGGTGCGTTTCAATTTGATGCAGGCAGGGCCTTGCATTCAATGCATAAGCTAACAGTATAGCAGTGGCAAAAGAGTAATATGAACGTGGTTTTCCTGTGAACATCCACTAGGTCGCTTCTAAGCCTTTTTGGGGTGCGTTTCAATTTGATGCAGGCAGGGCCTTGTATTCAATGCATAAGCTAAAAGTATGGCAGTGGCAAAAGAGTAATATGAACGTGGTTTTCCTGATTACATCCACTAGGTCGCTTCTCAGCCTTTTTGGAGTGCATTTCAATTTGATGCAGGCAGGGCTGTTATGGTTTGGTAGCTGAGGAGAACTGGAGCAAAATACCGCCAAAGCAGCAAGACACCAGAGAGGCTGGAACCTAATGGGTTGCAGATCCCTAAACTAACCACTAGTGTTGAGCGATACTGCTCGATATCTAAAAATATCGTATCGGAATGGTATCGCCGATATCACTAAATATCGTCGATATCCGATTCCGATACCGGAAGTCCAATGTAAGTCTATGGGAACAAAATATCGCAACAAAAAAACCCCTTTCTTTCGTTGTAAACACAAAATATACACACATAGAATACATATATATATATATATATATATATATATATATATATATACATGTCATTGTGACATATATATATACATATATTTATAGTTTATACACTTCTACATAGTAAAATAGACTCTGATTCAATTGCCGGGTAAAGCCTTGACATACCCCATAGAAGTCGACGGGCTCGGTGCCGAGTACCCCCAAAACCTCTGGCTCTGTGCGACTCAACTTGGGCGTCACGAACAGGATTCTGTAGCTCGCTATAAGCGAGTCCTGTGTGCCTGAATTGAACTGGTTTTGTGCTTGAGAATTGCTAAAATCATCAGAGAATGTATTTGCCATTTTTCCACCATATCTGCGTCACGACGAGGCACTGGTGAAGAAGAAGGGCGTGCTCTTCGTGGGTGTACACTCACTCAGTGGCGCGAAAACGATGGCCGACCACTCTAAATGGTACTGCAATGTAAGATCGTGCTCCACAGCTCTTGAGTTCTGCCTCCTCATCCTCCTCAGTGTGCGGAAACTAACACGAAGGTCCCGCCTCACTACAAAAGAGGGGCCCTCTCCAGATGCTAATGACACATGTGACTTGGCAGAGATGGCTAATGGACACGAGCAGAAGTGTGAAGGGATGGAGCAGTCAGAGCTCTCCCCCCACGGAAGCGACCCGATCGCCACGGAACTACCGTTGGGCACCCGGCCTGGAAACCCTCCTACGCTGCAAGAAGCGGAGGATACCCTAAGAGGCCTGGCCCGGCACCGGGAGGAGGTCGCCAGGATGGAAGCCAGCTGGCGTGCCCTAAAACTAAACTTGGAGCGGCGCCAATCCCTCTTACCTGAAGTGTCTGTACCGGAAGGTGAGGCACCCGTTCTAGTAGAGGAGTCCGTGCGGGCATCCCAGCCCTTGCAATGTGATCCGGTTGACGTTGTCGCAGTGGAGGCACCCGTTCCTGCAAAAAACTCTGCACCGGCAGCACCCCAGATCCCACTGTCTGCCCCCGTCGCTGAGACAGAAGAAGCGACACCCGTCCTCATGGAGGAGGCCGCGCAGGCACCAGAGGTCTACCTGTCTGTACCGGAGCCCCGACTGTCATCTGTTCCAGAGCCGGCTGCTTCCTCCGCAGGTGAGCGCCGCCAGGACTGGGGGGCGCCAGGAGAGCTGCCGCAAACCGGACATTGTAAGCTGGCATTTGATGGTGGAGACATGGAGCAGCTGGTGGAGGAGAATTACAACCGGCGTCAGGAGGAAGAGTGGAGATGTTGGGAGCGGGAAGCAGAGCGACAAAGGGAGCAGTGAGAATCCCAAAAGCTTCGGCAACGTCACATCGAGAAGGACCGGGCAGATAAGGACCGGATGAGAAAAGATAAAGGAACCCTGTGGGAGCCGCGGCGTAAGGGTGCAGTACGGAGCTTTAAATTGAAAGGTGGTTGGGGCTTCATCCAGGAGCCTGGACTTTATTTAGAAGTGTTTGTGACCCGGCGGGACGTGGAGACTCACCTCCCAGAAGGACACCCGGGGAGGGACCTGTTGCCAGTAGACTTGGTGACTTACACCCGACACTGGGGTTACAATGGATGGTACGCCCTAAATGTTACCAGGTGCGACCCCTACTCCCCAGAGTGTCAGGAACCTGTGAGACCCTCGGAGCCTTCAGCCTCCCACATCCAGGCCTCTGCACAAGTGCCCACCCCACGCCGTAAATCTCCCCAGCCTCCCTCAGTGGTCTCCTCAGCAGCCCCAGCTATGGACATGATAACTATAGCTGGCCCATACCCGGCGCCTGTTAGGCCCCCTGGGGTTCGCTCAGTCCGGGACATAGGGCTCCAGACCCGGAGGGAGATGAAAGAGGTGGCCACACAGACACAGATAGCGGGTCACGACTTGACTGTACAGGCCACACGACGTCATCAGGTCCTGGTGGTCCTTGGTGTCTCGGATGTTTGGCAAGCATCAGAAGAGTACCAGGTGGTACCTGGAACACCCCTGCCAAAGAATTATAAATAACCCGGACAGGGTCCCTGTATGTAAATAGTTAAATTGTTGATGTACCCGGACGGGTGAATGTTCATAAAAAAATTTTTAATTTAATAAAAAACACAACACAGTTTTCATTACTTTTATTACAGTCTCATCCTGCGACGCCATCGATCTCCTGTAAAAAAATGAAAAAAAAAAACAGCAGTATACCACCTGTCCGACGCAGTCCATAGTAACGAGTGTCCCACGACGATCCAGCTCTGCTACATCAGAATGACAGGCAGAGCCTGTCATCCCGGCGCAGCACAGCTGATTACCTGCTTCCCCGGCGGTGACGTCATCGGACTGGTTTACGGCCGGGATTACCCTGCAGTCACTGCAGTTATCGCGAAAAACTGCATGTGACCGCCAGGGAGAAGATAATGGCGGCCATCAAGCAGTCCAGGACGTGACCGCCGGAGATCTTCTGCCAGGTAAGTGCCGCTGACTCCTGACAGACCCGACCGACGGACACTCACAGTGACAGTGACAAATTCGATTCCGGTATCCGATATGACGAAAATATCGGTACTCGGAATCGAAAGCCCAATACAGCTAATATCGGCCGATACCCGATATTTGCAGTATCGTATCGCTCAACACTACTAACCAACAACAAGAAGTAGCCGTATGAGCGTACCTACAGTGATTCCTAGGCAGCCTTGGCACAGCCTGAGAGGTTAGCTACACCTGAAGATAGAAAGAGGAAAGCTATCTGCCCCGGAGTAAAGCCCCAAAGAAATAGGAAGCCCCCAAACATGTAATGGCGGTTAGACAAGAGGAAAACAGAACACAGACAGAAAATAGAATGAGCAAACGTTGGGGCCCAATCTATCTAGAAAGAAAAAGGATAGGAGAGAAATTCTTCTGCAATCCAAAAAACCCTAAAAAATACCACACTTCTGATTACAAAAACCTGAGATCACACGACTCTAACCACCTAAAATAGTATCTCTGGTGTACACAACTAACCGCAGCATAGAAAAAAATGGAAAGGAAATGCAAATAAACATGGCCAGAGACGAGAGGAGCCAAGCCCCCAGGGGACCGGCTGAATCCAACAAACTGCAAAAAGCAAGGAAAATCCAACACAAAAAAAAAACTGAAAATCACTTATCTGAAGATAGCAGGAAAGCAAGCTAATAACCAGAAAAGACTGAGAAGCAACAATTGATTATCGGCAACGCATCATGGAGGACTCCCTTATATCAGCCAGTCTGACCCACCTGACACCATCCTTAATTGGTCATACCGTTGCAACCACCAAGGGAGCTCAGCTCAGAATTCATTCTAACACATTCACAACAGTACCCCCCCTTGAGGAGGGTCACCGAACCCTCATGTGGCAACCAGGCGTCAGGATGAGCTCGTGATAGGCATGGTCAGTCTCCTAGCATGGATTCTGAAGCAAACACCCAAGAATTGTCCTCCTGACCATAACCTCTTCACTTAACCAAATACTGGAGTTTCCGCCTAGAAAACGAGAATCCAATATTTTCTCAACCACATACTCCAATTGCCCTCAACCAAAACAGGGTCGGGAGGTGCAGCCATAGGAACCACTGGCTCGACAAACCTCTTCAATAAGGACTTGTGGAAACGTTATGGATCTTAAATGTCCCTGGAAGAAGTAAACGGAAGGAAACAGGATTAAGAATTTCCATGATCTTATAAGGTCCAATGAACCTGGCTTAAACTTTGGAGATGCAACCTTCATAGGGATATTTCTTGAGGACAACCAAACTAAACGAGGACCATCAGTCCTATGCCGGTTGGCAAACTGCTGGGCCTTCTCCTAGAGAGGGACAACCTCTCCACAACCTTGGTTCCCAAATCTGCTGCATACGCTCCACAATAGAGTCAACACCCGGACAGACAGAAGCCTCCTCTGTCCCTGAAGAAAATTGAGGTGAAACCCAGAATTGCAGAAAAAAGGAGACATCAAAGTGGCAGAGCTAGCCCTATATTAAGAGCAAACTCAGCCAAAGGCAAAAAAGAGACCCAGTCATCATGATCAGCAGACACAAACATCTCAAATAAGTCTCCAAGTCTGGTTTTTCTCAGTTTGTCCATTGGTCTGAGGATGAAATGCAGAGGAGAAAGATAACTGAACACCAAGTTTAGAACAAAAAGTCCTCCAAAATCTGGAAACAAACTGGACTCCTCTGTCAGACACAATGTTCTCAGGAATGCCGTGTAACCGAACCACGTGCTGAAGGAACAAAGGCACCAATTCGGAGGAGGAAGGCAACTTAGGTAATGGCACAAGATGTATCATTTTGGAAAACCTATCACAAATCACCCAGATAACGGTCATTCTCTGAGAAACAGGAGGTCGGAAATGAAATCCATAGAGATATGGGTCAATGGTCTCTTGGGCACAGGCAATGCATCAACAAACACATAGAGCGAGAGCAAGCTTGGAGCGAGAGCAAGTCCCCAGGACTGCACAAATTCCCTGACATCACGAGACAAAGTAGGCCACCAAAAGGACCGACTACAAGTCTCTGGTACCAAAAATTCCGGGATGACCGGCCAACGCGGAACAATGAATCTCAGACATCACACTCTTTTTCCACCGGTCTGGGACAAACAATTTCCCAATAGGGCAGCGCTCGGGTTTATCCTCCTGACACCCTTCCAGAGCCAGTCTCAAATTGGGTGAGATGGCGGAAATGAACTACACCCTCTTTCAAAATAACAGCAGGATCAGATAACTCAGGAGAGTCCACAAGGAAACTCCTCGAGAGGGCATCCGCTTAACATTCTTAGTGCCAGGAAGAAAGGAAACCACAAAATTAAAACGTGTGAAAAACAAGGCCCACCTGGCCTGTCTAGGATTAAGTCGCTTGGCTGATTCCAGATAAACCAGATTCTTATGGTCCTGAGGACCACCACCTGATGTTTGGCTCCCTCCAGCCAATGTCTCCACTCTTCAAAAGCCCACTTCATGGCCAATAACTCCCGATTACCCACGTCATAATTACGTTCAGTTGGAGAAAATTTTCAGAGAAAAAGGCACAAGGGTTACTTTTAGAGGTCTCTGGATCTCTTTGGGACAAAACGGCACCTGCCCCAATTTCAGAGGCATCAACCTCCACCTGAAATGGCAGAGAAACATCAGGCTGCCGTAGAAAAGGAGCAGAAGTGAATCTCTGCTTAAGTTCCTGAAACGCAGAGACTGCCTCAGGAGGCCAATTCACCACATCAGAACCCTTTTGGTCAAATCAGTCAATGGTTTAACAATAAGAGAGAAATTACCAATAAATTTACGATAAAAATTGGCAAAACCCAAAAATCTCTGAAGAGCCTTTAATGAAGTAGGTTGGACCCAATCACAGATGGCCTGAACCTTGATCGGGTCCATTTCAATAACAGATGGGGACAAAATGAATCCCAGAAATGAGATCCTCTGTACGCCAAAAAGACACTTTGATCCCTTCACATACAGAGCATTCTCTCTCAAAATCTGGAACACAGTCCGAACATGTTTCACATGAGAGTCCCAGTCATTGGAAAAAATCAAGATATCATCCAAATAAACAATCCGAAATTTATCCACAAAATCCCTGAAAATTGTCATTCATGAAGGACTGGAAGACGGAAGGAGCATTAGTGAGCCAAAGGGCATCACTAGGTACTCAAAATGCCCCTCTGGGGTATTAAACGCCGTCTTCCATTCATCCCCGTGCTTAATGCGAATAAGGTTATACGCCCCCTGAGGTCAAGCTTGGTAAACCAAGTAGCACTTTTCACCCTGGAAAACAGGTCAGAAATCAAGGGTAACGGATATTGATATTTCACAGTGATATTGTTCAAGAGACGATAATCAATACACGGCCTTAATGAACCATCATTTTGGCCACATAGAAAAAACTGGCACCCAAGGGTGAAGAGGATGGTCTGATATGACCCTTCTCCAATGACTCCTTATATAAGACCGCATAGCGTCATGTTCAGGTACAGACAAGTTAAAAAGGCGACCTTTAGGGAATTTACTACCAGGCACTAATTCAATAGCGCAGTCATAGCTCCTATGGGGGGCAAGGATGCAGATTTACTTTCGCTAAACACATCAGAAAAATCAGTCAAAAAGTCAGGAACATCCTGAGCCTGGGGAGAGGCAGAAAAAACAGGAGTGTTGGCATTAACACATTGACAGCCCCAACTGGTTACAGACACAGATTTCCAATCCAAAACAGGATTATGAGACTGTAACCAAGGGAAACCCAGTACAAAATGTCATGCAGATTATACAGCACCAAAAATTTGCAACTCTCCTGATGATCAGGTTCAACCCTCATTATCACCTGAGTAGAGAACTGGGGTTTATTCTCAGCCAAAGGGGTAGAATCAATCCCAGTAGGGGAATAGACTTCCGTAGGGGTATCAAGGGAAACCCACAACGTTTAGCAAAATCAAAATCCATCAGGTTAATAGCTGCTCCTGAATCAACAAAGCCTGAGCAGAAAATGTGGACAGGGAGCAAATCAGGGTAACAGTCAACAGAAATTTAGTCTGAACACTACCCAAGACAACTGAGCGTGCAAAACGTCTTCCCCGCTTAGGGCAGACTGAAATAGCATGAGAGGCGTCACCACAGTAGAAACATAACCCATTGCGTTTTAGAAACTCATGACGCTGTGCCCCAGAAGCCACTCTATCACACTGCATGGGTTCAGAAGCTGGTTCACAAGGCAACACTATTCCACGCATACCTCTACGCTCACGCAAACTCTGTCAAGTTTGAATCGCTAATGACATAGAATCATTGAGACCAGAGGGAGCAGGGAAACCCACCATAACATCTTTTACATTCTCTGACAAACCCTTCCGAAAAAGGGCTGCCAAAGCATCATCATTCCATTTGGTCAGGACTGCCCACCTTCGGAATCTCTGACAGTATAACTCAGCATCCTCAAGCCCCTGATTTAATGCCAACAAGGCTTTTTCAGCTAGATCAGTGACATTAGGTTCATCGTACAATAACCCCAGAGCCAGAAAAAATGCATCAACATTACTCAAAACAGGATCCCCAGGTGTCAGGGAAAAAGCCCAATCCTGAGGATGCCGCGCAGGAGAGAGATGACAATTTGAACCTGCTGTGTTGCGTTCCCTGAGGACTTAGGTTTTAAGGCAAAAAACAACTTACAGTTATTTTTGAAATTCAGAAATTTAGCTTGATCCCCTAAAAACAAATCTGGCATGGGGATCCTAGGTTCCACAACCGCAACCCTGCAAGATAGGTAGCAATACTCCGAACTTCAGTGGCAAGCTGATCCACACGGCCAGACAACTGTGCAAACTCCATTGAGAGAAAAAAAAATCCTCAGCACCCAGAGAAAAAGAGGGAAAGAAAAAAATATATATATATCTCTGACAACTCTGACAACTTTTTTTTTTTTTTTTTTTTACACTATCTTTCCTTCTGTGAGTACCATATAATTTTCAGTTGGGCTGGTGATACTGTTATTGATTTGGTAACTGAGGAGAGCAGGCAAAAAAGGCAATACACCAGAGAGGTTGGAAACTACTGGATTGCAGTACCCTGACTAACCACCACAACTAAAGGCAGCCGTGGAGCGTACCTACGTTGGTCCTAGACGCCTTGTCACAGCCTGAGAAGCTAACTACACCTAAAGATAGAAAGAGGAAAACTATCTGCCCCAGAGCAGATCACCAAAGAACATAGGAAGCCCCCAAACATGTAATGGCGGTTAGACAAGAGGAAATACAGACACAGACAGAAAATAGTATGAGCAAACGTTGGGGCCCAATCTTCCTAGAAATAAAAGGATAGGAAGGACACTTACTGCAATCCAAAAAACCCTTAAAAAATACCAACTCACTAATTGCAAAAACACCTGAGATCACACGACCTCTACCACCTAAATTAGTTCTCTGATGTAACAAAACTAAGCAGCAGCCACTGAAAAAACTGGAAAAGGCAAATGAACAAATAACAGTGGCTCAGATAAACTGAGAGGAGCACAAGCCCCCGGAGGGGACCTGGCTGACCTCCACAGAAGTGCAGGACAAAATGCAAAAAGCAAGCACAAAAATAAAAGCAGAAAATATCTTATCTGTTAGCAGAAGATGCAGGCAAGACACAGCAAGCTTCCAAGTGAACCAGGAACCAAAGTTGAGACAAGAACAATTGATCACCGGCAACCCTGATGGGAGGGAACCTCCCTTATATAAGACCAGTCTGTAACACCTGATTGCCAATCTTCACAATCTTCATTGAATAGTTCAGTACTGTTTGTAACCACCAGAGGGAAATTCTGCTCAGAATTCATTTCTAACACATTCACAACACATCACTAGGTACTCAAAATGCCCCTCTGGGGTATTAAACGCCGTCTTCCATTCATCACCATGCTTGATGCGAATAAGAATATACGCCCCCCTGAGGTCAAGCTTGGTAAACCAACTAGCACTTTTCATTCTGGAAAATAGGTCAGAAATCAAGGGTAACGGATATTGATATTTAACAGTGATTTTATTTAGGAGACGATAGTCAATACACGGCCTCAATGAACCATCCTTTTTGGCCACAAAGAAAAAGCCTGCGCCCAAGGGTGAAGAGGAAGGTCTGATATGACCCTTCTCCAAAGAATCCTTGATATAAGAACGCATAGCATCATGTTCAGGTCCAGATAAATTAAAAAGCTGACCCTTAGGAAATTTACCACCAGGCACTAATTCAATAGCGCAATCATAACTCCTGTGAGGAGGCAAGGATGCAGACTTACTCTCACTAAACACATCAGAATGTTCGGTCAAATATTCAGGGATATCTTGAGACTGGGGGTGTTAGAGGTCGAGTTCCCGCTTCTGCACTGGGGGAGTCTAGAGCCATTCCCGCTGCGGTCCCCCATCCGTCTCCGGCCACAGTGAAGTCTCCTCAGCAGAGACGTCGGTCCCAGCATCTTGCTCATCCTAGTACTGTGCAGAGAATTAGGACTGAACAATAGCACTTTTTCATTATTTATTTTTTATTTATTGGTAAAATAAATTATTCTTTTTTTTGTTGATTTATAATTAAATTGAACCTTGCTATTTTTATGCTGCTATTATTTATGGAATCAATTGCACAATAGCACTTTCATCATATGGATTAGAATAGTATGCATTTAGATCAAGTAATTTATTATTAATTTTTCTATTGTTTTTTTGATATAATCTTATATCCTTTTTGTGCAATCAACTTACAATTGTGAGAGAATAATTTATTTCCGCTCCTTTTTCTGCTTGGTGTTGTTACTCTGTACTATTTTTAATTATGTTCAAATAAAATAAAATAATTTTAATTAAGTAAAAAAACTCTGGACCCTTTTCTGAGTTTATTTGGAAGGTGTTTTTTGTGTTATTGCTATCCGCACAGCAGTTATCTGTGTTTCCCTGTGGAGTTAACAGGACACAGTACCTATCTCTGCGTCTCTACCTCAGCGACTCTGTGGTGTAACGGAGTTCGCTTATACCGCCATATTGTGCCACAGTATTTATATTTGCGACTCTGTGAAGTAACAGAGTTTGCCTATACCGCCATCTTACTAGCAACAGGCTCTGCCTGCACGGTGGACCCCGGGCTGCGAACGCACCCACTATTTATATTTATGTGGTGCGTAAAATGGCGGACAACCAGCGTCTGCAGCGGTATATCCAGCAGCTGGAGGGTAGGTTGGTGACTCTAGAGCGCACAACCTCAGCTGTGGATGTTACCGCAGTCGGTGTTCAGGCTGCTAGTGTGGCTGCAGCCAGTTTGTCCTCTGCCACCCCTGCTCCGACTTTTTCCCGCCTCCCACTTCCAGATAAGTTTACTGGTGACAGTAAACATTGTCGGGGTTTCGTCAGTCAGTGCTCCATACATTTAGAGCTCCTGGCTGCACGTTTTCCCACGGAACGGGCGAAAGTGGGTTTTATCATATCCCTTTTGTCGGGCAGGGCGTTGGAGTGGGCAACGCTGTTGTGGGAGCGCGATGATCATGTGGTGCAGAGTGCTCCTCTCTGAGACAGGTCTTTTTAGGACCTCGTGTCACCCACGATACTGCTCTCCAACTGTTAGCAATCACCCAGGATTCATCCATGGTCAGCCAGTTTGCCGTCCAATTTCGGACTCTGGTCTCTGAGCTGGAGTGGCCAGATAAAATCCTTATACCAGTGTACTGGAGGGGACTGGCAGACCATGTGAAGGACGCCTTGTCCACCAGGGAGATTCCGCCACACTGGAGGAGCTCATTACCATATCTACCCGCATCGACCTCTGTTTTAACGAGCGGAGGTTGGAGCGGACCCAGTGTAGGCAGAGGTTCCGGCTGGCGCCCACCTTCGCCAGACCTCTTGAATCTTCCGTTCAGGCACCCAATTCCCCTGAGGCCATGGAGGTTTCTCGAGCGAGACCTAAGTCTCGGGCCGCTTGAGCACCTGTGATTTGTAATGTTTGACAACAGTTAGGGCATTATGCAAATAAATGTCCACAACGGTCGGGAAAACGACCACGTCTAGTAATCATTGGAGGGGGTTCACTAGACACAGCAGTACACGCCTCCAAGTTGTCCTTTAAGGGGACAATCAATTTAGGCTCATCGACTATAACAGTAACGCTTTGTGTGGACTCTGGAGCCGAAGGAAATTTTATGTCCTCTACCTTCGCTCTCCGCCACTCTATACCTCTGGTGATGCTTGCCAAATCCGTGACTGTTCGAGTAGTGAATGGGTCGACACTGCCTTCACAAATCACACATCAGACCATCCCACATTATATATGTCCCCGTCTCATCAGGAGATTATCTCACTCCTTGTCATTCCCGAGGGAATAGACGAGATATTGCTGGGGATGCCCTGGCTCCGTTTCCATTCCCCACACATTGAGTGGATCTCTGGGAGGATATTGGGTTGGAGTGAGTCGTGTAAAGGCAGATGTATGAGGAAATGCATTCAGGTGGCTACTACAGAGATGCCCGCAGATCTTACTTCCCTTCCCAAATACTATTGGGCCTATGCAGACGTGTTCTCCAAGAAGGCTGCGGAGATCCTTCCGCCTCACCGTCCCTATGACTGTCCTATTGACCTCTTGCCCGGAGCAGAACCTCCTCGGGGACGAGTCTATCCCCTTTCTCTCACGGAGACGGAGGCTCTTCATTCAGAAGAAGAATGGAGAATTACGTATATGCATCGATTACAGGGGTCTTAACGCCATTACTGTTAAGAATAAATACCCGTTGCCCATGATTTCTGAGCTCTTTGATAGGCTATGGGGAGCAAGGGTATTTACCAAACTAGATGTGCGGGGTGCTTATAACCTGATTCGCATCCGTGAGGGGGACGAATGGAAGATGGCTTTCAATACCAGAGATGGGCACTATGAATATCTGGTGATGCCCTTCGGACTCTGTAATGCCCCAGCCGTCTTCCAAGACTTTGTTAACAACATCTTCCGGGATATGCTTTCCACCTCAGTCATAGTCTATCTGGATGATATACTCATCTTCTCCCCAGATATTGACTCCCACCGGAAAGATGTCTGCAGAGTCTTTGACCTCTTACAGGCAAATTCTCTCTATGCTAAGTTGGAGAAATGTATGTTTGAGCATGAGTCCTTACCGTTCCTGGGCTATATCATCTCTGCCCTGGGACTGGCTATGGATCCTGCCAAACTACAGGCGGTGATGGACTGGCAAGAACCCCATTCTCTGAAAGCGGTGATGCGCTTTATGGGGTTCATTAATTACTATTGTCAGTTTATTCCCCACTTTTCAACTTTAGTAGCTCCCTTGGTAGCCCTCACCAAGAAGGGAGCAAATCCCAAATTGTGGTCAGAAGAGGTCTCCAAGGCCTTCACTTCTATTAAGTCCCATTTTGCTAGTGCTCCCATCCTACATCGCCCCGATGTTGATAAGCCCTTTATTTTGGACGTGGATGCCTCGTCCGTTGGTGCTGGAGCAGTCCTCTTCCAGAAGGATGCTCAAGGTCGGAAGCATCCTTGCTTCTTCTTTTCCAAGACCTTCACACCAGCGGAGAGGAATTATTCCATCGGGGACAGGGAGTTGCTAGCAATGAAGTTGGCCTTCTCTGAGTGGAGACATCTGTTAGGGGGGCCCGCTTACCCTTCCAAGTTTGTACTGATCACAAAAATCTGGTTTATTTACAAACTGCCCAGCGGCTAAATTCCCGTCAGGCCAGATGGTCCTTATTTTTTCTCCGCTTTCACTTCACCCTCCATTTTCTTTCGGGAGGGAAGAATATCTGGCATGATGCTCTCTCTCACTCCGTCGTGTCCTCCTCCGAGGAGGAGGGGGAGCCGCGGCTTATTGTCCCCTCTGAGAACTGTAGCTCCGGTGTCGCTAGAGTCTGTGCCGTACGGCAAGACTTTTGTACCATCTAATTTGCGACCGTAGGTTCTCTCTTGGGCCCATTTGTCCAGGGTGGGTGGACATTTTGGGAAACAGAGGACATCCGAGCTTCTGGCGAGGACGTACTGGTGGCCGCATATGGTCCGGGACTTTGGAGACTATATTCGGGCATGTGTCTCCTGTGCTAAAAATAAGTCCCCTTGTCAACGGCCAGCTGGGTTACTTTATCCATTGCCGGTGGCAGACAGGCCCTGGGAGATGGTCGGGATGGACTTTGTGGTAGGCCTAACCAAGTCCCGTGGTTGCACCATCATATGGGTTATCACCGACCACTTCTCTAAAATGGTGCACTTGGTACCACTACCTCGGTTACCTTCTGCACGGGCATTGGCGGCACTGTTTATTAGACATATCTTCCGCTTACACGGTATGCCGGACAAAATCGTCAGTGACCGGGGCCCCCAGTTTGCGTCTTGGTTCTGGAGAGAGCTTTGTCGCCTTCTCAGTATAGAATTAAATCTCTCTTCTGCCTATCATCCCGAGACAAATGGGTTGGTAGAGAGGGCCAACCAGACCTTGGTCACATATCTGCGTCATTTTGTTTCGGCCAGGCAGGATGACTGGGCATCCTTGCTACCGTGGGCGGAGTTTGCATTAAACAACGCTGTGGCTGATTCCACTGGACAAACTCCGTTCCTCCTTAATTACGGTCAGCATCAGCGGAATCCTGTACCTATGCCCGTGTCTTCCACTGACTCCAGGGTGGCAGACTGGGCTGTAGAGGCACGGGACATTTGGGACCACACTCAGGATGCCATTCTGGCCTCCAAGGAGAGGATGAGGTCCACCGCCGACGCACATCGGCACCCACTCCGACTTTTTCCCCTGGCGACTTAGTGTGGCTCTCCGCCGTAACATCAGGTTGCTAGTAGAGTCCACTAACTATGAGGTGAATGTTATTCTGGTGTGCAAGGTGGTACGTGGCAAAAAGTTTTATTTGGTGGATTGGAGGGGTTATGGGCCTGAGGATAGGTCATGGGTAGTGTTGAGCATTCCGATACCGCAAGTATCGGGTATCGGCCGATATTCGCGTTATCGGAATTCCGATACTTAATTCGATACTTTTTCCATATCGTATACCGGAATCGGAAGTTCCCATAATTCTTTGAGACAGGCAATGTGATTTTAGTCAGCCAATGAGGAATCCTACGAAGTGTGGGCACATCCTGTAATGCTGCGGTCATCTTAACTAATGGCATGGCTGTGATTGGCTGCTGAAATGATGTCAGAATGCACTATAAAAGGCGCCGCCGCCATTTTAGCGTCACTGTGCTGTGAACTCAGTAAGGGACAGAACGCTACTCTGCTCACTCTGAGGGACAGTTAGATATTGCGATTTTGTGTACTACTGTGCTTGAGGCAGGCTAGTTTACCAACCGCTGTGTAAAGCTTCATTTTGCCAGTGTTGTTTTAACAGCTCTGTGCGAGGTGTGTGTGTGACAGTGCAGGTGACGCTGCAGTTTGCTCTGCATCCACCGCTGTTTGTAGGCATCTGCACGTGTCACTGACTCTTTTTTTTTTTTTTTTTTTTTTTTTATTTTGTGGAATTGGTGCAGCTCCATTATATTACAAAAAAAAATCAAATCTATTAGTGTGACGTGCTTCCATCCGTATACAATACATTGGTTGCAAACACTATAGAACTACACAAAGGAGCTTTTCACAGATTGTGGACAGTTGTGTTTCAGTGTTCACTTCAGTCTGTGTTTTTACTTTTTTT
>JARQOD010000010.1:107570156-107617862 GCA_033576555.1 Oophaga sylvatica | reverse complement strand
TTGTCTCAGTTGTGGTTCCTGGTTCATTTGGAAGTTTGCTGGAGTCTTGCCTGCATCTCCTGCTTTCGGATAAGATATTTTTTGCTTTTCTTTTTGTGCTTGCTTTTTGCATTGTTTTCTGCACTTTTGTGGAGGTCAGCCAGGTCCCCTCCTGGGGCCTGAGCTCCTCACAGTTTTTCTGCAGCCACTGTTATTTGCTCATTTGCTTTTTCCTGTTTTTTCAGCGGCTGCGGCTTGGTTCTTGTTCACACTGAGATCTGATTTAATGGGTGGCGAGATCGTGTGATCTCAGTATTTTTGTAATCAGAATTGTTGGATTTTTGTAGGGTTTTCTGGGTTGCAGAAAGTAATCTCTCCTGTCCTATCCTATTTAGTCAGCTTGTGGCCCCAGCGTTTGCTCAGTCTATTTTCTGCCTATGTTTGTATTTTCATCTTGTCTAACCGCTAGAGTTGAGCGATACTTTCCGATATCCTAAAGTATCGGAATCGGAATGGTATCGCCGATATCACTAAAATATCGGCGATACCCGATACCGGAAGTCCCATGTAAGTCTATGGGAACAAAATATCGAAATTAAAAAAAACCCATTCTTGCCTTGTTGGTTAATTGTACATGAAGGAAAACAAGAAAGAGTAATGTAGAATGTATTGGGGAAGGTTGAGGAGACATTAAAGGCATAGATGTTTAACCCAATCAAATGGAATAGCATAATATATTTTTTTTTTTAAAGATGTTCGGATTGACGAAGAAATTGACAATGTTAACGTTTTTTTATATTTTGGCAAATATGTATATTACACAACTTCCATGCTCTTCATCTTCACCTTTTTAACTTTTCACACACTTTCTCCTTCATAATCTTCTGCAGCATCATCTTTTTCATCAAATTATTCTTCATCTTCACCTTCTTTATCTTCTTCTTAAACTTCTTGCTATTCATCTTTGTTAACATTACTCATATTCTTCTTATTAAACTATTATTCTTATTCATATTCTGCTTCATCTTCTTCATCATATTCTTATTTGTGACAGAGAATCCTGTACTTGTAATCTGTCAAAGTATGAATTTTTCATCCTTCCGTTCTTGCTGTCACAAAAGATTTAAATTACAACAGTATTTGTCCGTGTTCAGTTTAGCCTGCAGCAGCAGGCATTTTCCAGGGGCACCACGAGGAGGAACGGACTCACCCCCATACACTGCTTAATCTTCTTCTGCTTAGAATTTAGAGCATATATTTTGCTCTTCATTTTGGTCTTATACTTCATGTTCTTCTGCTTTTAGATCTTCTGCTTATTGTTCTTGTGTCTCTTGTTCCGTATCTTGTATTTGTAGCACAATCTTGTACCAGCTGATGTTACTGGGACACGGTTACTAAGCAGGAGGTACCTGTGCTCCAAAGCACTACCAAGGACCAGCAGACGTTGCTGGAACTCGGATACCGAGATGGAGGCACCTAGGCCAAAGGCACTGCGGAGAACCAGTTGACGGTACTGGAACCCGGACGGGTAGCAGAAGGTACAAGAGCCAATGCAAGTAACGAGGACCAGCTGACTGTGCTGGAACCCGGAGGGGCAGCAGAAGGAAAAGAGCCAATGGCACAACCGAGGACCAGCTGACGTTACTGGGACACGGTTACTAAGCAGGAGGTACCTGTGCTCCAAAGCACTACCAAGGACCAGCAGACGTTGCTGGAACTCGGATACCGAGATGGAGGCACCTAGGCCAAAGGCACTGCGGAGAACCAGTTGACGGTACTGGAACCCGGACGGGTAGCAGAAGGTACAAGAGCCAATGCAAGTAACGAGGACCAGCTGACTGTGCTGGAACCCGGAGGGGCAGCAGAAGGAAAAGAGCCAATGGCACAACCGAGGACCAGCTGACGTTACTGAACCCCAGTAACACAGGAGCAAGTGTTGACTGTGCTAACAGCACTTCCGAGCAACAACTGGCGGTGTTGGAGCCCAGGGTCAAGGAGGATGTTTCAATACTAGATCAAGTAATTTCCTTGTTACCTGTCAATTTTAAATGTCTATACTTCAAACAAGAGAAAGATAACCTTTACTACCATAAGATGATGATTTCATTTAAACTAATATCTAGATAAATAAAGAATTGACAAACATAAACACATACATTAACATGTTGAACAGCAATGCAAACCACAAAATAAATTAGTTAAGGAATCTGCTATACGGTTGTACATAAAAGCATACAAGTACATATCTGAATCCATTAATGATGGATAAGTAACAGTATGTACACCATTTTTATTGTATAGACAATGAATGTCTGACTTCAAAACATCATCAGCATTACAAGTTATCTGTGATATTACTAAAATGTTCCATTTGCTGAATAATGTCACTAAATATTTTATACAAAATTATACAATTTCCATCATGTAATACTCATAATATGTGGCAATAATCATTTTTATTAACAAACATAACCTTTAAAAAGTGCATAGTGCATAGTGAAAATTGCTATTTATGGCTGACTGTGACTGTCGACTTGGAAGCATGACAACAGATAGATAAGGTATATATAGATGAGACTGCATAGCCACAGATGGTGAATTGCGATGTAATACTGTACCTCAATAAAGTGTGCGTCACTACTACATAATTTTTTTTATATAGCTTTATAAACAGGGTACATGGATGTATGCTTGTGCCTTTGTTTTGACGCACAGACTGCCTTCCTGCTGAGACGCATTGGGTAGTGAACAGTTGTGTGCAGTGTTCACTGCAGTCTCTGCGGAATAACCACACTTAGACCTTATAACTTTTCAGACTTTCTTTATCAATCTACCAAGATGAAGAAGGCAGGGAGTAAGGCACGTGGTCGTGGAGTTTCTTCAGGGAGAGGACGTGGGGATTCTGTGGCTGCTGCGGCCCCCAGTGACACAGCATCCACCAGTTTTCCCCGTGAGCGTTCCTTTATGCGCACTTTTGTAGGAGCTCGGAGTACCCCCCTGCTGCGGGAAGAACAAATTGAAGCCGTTGTTGTTTGGATGTCAGCCAATGCATCGACTTCAATTGCTTCCACCTCCTCTCAGGACCACAGCACTGTTGGGCAACCATCTGTCTCTTCACCGCCTGGCAAATTGCCCAGGCAGTCAGAGAGTTCTGTACAGGAGCCAGCTGAGTGTCTGCTTCTGTTCTCAGAATCTATTGGCTTGCAAACAGGGGCCCAGCCAAGCAGCATTCTGTAATGTGAAGAGGGAGTATGCAGTGATGCGCAACAGCTGTGTCTCTCTGAATCTGAAGAGGCGGGTGAGACAGTGCCGATGGTCAGCACACCGCAGAACGCATCTGATGATGATGAGACCCAGGTGCCAGTTTCTGTTGAGCATGGTGCTGGCCAGACCACCCAACAGCAGGTGTTGGAAGAGGGTAGTGGAGATGATGAGGTCCAAGACCCAACATGGCATGAGGAACAGGAAGGTGGTGGGAGCAGCTCAGAGGAATAATAATAATATTTATTTATATAGCGCCATCATATTCCGCAGCGCTTTACAGTTTAGCAGTTTCAGAACACAAGTCATAAGTAACAACGTTAACAATACAATAATTTAAGCTAAATAAGTCGCCCCTGCTCGTGACAGCTTACAATGTACAATGAGATGGGGGAGATACAAAGTATAGGTGTTTATATACAATGGTGCATTTACAATGATGTTCCAGCCATCTTAAGGGACTGAGGGATGGAGATAGTGAATGGGCTAGAGACACACACACACTTACACAGAATACATAGAATGACTTTGATTAGTGAATGTGATAGGCCGCTCTGAACAAATGTGTTTTGAGGGAGCGCCTGAAACCATGCAAATTGTGGATAGTCCTAATTTCTTGGGGTACAGCATTCCAGAGGATTGGCGTAGAGCAGGAGAAGTCTTGGAGTCGGGAGTGGGAGGTACGTATTAGTGCAGAGGTTAATCGAAAGTCGTTTGCAGAGCGCAGCAGTCGGTTAGGCCGATAGATAGAAATGAGGGAGGAGATGTAGGAGGGGTGCTGCACTGTGGAGAGCTTTGTGGGTGAGAACCAGTACTTTGGTTGAAAGCTGGGAGAGGCCTAGAGAAATGGTTAGTGATAGAAGGAAGATAGAGGAAGACATTGCCCCAACGGTACAAACAGGAGGGAGAGTTAGGCTGCAGACTCGGTTGCCTGTAGCCTCCAGTTTGGCACCTGTTCGGAGCAGTTGTCTTCCAAAAGTCAAAACGTGCGCTCCCAGGACTTGCACTGCGTGGTCCTTTTTTCACACACTTGCACATGATATTTGCTATGTGAAATGCAAGCTGTGTAATCAAAAATTAAAAATAGCTAAAAGTGTCAGTCACCTCAATACCACAAATATGTGGAAACATGTGCGGACAAAGCACGTAGTTGAGTTACAAAGACACACTAGAGATGTAGGCCAACCTACAGCAGCACCTACATCTTCAGGTTGTGTTGAAGCCTCTTCATCGAGCTCACACACAGCTGGTTATGCTTCCTCACAGGATCGCCATGGAAGAACCTCGGCCACTGTTGTCCAGAGACAAACTGTTATTCCACACACAGCAGCAAGTTCCCTGTCATCCTCACACTCCCAGGCCACAAAACAGCCATCGGTAGCACAGGCATGGGATAAAAGACGGCCATACTCCGCAAACCATGCACGAGCACAGGCTCTGAATGCTGGCATTGCAAAACTCCTGTCACTTGAAATGCTGTGATTCAGGCTGGTGGAGACAGACAGTTTCCGTAACTGAATATCATTGTCAATCCCACAATACAATGTGCCAAGCCGATTTCATTTCAGCAGGCAAGCCGTCCCTGGTCTGCAAAAGCATGTTGAGGGAAAAATTAAACATGCGCTACTAAAAGCCCTCAGTAGCAAGGTCCACCTGACCACCGATGCGTGGACCAGTACCCATTGTTATGATCTGCTACAACCAGTAAGGAAAGAAGGGAATTCTGTCCCTACAATACAACTAAGCTGAATCCCTACGATGTAACGGGGAACCTGATCCTGCGACCAGACCCGCTAAAGTCCTCATCTAGTGTGAACGAAGACCTATAGTTGCGAGGGAGTAATCCTACAAGATCTAGGGACTGTGAGAAAAGGTGGACACCTCCTAACATAAATTGTAGCATGGATAATTAAACAGAAAAATAAATACTTTGTGATCCTAACATCAAGCAAAACTGACAGATTAAGGCACCTAAGCACCCGGCTAGCTTAACAGTAGATAATACAATGAAGTCAAGCAAAGCCAGAAGGGCGGAGCCAGACTAAATAGGGAAAAAAGGTCATGTGACCAGCAAACTGAAACAAAACCTAACAAGAGGGTTCTAACACCCATGGCCAGGGACAATACCTTTCCCTCACTGCCCATTGGGTCAATGTTGTGCAGCCGGGTACTGATCTTGCGAGTGGCGCTGTACGTGTTCTGCCAACTCCAAGGATTGCAGGAATCAAGTCTGTACACATTGATTCCTCCTCCTATTCCAGTTCCTCAGAATCATCGCTGCAGGAGCCGTCACGGTCTACCTCCACATGGACCCGTGAACGTTTACCTGTTGCGACCAATATGAGCACAGCCGTGTCCAAATGTCAACAGGCCATCCTGAAATTAATTTCCATGGGGAATCTTAGCCACACAGCGCAGGAGCTCTGTAATGCCATAAAGCAGGAGAGCGACGTGTGGTTTTTGGAAGAGAATCTACAGGCAGGCTTGGTAGTGTGTGACAATGGCCGAAATCTGGTGTCAGCTCTGGGCCTTGGCAACCTCACTCACATACCATGTCTGTCATATGTGCTCAACTTGGTCGTGCAGAGTTTTTTGAGGGACTATCCGGATCTTGATGCACTGCTGCACAAGGTCCGCCTAGAGTGCGCTCACTTGCGACGTTCCAGCATGGCCAGATCGCTGATTGCAGCTCTGCAACGCAGATTTCACCTTCATGAACATCGCATCATATGTGACGTACCCACCAGGTGGAATTCCTCGTTACATATGTTGGAGCGGTTGTGTGAGCAGCAGCCAACAGTAATGGAGTATCAGCTGCATCAGGCGCAGTCAACTCGCAATTTGCGCCGTTCACACTTCACCACTACTGAGTGGGCCTCTATAATAAGAATAATAATATTATTTATTTATATAGCGCCATAATATTCCGCAGTGCTTTACAGTTTAACAGTTTCAAAACACGAGTCATAAGTAACAACGTTAACAATACAATAATTAAAGCAAAATCAGCCGCCCCTGCTGGTGAAAGCTTACAATCTACAATGAGTGGGGGAGATACAAAGTACAGGTGTTTATATACAATGGTGTTTTTACAATGATGGTCCAGCCATTTTAAGGAAGTGAGGGATGCATGGAGATAGTGAATGGGCTACACACACAGAATTACACATAGAATGACTTTGATTAGTGAATGTGATAGGCCACTGTGAACAAATGTGTTTTGAGGGAGCGCCTGAAACCATCCAAATTGCGGATAGTCCTAATTTCTTGGGGTAGAGCATTCCAGAGGATTGGCGCAGCGCGGGAGAAGTCTTGGAGTTGGGAGTGGGAGGTACGGATTAGTGCAGAGGTTAGTCGAAGGTCGTTTGCAGAGTGCAGCAGTCGGTTAGGCCGATAAATATAAATAAGGGAGGAGATGTAGGGGGGTGCTGCGCTGTGGAGAGCTTTGTTGGTGAGAACCAGTAATTAGAATTGGATCCTATAATGAATGGGCAGCCACTGCCAGTGTAATGAGTGGCGAATAACCTATTAAGGATATCTGCCACGTTTTGCGTGCGTTTGATGAGTCAACGCGGATGGCGAGTGCAGATGATGCACTAGTCAGCCTGACTGTCCCCCTTATCTGCCTGCTTCAAAAAACACTGCAAGCACTAAGGCATGAGGTTTTGGAAGAGGTGGAGGATGAGGAGTCACAAATTCCATCACCTTCTGGACAGTCAGCGCAACGTGGTTCCTCACAAAGGGCTGGAGGACTTTCAAAGTACCATGCTGTATCAACAATTGAACCTCCAGAGTCGCTGTCTATATTTTCATAACCATTACAAACTTTTAATGTATTTACAAAGCACATAATGTACATTTTTTGTCTATCCTTTTGTAATGCTATTGTGTTTCCATAAACTGATGTTACAGAATTATGATACAAAGTTTTTAAATTTTGAGTTTTAAATTTTGTAAATTTATATGTATTTGAAGGACTTTGTGAGGAGGATGAGGAGGAGTCAATGGAGGAGGAAGACATCGCTCCAGAGGGAGGTAGACAATGCTCTAGTCAGTATGTAGACCAAGGGTGGGGTGATGCACAGCAGGCGGAGATGACGCCTCTTGCAGGGGACAACGTTTCTTGGCCAGTTGGGAGTCTGCAGCACATGGTTGATTTCATGCTGCAGTGGCTGAGAAACGACCGCCGCATCGAACACATTCACACCACGTCTGATTATTGGGTGTACACCCTCCTAGACCCTCGCTACCGGGACAACTTACAAAGCCTCATCACACCGTTGAACCGGGAGCGTAAAATGCGGAAGTACCAAGACACACTGGTGCAATCCATAATGTTCTCCATTCCAGCCGAGAGCACTGCTGCTGCTACTGATTTACAAAGCAGCTCTGTGCGTCGAGGCAGTGGAGACAGCTCTGCAACAAGAGGGAGCACAAGCAGCGCCTCTGCACAGGGCAAGAACAGTATGTTCCAAATGTGTCGAAGTTTTGTGGCAGCGCCACCAATGTCTACACCATCCGAGACGGCTCCAGTCAGCAGGAGGCAACATTTCCGTAAGATGGTTACAGACTACATGTCTTGCCCTCTCAGTGTACTCTCAGATGGCTCTTCCCCATTCAAGTTTTGTGTCTCTAAGCTGGATACATGGCCAGAGCTTAGCCAGTATGCATTGGAGGTGCTGGCTTGATCTGCTGCCAGTGTATTATCGGAGCGCGTCTTTACTGCTGCAGGTGGTGTACTAACAGACCGTTGCATGCGACTATCCTCCGATAATGTAGAACGGCTTACTTTTCTGAAAATGAACTAGGCATGGATCTCGCCTGAATTTGCCTGTCCGGTTTCAGATTAACTAACTGGTTGGCAACGTTTTCCATGTCTCCTGTTATGTTCATCTTTCTACCACCTGAGCTATACTCCCTGGGCTACAACACTGCCAGTTGCTGCTCAGAAGTGTCGTGTCCACAGACCAATACACAAGCTATAGTGATAGTGGGGTTCAGTAACGCCTGCTGTTCCCCTGCTGTGTGTCCGGCAAAAATTACTGCTACCTAGCTACACATGTTTAAAAAAACATGACATGTTAAAGTGGCTAGTGCTACACATAGATATCAGGCTACACCCTTATTTCTAAGCTGTAAACAAGTGAAACGTCAAATTTAAAACCATTCAATGATTAGTGTTGGTAACAAATCTGTAACTAAATAATTGTGACATATTATGGCAGATATCCACATGTCTAACACAAATGCTAACACAAAAGCATACTTATGCTATAGGGTACTGATGGTGAACCTTCTCACTCCATAACTTTGACCAATCCAACTCACATCATGCCTCAAATGCTGCAATGTTGGAAGTGCATAATGTGGGTTGAACTTTGACAACAGCTGCAGTGCGAAGGTTATCCTTCTGTGTTCTTGGCTTTTAAATAAAAGCATACAAGTAAATATAATAATACATTGTTGATTAAGGGACATGATGTACACCTGTAATATTGTGCAAACAATGGATGTAGGACTATTCCTCTTCAACATTACTTATATTTGTGTCATTTGAAAAAATACATATTTTAGTTAAAAATTAAAAACCCATGTTCAGTAGCTGTGAAAGGCCCGTTTGTGTACTTCTATAGTGTTTGCAACCAATGTATTGTATACGGATGGAAGCGCGTCACACTAATAGATTATATTTTATTTTAAATGGAATGTAGCAGAACCAATTGGAGATAAATGAAAAGGATGAGCCACTGAGACACGCTCAGCAGAGTACAAGCAGCAGTGCTTGAACAAGTAACTGGAGCGTGATGTGCACTCAAAAAAGTAAAAAACACAGACTGAAGTGAACACTGAAACACAACTGTCCACAATCTGTGAAAGGCTACTCCTTTGTGTACTTCTATAGTGTTTGCAACCAATGTATTGTATACGGATGGAAGCGCGTCACACTAATAGATTATATTTATTTTAAATGGAATGTAGCAGAACCAATTGGAGATAAATGAAAAGGATGAGCCACTGAGACACGCTCAGCAGAGTACAAGCAGCAGTGCTTGAACAAGTAACTGGAGCGTGATGTGCACTCAAAAAAGTAAAAAACACAGACTGAAGTGAACACTGAAACACAACTGTCCACAATCTGTGAAAGGCTACTCCTTTGTGTACTTCTATAGTGTTTGCAACCAATGTATTGTATACGGATGGAAGCGCGTCACACTAATAGATTATATTTATTTTAAATGGAATGTAGCAGAACCAATTGGAGATAAATGAAAAGGATGAGCCACTGAGACACGCTCAGCAGAGTACAAGCAGCAGTGCTTGAACAAGTAACTGGAGCGTGATGTGCACTCAAAAAAGTAAAAAACACAGACTGAAGTGAACACTGAAACACAACTGTCCACAATCTGTGAAAGGCTACTCCTTTGTGTACTTCTATAGTGTTTGCAACCAATGTATTGTATACGGATGGAAGCGCGTCACACTAATAGATTATATTTATTTTAAATGGAATGTAGCAGAACCAATTGGAGATAAATGAAAAGGATGAGCCACTGAGACACGCTCAGCAGAGTACAAGCAGCAGTGCTTGAACAAGTAACTGGAGCGTGATGTGCACTCAAAAAAGTAAAAAACACAGACTGAAGTGAACACTGAAACACAACTGTCCACAATCTGTGAAAGGCTACTCCTTTGTGTACTTCTATAGTGTTTGCAACCAATGTATTGTATACGGATGGAAGCGCGTCACACTAATAGATTATATTTATTTTAAATGGAATGTAGCAGAACCAATTGGAGATAAATGAAAAGGATGAGCCACTGAGACACGCTCAGCAGAGTACAAGCAGCAGTGCTTGAACAAGTAACTGGAGCGTGATGTGCACTCAAAAAAGTAAAAAACACAGACTGAAGTGAACACTGAAACACAACTGTCCACAATCTGTGAAAGGCTACTCCTTTGTGTACTTCTATAGTGTTTGCAACCAATGTATTGTATACGGATGGAAGCGCGTCACACTAATAGATTAGATTTTTTTCCACTAAAATGGAGCAGCACCAATTAGAGAAAAATGTGAAGGATGAGGCAGTGACACACGCTCAGCAGACTACAACCAGCAGTGGTTGAAGAACTAACTGGAGCGTGATCTGCACTCAAAAAATCAAAACCTCACAGACTGCAGTGAACACTGAAACACAACTATTCACTATCTGTGAAAAGCTCCTTTCTGTACTTCTATAGTGTTTGCAACCAATGTATTGTATACGGATGGAAGCACGTCACACTAATAGATTTGATTTTTTTCTAATATAATGGAGCTGCACCAATTCCACTAAATAAAATAAAAAAAAAAAAGAGTCAGTGACACGTGCAGATGCCTACAAACAGCGGTGGATGCAGAGCAAACTGCAGCGTCACCTGCACTGTCACACACACACCTTGCACAGAGCTGTTAAAACAACACTGGCAAAATGAAGCTTTACACAGCGGTTGGTAAACTAGCCTGCCTCAAGCACAGTAGTACACAAAATCGCAATATCTAACTGTCCCTCAGAGTCAGCACAGCAGCGTTCTGTCCCTAACTGAGTTCACAGCACAGTGACGCTAAAATGGCTGCGGCGCCTTTTATAGTGCATTCTGACATCATTTCAGCAGCCAATCACAGCCATGCCATTAGTTAAGATGACCGCATCATTACAGGATGTGCCCACACTTCGTAGGATTCCTCATTGGCTGACTAAAATCACATTGCCTCTCAAAGAATTATGGGAACTTCCGATTCCGGTATACGATATTGAAAAAGTATCGGAATTAAGTATCGGAATTCCGATAACGCGAATATCGGCCGATACCCGATACTTGCGGTATCGGAATGCTCAACACTACTAACCGCCATTATATGTTTGGGGGCTTCCTATTTTCTTTGGGGATCTGCTCCGGGCAGATAGCTTTCATCTTTCTGCCTTTAGGTGTAGTTATCTCTCAGGCTGTGACGAAGCGTCTAGGATCAATGTAGGAACGCTCCACGGCTACCTCTAGTTGTGTCGTTAGTTTAGGAATCTGCAACCCATCAGTTACCAACATCTCAGGTGTTCGGCTGCCCTGCTGTTGTTCCTGTCCTCCTCAGCTACCGAAACATAACAGTGAACCTTTGGCCAAGTCTGAGGTCCAGAGCACTCTGGAAGAGGTTTTCATCCAGGATATCTCTGTACTTGGCCGCATTCATGTTTCATTCAATTGCAACCAGTCATCCTGTCCCTGCAGCTGAAAAATACCCACATAGCATGATGCTGCCACCACCATGTTTCACTGTTGGGATTGTATTGTGCAAATGTTGAGCAGTGCCTGGTTTTCTCCACACATACCGCTTAGAATTATCACCAAAAAGTTTTATCTTCATCTTATCAGACCAGTAAATCTTTCATATTTCTGGCACTGAGGAGAGGCTTCCGTCGGGCCACTCTGCCATAAAGGCCCGACTGGTGGAGGGCTGCAGTGATAGTTGACTTTGTGGAACTTTCTCCCATCTCCCTGCTGCATCTGTGAAGCTCGGCCACAGTGATCTTGGTGTTCTTCTTTACCTCTCTCATCAAGGCTCTTCTCACATGATTGTTATGTTTGGCTGCATGGCCAGGTCTAGGAAGACAACTGGTGGTCCCAAACTTCTTCCATTTAAGGATTATGGAGGCCACTGAGCTCTTATGAACCAGCAGAAATTCTTTTGTAACATTGACCAGATGTGTGCCTTGCCACAATTCTGTCTCTGAGCTCCTTGGCCAGTTCCTTTGACCTCATGATTCTCATTTGGTCTGACATGCACTGTGAGCTCTGTGAGGTCTTACATAGATAGGTGTATGCCTTTACAAATCAAGTCCTATCAGTTTAATTAAACACAGCTGGATTCCAATAAAGGAGTAGAACTATCTCAAGGAGGATCTCAAAGAAATGGACAGCATGTAACTTAAATATCAGTGTCTGATCAAAGGGTCTGAAAACTTATGACCATGTGATATCTCAGTTTTTCTTATTTAATAAATTTGCAAAAATTTCTACATTTCTGTTTTTTTTCCAGTCAAGATGGGGTGCAGAGTGTACACTAATGAGAAAAAAATTAACTTTTTTGAATTTGCCAAATGTTTGCAATGAAACAAAGAGTGGAAAACTTAAAGGGGTCTGAATACTTTCTGTACCCACTGTAGTACCAATAAAACTCCAGTTTGTTTCATGAAAAAAGCTCTCACACAATTCTAAACAGAAAAATTAGTTATGATAGTGGTCAATTATGACAATATTTATTTTATTATGCATTGCTTATGGTATATAACGCTACCATATTCCACAGCACTTTCCAGACATTATCATCGCTGTCCCCACTGGGGATCACAATCAACAGTTCACTATCAGTATGTGTTTGGAGAGTGGGAGGAAACCGGAGAACCTGGAGGAAACTCACGCAAAGACAGGGAGAACATACAAACTTTTTGCAGATGTTTTTCTTGGTGGGAAATTAATCCAGGACTGCTGTCACCATACAAGTGGGTGCAACCTGTGGTCATCCAGCAGCAGATTTCCTGCATAACGGTGTCAGCATACCCTCATAACAGTGCACCAGCAGCAAATTCCTTCATAAGTGTCAGCAGCAGATCCCTACATAACTATGGAGGACACAGGTCTGATAATTCTGTCATTACTGTGTTTTGTTGCAGAAACATATGATAACGTACCACAGTCTCCTGCTGAGTCTACCGTAATTGTGGAAAGATGTCCGAGCAGAAAATGATTTCATATAAAATCCCTTTTAAACTGGAGGTACTGAAGTACACCAAAGAACTAGGAACAGATCAGTGGAGAGACACTTTGGGCCACCTGCAACCGAAAAAATGATACAGAAATGGAGGAAACGGGAGGATCAATTGCAAAAAATGGACAAAACAAAAAAAGTGTTTTCGTGGTCATGCTGCAAAATGGCCACAGTTACAAGTGGATATGAAAGAGTCGATCACATGTCACAGGAACAATGGCTTTTCAGTATCCGCAAAAATGATCATACATGAAGCCAAATGTCTTTCTGAAGAGAAAATTATTGAGGACTCCACTGGAACTCCATCATGGCAACCCAGATTTATAAAGAGATGTGGCTTCCCTACTCGCATCAAAACTATGATTGCACAAAACACGCATATAGGATATGAAACCAAGATTGTGTCTTTTTAAGTTTGTACTGGATGCAGGAAAGAAAAATGGCTTAGAAATAAGCCAGATTGGGAGCATGGATGAAGTCCTGTTATAACCTTTGATGTTTCATCAAACAAGACTGTTGATGTGAAAGGTGCCAAAACCATAACCATGGAAACTTCAGGGCATAAGAAAAACCGTTGTGTTGTCCTGCTGTGCGGATGGCACCAACCTGCCACCAATACTGATTTTCAAGTGAAAAAACATGCCAAAAGAGGATATCCCAATAGGAGTTATTGTTCGTGTCACAAAAATGCCATAAAGATATGGATAGAAGAGTGAGGTCAAAACATCCTGGAGGGCTTCTGAAAAAAACTTTCTCCATTAGTGCTTGATCAGTTTAGGGCACATATCACTGAAGCTACAAAACAGAAATTTAAAGAATAAAAAAAACATCTAGCCATAATTCCTGGGGACTTACCAGCCAGTTGTAACCTTAGGACATTTCCATCAATAAGCCATTTAAAGCTTTCATGAGATAAGAGTGGAACAAATGGATAGCTCCTGAAATCATGATCTGACACCAACTGGCCGAATGAAGAGGCCCACTATCACCCAATGTTGTGAGTGGCAGTCAGTTAACCCCTTCCTGACATGTGCCGTACATTTACGGCGCCACGGAAACTCCCTTTTGAGCCAAAGTGTGTCTAAACCACAGTTAGCATCCACATGGTTGGCATTTCTGTAGAGATGAGAGCCCCCCTAGTTTACGGTTGTGTGTGTCTCCAGAAGCATGAGCTGGGCATAACTTACTGGTCACTACAAAGTACTGGTCACTTCAACATACTAGTCACTACAATGGCAGTTTGCAATTTTCACTCAGCAAAATCCACTACTGTTTGCTTCTGGAAAACACCCATGGAGTAAAAATCATCACCTGAAGATAAATTCCCAAAGGAGTATAATTTCCAAAATGGGGTTATTTGAGGGGGGATTCTGTTTATCTAGCACTTAGGGGCACTGTATGTGGAATCCGCAAACTATTCTTGGAAAATCTGCGCTCCGTTCCGCCGGAGTCTCTCTGTGTGGCTAAGAAGTACTGTACAACCATATACTGTATAAGTTATTTCTAGAATCAGTTGAAATTGTGGGACAAATTCTGGTGTCATTTTTACCCATTTCCCAGTATAAAAATGTAAAATTTCGGGCTAACACACAATCTTGTTGGTAAAAATGTCAATTGTTTTTTCTTCACTGATATAAAATTCTGTGACACTTCTGTGGTGTCAATATGATCACTGAACTACTAGATGAATTCATTGAGAGGTTTAGTTTGCAAAATTAGGTCACCTATGGGGGGGTTCTGTTGTTCTGGCAACTGAGGAGCTCTGTCAATGTGACATGGCACTGTCAAACCAGTGCAGCAAAATCTGCATTCTAATATGGCGCTCCTTTTCTTCTGAGCTTTGCACTGTGCCTCAAATGTAATTTTGGACCACATATGGGGTATCAGTGATCTCAGGAGAAATTGCACAACAAATTTTGGGGTTCATTTTTTATTGTTACACTAAAGAAGATACAAAATTTGGGAAAAAGTGTGATTTTTTTTAATTTTCAAGGCTCAACAGTATAAACTTCAGTGAATAACTTGGGGTTTCAAGGTGCTCAATACATATTTAAATAAGTTCCCTGAGAGGTCTACTTTGCAAAATTGTGTCACTTGTGGGGGGTTTCTACTGTTTAGGCACATCAGAGGCTCTCCAAACGCGACGTGGCGTCCGCTAATTATTACATCAAATTTTGCATTCAAAAAGTCAAATTGCGCTTCTTCCCTTCCAAGCCGTACCGTGCACTCAAACAGTAGTTTTCCTCCACATATGGGGTATAAGCATACTCTGAAAATTGCACACAATTTTTATGGTTCAATTCCTTCTGTTACCCATATGAAAATGCAAAATTTGGAGCTCAAAAATAATTTTGTGGAAAAAATGTTATTTTTTTTATTTTCACAGCTCATTGTTATAAATTTCTGTGAAGCACCCAGGGTTTCAAGGTTCTCAATAAACATCTAGATAAGTTTCCTGAGGGGTCCAGTTTCCAAAATGGTGTCACTTGTGGAGGATTTCCACTGTTTAAGCACTTCAAGGGCTCTCCAAATATGACAAGGCGTCTGCTAATTATAGCAGCAAATTTTACATTCAAAAAGTCAAATGGCGCTCTTTCTCTTCCGAGCCATTGTGTGCGCCCAAACAGTGGTTTTCCGCCACATATAGGGTATTGGCATGCTCGGGAAAAAATGCACAACAAATTGTGTGTTCCATTTTCTCCTGTTACACTTGCGAGAGTAAACAAAATTGGAATGGAAAATTTTTGTGACAAAAAGTTACATATTTTTTTCCTTCCACATTCCGTTAATTTCTGTGAAGCACCTGAAGAGTTAATAAACTTATTGAATGTGGTTTTAAGCATCTTGAGGGGTGCAGATTTTAGAATGGTGTCTTTTTGGGTGTTTTATGTCATATAGACCCCTCAAAGTCACTTCAAATGTAATGTGGTTACTAAGAAAAATGGTGTTGTAAATTTTGTTGTAAAAATGAGAAATTGCTGGTCAACTTTTAACCCTTATAACTTAAAAAAAAAAATAGTTGTTTCAAAAACTGTGCTGAGATAAAGTAGACATGTGGGAAATTTTATTTGTAAACTATTTTGTGTGACATGACTCCGCTCAGTGTGTGCACACCGCAGTCTGGCAGCGTGCCTGGTAAACACGTGCCTGCTAGTGAGTTGTGAAGTCCTCAGGTCGGGGTGCAGCCTGAGCCTTTACATTATCTCCTGATCCCGGTGTGGCCAATCATTTATCCATAGTCCCATGGTTCTGGAGCGGCCAGTGCCTGAACCTCGTCCCCAGGTTCCGGAGCGGCCAGTGCTTGACACTCATCCCCTGGTCCCAGAGTGACCAGTGTCTGAATCCTGACCTCTAGTCATGCAGCGGCCAGAGCCTGAACATTGCCCCCTGGTCCTGGGGAGGCCAGTCCTGTTCCCGAAGACCCCTGGTTCCAGTGTAGCCAGTCCATGAACAATATTTCCCAGTCCATGAGTGACCCAACCCTGTTACTGAATCCTGGACTGGCGTGTCTGAACTAAAGTAGTGTCATCGTACCTGACCCTTGAGGACAGCTGCAGTAGTGGGTTCTGCCCATGAGTGTTACCAGGTGGTTACTTGCCACACAAGCCTGAACTCACCACTAGAGGCTCCAGTGAGCACCAACCTAGCAACCTAGTAATACCCCTTCCTGGGTAGCCCCGTCCTGTGGCACAGTGGGTACACAAATCCACATGCGCTACGACTGGGTGTATGTTGTGAATGGACTTGAAATGAGTTCTGAGCAGAGGCTCCCTCTGGTGGTTACAAGCGGTACTGGACTGTCCAGTGAAGATTATGAGGAGTGGGAATCAGGTGTTACTGACTGGTCTTATATAAGGGAGTCGCCTTCCCATCAGGGTTGCCGGTGATCAATTGTTCTGGTCTCAATCCTTGAGTCCTGTTTCCTTTGTAGCCTGCTGTGTCGTGTCTGCATCTCCTGCTAACAGATAAGACATTTTCTTCTTTTTGTTTTTGTGCTTGATTTTTGCATTTTGTCCTGCACTTCTGTGGGGGCCTTCAGGGTCCCCTCCGGGGGCTTTTGCCCTCTCTGTTTAGTTCAGCCACTGATGTTTGTACTTTTGCTTTTTCCAGTTTTTTCAGTGGCTGCTGTTTTGATTTTGTTACACCAGAGAACTAATTTAGGTGGTAGAGGTCGTGTGATCTCAGGTGATTTTGAAATTAGTAGAGTTGGTGCTTTTCAAGGTTTTTTGGGATTGCAGTAAGTGCCCTTCCTATCCTTTTCTATTTAGGTAGTTTGGGCCCCAACGTTTGCTCATACTATTTTCTGTCTGTGTCAGTATTTCATCTTGTCTAGCCGCCATTACATGTTTGGGGGCTTTCTATGTTCTTTGGGGATCTGCTCCGGGGCAGATAGCTTTCCTCTTTCTATCTTTAGGTGTAGTTAGTTTCTCAGGCTGTGACGAGGCGTCTAGGACCAACGTAGGAACGCTCCACGGCTGCCTCTAGTTGTGGTGGTTAGTCAGGGTACTGCAATCTCATAGATTCCAACTTCTCTGGTGTATTGCCTTTTTAACCTGCACTCCTCAGCTACCGAAACATAACAGGTGTAACAGTCTGCTCGGCCCAGCCATGACCACAACAATTATATTGTCTGTTCTTGATAGGTGGGAAATGAACATGAAATATATGCAGATAATAGGGATAAGAACACATATAGCAAATACCCAGGTGTATATAATATTCCCTGCTTTTCATAGGTGAGGAATGAACATGAAATATATGTAGAATAGAGGGAAATCAATACATATTCAATATATACAAGTGTATATAATTTTGCCTGTGCTTGATAGGTAGGGAATGAACAAGAAATACATGTAGATAATAGGAGAATGAACACATATTAGATATAAACAGGTGTATGTTATATTCCCTCTGCTGGGTAGCTGGGGAATGAACATGAAATACTGTATATGTAGAATACAGGGAAATTAAAACATATCCCATATAATCAAGTGTATATTATGTACCCTGTGCTTGATAAGTGAGGAATGAACATAAAATATATGTAGATAATAGTAGAATGAACACATATCCCATACATACAGGTGTATATTATATTCCATGAGCTTGATAGGTGAGGAATGAACATGAAATATATGTAGATAATAGCGGAATGTACACATATCCCATATAAACAGGTGTATATAATATTCCCTGTGCTTGGTAGGTGGAGAATGAACATGTATGTAGATTAAGGGGGAATAAATAGATACCTCATATAACCAGGAATATACAGTGGGTACAGAAAGTATTCATCCCACTGTAAATTTTTCACTCTTTGTTTCATTGCAGCCATTTGGGAAATTCAAAAAAGTTAATTTTATTCTCATTAATGTACACTCTGCACCCCATCTTGACTGAAAAAACATAAATTTGGAAATCTTTGCAAATTTATTAAAAAAAAGAAAAACTGAAATATCACATGGTCATAAGTAGTGTTGAGCGATACTGCTCGATATCTAAAAATATCGTATCGGAATGGTATCGCCGATATCACTAAATATCGTCGATATCCGATTCCGATTCCGGAAGTCCCATGTAAGTCTATGGGAACAAAATATCGCAACAAAAAAAACCCTTTCTTTCGTTGTAAACACAAAATATACACACATAGAATACATATATATATATATACATGTCATTGTGACATATATATATACATATATTTATAGTTTATACACTTCTACATAGTAAAATAGACTCTGATTCAATTGCCGGGTAAAGCCGTGACATACCCCATAGAAGTCGACGGGCTCGGTGCCGAGTACCCCCAAAACCTCTGGCTCTGTGCGACTCAACTTGGGCGTCACGAACAGGATTCTGTAGCTCGCTATAAGCGAGTCCTGTGTGCCTGAATTGAACTGGTTTTGTGCTTGAGAATTGCTAAAATCATCAGAGAATGTATTTGCCATTTTTCCGCCATATCTGCGTCACGACGAGGCACTGGTGAAGAAGAAGGAGTGCTCTTCGTGGGTGTACACTCACTCAGTGGCGCGAAAACGATGGCCGACCACTCTAAATGGTACTGCAATGTAAGATCGTGCCCCACAGCTCTTCAGTTCCGCCTCCTCATCCTCCTCAGTGTGCGGAAACTAACATGAAGGTCCCGCCTCCCTACAAAAGAGGGGCCCTCTCCAGATGCTAATGACACATGTGACTTGGCAGAGATGGCTAATGGACACGAGCAGAAGTGTGAAGGGATGGAGCAGTCAGAGCTCTCCCCCCACGGAAGCGACCCGATCGCCACGGAACCACCGTTGGGCACCCGGCCTGGAAACCCTCCTACGCTGCAAGAAGCGGAGGATACCCTAAGAGGCCTGGCCCGGCACCGGGAGGAGGTCGCCAGGATGGAAGCCAGCTGGCGTGCCCTAAAACTAAACTTGGAGCGGCGCCAATCCCTCTTACCTGAAGTGTCTGTACCGGAAGGTGAGGCACCCGTTCTAGTAGAGGAGTCCGTGCGGGCATCCCAGCCCTTGCAATGTGATCCGGTTGACGTTGTCGCAGTGGAGGCATCCGTTCCTGCAAAAAACTCTGCACCGGCAGCACCCCAGATCCCGCTGTCTGCCCCCGTCGCTGAGACAGAAGAAGCGACACCCGTCCTCATGGAGGAGGCCGCGCAGGCACCAGAGGTCTACAAGTCTGTACCGGAGCCCCGACTGTCATCTGTTCCAGAGCCGGCTGCTTCCTCCGCAGGTGAGCGCCTTCAGGACTGGGGGGCGCCAGGAGAGCTGCCGCAAACCGGACATCCTAAGCTGCAGTTTGATTTTGGAGACATGGAGATGCTGGTGGAGGAGAATTACAACCGGCGTCAGGAGGAAGAGTGGAGACGTTGGGAGCGGGAAGCAGAGCGACAAAGGGAGCAGCGAGAATCCCAAAAGCTTCGGCAACATAACCTGGAGAAGGACCGGGCAGATAAGGACCGGATGAGAAAGGATAAAGGAACCCTGTGTGAGCCGCGGCGTAAGGGTGCAGTACGGAGCTTTAAATTGAAAGGTGGTTGGGGCTTCATCAAGGAGCCTGGACTTTATTTAGAAGTTTTTGTGACCCGGCGGGACGTGGAGACTCACCTCCCAGAAGGACACCCGGGAAGGGACCTGTTGCCAGGAGACTTGGTGACTTACACCCGACACTGGGGTTACAATGGATGGTACGCCCTAAATGTTACCAGGTGCGACCCCTACTCCCCAGAGTGTCAGGAACCTGTGAGACCCTCGGAGCCTTCAGCCTCCCACATCCAGGCCTCTGCACAAGTGCCCACCCCACGCCGTAAATCTCCCCAGCCTCCCTCAGTGGTCTCCTCAGCAGCCCCAGCTATGGACATGATAACTATAGCTGGCCCGTACCCGGCGCCTGTTAGGCCCCCTGGGGTTCGTTCAGTCCGGGACATAGGGCTCCAGACCCGGAGGGAGATGAAAGAGGTGGCCACACAGACACAGATAGCGGGTCACGACTTGACTGTACAGGCCACACGACGTCATCAGGTCCTGGTGGTCCTTGGTGTCTCGGATGTTTGGCAAGCATCAGAAGAGTACCAGGTGGTACCTGGAACACCCCTGCCAAAGAATTATAAATAACCCGGACAGGGTCCCTGTATGTAAATAGTTAAATTGTTGATGTACCCGGACGGGTGAATGTTCGAAAAAAAAGTTTTTTAATTTAATAAAAAAAAAAAACACACAGTTTTCATTACTTTTATTACAGTCTCATCCTGCGACGCCATCGATCTCCTGTAAAAAAATGAAAAAAAAAAAACAGCAGTATACCACCTGTCCGACGCAGTCCATAGTAACGAGTGTCCCACGACGATCCAGCTCTGCTACATCAGAATGACAGGCAGAGCCTGTCATCCCGGCGCAGCACAGCTGATTACCTGCTTCCCCGGCGGTGACGTAATCGGACTGGTTTACGGCCGGGATTACCCTGCAGTCACTGCAGTTATCGCGAAAAACTGCATGTGACCGCCAGGGAGAAGATAATGGCGGCCATCAAGCAGTCCAGGACGTGACCGCCGGAGATCTTCTGCCAGGTAAGTGCCGCTGACTCCTGACAGACCCGACCGACGGACACTCACAGTGACAGTGACAAATCCGATTCCGGTATCCGATATGACGAAAATATCGGTACTCGGAATCGAAAGCCCGATACAGCTAATATCGGCCGATACCCGATATTTGCAGTATCGTATCGCTCAACACTAGTCATAAGTATTCAGACCCTTTGCTCAGTATTGAGTAGAAGCACTCTTTTGAGCTAGTACAGCATGAGTCTTTCTGGGAATGATGCAACAAGTTTTTCACACCTGGATTTGCTGATCCCCTGCCATTCTTCCTTGCAGATCCTCTCCAGTTCCATCAGGTTGGATGGAGAATGTTGGTGGACAGCCATTTTCTGGTCTCTCCTGAGATGCTCAATTGGGTTTAGGTCAGGGCTCAGGCTGGGCCAGTCAAGAATGGTCACAGAGTTGTTCTGAAGCCACTCCTTTGTTATTTTAGCTGTGCGTTTAGGGTCATTGTCTTGTTGGAAGGTGAACCTTTGGCCAAGTTTGAGGTCCAGAGCACTCTGGAAGAGGTTTTCATCCAGGATGTCTCTGTACTTGGCCGCATTCATATTTCCTTCAATTGCAACTAGTCGTTCTGTCCCTGCAGCTGAAAAACACCCCCATAGCTTGATGCTGCCACCATCATGCTTCACTGTTGGAATTGTATTGGGCAAGTGATGAGCAGTGTCTGGTTTTCTCCACACATACCACTTAGAATTATCACCAAAAAGTTTTATCTTCATCTCATCAAACCAGAGAATCTTATTTGTCATAGTCTGGGAGTCCTTCATGCATTTTTTATCAAACTCTATCCGGGCTTTCATATGTCTGGCACTGATGAGAGGCTTCTGTCGTGCCACTCTGCCATAGAGGCCCGACTGGTGGAGGGCTGCAGTGATAGTTGATTTTGTGGCTCTTTCTCCCATCTCCCTACTGCATCTGTGGAGCTCAGCCACAGTGATCTTGGAGTTCTTCTTTAACTCTCTCACCAAGGCTCTTCTCCCACAATTGCTCAGTTTGGCTGGATGGCCAGGTGTAGAAAGACTTCTAGTGGTCCCAAACGTCTTCCATTTAAGGATTATGGAGGCCACTGTGCTCTTACGAACCTTGAGTACAGCAGAAATTCTTTTGTAACCTTTATCAGATGTGTGGCTTACCACAATTCTGTCTCTGAGCTCCTTGGCCAGTTCCTTTGACATCATGACATAATGATTCTCATTTGGTCTGACATGCACTGAGAGCTGTGAGGTCTTATATAGACAGGTGTGTGCTTTACAAATCAAGTCCTATCAGTTTAATTAAACACAGCTGGACTCCAATGAAAGAGTAGAACCTTCTGGAGGATCAGAAGGAAATGGACAGCATATAACTTAAATATGACTGTCTGAGCAAATGGTCTGAATACTTATGACCATGTGATATTTCAGTTTTTCTTTAATACATTTGCAAAAATTTCTACATTTCTGTTTTTTTCAGTCAAGATGGGGTGCAGAGTGTACATTAATGAGAAAAAAATGAACTTTTTTGAATTTACAAAATGGCTGCAATGAAACAAAGAGTGAAAAATTTAAAGGGGTCTGAATACTTTCGATACCCACTGTATTATATTTCCTGTGCACGACGAGTAGGAAATGAACATGATATATACAGTATATAGATAATAGGGGAATGAACACATATTCCATGAAAACATGTGTATACCATATTTCCTGTGCTAGATAAGATAGGTGAGAAATGAACATGAAATATATATGTAGAATATAGGGAAATGAACACATGTCCCATAAAGATAAGTGTGTATTATATTCCCTGTGCTTTTTAGGTAAGAAATCATCATGAAATATATGTAGATAACATGGGAATGAACACATATACCATAAACAGGTGTATATTATATTTCCTGTGCTTTTTAGGTGGGGCGTGAACATTGAATATACCGTATTTTTCGGACCATTAAAATCACTTTTTTCCTCCCAAAATGTGGAGGAAAATGGGGGTGTGTCTTATAGTCCAGATGTATCAGCTCTAGCTGTGGTGGGGAGGTGGGAGGGCGATTTCGGTAGAGCAGTGGGTCACAGAGTTCTGTGGAGGGCAATGAATATTCATTTCTATTTGGCATCCTGGTATGATTGGCCCCATCCCGTTCCTGGTATGATTGGTTCCATTCTTATTCTGGTATGATTGGCCCCATCCCTGTCCTGATATGATTGGTCTCATCCTTACCCGGGTATGATTGGCCCCATCCTTATCGTGGTATGAATGCCCCATCCCGTTCCTGGTATGCATGGCCCCAGCAGAAAAGATTAAAATAAAAATCCATTACAACCACCTTCTTCTACTCCCTCGCAGTGTCCTGCTCCATTGCCAGTGTGGCGCCCCTGAGGGTCCAGTCGCCACAGAAGTACTGCACCTCAGCCAGAGGTGTAGTACTCAGCTCTCGGGTAAAAAGGGGGCACTACCCGGTGCTCGCATATGTGCATCCAAAACCACACAACACCCTAAGGAAAGGGGGAGGAGCCTCAGTTCAGGTGGGAAGGACAGTTGGAAAGAGAGTAGGGAGAGGAGCTGTGGTAAAGAAGGGAGTTCCTGAGAGGAAGAAGGGTTCCTAGGGGCCAGGGAAGTGAGGAATCCACCCGTGGTGCCCGAATCCAGGCCAACAGGAGTTGGACGGAGGGACCAGGTTGCAGTGGGGGACCGGCCCCAGACTAGGAGGACTCATCTAGCAAACCGGAGGCTGCTGTGACTTTATGTGCAACGGCCAAATCCACACACATTCACCGAAAAGGTAGCCACATAGGATCAAAGGAACCAGGAGGACATCGCCCTATAGGATCTGAGGCTGCTGGCTTGGGACACTGTGTGTGAGGCGCAGGGCAGGAAAGGTATTAGCCAGCGCAGGGAGAGACGACCGGAGAAGGAACACAAGAAGGGGGTCCTCAGTAAGGTGTACCCCAAACTACCCGAGAGCTGGCTGGACCACCGACCCAGAGGACATAGCACCCAGCTGATGTTTGTAACCTAAAGACTGTGAGTAAAGTGTGAAGACTGCACCCTGCTGTGTCCTTGGATTTATTTACTGCGTCACCGAAACCTGCACTATAACCGTTACCATCATCAAATCAACCCTATAACTTCCCTGGGGCCTAGCTCTACCCGTGGAGTGCTGTAACATCTCTGCTACATCATCAATTGCCCCAGTGGACCTGAATCGCAGCGTCGGCCGTCTATTGCCGAATACTACGGGTGGTGTCACGAACTTAATCCCCTATAAACTTTTCCTTATATTTCCCTCATTTTTTTATTGCACGCCCAGGGCCAAGAACTACCCCAAAGAACTGTAGAACTGTCTGACCCGGTTCTGAGTATCCCAGGGCCCTAGTGGGCATTGCATTTTGGTGTCACGAACAGGATGTACCAACCCAATAAATCGGGTCTTGTTCGCCTTTCATGGACCAGGTTCGGTGCAAAAAGCTGTACGCGCCCACTGCAAAGACTTTTAAGAAAAAGTACTTGTCAGTCGGCCAGCGGGATCCGCCTCCTGGTGCGACTGGTGGGGAAAAGGGAAAGGAACGCCATGAAGAGGAGAGCGGAAAAAGCACAGCACAGTGTGTGACGAGGTGTGCTGAAGGAGAGGTGGAGAGGAACCCGGTGGGCAGCATGGCAAGCTGTGGTCAGAGAGTTCAGGACGGAAACCCTGACCAGCTGCCTGCGGTTGACCCAGAGTTTCTTGGAGTCGAGGTGGAGGAGCTAAGTTGTCAACTCCAAAAGACACAGATGGCGTAGATGGCAAAATGGAAGGAGGCCCTGCTGGAAAAGGTGTCTGAGCGGTGGGCGGCCTCGTGACCCGCATCCTCGACCTCGGAGGAGGAGGAAGAGGAGTCTGGCACCAGAGAGGAAAAAGGCAAAGGTAACAACATTGCACCAGGGGCTGAGGAAACCCTGGTTGGGCCATTGAATCCCCCGACTGCAGGACCTGCTCAGTTTGTGTCACCCGGCGTAATACCTGAAATAGAACTTCCCCGATCAGGAAATTGCAGACCCAAAGAACTGTCTTGAAAGAGCTACTAAGGAAAGTTAAAGACAATGTGGTCATGGACGGTGAATGACCAGAACTTTTATTGTAAACAGTTAGCACTTAATTTGCTCCATGTTGGTTTTATAGCAAACACTGAGAGTGCGAGTAGGACACTCAATATTTTACAGTAGACCAAAGAATAAAAACCGTCTGGCGTGGCCGAAAATTGGTCCAACGGATTGACCTGCCAAGCCCTGTATCCACACCCAGGGCCTACTTTGGGGGTTTGAGACGGGTTCACTCATTGCACTGAGGACAGTGAGAAGGACACCCGGTTGAGGATCTCACTGCAACCTGCTAAACTTACTTGAGAAAGTTTTATTTAGAATAATGCTATGTTTTATATTTACGGTATTTATATTCAACGTTCAAGAAAATAATACCTCCCATAAAGGGAAGAAAGAGTTACCTGATTAACTGTTTACCTTGTTGAAATGCAATTCAGAGAAAATATTTGCATGTTTTAACACCTATTTTACTCTGTTCCAGCCTGTGGATGTGCTGTGTTTAACGGGGGGGGCGACTGTGGGGCCCCTGAGGGTCCAGTCGCCACAGAAGTACTGCACCTCAGCCAGAGGTGCGGTACTCAGCTCTCAAGTAAGGAGGGGGCACTGCCCTGTGCTCGCATATGTGCATGCAACACCACACAACACCCTAAGGAAAGGGGGAGGAGCCTCATTTCAGACAGGAAGGAGTGTGACAGTTGGAAGGACAGTTGGAAAGAGAGTAGGGAGAGGAGCTGTGGTAAAGAAGGGAGTTCCTGAGGGGAAGAAGGGGTTCTAGGGGCCAGGAAAGTGAGGAATCCACCTGTGGCGCCCGAATCCAGGCCGAACGGAGTTGGACAGAGGGACCAGGTGGCAGTCGGGTACCGGCCCCAGACTAGTGGAGAGACTGTAGGACTCAGCTAGCAAACCGGAGGCTGTTGTGACTGTATGTGCAACGGCCAAATCCACACATATTCGCAGAAAAGCTAGCCACATAGGATCAAGGGGACCAGGAGGACGTCGCCCGATAGGATCTGAGGCTGCTGGCTTGGGACACTGTGTGAGGCACACGGCAGGAAAGGCGTTAGCCAGCGCAGGGAGAAATGAACAGAGAAGGAACACAAGAAGGGGGTCCCGGTAAGGTGTACCCCAAACTGCCTGAGAGCTGGCTGGACCACCGACTTGGAGGACACAGCACCAAGCTATTGTTTGTAACCTAAAGATCGTGAGTAAAGTGTGAAGACTGCACCCTGCTGTGTCCTCGGATTTATTTACTGCGTCACCTACCCTGCACTATAACCGTTACCATCATTAAATCAACCCTATAACTGTCCTGGGGCCTAGCTCTACCCGTGGAGAGCTGTAACATCTCTGCTGCGTCATCAACTGCCACAGTGGACCTGAATCGCAGCGTCGGCCATCTATTGCCGAATACCACGGGTGGTGTCATGAACTTATTCTCCTATAAACTTTTCCTTCTATTTCCTGGCCCCGTGACTTCCCCAAAGAACTGTTGAACTGTCCGACCCGGTTCCAAGTATCCTATGGCTCTAGTGGGCATTGCACCAGCAGCTGCTTAATGCTTGTAAGCAGCGCATGGCAGGGATGTCATACTCTACTCACAAGCAGAGAACAGATGCCAGAATACTCACTGGGACTGTTCATAGCAAAGAGCAATGAGCACTCTTCAGTAGTGCGCAGTGTCAGTCGAAGCCTCTTCCTGCTGCTGCCAGCAGTCACGTGTGCCGTACTTAAGAGAAATGAATATTTCTCTTAAGTACGGTACACATGGCCGCCGGTAGCAGCAGGAAGCCGGTGGCTGACTCTGCGCGCTACTGAAGAGCAATGAATACTCACTGCTCTCTGTGATGAACAGTCCCTTTGAGTATTCCGGTCGCTGTGCTCTGCTTGTATTTCTCTTTTAGGGTATCGATCCCCGTGGTCAGGCATGGTTATGTTGTAAGGCAGAATAGGGAAAGCATTTTTTTTCATGCTTGTTACCTCTAGCCCTATGTACCTACTTAAAGTAAGTACACCATACTCTGCCCGTATATTTTTTATGTTTAATGCATAACTAATAAAATTGTATGTTTTCAGTGGGGTTTTTATCCGGTGGTTTTACATGTGCAGAAAGCATTATGAATAAAAGGTGTGCAAAGTAGATCCTTTACTATTCTCTAAAATATGTTGTAATACCTCAGTCATAAATATATTAGAAGTTTTATTAATATTTTAATGTAAACAACATAAATTAATTTACATTAACCAAGTATCACTCTTTTCAATTATTTGTCATCAAAGATCTGTTTTAATTCACAGATGTATGTGGATAATGAACTTATTTCTGCAGCATTCAAACTACTTAATGAAAACTGCACTGAGATGTTTCATAGGAGAGATTCTCAAAGAGATCAGCTGGGAAGATGAAGGGTTATTTAATCTTTTCTGCATCCTGACACAAGATCAGTGTTTACATGCTGCTTGATTCTCTATTCTATATTATCTTCAATGTGAAAACTACATTTGGGTGGACGTCATGGGAGGGGGCTGCACTGTCGGGTAGGCTACTAAAATATTATCCCAAGCTTACAACAGTAGGTGCATGTGTCTGACTAATGTAAGCTTCTAAGCCTATTTATCAGCATCATACCTGCATTCAACTGAAGAACAAACAAGTACTTACAATAATTATATTTAATGTGAGCAAAACCATGGACCTTGATAAGTTCAGTTTACAATGCAAGTCTTTGGGGCATTCTCCTAACCTTCGAAATTTCTATTAGTGGGAAGCTATAACCATACGTGTCTGTTTGTGTTATCTTGAGCTGGGTTTCTATCCACTTTGCATTGACAACACTTTCCTAAAATCAATTATATCCCTACAAATATACTCATTTCTAATTCTAGCAAGTAAAGTATTTGTGCTCCAACTCTCTAGAGACATCTCTCAGTCTCACAAAGATTGATTTATGTTGAACTTTTTGAAGTGTCAGCCATCTTCTACTTTTGTAGGTAACAACCTACCTAGAATTCAAATGCCAGGCTGTACCTCTGCACTGTGGGAATCATTTAAATAATGACTAAGTATGGAATGGACAAGGCAACTGTTAGGTGGATTCATAACTGGCTTAAAGATAGGACCCAAAGAGTGGTAGTAAATGGCTGCACATCCAGTTGGAAGAATGTATCAAGTGGGGTACCACAGGGCTCTGTCTTGGGCCCTGTATTGTTCAACATCTTTATCATTGATTTAGATGAAGGAATTGAGGGTAAACTGATTAAATTTGCTGATGACGCAAAGCTAGGAGGGATAGCTAATACTAGAGAAAAGAGAGAGAGAATTCAAAAAGATATAAATAAACTGGAGCAGTGGGCAGCAACTAACAGAATGGTTTTTAACAGGGAAAAATGCAAAGTACTACATCTGGGAAATACAAATGAAAAAGCGTATAAAGAATGGGAGGAATAGGGCTAAGAAACAGCACATGTGAAAAAGACTTGGGTATACTAATAGATCACAGACTGAACATGAGTCAACAGTGTGATGCAGCAGCAAAAAAGGCAAATACAATTCTCTGATGTATTAACAGAAGCATACAGTCTAGATCACGTGAAGTGATTATTGCCCTCTACTCCTCTTTGGTCAGACCTCATCTGGAATACTGTGTCCAGTTTTGGGCACCACATTTTAAAAAAGACATCAACAAACTGGAGCAAGTTCAGAGAAGAGCGACCAGAATGGTGTCCGGTCGACAAACCATGTCCTGTGAGGAACGGTTACAGGATTTGGGAATGTTTAGCTTGCAAAAAAGAAGACTGAGAGGAGACTTAATAGCTGTCTACAAATATATCAAGGGATGTCACATTGTAGAAGGATTATCTTTATTCTCATTTGCACAAGGAAAGACTAGAAGCAATGGGATGAAACTGAATGGGAGGAGACACAGATTAGATATTAGAAAAAACTTTTTGACAGTAAGGGTGAGTTTCCACGATCAGTATTGCATCAGGAAATGCTGCGTGTTTGGCGCTGTGCGTTGGCGCAGTGCCAAACACGCAGCATCCAGATGTTACAGCATAGTGGAGGGGATTTCAAGAAATCCAATCTCCACTATGCGTAACAACACGCAGGTGGAAGACCTGCGTATCCGGACATGCGGCGCGTCTTTTCAGACCGCAGCATGTCCTAGCGTATTGCGGCGACGCTGCGTCGCCGCAACGGATTTTAACACAGGGCTATGTAGCCCTGCGCTCTTTCCGGAGGTGTTCCGGAGGTGTCCTGAACACCTCCGGAAAGAATGAGCGTCAGAAAGGGGGCGGGGCTTAGGACGGAGCGGAATTTCCGCTCCGTCAAATGCGCTGTGTTTCCTGACCATGGAAACACAGCCTTAGAGTGATCATTGAGTGGAACAGGCTGCCATGAGAGGGGTGAGTTCTCCGTCAATGGAAGTCTTCAGAGGCTGGACAGACATCTGTCTGGGATGATTTAGTGAATCCTGCTTTGAGCAGGGGGTTGGACCAGATGACCCAGGAGGTCCCTTCCAACTCTACCATTCTATGATTCTATGATTCTATGATTTACTTAGAGTCCCTCTGCAAAATCTTTGGTTACCCAGAAGGGCCAGTGTTTAGAAATTTGATAGGATAATTTAAAGTGTTTCCATGGGCACTTTCATGTGTAAGAGGGTGAACAGTGCACAACAAGACATGTGCTGAATTTCATAAAAGTGTTCTTTATTTTGCATATGCTTGTTAAATATAAAAATGTATTTTATCCTTATGGCCGGCTTGTGTTCGGTTTCCTAGAGGTGAAGTCCAGAGGCAGGACCTTGAAGCATACTGTTTTAAGGGAACATGAACCAGAGGGGGCTCTGCCCCATACTGTATGCCGCAACCAAATGTATCTGAACCAGAGGCGTAGCTAGGGTTTTGGTTCTGGGGCAGCAAAACTTTTGTGTGGGTCCTTAACCAGGTAACATTGATTACAACTCAGTGACACACCCTAAGGCTGGAGTCACACGCAACGTCTAAAAAATCGGACCGTTTTAGAAAGAATTGCACAAATGTTTCCTGAACATTGCTCCGTCTGTCATCCGATTGGAATGCAAGGATGCGATTTTCTCACATCTGAGCGTACGTTTGACATCCGTTTAACATCCGTCTGGCGAGATTTTGTCGGTGGCTAGCAAAACCGACATATAATGGATCCAAATTATAGTTTTTAAATCAGACAAGAAAGAATAGATATATACACATAGAATACATATACATATATATATGTATATATATGTCATTGAGACATATATATTTATACATATATTTATAGTTCATACACTTCTACATAGTATAATAGCTGCTAATTCAATTGCCGTTTTCTGTAAATTATTACAGAACCCGACATGAAAGGACACATGGTTTATATACAGTTAGCCATGTTATTTTATGTAGTTTGATATATGGTTTTCACTAACAATTACATAAGTGTATGTGTGCAAAATTTCATACATGTAGGAGTTAATTAAATGTGTAAATTCGTTGAAAAAAAATGCGTGGGCTCCCGCGGTATTTTCTCTACCAGACAGGGAAAGCCAGCGACTGAAGACAGATATTAGTATCCCTGAGAGGGACCATTTTTTGTGCCCCCCCCCCCCCGGCTGCTAACATCTGCCCCCAGCCACTCCAGAAAAGGCACATCTATGATTAGATGCGCCTTTTCTGGCACTTAGCCCGTCTATTCCCATTGCCAGGTAAAAAAAAGGGGGGAGAAGCACTATATATATTGCATGCTGACCATGTGCGGCGCTGGCTTCTCCCCTTTTTTTACTTGATGTTGGTTCGTGGTTGAGCACCACATGTTGCAGTGCGCTCTGGGTCATGCACGCAGTTCTATCTGTGTTTTTTTGGTGATTGACTAGGCTGCTGTGCACACACACAGCAGCCCTGCCCTGCCTGGGCTCTGCTTGATTTTACACCTGTATCTGGGCCACCCTTCATCTGTGGTTGCTGGTCTGGCAGTGCAGAAGTCAGATCTGAAATGTCCATCTCCGGACCTGGTCGGCTTTCACCTGCGCTTGCTTTACAGGCACCATGGGAGTGATACAGCAATGCTTCAGGTACTTTTGTTTTGATTTTTTGCAGTCTTGCTTTTATACATTCAGTAGGCCGTAATGGCACAGCGAATATAAAAATCGTAGAGTAGGACTGCCCCATATGAGAATGCCTTGTCGTGGCGGGGTGGCTCAAAGAATTGATCAATTATTTGCCAAATGTCTCATTTTTAATACAGTTAGAATCCAATATGTGCATATGCACTTTATATATTGCATGCTGACCATGTGCGGCGCTGGCTTCTCCCCTTATTTTACTATTCCCATTGCCCTGTAGCGGTGGCCAATGGGTTAATAATGGGTTAAGGCCACCTTGCTATTGGAAGGTGACTTTAAGCCAGGTTAATAATTGAGAGTTGTCAATTAGACAACTCTCAATTATTAATCCTATTTTATGAAATTAAAAAAAATAACACACATTAATTAAAAATCATTTTAATGAAATAAATACACAGTTTTTGACCATATTTTATTATACTGGTAATCCTTCGAATCCCTTGTTCTCCTGTAATAAAAAAAAAAATAATACAACAACATTATTCTTACCTCTCCTGCGCTCAGTCAGGTCCCCCGTTGCAATCCATCTGAAAGGGTTAACAGTTTTATAGCGAGGACCGGAGCTAATGCTGCAGCCTCGCTGTAAACCCCGAATGAATGAGTTCTCTCCCGGCTGATAGGAGATGAGCTGATTTGCTGGGAAGCTTAATTGATTGTTTCCCACAGCAATCAGTTCATTTCAGGTCAGCCGGGACTCCGCACAGCATCAGTGACGTCAGAGGGAGTCCCCGGCTAACCTGAAGTGAACCTCTATAATATAGTAATGCCGGGTGCAAGTGCCCTAGAAAACAGTGCCCACAGTTTGTCCCCTAGAATGTAATAATGCCCTGTGTGCCCCTTTGACAGTCACAGTAACCTGAGTTCCCCTATAAGTGCCCACTTTACATTGAATAATGTCCCATGTCTCCCCATGTACAGCAACCCTATACACATTATAATGCTCTCTTATACATAGTATAATGCCCCCTCACTGTATACATACCTTACCCTTAGTATCACCCAAACTGTTTGATGGCTCCAACACTGTATGATGGCCCGTCACTATAATCCCCACACTGTATGGTGGCCCCCTAGATAGCCTCCATATAGTATAATGCCCTCCCCATAGGCCTACTCTATATAGTATAATGCAGCCCCCCATAGGCAGACTCTATAGTATAATGCAGCCCCCCATAAGCAAACTGTAATGTAAGGCAGCCCTCCATAGGCAGACTCTATAGTATAATGCAGCCCCCCATAGGCAGACTGTAATATAAAGCCCCCCATAGGTAGACTGTAATATAATGCAGCCCCCCCATAGGCAGACTAATATAAGGCAGCCACATAGGCAAAATCAAATATAATGCAGCCACCCATAGGCAGACTCTAATATAAGGCAGCCCTCCAGGCAGACTCTAATATAATGCAGCCCCCAGGCAGACACTAATATAATGCAGCCCCCCCAGGCAGATGCTAATATAATGCAGCCCCCCAGGCAGACTCTAATATAATGCAGCACCCCAGGCAGACTGTGATATAATGCAGCCCCAAGGCAGACTCTAATATAATGCAGCCACCCAGGCAGACTCTAATATAATGCAGCCCCCAGGCAGATGCTAATATAATGCAGCTCCCCAGGCAGACTCTAATACAATGCGGCACCCCAGGCAGACTCTAATATAATGTATGAGATAAATAGAGACTTCGAGTCAATGCTAGTAATAAAACATCATCATTTTATTTAAATGTTTTAAAAAATTCCTTTAAATAGGACTTTAATAGATGACATCAAATAGTGCAAAAGAAACCACTTGTAATTAAGTGGGAGTGAGCAGATATATTAAAGGTAAGTATAAATGGGTCATAGAGTAACCTAAAGAACCAAAAATAGTAGGATAGGTATCCTGAATCCACATACAGGCATGATGAAAAATGGGGGCCTGAAAATAGTAATTAGTTGGCTAGTTGGAGCCATAAAGAAAATAATAAACAGGTATTGGAAACAGTGGGAAAGCATGCAGAGGATATGGGTGCAAATGACTTAACTATCAGCAAAATGTTTCTCAAAAATGAGAGTGAAGCTACACATGCACCCCATAATCCAATTGCACGCTAGAGCACATGAGTCCAAATCGTAGTGGAAAATAAATAAATCAATAGCTCCATTCGCAATGCCTTAGGTTAACATGAAAAAGCGGCTGAATCAATAGTTACCCGTTATTGCCTTGCAGAGGTGGACACAGGACACCGGATCCCCGACGTACGTTTCGGTACACCTTCTTCAGGGGCGTAGTCTGGGGAATCCGGTGTCTCCTTAAATGCCTGGCTCCACTGGTCACGTGTCATAAATGCGGCAATGAAAATAAGCCAGCACATAAGTGAACCGCCGCTCACATCAACTCAGTATCTCATCCGCATGCGCCGCCCTAACTGGTGGTCACGGTCACGTGGAGCGGCCGGCGCCTAGCCGTCCCCATGCGACCCAGCAACACCAGAAACAGTGGATGCGCACAGAGAGAGAGAGTAGAGGGGAGGAGTACGCAGGCGCGCTATGCACGTCACCAGTGGAGGCGGGTCATCAAGCTACAGGGATAGCAGTAAGTAAAACAGGGATACAAAGAATATTACAAGTTATCCAGTGGAAATATTACATTTTAAATACAGCGGTGAGTAAAGAGAAGAAAAGTATACTAGCAACATGGTTCACCACAGGGCATAAAAATTGGATTTGCTAATACTTGGCAGATAGTCAAACTATAATGGAGATAATATTAGTTCATAATGTTTACATATAATTAATAAATAAAGAATTCATCAGAAGGCTCCATATAGCAGCAAACTATGAGGAAGAAAATATAGCAGCATCCAATAACGTCCTATGTGATCCACAATTTCTTCGCAAATAGAGGAGTCCAGGCAACTGCTTGGAAAGTAATTCCAAAATTCAAGGGATAGTAGAGCACTTGTTATCCAGGCGTGAGACATTAAGGAGACATAACAGGATTCCTAGGCTGGAATTAGCGATAAAGGTCACTTGAAAGATAACTACAAAAAATCAAAAATTAAAACCAGCAATTAAAATCACAAACTAAAAAACGTAATGGGGCAAGGAAAAAACAAATTAGAAAAAAAGAAAATAATAAGGACAAGGGAATGAACCACAGAGAGTTTATGTTGTGAATAATCTGGAGGTGACTTCTGAGCTGGAGCTCCCTCCGGTGGTTGTTGAGGGTGATGAACTAATTGCCGAATGGCCTTCAGCTGGCTCTGAGTGGTCTGATATAAGTGACCTGAACTCCCTTCAGCCTTGCTGGTAATCAGTTGTTCTTCTGGTCTTGCTTGGAGCTCTGCTTGCAGTCCTGCTCTCATTCAGATAAGTGATTTGCTGTTTTCTTTTCCTCTGGTTGGATTTTCTTTGCTGGTTTGCTGCTTGCAGTGGACTTCAGCATGGTCCCCTTTTGGGGTCTGGCGCTGCAATTGTTCTCATTTTGTATTTGCACTTTTGCTCTGTTCCTTTGTCACTTTTTGTTTGCTGAATTGCTGTGTGTTATACCAGAAATCTGATTTAGGTGGTAGAGATCGTGTGATCTCAGGTTTTTTTGTTAATCAGAAGTGTTGGTATTTTTGTCAGGGTTTTTTTTGGGTTGCAGTCAGAATTCTTTCCTATACTTTTCTATCTAGACAGATTGGGCCCCAGCGTTTGCTCATTCTATTTTCTGTCTGTGTCCGTATTTTCTTCTTGTCTAACCGCCATTACATATTTGGGGGCTTCCTATTTCTTTGGGGGTTCTGCTCTGGGGCAGATAGCTTTCATCTTTCTGCCTTTAGGGGTAGTTATCTCTCCAGCTGTTACGAGGCGTCTAGGATCACCGTAGGTACGCTCCACGGCTACTTCTAGTGTGGCGGTTAGTTAGGGTACTGCAATCCAATAGTTTCCAACCTCTCTGGTGTATTACTACTTTTGCTATTTTTGCAATTTCTCCTCAGCTACCGAAACATAACAGTATTACCGGCCAATCTGAAAATTATAAGGTACTCACAGAAGGGAAAAATAGGAAAAAGGAAAAAGAAAAAAAGGGAGTTGTCAGAATTTTTTTTTTCTCTGTTTGTTGCATTTTTTCCCTCTTTTTCTCTGGGTGCTGAGGAGGAATTTTTTTTCTCTCAATGGAGTTTGCACAGTTGTCTGGCCGTGTGGAGCAGCTTGCCACTGAGGTTCGGCGTATTACTACCTATCTTGATAGGTTGCCGGTTGTGGAACCTAGGATCCCCATACCAGATTTATTTTTGGGGATCGGTCTAAATTTCTGAATTTCAAAAATAACTGTAAGCTGTTTTTTGCCTTAAAGCCTAAGTCCTCAGGGAACACAGCACAGCAGGTTCAAATTGTCATCTCTCTGCTGCGCGGCGACCCTCAGGATTGAGCTTTTTCCCTGACACCTGGGGATCCTGTTTTGAATGATGTTGATGTATTTTTTCAGGCTCTGGGGTTATTGTACGATGAACCTAATGTCACTCATCAAGCTGAAAAGACCTTGTTGGCATTAAATCAGGGTTGTGAAGACGCTGAGCTGTACTGTCAGAAATTTCGAAAGTGGGCAGTCCTGACCAAATGGAATGATGATGCTTTGGCAGCCCTTTTTCGGAAGGGTCTGTCAGAGAATGTAAAGGACGTTATTATTATTATTATTATTATTTATTATTAAAAGCGCCATTTAATCCATGGCGCTTTACATGTGAGGTGGGGTATACATAATAAATACAAGTACAGTAATCTTAGACAATACAAGTTACGACTGGTACAGTAGGAGAGAGTATCCTGCCCGTGAGGGCTCACAACCTACAAGGGATGGGTGAGGATACAGTAGGCGAGGGTAGAGCTTGTCGTGCAGCGATTTGGTGGATCTGTGGTTACTGCAGGTTGTAGGCTTGTCGGAAGAGGTAGGTCTTCAGGTTCTTTTTGAAGGTTTCCATGGTTGGCGAGAGTCTGATATGTTGTGGTAGAGAGTTCCAGAGTAGGGGGAATGCGCGGGATAAATCTTGTATGCGATTGTGGGAAGAGAAGATAAGAGGGGAGTAGAGAAGGAGATCTTGTGAGGATCGGAGGTTGCGTGCAGGTAGGTACCGGGAGACGAGTTTGCAGATGTATGGAGGACACAGGTTGTGGATGGCTTTCTATGTCATGATTAGGGTTTTGAACTGGAGTCTGTGTAATGGGGAGCCAGTGCAGGGATTGACAGAGGGGAGAGGCCTGGGAATAGCGGGGGGACAGGTGGATTAGTCGGGCAGCAGAGTTTAGAATAGATTGGAGGGGTGCAATAATGTTAGAGGAGAGGCCACAGAGCAGGAGGTTGCAGTAGTCGAGGCAGGAGATGATGAGGGCATGGACTAGGGTTTTTGCAGATTCTTAGTTGAGGAATGTATGGATACGTGAGATATTTTTGAGTTGAAGTCGGCAGGAGATGGAGAGGGCTTGGATATGTGGTTTAAAAGAAAGATCAGTGTCAAGGATAACCCGAGGCAGCGAGCTTGTGGGACTGGAGAGAGTGGGCAGTCGTTTACATTAATTGATAGGTCCATTGGAGGGGTTGTGTGAGATGGGGGAAAGATGATGAATTCTGTTTTGTCCATATTAAGCTTTAGGAATCTAGCGGAGAAAACGGATGAAATAGCTGACAGACATTGAGGGATTCTGTTTAGTAGGGAGGTGATATCTGGTCCAGAGATGTAGATCTGTGTGTCATCAGCATAGAGGTGATATTCAAAGCCGTGAGATTCTATGAGCTGTCCGAGGCCGAAGGTGTAGATGGAGAAGAGCTGGGGCCCTAGGACTGAACCTTGCGGGACTCCCACAGATAGAGGGTGCGGTGAGGAGGTGGTGTGTGAGTGGGAGACGCTGAATGTCTGGTCTGTTAGGTATGACGCGATCCAAGATAGGGCCAAGCCTGTGATACCAAGAGATGAGAGGGTCTGTAGTAATAGAGAATGGTCCACTGTGTCAAAGGCAGAGGAAAGGTCCAGGAGGAGGAGGACAGAGTAGTGTTGCTTGGCCTTGGCAGATAGTAGGTCATTGGTGACCTTAGTTAGGGCAGTTTCAGTGGAGTGGTGTGGCTGGAAGCCAGATTGTAGGTGGTCGAGGAGGAAGCAAGATGAGAGGTGGGAGGACAGTTCAAGATGGACGTGTTGTTCCAGTAGTTTTGAGGCATAGGGGAGAAGTGATATAGGGCGATAGCTAGATACCGAGGATGTGTCAAGAGAGGGCTTTTTGAGGATAGGTGTGATTGAGGCATGTTTAAAGCTTGAGAGGAAAACACCAGTTGTTAGTGATAGGTTGAAGAGATGGGTTAGGGTTGGGATGAACACTGTGGTGAGGTTTGGGATGAAGTGGGATGGGATTGGGTCAAGTGCACAGGTAGTGAGATGTGATCTTGAGAGTAGGGTGGAGAGTCGATCTTCTGTAATGGTGGAGAAGTTGGTTTTGGAGGAGGAGGGCAGGGCAGTTACGAGGAAGGGCTCTGGGGGTTGTTGACCTAAACTGTGTCTGATGTTATCAATCTTCTCCTTGAAAAATGAGGCAAAGTCTTCGGCTGAGATGAGGGGGGAGGGAGGAGGTACTGGGGTGGAGGAGAGAATTGAAGGTGTTGAATAACTGTTTGGTGTTGTGAGACAGGGAGGATATGAGAGAAGAGAAGTAGGTTTGTTTAGCTGCAGCGAGTGTGGTCTTGAAAGTAGTGAGGGACTGTTTGAATGTGATGAAGTCCTCATTGGAGTGCGATCTTTTCCATCTTCGCTCAGCAGCCCTGGAGGCACGCCTCAATTCTTTGGTCAGGCTGGTGTGCCAGGGTTGTCTGTTGATTTTGCGAGCTTTGGTATGTGTGAGAGGGGCGACTGATTCCAGAGCTGCAGCTATTGTGGTGTTATATAGAGCGGCAGCGAAATCCGCATTGTGTAGGGAACTTATGTTTGTAAGAGGGAGGAGGGATTCGGACAGTGAGTGTAGATTGAGGTGTTTAAGGTTTCTGCGAGGGTGTGCAAGTTTGTGGAGTGGGGATTGTGGACCTGGAGAGGAGAGGGAAGAGAATGTAAGTAGGTTGTGGTCAGAAAGAGGAAGAGGTGAGTTAGAGAGGTTAGATAGGGAGCAGAGGCGGGTGAAGATGAGGTCTAGTGTGTGGCCATCTTTGTGAGTGGCTGCAGAAGACCACTGAGTGAGGCTGAAGGAGGAAGTGAGGGATAGAAATTTAGTGGCAGCTGAGAGGGAAGTGTCGATGGGGATGTTGAAGTCCCCAAGATGATAGTGGGGATGTCGGTGGAAAGGAAATGAAGTAGCCAGGTGGTGAAGTGTTCAAAGAAGGTGGTGGCTGGTCCTGGGGGGTGGTAAATGACAGCTAGTTGAAGGTTGGAGGGGGAGTAGATGCGTACAGAGTGCACCTTAAAGGAAGGGAGGATAACAGAGGGTGGCAGTGGGATGTGGGAGAAGGAGCAGTTATCTGACATGAGAAAACCAACTCCTCCACCATGCTTGCTGCTGGGGCGGGGTGTGTGGGAAAGGTGGAATCCACAATAGGAGAGTGCAGCAGGAGAGGCTGTGTCAGTGATGGCGAGGAAGGATAGTTTGTTATTAATAAAAAGATCATGGATGAAGGAAAGTTTATTGCAGACAGAGCGAGCGTTCCACAGAGCTCCTGTTAGTGGGACTGGAGAAGCTGGGGCCGGGCGAATGGGTATAAGGTTGGAGAGGTTACTGAAATGTGTGATAGAGCGTGGATGGGAGGTAGAAATGACTGTGGGAATATGGTGAGGAGGACCAGAATTTGGAGAGATATCACCAGCAGTGAGAAGGAGCAGAGAAAGTGTTAGCAGATGGGAGCAGGAGAGTGCATGAGGGGGCTGTCTGTGTTTGGAGAAAGAGGATTGTATGTTGAGAAACAGATCTGAGGAAGAGGTGAGATGGATGGGAAGGATTGAAGAAGAGATGAACAATTCTTTTTTTGGTGTAGGGATTAGGGGGGTTAGCAGAAAGTGAAGGATTATAGGGGTCAGAGTGTAAGTGATCAGAAACATTGCTTACAATGACTGTATCCAGTTTCCTTCTGTTCCCTTCTGGTTCAATTCTGATGTTATGGTGGGATTCCCTGTTCCCTCTGGTCTCAATGATTCTATGCCTTTGGCTATTCAAATTGACAGACGTTTGCGGGAGCGCAGAGGTATGCATGAGATAGTCTTGCCTTGTGAGCCAGTTCCTGAGCACATGCTGTGTGATGGAGTTACTTCTTGGGCTCAGCGTCATGAGTTTCGTAAGCGCAATGGTTTATGTTTCTACTGTGGTGACGCTTCCCATGCTATTTCCGTATGCCTTAAGCGGGGAAGACGTTTTGCGCGCTCAGTTGTCTTGGGTAGTGTTCAGACTAAATTTCTGTTGACTGTTACCCTGATTTGCTCACTGTCCACATTTTCGGCTCGGGCTTTTGTTGATTCAGGAGCAGCTATTAACCTGATGGATTTTGACTTTGCCAAACGTTGTGGGTTTCCCAAGATACCCCTGCGGAAGTCTATTCCTTTACTGGGCATTGATTCTACCCCTCTGGCGGAGAATAAACCCCAGTTTTCTACTCAGGTGATAATGAGGGTTGAACCAGATCATCAGGAGAGTTGCAAATTTCTGGTGTTGCATAATCTGCATGACATTATTGTACTGAGTTTCCCTTGGTTACAGACTCAAAATCCTGTTTTGGATTGGAAATCTGTGTCTGTGACCAGTTGGGGCTGCCAATGTGTTAATACTGACACTCCTGTTTTTTCTGCCTCTCCCCAGTCTCAGGATGTCCCTGACTTTTTGACTGATTTTTCTGATGTGTTTAGTGAAAGTAAGTCTGCATCCTTACCTCCTCACAGGAGCTATGATTGCGCTATTCAGTTAATGCCTGGTGGTAAATTTCCTAAAGGTCGTCTTTTTAATTTATCCGTACCTGAACACGATGCTATGCGATCTTATATCAAGGAGTCATTGGAGAAGGGTCATATCAGACCATCCCTTCACTCTTGGGTGCCGTTTTTTTTGCTTTGTGGCCAAAAAGGATGGTTCATTGAGGCCGTGTATTGATTATCGCCTCCTGAATAAGATCACTGTGAAATATCAATATCCGTTACCCTTGATTTCTGACCTATTTTCCAGAGTGAAAAGTGCTAGTTGGTTTACCAAGCTTGACCTCAGGGGGCGTATAACCTTATTCGCATTAAGCACAGGGATGAATGGAAGACGGCGTTTAATACCCCAGAGGGGCACTTTGAGTACTTAGTGATGCCTTTTGGGCTTACTAATGCCCCTTCCGTCTTCCAATCCTTCATGAATGATACTTTCAGGGATTTTGTGGATAAATTTCTGATCGTTTATTTGGATGATATCTTGATTTTTTCCAACGACTGGGACTCTCATGTGAAACATGTTCGGACTTTGTTCCAGATTTTGAGAGAGAATGCACTGTATGTGAAGGGATCAAAGTGTCTTTTTGGCGTACAGAAGGTCTCATTTCTGGGATTCATTTTGTCTCCGTCTGTTATTGAAATGGACCCAATCAAGGTTCAGGCCATCTGTGTCATGGAAATATATATGTATTCCATATATTCAATGTATATGTATATGCATTTACAGTCAGATAGATCTCACTTGCTAAAATCCTGTGCTCACACATATCTATGCAAAAGCTGATGCTAGTTATAATCAGTTGCTTAAGACATGATCCCTGGCCTACATAAGTCTGGTTGCTGCAAAAGATAGCTCATAGGGACTTTTTACCAAGGACACAAAGAAGAGAAACAAAGACAGAAGAGCTGGGTAGATATCTATTATTTTTCTGATAACTGGTCACGTAGGAAAACTGGGGCAAAGAACAATAAATCTGCTACTTCAGCCCTTTTGTCATAATTATCATACTTATACTAAAACAGCCAATAATCTAGCAGCTTTTAATTGTATGTTAATTGACTAACCAGCCCCTTTTTGTAAAAGTATAAAACCTTGAATGAATAATAAACTGTTGGTCTTCACAAACTGTTATACTGACACTTCCGTGTGGACAATCCTCATTTAGTTTGAGCGCTCAAAAAGACATTTTAGTCTAAGATTGGGAACAGCAGCAGCAAACATGGGGATAGATTTATCCTAAATTAAATTTCCAGAACAGTTGGCGCCCAACGTGGGGCAGTGGACGAAACGCACGGGGACCTGCTGACCTGAGAGACAGAGGTGTTGGCCACGGCCTTCGCTCACGGGACGGAGACTGCGCAGCTCCATAAGTAAGGTAAGAAAATCTTGTCATCTTACCTGAAAGTCCCTTGTGTCCAGCCCAGGTCTTATACCTCTTGCCGGTCAGGTGTGGTCACCACAGCATTCCCAGGTAGTGTAAAAAGTCCACACCCTTATCCAAAACCCTGGGATATAAGGTGTTTGCTCCTGCTGTGTATGTGTTTCATGTTTTGTGTGATCCTGGGAGAAAGTTGGAACCGTGACTGTGTTTGCTTGCTGATTTCTGGGAGCTGTATAGCAGAAAAAAACAAATTGCTGGATAAGTTCCCGCAGTAATCCTTCACACATCGGAGGGAGGTCATCCCAGTGAATCCAGGTGTGAAGGGCAGGAGCTTTGATTGGATAAGTTCTCACAGTAATCGTCCACTCATCGGAGGGAGGTTATCCCAGTCAAACCAGATGTGGATGGTGAGAATTTTGATTAAGGCTATTACAGATTACTGTGACCGCGTACTGGCCTGGGAGACCGGTTTTCAGAGTAATAGACCTGGAGCACTGGCGTGATCAGTGCAATTGGTGAGTTATCAGTTACCAGAGCAGCTTGTACGTGTCACAGGTTAATAAAGAGGGATTCGGATACTCCCGGGTGTCTGTTTCATTTGTACGTGTTCCTGTCTGTATTGGGTACTGTTGCTTTAACAGTCAGAACAGCAAGTGTTTCGTTTTCTGATAACTTCCTCACTGCAGGCAGCGTGCTAAAAAAAAACCCCATCTGCTAATCACGATGTCACATCTGTTTTTGCTCTGTTTTTCTGGTTTTGTTTTAATCTGAGTTGGTTTGCTAGTCACAGGTGTGGCGCAGAGGTTTTGAGGAGTTGAAGCTGAGCTGTATCCATTTTCTCCTGCTCGGTTACCTTTTTTTTTTTTTTTGATACGTGATTTCAGTGTCTGTAGACACAGCAAGCAAAGGTATAAGGGAGGAGGGAAGTGCCAGCAGCAGCGAGAGAAAAAAAAAAAAGAGGAAGTTGTTTATATCTGCATTCATCTCTCTCTGAATGTTTTTGAATACCAGACAAAAGTCTTAAAAAGTATTTTTCTTTTTGTTTTTATCATTTTACAGTCATTTTTCCACCTCTTTTCTGTTCATTAATTAGCTGTTTTAGTAACAAGGGTTTTTTTTTCTTCTTGTCAACCTTGTTGTTTTTTAGAGTTTTACTATTAATACGTTTTTTCTCCTCTTTTTGTTTAAACCTTTTTGCTTTTGGAGTTTTTATTTTATTAATTTCTTTTCCTAGAAGTTTTTGCCAAAATAATTTTATAGAGGTTTCTTTCTTCTTTTTCCTTTTTTAATCTAACTTTTGTTTTTAAAGTTTTTCTTTTAAGTAAATTTTTAAATAATTTTGGAAAGGTTTTTCTAATCAACTTATTTTAGAGTTTTCTTTCCTTTTTTCCCCAACCACTTTGTGAATTTTTAATCACCTTTGTTGAATAGGTTTTTGGAATAGGCACAGTACGTAGGCAGGAAGGGATAGGCATGTGAATAGAAAGGTCAGAGTACGTGAGAATCCAATGGACGGGCAGACTTTACGCTGCACAATGAATTAAATGTTTTTTTTTTTTGAAAGGCACAGGAAAGTTTGTTTTTAGATTGTCGTCTGCTATAAAAGAGCAGTGGTGGTCTGGCATCCTGTAGAAGGTACAGCAAGTTATTTGAACGGACCAGGAAGTGATTTTTATGTGAATAAGATTGAAAAGGTGTTAAAGAAGCATTGAAATCATCTGTGAGGAAATGATCATGGACATGTCACAAGAGCAGAATTTAGAGCCTCACACATCACATGTCCATCCTGTGGAGACACGGGACAGGTGTAGTCTGCTCTCATTGAATGAGGAGCCTTGTGCAGAGAAAAATGCTCCCCACCTGTCTCCACAGGGAGAAGGCATTTTTGCTTCAAAGGTCCCCTCTCAAGCATCGCAGGGGGGACACCCTCTCCTCTCTCTTCTCTCAGTCCCTTTCTCCTTTCTCTTCAGACTTCTCTCCTCTTCCCTCGCTGCCATCCCTCTCTATCCTTCTTTCCCTATCATTCCTTCTTTCCCCTCCCTCACATCTCTGACACATCCATTCTCTTCTTCTCTTCTTTTTCTTCTTCTATCTCTTCCTCTCCATCTCTCAAATCTTTCTCTCCTTCTATCTCTTCTTTTTCTTCTTCCCTTACTCTCAATTCTTCTTTTTCTTCTTCTACTTCTCCCCCTTCATCTTTCTCTCCCCCTCCATCATTCTCTCCCTCCTCCTTCATCTCTCTCTCTCTCTCCTCTCACCACACCCTTCATCCCCCCCTCCTCTTTCCTCCTCCTCCATCACACACCCCACTTCTTCTCCTTCACACCTCCCTTCTCTTCCCCTTTTTTCTCCTTCTTTATCAACTGGGTCAATTCCCAATCACAGCAATGTGGTGTCTCTGTACTCATTGCCTCCAGCACAGGGCTCCCTGTCTATCCCAAGCACAGTACAAACATTGCCAGTCATTATATCAGGAGAAGAAAGTGCAAATCTCCCTACACAAAACGCTGCAGGTAGCCCCCAGACACAACAACTAGCAGAGCCCACAGCCGGGGCTTCACAGGAGGGAAGTGTAGCTACAGACACAAATGAGGAACCTCAGTGCCGAGCAGAGCTGCCAGCATGTAACTATGACACTGATCCACTGCAGCCTCAGCCAGTGTATGCACCAAGGACACCATGTCACTTCTCATCTGATGAAGATGAAGATGCAACGTCACACATGCTGCCCAATACTAGGGAAGAAAACTCACAAGCACCAATAGGGCAGAGACAGGTAGAGGCACCATCCTATGAGCCCTTCATCCCAAGCCAGGTGATCAGTATGCTGCCAGACCCAGGGATACATCCCATGCCATTTTGCCAAAAAATGCAGCAGATCCAGCGAACGTATGCAGCAGCCTGGATTGATCTCTGGGCCGTAATGGAAATAAAAGCAGGTGATGCATTCTGGCCAATTATGAGAGAACACTTCAAGCTTCCAGCAGAATTAGATGCGTATGCCTGGGAGACAGGACCAAAACTAATTGAACAGCTCAGAGAATGGGCCAAAAGCAGACTGACAGGACAAGCTCTCAGCCTACATGTCACGAGCCAAGACCAGACAGAGTCTGTAGAGAAGTTCTATGACAGAGTGATGCAAGTGTTTCAAGATTAGGCCCTCATTACCCATGATCAGACACACAGACGGATGTTGGCACAGGCCTTTGTGCATGGACTGAGAGAACCAATCAGAAAGCCACTGATAGTAGCTAGGCCTGAGTACTGGTCAATAGCAATGGACACCCTGCTCACAGTCGCAAAAGGGATTGAATACCAGCCAGGAGTTCGGAAGAAAGCCCCCCTGATGGTGGCCACAGACCAAGATGAGCAACCACGCTATAAGGACAGAAGAACCATCAAGTGTTTCAACAGTGGCAAGCCTGCCCATTACCGGAACCGCTGCGGAGAACCCCTACAGCCCAAGACTTTGCCCAGAGGAGCAAGCCAAGGAGAAAACAAGGAAAGCAGTGAAGAACCCCGTCCATAGGACAGGAACACGCCAAGTCCACAGGGAACCCCACCAGTGGGACCAATATCCTGAGAGTGGATGGCGTAGTCAGATCTTTTCTTGTGGAACTCCGCAACCTCACCTATCTATCAGAATCTTCTGCGTTCTGCATGGGAATTGATGGTCAAGTCAGATATTTCCAGATTATGAAGCCCCTGAGCGTGTGGACTCAGCCAGAACACTCCATCATGTCCCAGTTTGTTGTATCAAAGACCTGCACCCTCAACCTGTTGGGAGTGGACCTACTGCAGAAGCTGAAAGCGACCAGAGTGTTCCAGGAAGATGGGACCATGACACTTTCTTCACCCCTGACCCAAGAAGAAACAGGAACCTCAAACAACCACACTGCAGACCTATCACAGAAGGTGCTGGACATAGTACCAGAAAGCCACTCCATCACCCAGAGTCAAGATGTCTCTGACCAACTGAAGGTCTAAGTGAACTCGCCTAAGAAGACGGCCTGAGAACTTTGACATTGGCCCGGATATTCAACTCAAGAAGGACCCTACTCGCTTCATGGAATGGCTACACCACATCCGCTCCAACGCCAGAGGTTCATCTTTTGCAAGCACCAGGAGGTGCCCCCTGCAATCAACCAGTTCACCAAGGCCCTAAACCGGCAAAAAGGCCACTCAGCTCTTACCGAGCTGGAGAAAAAGAAATAACTGATGGCCCGTGCTGAGAAAAAAGCAGCCGGTGAAGGAGACGTCCCAACAAGAAGACCCCTTGTGATCAGAGCAGGTGCTAACACAGTGACTGCCTTGGTGGAGAACAAGAAAGCCAGCTGGTCGTCATCTCTCATGATGTGGATCCTAGTAGGCGGCTTGTTTTCCCGCCAGCTCTGTGCCGGGAGATGGGAGTCCCCTGCCGCATAGTGAAGGACAAGGCCAAACTGGGCTGCCTCGCCCATCGGAATCAATCCTAGCTTTCCACAGTGAAGAAAAAGACTATAAACCCCACTGAGTTCAGAATGGTGCAAGGCCTGAAGGCCGTGAAAGAGGCTACGGTATTTGAAACCCCAACAGTACTGAACCCGCACACTCTGCTCTCAAAAGTCCCAGTCACCGCAACGGTATTCACGGTGATCAACCTGGCCAGTGCCTTCTTCAGTGTTCCCCTCCATCTGGATGACCTGCTTGCCTTCACGCACCAGTGCATTGCATATGGATAGTGTTGCCTCAAGGTGCTCAGAACAAGCCCTTCAAGTTTCACCAAGACAATGTCCTTCATCCTCGTCAACTGGATTGCAGAATATGCAGGAGTCACTCTTATACAACACGTGGATGACCTTCTCTTTTGCTGGTTGATATCGATACCTGCACAGTCCATTCCTTGTTCCTTGAGGAACAGCAACGCAAGGTCTAGAAGAACAAAGTCCAGCGGTGTCAGAAGCAAGTTACATCCCTGGGACACTGTATTGCCCACCAGACTAAACACCTATCAAATGACTGAAAGACCACTGTGGAGAAGATGGCTCCCCCAACAACTCCGAAAATGCTGCAGACCTTCCCTGGTCTAGTGTCGTATTGCAGAACCTGGATCCCTGATGCCTCAGTCCTAATGCAGCCTCTGTGCGCTTGCATCAACGCAACCCCGCTCCTTCTATCGGACGCAGCCTTCAACTCATTCGGGAAATTGGAAGAACTCCACAGTCTCAGCGCCAATACCAGGCCTACCTGACTACGAGAAGCCTTTCCGTCTACCTGATGGAAGAAAGAATGTCATGCTACTGGAGTCCTGTCACGGATTCACGGGGAAAACAGAGACTTTTAGGCTGCCTCTCAGCCCGCTTGGTTCCAGTTGCAAGAGGAGCACCCTCCTGCCTGATGACAGTATCTGCAGCACAAACCTTCCTGGACAAAATTGCTGACATCACTCTAGGACGGCCACTGGAAACTCTCACTCCGCACGACATCTTGGCAATCCTCAATCAAGCTCAACCAACAATAATCTCCCCACCGCCAGGCATCTTTGCCTCTATCGCCTGTAATGTAAGTAGTACAGTTCATATAGTGTCTTGTGCTTGGGTGCGATGAAAATACATGAGACACAGGTTTGATATAGAAAGTCTTGTATTACTTCATACAAGTTGGCAAAAATAGTCACACAGTTTGCAGACACAGAAGCAGGAGACACAGCAGGCCAGAGTAATCTAAGCTCAGCAATCACTCTCCAACAGGTTCAGGATCTTCTTCTCTGTTACCGTAAGTCCATGCAAACGTGGGTCTTTCAAAGAGCAGGGTTCAGAGTCCACAAGTGCTTCAGAGTTCCTCAGTAGGAATAGCTGGAGTACAAGGTCCAAGGCTTTAGGAGTCAGGTCACAGGTTCACTGCAGGCTAGATTCTGAAGCACTGATTGCTCAGCTGTGGCTGCTTAAGAAGCAAAAGGAGAGAATCAGGGCGGGAACATGCAAGCTGGAAACTCCATTTTGACTGAGGGCAAGATAGCTGCAGCAAGACAGAAAGTAAAATGGCTGACGAACAAACTGAGTTTCAGGAACATGTACACAGAACCTTACATTACTCCCCCCTTAGGG
>JARQOD010000010.1:107493318-107570056 GCA_033576555.1 Oophaga sylvatica | reverse complement strand
GTTCTGCTCTGGGGCAGATAGCTTTCATCTTTCTGCCTTTAGGGGTAGTTATCTCTCCAGCTGTTACGAGGCGTCTAGGATCACCGTAGGTACGCTCCACGGCTACTTCTAGTGTGGCGGTTAGTTAGGGTACTGCAATCCAATAGTTTCCAACCTCTCTGGTGTATTACTACTTTTGCTATTTTTGCAATTTCTCCTCAGCTACCGAAACATAACAGTATTACCGGCCAATCTGAAAATTATAAGGTACTCACAGAAGGGAAAAATAGGAAAAAGGAAAAAGAAAAAAGGGAGTTGTCAGAATTTTTTTTTTCTTGTTTGTTGCATTTTTTCCCTCTTTTTCTCTGGGTGCTGAGGAGGAATTTTTTTTTCTCTCAATGGAGTTTGCACAGTTGTCTGGCCGTGTGGAGCAGCTTGCCACTGAGGTTCGGCGTATTACTACCTATCTTGATAGGTTGCCGGTTGTGGAACCTAGGATCCCCATACCAGATTTATTTTTGGGGGATCGGTCTAAATTTCTGAATTTCAAAAATAACTGTAAGCTGTTTTTTGCCTTAAAGCCTAAGTCCTCAGGGAACACAGCACAGCAGGTTCAAATTGTCATCTCTCTGCTGCGCGGCGACCCTCAGGATTGAGCTTTTTCCCTGACACCTGGGGATCCTGTTTTGAATGATGTTGATGTATTTTTTCAGGCTCTGGGGTTATTGTACGATGAACCTAATGTCACTCATCAAGCTGAAAAGACCTTGTTGGCATTAAATCAGGGTTGTGAAGACGCTGAGCTGTACTGTCAGAAATTTCGAAAGTGGGCAGTCCTGACCAAATGGAATGATGATGCTTTGGCAGCCCTTTTTCGGAAGGGTCTGTCAGAGAATGTAAAGGACGTTATTATTATTATTATTATTATTATTTATTATTAAAAGCGCCATTTAATCCATGGCGCTTTACATGTGAGGTGGGGTATACATAATAAATACAAGTACAGTAATCTTAGACAATACAAGTTACGACTGGTACAGTAGGAGAGAGTATCCTGCCCGTGAGGGCTCACAACCTACAAGGGATGGGTGAGGATACAGTAGGCGAGGGTAGAGCTTGTCGTGCAGCGATTTGGTGGATCTGTGGTTACTGCAGGTTGTAGGCTTGTCGGAAGAGGTAGGTCTTCAGGTTCTTTTTGAAGGTTTCCATGGTTGGCGAGAGTCTGATATGTTGTGGTAGAGAGTTCCAGAGTAGGGGGAATGCGCGGGATAAATCTTGTATGCGATTGTGGGAAGAGAAGATAAGAGGGGAGTAGAGAAGGAGATCTTGTGAGGATCGGAGGTTGCGTGCAGGTAGGTACCGGGAGACGAGTTTGCAGATGTATGGAGGACACAGGTTGTGGATGGCTTTCTATGTCATGATTAGGGTTTTGAACTGGAGTCTGTGTAATGGGGAGCCAGTGCAGGGATTGACAGAGGGGAGAGGCCTGGGAATAGCGGGGGGACAGGTGGATTAGTCGGGCAGCAGAGTTTAGAATAGATTGGAGGGGTGCAATAATGTTAGAGAGAGGGCCACAGAGCAGGAGGTTGCAGTAGTCGAGGCAGGAGATGATGAGGGCATGGACTAGGGTTTTTTGCAGATTCTTAGTTGAGGAATGTATGGATACGTGAGATATTTTTGAGTTGAAGTCGGCAGGAGATGGAGAGGGCTTGGATATGTGGTTTAAAAGAAAGATCAGTGTCAAGGATAACCCCGAGGCAGCGAGCTTGTGGGACTGGGAGAGTGGGCAGTCGTTTACATTAATTGATAGGTCCATTGGAGGGGTTGTGTGAGATGGGGGAAAGATGATGAATTCTGTTTTGTCCATATTAAGCTTTAGGAATCTAGCGGAGAAAACGGATGAAATAGCTGACAGACATTGAGGGATTCTGTTTAGTAGGGAGGTGATATCTGGTCCAGAGATGTAGATCTGTGTGTCATCAGCATAGAGGTGATATTCAAAGCCGTGAGATTCTATGAGCTGTCCGAGGCCGAAGGTGTAGATGGAGAAGAGCTGGGGCCCTAGGACTGAACCTTGCGGGACTCCCACAGATAGAGGGTGCGGTGAGGAGGTGGTGTGTGAGTGGGAGACGCTGAATGTCTGGTCTGTTAGGTATGACGCGATCCAAGATAGGGCCAAGCCTGTGATACCAAGAGATGAGAGGGTCTGTAGTAATAGAGAATGGTCCACTGTGTCAAAGGCAGAGGAAAGGTCCAGGAGGAGGAGGACAGAGTAGTGTTGCTTGGCCTTGGCAGATAGTAGGTCATTGTTGACCTTAGTTAGGGCAGTTTCAGTGGAGTGGTGTGGCTGGAAGCCAGATTGTAGGTGGTCGAGGAGGAAGCAAGATGAGAGGTGGGAGGACAGTTCAAGATGGACGTGTTGTTCCAGTAGTTTTGAGGCATAGGGGAGAAGTGATATAGGGCGATAGCTAGATACCGAGGATGTGTCAAGAGAGGGCTTTTTGAGGATAGGTGTGATTGAGGCATGTTTAAAGCTTGAGAGGAAAACACCAGTTGTTAGTGATAGGTTGAAGAGATGGGTTAGGGTTGGGATGAACACTGTGGTGAGGTTTGGGATGAAGTGGGATGGGATTGGGTCAAGTGCACAGGTAGTGAGATGTGATCTTGAGAGTAGGGTGGAGAGTCGATCTTCTGTAATGGTGGAGAAGTTGGTTTTGGAGGAGGAGGGCAGGGCAGTTACGAGGAAGGGCTCTGGGGGTTGTTGACCTAAACTGTGTCTGATGTTATCAATCTTCTCCTTGAAAAATGAGGCAAAGTCTTCGGCTGAGATGAGGGGGGAGGGAGGAGGTACTGGGGTGGAGGAGAGAATTGAAGGTGTTGAATAACTGTTTGGTGTTGTGAGACAGGGAGGATATGAGAGAAGAGAAGTAGGTTTGTTTAGCTGCAGCGAGTGTGGTCTTGAAAGTAGTGAGGGACTGTTTGAATGTGATGAAGTCCTCATTGGAGTGCGATCTTTTCCATCTTCGCTCAGCAGCCCTGGAGGCACGCCTCAATTCTTTGGTCAGGCTGGTGTGCCAGGGTTGTCTGTTGATTTTTGCGAGCTTTGGTATGTGTGAGAGGGGCGACTGATTCCAGAGCTGCAGCTATTGTGGTGTTATATAGAGCGGCAGCGAAATCCGCATTGTGTAGGGAACTTATGTTTGTAAGAGGGAGGAGGGATTCGGACAGTGAGTGTAGATTGAGGTGTTTAAGGTTTCTGCGAGGGTGTGCAAGTTTGTGGAGTGGGGATTGTGGACCTGGAGAGGAGAGGGAAGAGAATGTAAGTAGGTTGTGGTCAGAAAGAGGAAGAGGTGAGTTAGAGAGGTTAGATAGGGAGCAGAGGCGGGTGAAGATGAGGTCTAGTGTGTGGCCATCTTTGTGAGTGGCTGCAGAAGACCACTGAGTGAGGCTGAAGGAGGAAGTGAGGGATAGAAATTTAGTGGCAGCTGAGAGGGAAGTGTCGATGGGGATGTTGAAGTCCCCCAAGATGATAGTGGGGATGTCGGTGGAAAGGAAATGAAGTAGCCAGGTGGTGAAGTGTTCAAAGAAGGTGGTGGCTGGTCCTGGGGGGTGGTAAATGACAGCTAGTTGAAGGTTGGAGGGGGAGTAGATGCGTACAGAGTGCACCTTAAAGGAAGGGAGGATAACAGAGGGTGGCAGTGGGATGTGGGAGAAGGAGCAGTTATCTGACATGAGAAAACCAACTCCTCCACCATGCTTGCTGCTGGGGCGGGGTGTGTGGGAAAGGTGGAATCCACAATAGGAGAGTGCAGCAGGAGAGGCTGTGTCAGTGATGGCGAGGAAGGATAGTTTGTTATTAATAAAAAGATCATGGATGAAGGAAAGTTTATTGCAGACAGAGCGAGCGTTCCACAGAGCTCCTGTTAGTGGGACTGGAGAAGCTGGGGCCGGGCGAATGGGTATAAGGTTGGAGAGGTTACTGAAATGTGTGATAGAGCGTGGATGGGAGGTAGAAATGACTGTGGGAATATGGTGAGGAGGACCAGAATTTGGAGAGATATCACCAGCAGTGAGAAGGAGCAGAGAAAGTGTTAGCAGATGGGAGCAGGAGAGTGCATGAGGGGGCTGTCTGTGTTTGGAGAAAGAGGATTGTATGTTGAGAAACAGATCTGAGGAAGAGGTGAGATGGATGGGAAGGATTGAAGAAGAGATGAACAATTCTTTTTTGGTGTAGGGATTAGGGGGGTTAGCAGAAAGTGAAGGATTATAGGGGTCAGAGTGTAAGTGATCAGAAACATTGCTTACAATGACTGTATCCAGTTTCCTTCTGTTCCCTTCTGGTTCAATTCTGATGTTATGGTGGGATTCCCTGTTCCCTCTGGTCTCAATGATTCTATGCCTTTGGCTATTCAAATTGACAGACGTTTGCGGGAGCGCAGAGGTATGCATGAGATAGTCTTGCCTTGTGAGCCAGTTCCTGAGCACATGCTGTGTGATGGAGTTACTTCTTGGGCTCAGCGTCATGAGTTTCGTAAGCGCAATGGTTTATGTTTCTACTGTGGTGACGCTTCCCATGCTATTTCCGTATGCCTTAAGCGGGGAAGACGTTTTGCGCGCTCAGTTGTCTTGGGTAGTGTTCAGACTAAATTTCTGTTGACTGTTACCCTGATTTGCTCACTGTCCACATTTTCGGCTCGGGCTTTTGTTGATTCAGGAGCAGCTATTAACCTGATGGATTTTGACTTTGCCAAACGTTGTGGGTTTCCCAAGATACCCCTGCGGAAGTCTATTCCTTTACTGGGCATTGATTCTACCCCTCTGGCGGAGAATAAACCCCAGTTTTCTACTCAGGTGATAATGAGGGTTGAACCAGATCATCAGGAGAGTTGCAAATTTCTGGTGTTGCATAATCTGCATGACATTATTGTACTGAGTTTCCCTTGGTTACAGACTCAAAATCCTATTTTGGATTGGAAATCTGTGTCTGTGACCAGTTGGGGCTGCCAATGTGTTAATACTGACACTCCTGTTTTTTCTGCCTCTCCCCAGTCTCAGGATGTCCCTGACTTTTTGACTGATTTTTCTGATGTGTTTAGTGAAAGTAAGTCTGCATCCTTACCTCCTCACAGGAGCTATGATTGCGCTATTGAGTTAATGCCTGGTGGTAAATTTCCTAAAGGTCGTCTTTTTAATTTATCCGTACCTGAACACGATGCTATGCGATCTTATATCAAGGAGTCATTGGAGAAGGGTCATATCAGACCATCCACTTCACTCTTGGGTGCCGTTTTTTTTGCTTTGTGGCCAAAAAGGATGGTTCATTGAGGCCGTGTATTGATTATCGCCTCCTGAATAAGATCACTGTGAAATATCAATATCCGTTACCCTTGATTTCTGACCTATTTTCCAGAGTGAAAAGTGCTAGTTGGTTTACCAAGCTTGACCTCAGGGGGCGTATAACCTTATTCGCATTAAGCACAGGGATGAATGGAAGACGGCGTTTAATACCCCAGAGGGGCACTTTGAGTACTTAGTGATGCCTTTTGGGCTTACTAATGCCCCTTCCGTCTTCCAATCCTTCATGAATGATACTTTCAGGGATTTTGTGGATAAATTTCTGATCGTTTATTTGGATGATATCTTGATTTTTTCCAACGACTGGGACTCTCATGTGAAACATGTTCGGACTTTGTTCCAGATTTTGAGAGAGAATGCACTGTATGTGAAGGGATCAAAGTGTCTTTTTGGCGTACAGAAGGTCTCATTTCTGGGATTCATTTTGTCTCCGTCTGTTATTGAAATGGACCCGATCAAGGTTCAGGCCATCTGTGTCATGGAAATATATATGTATTCCATATATTCAATGTATATGTATATGCATTTACAGTCAGATAGATCTCACTTGCTAAAATCCTGTGCTCACACATATCTATGCAAAAGCTGATGCTAGTTATAATCAGTTGCTTAAGACATGACCCCTGGCCTACATAAGTCTGGTTGCTGCAAAAGATAGCTCATAGGGACTTTTTACCAAGGACACAAAGAAGAGAAACAAAGACAGAAGAGCTGGGTAGATATCTATTATTTTTCTGATAACTGGTCACGTAGGAAAACTGGGGCAAAGAACAATAAATCTGCTACTTCAGCCCTTTTGTCATAATTATCATACTTATACTAAAACAGCCAATAATCTAGCAGCTTTTAATTGTATGTTAATTGACTAACCAGCCCCTTTTTGTAAAAGTATAAAACCTTGAATGAATAATAAACTGTTGGTCTTCACAAACTGTTATACTGACACTTCCGTGTGGACAATCCTCATTTAGTTTGAGCGCTCAAAAAGACATTTTAGTCTAAGATTGGGAACAGCAGCAGCAAACATGGGGATAGATTTATCCTAAATTAAATTTCCAGAACAGTTGGCGCCCAACGTGGGCAGTGGACGAAACGCACGGGGACCTGCTGACCTGAGAGACAGAGGTGTTGGCCACGGCCTTGGCTCACGGGACGGAGACTGCGCAGCTCCATAAGTAAGGTAAGAAAATCTTGTCATCTTACCTGAAAGTCCCTTGTGTCCAGCCCAGGTCTTATACCTCTTGCCGGTCAGGTGTGGTCACCACAGCATTCCCAGGTAGTGTAAAAAGTCCACACCCTTATCCAAAACCCTGGGATATAAGGTGTTTGCTCCTGCTGTGTATGTGTTTCATGTTTTGTGTGATCCTGGGAGAAAGTTGGAACCGTGACTGTGTTTGCTTGCTGATTTCTGGGAGCTGTATAGCAGAAAAAAACAAATTGCTGGATAAGTTCCCGCAGTAATCCTTCACACATCGGAGGGAGGTCATCCCAGTGAATCCAGGTGTGAAGGGCAGGAGCTTTGATTGGATAAGTTCTCACAGTAATCGTCCACTCATCGGAGGGAGGTTATCCCAGTCAAACCAGATGTGGATGGTGAGAATTTTGATTAAGGCTATTACAGATTACTGTGACCGGCGTACTGGCCTGGGAGACCGGTTTTCAGAGTAATAGACCTGGAGCACTGGCGTGATCAGTGCAATTGGTGAGTTATCAGTTACCAGAGCAGCTTGTACGTGTCACAGGTTAATAAAGAGGGATTCGGATACTCCCGGGTGTCTGTTTCATTTGTACGTGTTCCTGTCTGTATTGGGTACTGTTGCTTTAACAGTCAGAACAGCAAGTGTTTCGTTTTCTGATAACTTCCTCACTGCAGGCAGCGTGCTAAAAAAAAACCCCATCTGCTAATCACGATGTCACATCTGTTTTTGCTCTGTTTTTCTGGCTTTTGTTTTAATCTGAGTTGGTTTGCTAGTCACAGGTGTGGCGCAGAGGTTTTGAGGAGTTGAAGCTGAGCTGTATCCATTTTCTCCTGCTCGGTTACCTTTTTTTTTTTTTTTGATACGTGATTTCAGTGTCTGTAGACACAGCAAGCAAAGGTATAAGGGAGGAGGGAAGTGCCAGCAGCAGCGAGAGAAAAAAAAAAAAGAGGAAGTTGTTTATATCTGCATTCATCTCTCTCTGAATGTTTTTGAATACCAGACAAAAGTCTTAAAAAGTATTTTTCTTTTTGTTTTTATCATTTTACAGTCAGTTTTTCCACCTCTTTTCTGTTCATTAATTAGCTGTTTTAGTAACAAGGGTTTTTTTTTCTTCTTGTCAACCTTGTTGTTTTTTAGAGTTTTACTATTAATACGTTTTTTCTCCTCTTTTTGTTTAAACCTTTTTGCTTTTGGAGTTTTTATTTTTATTAATTTCTTTTCCTAGAAGTTTTTGCCAAAATAATTTTATAGAGGTTTCTTTCTTCTTTTTTCCTTTTTTAATCTAACTTTTGTTTTTAAAGTTTTTCTTTTAAGTAAATTTTTAAATAATTTTGGAAAGGTTTTTCTAATCAACTTATTTTAGAGTTTTCTTTCCTTTTTTCCTCCAACCACTTTGTGAATTTTTAATCACCTTTGTTGAATAGGTTTTTGGAATAGGCACAGTACGTAGGCAGGAAGGGATAGGCATGTGAATAGAAAGGTCAGAGTACGTGAGAATCCAATGGACGGGCAGACTTTACGCTGCACAATGAATTAAATGTTTTTTTTTTTTGAAAGGCACAGGAAAGTTTGTTTTTTAGATTGTCGTCTGCTATAAAAGAGCAGTGGTGGTCTGGCATCCTGTAGAAGGTACAGCAAGTTATTTGAACGGACCAGGAAGTGATTTTTATGTGAATAAGATTGAAAAGGTGTTAAAGAAGCATTGAAATCATCTGTGAGGAAATGATCATGGACATGTCACAAGAGCAGAATTTAGAGCCTCACACATCACATGTCCATCCTGTGGAGACACGGGACAGGTGTAGTCTGCTCTCATTGAATGAGGAGCCTTGTGCAGAGAAAAATGCTCCCCACCTGTCTCCACAGGGAGAAGGCATTTTTGCTTCAAAGGTCCCCTCTCAAGCATCGCAGGGGGGACACCCTCTCCTCTCTCTTCTCTCAGTCCCTTTCTCCTTTCTCTTCAGACTTCTCTCCTCTTCCCTCGCTGCCATCCCTCTCTATCCTTCTTTCCCTATCATTCCTTCTTTCCCCTCCCTCACATCTCTGACACATCCATTCTCTTCTTCTTCTTCTTTTTCTTCTTCTATCTCTTCCTCTCCATCTCTCAAATCTTTCTCTCCTTCTATCTCTTCTTTTTCTTCTTCCCTTACTCTCAATTCTTCTTTTTCTTCTTCTACTTCTCCCCTCCATCTTTCTCTCCCCCTCCATCATTCTCTCCCTCCTCCTTCATCTCTCTCTCTCTCTCCTCTCACCACACCCTTCATCCCCCCTCCTCTTTCCTCCTCCTCCATCACACACCCCACTTCTTCTCCTTCACACCTCCCTTCTCTTCCCCTTTTTTCTCCTTCTTTATCAACTGGGTCAATTCCCAATCACAGCAATGTGGTGTCTCTGTACTCATTGCCTCCAGCACAGGGCTCCCTGTCTATCCCAAGCACAGTACAAACATTGCCAGTCATTATATCAGGAGAAGAAAGTGCAAATCTCCCTACACAAAACGCTGCAGGTAGCCCCCAGACACAACAACTAGCAGAGCCCACAGCCGGGGCTTCACAGGAGGGAAGTGTAGCTACAGACACAAATGAGGAACCTCAGTGCCGAGCAGAGCTGCCAGCATGTAACTATGACACTGATCCACTGCAGCCTCAGCCAGTGTATGCACCAAGGACACCATGTCACTTCTCATCTGATGAAGATGAAGATGCAACGTCACACATGCTGCCCAATACTAGGGAAGAAAACTCACAAGCACCAATAGGGCAGAGACAGGTAGAGGCACCATCCTATGAGCCCTTCATCCCAAGCCAGGTGATCAGTATGCTGCCAGACCCAGGGATACATCCCATGCCATTTTGCCAAAAAATGCAGCAGATCCAGCGAACGTATGCAGCAGCCTGGATTGATCTCTGGGCCGTAATGGAAATAAAAGCAGGTGATGCATTCTGGCCAATTATGAGAGAACACTTCAAGCTTCCAGCAGAATTAGATGCGTATGCCTGGGAGACAGGACCAAAACTAATTGAACAGCTCAGAGAATGGGCCAAAAGCAGACTGACAGGACAAGCTCTCAGCCTACATGTCACGAGCCAAGACCAGACAGAGTCTGTAGAGAAGTTCTATGACAGAGTGATGCAAGTGTTTCAAGATTAGGCCCTCATTACCCATGATCAGACACACAGACGGATGTTGGCACAGGCCTTTGTGCATGGACTGAGAGAACCAATCAGAAAGCCACTGATAGTAGCTAGGCCTGAGTACTGGTCAATAGCAATGGACACCCTGCTCACAGTCGCAAAAGGGATTGAATACCAGCCAGGAGTTCGGAAGAAAGCCCCCCTGATGGTGGCCACAGACCAAGATGAGCAACCACGCTATAAGGACAGAAGAACCATCAAGTGTTTCAACAGTGGCAAGCCTGCCCATTACCGGAACCGCTGCGGAGAACCCCTACAGCCCAAGACTTTGCCCAGAGGAGCAAGCCAAGGAGAAAACAAGGAAAGCAGTGAAGAACCCCGTCCATAGGACAGGAACACGCCAAGTCCACAGGGAACCCCACCAGTGGGACCAATATCCTGAGAGTGGATGGCGTAGTCAGATCTTTTCTTGTGGAACTCCGCAACCTCACCTATCTATCAGAATCTTCTGCGTTCTGCATGGGAATTGATGGTCAAGTCAGATATTTCCAGATTATGAAGCCCCTGAGCGTGTGGACTCAGCCAGAACACTCCATCATGTCCCAGTTTGTTGTATCAAAGACCTGCACCCTCAACCTGTTGGGAGTGGACCTACTGCAGAAGCTGAAAGCGACCAGAGTGTTCCAGGAAGATGGGACCATGACACTTTCTTCACCCCTGACCCAAGAAGAAACAGGAACCTCAAACAACCACACTGCAGACCTATCACAGAAGGTGCTGGACATAGTACCAGAAAGCCACTCCATCACCCAGAGTCAAGATGTCTCTGACCAACTGAAGGTCTAAGTGAACTCGCCTAAGAAGACGGCCTGAGAACTTTGACATTGGCCCGGATATTCAACTCAAGAAGGACCCTACTCGCTTCATGGAATGGCTACACCACATCCGCTCCAACGCCAGAGGTTCATCTATTGCAAGCACCAGGAGGTGCCCCTGCAATCAACCAGTTCACCAAGGCCCTAAACCGGCAAAAAGGCCACTCAGCTCTTACCGAGCTGGAGAAAAAGAAATAACTGATGGCCCGTGCTGAGAAAAAAGCAGCCGGTGAAGGAGACGTCCCAACAAGAAGACCCCTTGTGATCAGAGCAGGTGCTAACACAGTGACTGCCTTGGTGGAGAACAAGAAAGCCAGCTGGTCGTCATCTCTCATGATGTGGATCCTAGTAGGCGGCTTGTTTTCCCGCCAGCTCTGTGCCGGGAGATGGGAGTCCCCTGCCGCATAGTGAAGGACAAGGCCAAACTGGGCTGCCTCGCCCATCGGAATCAATCCTAGCTTTCCACAGTGAAGAAAAAGACTATAAACCCCACTGAGTTCAGAATGGTGCAAGGCCTGAAGGCCGTGAAAGAGGCTACGGTATTTGAAACCCCAACAGTACTGAACCCGCACACTCTGCTCTCAAAAGTCCCAGTCACCGCAACGGTATTCACGGTGATCAACCTGGCCAGTGCCTTCTTCAGTGTTCCCCTCCATCTGGATGACCTGCTTGCCTTCACGCACCAGTGCATTGCATATGGATAGTGTTGCCTCAAGGTGCTCAGAACAAGCCCTTCAAGTTTCACCAAGACAATGTCCTTCATCCTCGTCAACTGGATTGCAGAATATGCAGGAGTCACTCTTATACAACACGTGGATGACCTTCTCTTTTGCTGGTTGATATCGATACCTGCACAGTCCATTCCTTGTTCCTTGAGGAACAGCAACGCAAGGTCTAGAAGAACAAAGTCCAGCGGTGTCAGAAGCAAGTTACATCCCTGGGACACTGTATTGCCCACCAGACTAAACACCTATCAAATGACTGAAAGACCACTGTGGAGAAGATGGCTCCCCCAACAACTCCGAAAATGCTGCAGACCTTCCCTGGTCTAGTGTCGTATTGCAGAACCTGGATCCCTGATGCCTCAGTCCTAATGCAGCCTCTGTGCGCTTGCATCAACGCAACCCCGCTCCTTCTATCGGACGCAGCCTTCAACTCATTCGGGAAATTGGAAGAACTCCACAGTCTCAGCGCCAATACCAGGCCTACCTGACTACGAGAAGCCTTTCCGTCTACCTGATGGAAGAAAGAATGTCATGCTACTGGAGTCCTGTCACGGATTCACGGGGGAAAACAGAGACTTTTAGGCTGCCTCTCAGCCCGCTTGGTTCCAGTTGCAAGAGGAGCACCCTCCTGCCTGATGACAGTATCTGCAGCACAAACCTTCCTGGACAAAATTGCTGACATCACTCTTGGACGGCCACTGGAAACTCTCACTCCGCACGACATCTTGGCAATCCTCAATCAAGCTCAACCAACAATAATCTCCCCACCGCCAGGCATCTTTGCCTCTATCGCCTGTAATGTAAGTAGTACAGTTCATATAGTGTCTTGTGCTTGGGTGCGATGAAAATACATGAGACACAGGTTTGATATAGAAAGTCTTGTATTACTTCATACAAGTTGGCAAAAATAGTCACACAGTTTGCAGACACAGAAGCAGGAGACACAGCAGGCCAGAGTAATCTAAGCTCAGCAATCACTCTCCAACAGGTTCAGGATCTTCTTCTCTGTTACCGTAAGTCCATGCAAACGTGGGTCTTTCAAAGAGCAGGGTTCAGAGTCCACAAGTGCTTCAGAGTTCCTCAGTAGGAATAGCTGGAGTACAAGGTCCAAGGCTTTAGGAGTCAGGTCACAGGTTCACTGCAGGCTAGATTCTGAAGCACTGATTGCTCAGCTGTGGCTGCTTAAGAAGCAAAAGGAGAGAATCAGGGCGGGAACATGCAAGCTGGAAACTCCATTTTGACTGAGGGCAAGATAGCTGCAGCAAGACAGAAAGTAAAATGGCTGACGAACAAACTGAGTTTCAGGAACATGTACACAGAACCTTACATTACTCCCCCCTTAGGGACAACCTCCGGATGACCTCAGGCCAGGCTTGTGTGGGTAACTCTGATGAAACTGACGGAGCAAGCGAGGAGCATAAACGTTATTGACTGGTTCCCATGAGTTGTCCTCCACTGGGTAGCCCTGCCATTTAATCAGATATTGTAACTGATTTCTATACAACCTGGAATCTAAAATCCTTTCCACCACAAATTCTTCCTGACCATCGACTAGCACTGGGTCAGGCAAGGAGAAGAACGTCCAGGAAACGTATTGGGTGTCGCAGCCTTTAGTAGGGATACATGAAAGACAGGGTGAATTCTCATAGTTCTGGGCAGTTGAAGACGACAAGCAACGGCACTTATAATTTTACTGATTTTATAGGGTCCAATGTACTTATGTCCCAACTTAGACGATGGAATCCTTAACTTAAGATTTCTGGTTGACAGCCAGACCAAGTCTCCTACCTTGAAAGCTGGTGCAGGTTTACGAAATTTATCTGCTGCTTTCTTGTACCTTTCCTGAGCCGATTCCAGATTCTCCTTTAGAAGATCCATATTCTTCTGTAAAGACGTGATTCTTTCAGCCACTGCTGGTAAAGGCGTTTCTATGGGAAATCGTGGTAGAATGTTAGGATGATAACCTAGATTAGAGTAAAAAGGAGACTGCTTAGTGGAGGCACTCTGAGAGTTGTTATACGAGAACTCAGCTAATGAAAGTAGATCCACCCAATCATCCTGTAGGTGGCAGATAAAGCAGCGGAGATACTGCTCCAGGGTTTGATTGGTTCGTTCGGTCTGTCCATTAGTCTGGGGATGAAAAGCAGAAGAAAGGTTTACTTTAATGTCCAATGCTGCACAGAAATTTTGCCAAAACCTAGAAGTGAATTGCACCCCTCGATCCGAAATAACCTCATCCGGTACTCCATGTAAGCGAAACACATCTTTAATCATCAAATCTGATGTCTGTTTTGCAGTGGGTAAGCCGACACAAGGGATAAAATGAGCTGCCTTTGTTAGACGGTCAACCACCACTAGAATGGTGTTCTTCCCTTGAGAGGTTGGTAACTCCACAATGAAGTCCATAGAAATGGATCCCCACAGGCGGGACGGGGTGGGAAGAGGCTGTAACAGACCAGTTGGTGAGGAGCGAGGTGTTTTGCATCTTGCACAGACTTCACATGAAGTGACATAGTTTAAAACATCCTTCCTGCAAGTGGGCCACCAAAAGAAACGAGAGAGAAATTCCTGTGTCTTTAGAATTCCTCTATGCCCAGCTATCTTGGAATCGTGAATGAGTTGCAATACTCTCAATCTGACTGTTTCAGGAATATACAGGCGTTGTCCCTGAATCCACACACCATTCTTAAAGACAAGACTTACGTCCCTTGGGGGTTGTGCCAAAAAGGAATCCGCATGGTATGCTTCCTTGATGTCCTTAAGTAGGTCTTGATTATGAATTACTCCTAGGAATCTAGAGTCAGGAAGAATAGTCTTAGGAGGAGTAATTGGACATGTCTCTGCTGAGTAAATCCTAGAGAGTGCATCAGCCTTTCCATTGCGCGATCCTGGTCTATAAGAAATGATAAAATTAAATTGGTTTAAGAAAAGATTCCAGCGAGCCTGGCGAGGAGTCAGGCACTTAGCCGACCTGATAAACTCAAGGTTACGATGATCTGTCAGGACGACTATTTGCTGTGCAGCTCCCTGAAGAAGGTGTCTCCATTCTTTGAAGGCGGCAATAATGGCCAACAACTCTCTATTGCCCACATCGTAGTTCCTCTCAGCCGAAGACAACTGCTGGGAAAAGAAGGCACAGGGATGCAAGACATTCTTCTCACCTGTTCTCTGAGAGAGTATAGCTCCAACGGCACAGTCTGAAGCATCCACCTCTATTATGAAGGCAAGCTCGGGGTTGGGATGTACTAGGATAGGTGCAGTGGTAAATTTATCTTTTAGACGGGAAAATGCTTCCTGGGCTTGGGGAGTCCAGGAGAACCTAGACTCTTTCCGGGTAAGTTGGGTGATAGGTGACACTACCTCAGAGAAATTTCTAATGAAACGTCTATAGAAGTTGGCAAACCCGATGAAGCGCTGTACCTCCTTCACATTTCTAGGACTTGGCCAATCCTTGATGGCTTGGGTTTTGCTTCCATCCATACTAATTCCTTGTGTAGACAGTACATACCCCAGAAATTGAATTTCGGTCCTATGGAATTCACACTTTTCAAGTTTGATGTAAAGATGATTTTGTCTTAGACGTTCCAAGACCATTCTCACATGTCCATGATGTTCCTCTGTGGAGTTAGAAAAAATTAGAATATCATCCAAATAAATTACCACGAATGTATCTAGGAGATCCCTGAAGATGTCATTCACCAAGTGTTGGAAAGTGGCTGGGGCGGTACTCAGACCAAAAGGCATAACTAGATATTCAAAGTGTCCATAGCGTGACCTGAATGCAGTCTTCCATTCATCCCCAGGTCTAATACGGACTAAGTTATAGGCCCCACGAAGATCTAGTTTAGAGAAAATTTTGGCATGTCGCACTCTCTCCAATAACTCAGGGATTAAAGACAATGGATAACGGTTTCTAATAGTAACCTTATTGAGTTCCCTATAGTCTACGCATGGTCTCAGAGATCCATCTTTCTTCTTTACAAAGAAGATGGGTGCACCTGCAGGAGATGAAGAGGGGCGTATGAAGCCCTTGGCTAGATTTTCGTCTATGTAATCCTTTAAAGCCTTTAGCTCGGGCCCCGCCAGGGGGTAGATCTTACCAAAAGGTATCTCTGCTCCAGGCAATAATTCAATTGGACAATCATATGGACGGTGAGGAGGAAGCTGGTCAGCGTTCTTCTTGTCACATAAATCCACATAGTCCTGGTATACAGCTGGTAGTTCAGGGACTGACATGGTTCCTTTAGGAACAGAGCAAGCTGAAACTTTTGGACTCATCTGTTTCTCTGGAAAGTGTAATTCCTTGGTCTCCCAGTTAATGGTAGGATTCTGAGCCTGCAGCCATGGTAGCCCTAGAATAATGGGAAAGTGGGGAGAAGAGATAAGCATAAAGGACAGTTTCTCTTGATGATCTTTACCCATAAGAACCCTCAAAGGCTCTGTTTCCTGATCCACTGGTCCAGAGGTCAGCAGGGAGCCATCCACAGTTTCCATCTGTACTGGAGTAGCCTTCTTCACTGAACGTATCCCCTGTTTCAGAGCAAAGGAGACATCCATAAAATTTCCACTTGCCCCTGAGTCGATCATAGCAGAGCTAGACACCCAAGCTGAGTCAACCCAGAGTTTGATGGAAAGAAAGCAATGAGAATTGTTTTTCTTACAACTCAGCTGGGACACCGCTGAGGAAACTTGAAAAATGGCAGCGTTTACACAGTCAACGTCCTCAGAGGTAACGGAGTTTAAGTCCGAGAAATCAAGATCTGTTGCTGCAGATCTCTCTGGAGCCTGAGGCTCGGACCTGACAGATCCCCTCTCGCAACACTCACAATGAATGAGTGCTGCAGTAGTCTTACGAGAACGGCTGGGGCAGTTTATAATGAAGTGCCCTGACTTACCACAATAGAAACATAGATTTTCTTTAAAACGATGTTCCTTGCGTGCATCGCTAACCGTCGTTGTAAAGAGTCTACCTGCATGGGTTCAGGTTCAGGTTCCCTTGTAATCCTACTCAAAGGTTCCTTAGCTGGAGAGGAAGGTAGGAAAAGGTTAGTGCGATTGCTTTCGAACCATCTCTCTTGCCTGCGTTCAGTCAGACGAGTATCAATACGGATGCAGTAGTTAATAAAGTCACCTAACGCAGTGGGAGGGTCGGCACGAGCAAGTTCATCCTTAATCAGTGGAGATAACCCCTTTCGAAAAATAGATTTTTTGGCGGAACTGTCCCAGGTGGTATCAAGGGCCCATCTCCTGAAATCCAAGGCATATTCAGCTACCGAGTGCTTACCTTGGCGCAAAGCTAACATGGCTGCTTCAGCTGTTGCACCTCGATTGGGGTCATCAAACACCTGCCCCATGGCTGAAATAAAAGCATCAAGGTGATTCAAACAATCATCCTCAGTCTCAATCAGAGGGTTTGCCCACATCAAAGCCTTGTTGGTAAGCAACATAATTATAGTAAGCACCTTAGATCGTTCAGTGGGAAATTGTGAAGCATGTGCAGAAAAAAAAAGATTGCATTGATTAATAAATCCCCTGAATTTCTCACGTTCACCGCCAAAACGAAAAGGGGGCAACTTGGGAATCCCAGAACTCGGGGCTACGGCAGGAGCCTGGACTCGCTCTTCTAGAACCTCAATCCTGGCTCGCAAATCCTGGGCAGTCTGTCCAAACACTTGCAAATTGTGATTAGTGAGGTCCTGTAGGCTTGAAAAACGGGTCTTTATATTCTGCAAATCTGCAAGGATATTATCCGTCACTCCGCAAAGTTCCTTTATGCGGGCCTCCATTTTCCAGATCTTTTAAGACAGGAGTACTGGAAGAAGAGGAGAGGAGAAAAAAAAAATAGTGTTTACCTGTTGTAACACTGCAGAGAGAAAAAAAATTAAGGGAACTGCTCACCTGGAATGGTTGTGAGAAGTCACAACCACTATCATCACAGAAAGTTCACCCGGACATCTGATATCCACAGTTACAGCAGACAAAAAAGAGAAAAGAGAAAAAAAAAAACAATAGTGTTTACCTGTGGTAACACTGCAGAAAAAAAACACTTAAGGGAATTGCTCACCTGGAATGGTTGTGAGAAGTCACAACCACTGTCATCACAGAAAGTACAACCGGACATCCGATATCCACAGTTACAGCAGACACAGCCTTTCCAGACCCAGCAGACACTAACGTTTTGGCTTCAGAATCTTGTAATGTAAGTAGTACAGTTCATATAGTGTCTTGTGCTTGGGTGCGATGAAAATACATGAGACACAGGTTTGATATAGAAAGTCTTGTATTACTTCATACAAGTTGGCAAAAATAGTCACACAGTTTGCAGACACAGAAGCAGGAGACACAGCAGGCCAGAGTAATCTAAGCTCATCAATCACTCTCCAACAGGTTCAGGATCTTCTTCTCTGTTACCGTAAGTCCATGCAAACGTGGGTCTTTCAAAGAGCAGGGTTCAGAGTCCACAAGTGCTTCAGAGTTCCTCAGTAGGAATAGCTGGAGTACAAGGTCCAAGGCTTTAGGAGTCAGGTCACAGGTTCACTGCAGGCTAGATTCTGAAGCACTGATTGCTCAGCTGTGGCTGCTTAAGAAGCAAAAGGAGAGAATCAGGGCGGGAACATGCAAGCTGGAAACTCCATTTTGACTGAGGGCAAGATAGCTGCAGCAAGACAGAAAGTAAAATGGCTGACGAACAAACTGAGTTTCAGGAACATGTACACAGAACCTTACATCGCCTTTGTCTCACAATGTCACCGTCTCCAGACCTACAGTCCTCATCCCGGCCACTCTACTCCCACTCCCAAGGGGGGATACAATATGGACTTTTCAGAACAAAATTTACTGAATTTATCCTCTACTTGGATGGCTCCAGATTTGCAGATGACGAAGAAGATTCCACACAGGAAGTGCAGTGACCAGCAATCAAGAAATCCTGTGGTCCAGAATTCTGTCACCTAGCCTGTCAGCCCAGGAAGCAGAACTGATAGCGCTGACGAAGGCCTGCCAGATGGCAGAAGGCAAGACTGCAAACATCTACACCGACTACAGGTGCTCGCATGGCATAGCACACGACTTTGGGCCCATCTGGGCTGCAAAGGACTTCATCACAGCAAGCGGGACAACCGTGAAGCATCATGGAGCCTTCAGGGACCTGCTGGGTGTACTCCAATTTCCAAAATGGTGGCAATTTGAAAAAACAAAGTGCATGGAAAACTGAGAACAGAAGAGGCATGAGGCAATAACATGGTGGACATGGCAGCCGAAGAAGTGGCCAAAGGAAGACAACATGGAGAAGTGGGAGAGGTCATAGAGCCGAACGGCTACTACATGACGACTGAAGACAAGAAACCTGACAAAAAAGACGTCCTGGGATCTGCTCAAGAAGTTGCAAGACCAAGCTCCAAAAGGAGAAGAAGAGCTGAATGTGAAAGAAGCAACATGTGAAGAGGGAAGACTATCTACAATGGACTCCAAACCCTGCCTCCCACAAAGTATGCACCCTATGGTGGTCCAATGGATACATGGACCCACACACACAGATCAAAGACACAGATGAATGATCCGATTGGTGCTTACTGGTTTGCTTCAGGGATCTCCACCCTAACAGCCAAATTCACCAGCAGCTGTCTGACCTGCGGCAAATGCAAACCTGGACGTGTAGAAGAAAGTCCCCTCACCTCATCCGGCAAGACCACTCTACCAGCCTCAGAGGATCCAGATAGACCACACCCAGATATCGCCAAGTGGAGGATCAAATACGCTATTGTGGTCGAAGAAGTATTTTCAAGATGGACAGAAGCGTTCCCAGTCAGCAAAGACTACTGCAAAGAAGCTACTTTCGGAAAATAGTGTGCAGATACGGGGTTCCAGAAATGATAGAAAGTGAACAGGGACCCGCATTCACAGCAAATCTGACACAAGAGATCTAGTTAGCAGTAGGGTCAGATTTAGGCCTACACACTCCCAATTACACTGTTTAGCATAAGGCACACTCCCAGAGACCCAGAAAAGCTGTCACCATACGAAATTTTGTTTGGGTCTAGTCCCAAGTTAGGTGCATTTTTTCCTTCAGCAGCAGAATATGCAAAATTATATCTTGTTTGCTTATGTAATTGAATTGGTCAAAAACTAATGTCCATTCTCGAGTTTTTCTCTTCACTGCCAGATCCAGACTCAGTGTACAGTACGCACTCCTTGAAAGCCAGGAGACTGGGTGTTGGTGAAAAAAAGTTGGAAATGAGAACACTCGATCCCAGATTTGATGGTCCTGTCCAAGAGCCCCAGATGACACCAACCTCTGTGAAACTAGAGGGAAAGCCTGCTTGGGTCCATGTATCGCATTGCAAGGAAGCTCCCGTACCAGAAGAGACACCAAAGCCATGAATGATGTCGTGGATGCTCTGACTGACCAGACAGATGACCTACCTGATGAAGAATACACACGTTTTTCTGAACATGCAGTTGAATAAAGAGAGTGATTGCAAACATGAACCCCTGCTAGGGACAGATCTCCTGACCGCCCATTTGCGAAAAACCTGCATCAATGGGGTGCATGTGTTGGACATGTGCCAGCCCATCGGCAGCACAAAAGAGTTGCAGCGCTTTGGGACAGGAGCAGGTTTTAGGGCAAGTGGTATCTAAGGGGGGACTGTCATGGAAATATATATGTATTCCATATATTCAATGTATATGCATTTACAGTCAGATAGATCTCACTTGCTAAAATCCTGTGCTCACACATATCTATGCAAAAGCTGATGCTAGTTATAATCAGTTGCTTAAGACATGACCCCTGGCCTACATAAGTCTGGTTGCTGCAAAGGATAGCTCATAGGGACTTTTTACTAAGGACACAAAGAAGGGAAACAAAGACAGAAGGTCTGGGTAGATATCTATTATTTTTCTGATAACTGGTCACGTAGGAAAACTGGGGCAAAGAACAATAAATCTGCTACTTCAGCCCTTTTATCATAATTATCATACTTATACTAAAACAGCCAATAATCTAGCAGCTTTTAATTGTATGTTAATTGACTAACCAGCCCCTTTTTGTAAAAGTATAAAACCTTGAATGAATAATAAACTGTTGGTCTTGACGAACTGTTATACTGACACTTCCGTGTGGACAGTCCTCATTTCGTTTGAGCGCTCAAAAAGACATTTTAGTCTAAGATTGGGATCAGCAGCAGCAAACATGGGGATAGATTTATCCTAAATTAAATTTCCATAACATCTGTGATTGGGTTCAACCTACTTCTTTGAAGGCTCTTCAGAGATTTTTGGGTTTTGCCAATTTTTATCGTAAATTTATTGGTAATTTCTCCGGTTATTGTTAAACCATTGACCGATTTGACCAAAAAGGGTTCCGATGTGGTGAATTGGCCTCCTGAGGCAGTTTCTGCATTTCAGGAACTTAAGCAGAGATTCATTTCTGCGCCTGATCTACGGCAGCCTGATGTTTCTCTGCCGTTTCAGGTGGAGGTTGATGCCTCTGAGATTGGAGCAGGTGCCGTTTTGTCCCAAAGGGATCCAGAGACCTCTAAGAGTAACCCTTGTGCCTTTTTCTCTCGAAAATTTTCTCCAACTGAAAGAAATTATGACGTGGGTAATCGGGAGTTATTCGCCATGAAGTGGGCCTTTGAAGAGTGGAGACATTGGCTGGAAGGAGCCAAACATCAGGTGGTGGTCCTCACGGACCATAAGAACCTGGTTTATCTCGAATCAGCCAAGCGACTTAATCCTAGACAGGCCAGGTGGGTCTTGTTTTTCACACGTTTTAATTTTGTGGTTTCTTTTCTTCCGGGCACTAAGAATGTTAAGGCAGATGCTCTATCGAGGAGTTTCTTTGCAAATTCTCCTGAGTTATCTGATCCTGCTGTTATTTTAAAAAAGGGTGTGGTTCTTTCCGCCATCTCGCCCAATTTGAGACTGGCTCTGGAGGGGTGTCAGGAGGATAAACCTGAGCGCTGCCCTGTTGGGAAATTGTTTGTCCCAGACCAGTGGAAGAAGAGTGTGATGTCTGAGATTCATTGTTTTCGTGTTGGCTGGTCATCCCGGGATTTTTGGTACCAGAGATTGGTGAGTCGGTCCTTTTGGTGGCCTACTTTGTCTCGTGATGTCAGGGACTTTGTGCAGTCCTGTGGGACTTGTTCTCGTTCCAAGCCTTGCTCTTGTTCTAGTGGTTTGTTAATGCTGTTACTGTAAAAGTCAGAAGGCCGGTAAAACCTAGGATTTACCGGTCAATCTGGACATTTACCGAGGCCGTCGGTAAAAGCTCAAAATGAAAAGTAAAATTGGACTTTTACCGGTGAAGTCTTGGTAAATGCTAACATTTACCATCGAGCGTAGTAAAAGTCAGAAATATCAGGTGTGAAGATGGAACATCTGACTTTAACCAAGCGCAGTTGGTAAATGTGCACATTTACCACGGCTTCTTGGTAAATGTAGCTGAGAAGGGTGTAATAAAAAGTGTAAGCCACCGCGGGAAAGGTGTCTGATTAGGCAGATACGGCGAGGAAATGGAGGACACAGTGGGAAAGGTGTCTGATTAGGCAGATACGGCGAGGAAATGGAGGACACAGTGTTCAAAGTTTTTATAAATGTAATAAGAGTAAATGGGGAAAATATGGTAATAACAGTGAACAAAATCTGCTACCCTGTAAGGTATCTGCTACCCTGTAACGTATGTATGTTCTATATATACAGATGTCAATCCTGACTATCCTTAACGTATGTTCGTTCTATATATACAGATGTCAATCCTGACTATCCTATGATTATTGTTCTGATCATACAAAAAGTGCCCACTTCCCGCTAACATACAACCACTAACCCCACACTAAAATATGCAAAAGAGAACGTCCTATGAATCTTAGGGTATCAGTGTTCCGCAGCACCCTCTCACAAAAAGTTACAAGAAGTACACACGCTGCCTGTGTAGTAGTGTATAAATTGTCCTGCACTTAGCTTCCTGTAGAGCGCAGAGTCCAAAGTCTTTCCAAGGGCCCCTTGCAAGGTGGACGCTAACACCGCTCACACGATTTACCATTGCCGCGCCAATGTGGTAGAACCAGAAGATATGCAGATAAGCTCTGAGCCAGAGTTGCTGGGTGCCATGAACGGTCTGTTCCACACGAGCACCGTAGTCTCTGATCAGGGGAATCGGAAGACAGCGCATTCCGAGAAAAGGCTGGAAGGAAACAGCGCAACAGCCCTGTCTGGGCTCAGTCTAGTCAGCACAGCACCAGTCCTCTCACTCTCCCTAAAATAGCTCCTGCCTCAAGTCCTAGTTTCCTGGGGTTCTCTTCTTAGATTGCTGCCCAATCACTGCCTGAAGAAAATCATTAACTCATCAATGGCAGTGTTAGACCAGTAGATGGTGCTGTTGTACAGTCTTTCACACAATGCTGAGTAACCCTATTACAAAAGAACATGGGATTCTTGCCAAGCAGTGTGGGTAAATGGGCGTACTTCCTGTTTGTGTCCTTATGCTGGACGACTGTCTGAGTGTTTTGCAAGCTGCACATACTGCTCAAAGCTGCATAGCCGACTGCCTGTCAAAGCTGCACAGGCACTAGCTGATTGTCAGATCATGAGTGAGGAAATGAAAGGTCATGAAGTGGTGGAGAAAAAGCGAGATAATAATTTTTATCTCACGGACGATAAATACGAGAATATATTGAAAGAAGTGAAGGAGGCTAAGGTGGCGGTACCTAAACAGAGTATTCACTACAGGCGTTTGAAGAGGTACGACATCATGACCGTCGGAACTGATGAAAAGTTAATTGTACCAATCTCGAGTGAAAAAGACAACGTGTTGCATTACGTTCGGTGTGCAGAACTCTTTAGTGTCATTCATAATGTGCACATCAGTACCAGCCACGGATGGCGGACCAGGATCCTAAAGGAGGTGAACCGTAAGTTCAAAAATGTCACAACGGAGTCAATAGTTATTTATCTGCGACTCTGTCAGCCATGCCAGAAAAAACAGAAGATTACCAAAAAAGGCCTTGTTGTGAAACCCATCCTACACAGTGAAATGAATTCTCGTGCTCAAGTCGATCTCATTGACATGCAATCCAATTGTGATAATGATTTCAAGTTCATATTCGTCTGTCAAGACCACGTCACTAAATTTGTTCTTCTACGTGCTTTATGCACTAAAAGAGCAGAAGAGGTTGCGTACCACCTCCTTGACATTTTTTCCACTTTTGGTGCCCCGTGTATTCTGCATTCTGATAATGGGAGGGAATTTTGTAACAAGGTCATACAGAGTTTGTGCGCGATGTGGCCTGATATGAAAATAGTGCATGGTAAATCAAGACACAGCCAGTCCCAAGGCTCCGTGGAAAGAGCAAATGAAGACATTGAAAACATGTTGTCAACGTGGATGGAAACAAATAAGACACCCAAGTGGTCTGAGGGTCTTCGCTTTGTACAAGCAATGAAAAATAGAGCATACCATGAGGGAATGAAATGCTCGCTCTATGAAGCTATGTTCGGAGTACCAATGCAGATGGGTCTAGCTACCTCCAAAATTCCTAGTGATGGGATCAGAAATCTCTCTTCAGAAGAAGATCTAGAAAAAATGTTTGTTGGTTTGCAAGAGGAACCTAGTGATCCGACATCACCAACAGCAGCCGAAGGGTCAGATGAATCTAACTTTCATCACACGTCAGCCCCGACAGCAGCAGAAGCTTCGGATGAATCCAACTGTCATCAGCTGTTCACAACGGAAGGAGAAGCTTTGGACATATCCAACTGTCCGCACACCTTAACAGCATATGAAACTCCACCAATTTTGCCATCCAAGAATAATGAAGTCCTAAAAGAAAAAAGTGTCGAGTCAAAGCCTTCTAAGAAAGATGGAGAACTTCATGATGATCAGCAACCTGACGTTTTGATTTCGCATACAATCAATAGAAGAATTGGTGCGGTCAGAAGAGTTTTAAAAGCTGCAAGAGAAGGACTTGAAACATAGACCAAGAAAATGTTGAAATGTTCCAGTCAAAAATTACCCGAACCTAACATTAGACAGAACATCAGAATCAGAATTCCAGACGTCGACCGTTCAAAAATGGACCCTAAGTCGATCATTGCGATTATTATAAGAAAAGATGACTTCTACCAAGTGGGGACTACCGCTGGGATCCTAAATGCATTATATTATCGCAATCAGTTCACCATCTGTCAGGAAAATTTCATAGGATTGCAGGATGTGAAAAAAGTTCAGATCAGCCTTCGCACGGCAGTTTCCCAACAATAGTTGCTGGGAGGTCAGGGATTGAAGAAATGCAACTGTTTAACGAAGTGCCTAAACAAGAAATGTGTTTGTAGGCTGGCAAAAATGAAGTGCCATTCAATGTGTCACAATTCCCAACCGTGTTGCAACAAATAGGTCCTCTTTTGTGTTTGTTGTATGTCTTTTTCAATGAGATGAAAAATTAAGTGCAATTTAACGGGTCACAATTAGAGTTGAGTGGATAGCTGGATATCCGTCTATCCGTACGGATAAGACCGAGGTCCGAGTGGATCCGGATCCTATCCGTGTCTCTTATAAGTCAATGGGACAACTATCCATGTGCAGGGACATCCCTCCTGCGTCACCAGTGATGCGGGGGAGACTCCCTGCAAGCTGGTGGGCATCCCTGCCGTCACCAGTGATGGTGGGGACACGGTCGGGGCATACCTGAGCGAGGCGATCCTCACTGCGTCACTGCAGTAGGAACTCCCCACCCACTAGGGTCATCCCGCCCTCTGGCCGGACCCCCCTTCTCCACCACTTAAAGATCACTACTTACTGGAGGCTACCAGAGGCTTCCCTGGTCTCGTCGGCCTGCCGCATCCTCCTTCTTCCGGGTCATATGACTGCATACGTCACCACGAAAGTGACAGGTGCATAAGTCATGTGACACGAGTTGTGTCACATGACTTACGCATGCGTCATTTGCGTAGTGACGTATGCAGTCATGTGACCCAGAAGAAGAACGCGGACGACGAGACCTGGGAAACCTCCGGTAAGTAGCAATTTAGCTTTATACCTGTCTGCCCTGCACACTCGCACCATCCATGCCTTCCGATGATGCATGAAACATGCATTATCGAAAGGCACGGATATATCCGACAGATATCGGGATTATCCATATCCGTACAGCCCGTTATCCGCTCGGGTAACGGGTCTGGATGGATCTATCCGCTTATCCCTAGTCACAATTACAGAATTACATAGTTTTGAAGTTGCGTTATTCTTGTATTTGTGTTAATTTGTCATTTTTGAGAAGTATTTTCCTACATAAATGTTTTCTATTTGCATTTTCCTATTTGTATTTGTTCATTTGCATTTGTATTTTGAAGAATAAAAATATTTCTAACGATTAAGGCCTTCATCAGAGTCGGAAATTGTGTTTAGTTAACTTTTATTACCATCATCTGCTGGTAAGAGTCAGAATTCTGTGACTCAAAGTTACTTTTACCAACACATGCTGGTAAATGTAAAGATTTACCAATTCGCCCAGGTAAAAGTCCAAAATCGTTCGTTTATATGGAATACATCTGACTTTTACCAACGCTGTTGGTAAATGTTAACATTTACCAAGACTTCACCGGTAAAAGTCCAATTTTACTTTTCATTTTGAGCTTTTACCGACGGCCTCGGTAAATGTCTAGATTGACCGGTAAATCCTAGGTTTTACCGGCCTTCTGACTTTTAGAGTAACAATGCCATTACCTGTACCCAAGAGGCCATGGACCCATATCTCTATGGATTTTATTTCTGACCTTCCTGTCTCTCAGAGAATGACCATTATCTGGGTAATCTGTGATAGGTTTTCCAAGATGATACATCTTGTGCCATTACCTAAGTTGCCTTCCTCCTCTGAATTGGTGCCTTTGTTCTTTCAGCACGTGGTTCGGTTACATGGCATTCCGGAGAACATTGTGTCTGACAGAGGAGTCCAGTTTGTTTCCAGGTTTTGGAGGACATTTTGTTCTAAACTTGGTGTTCAGTTATCTTTCTCCTCTGCATTTCACCCTCAGACCAATGGACAAACCGAGAGAACAAACCAGACCTTGAGACTTATTTGAGATGTTTTGTGTCTGCTGATCAAGATGACTGGGTCTCTTTTTTGCCTTTGGCTGAGTATGCTCTTAATAATAGGGCTAGCTCTGCCACCTTGATGTCTCCATTTTTTTGCAATTCTGGTTTTCACCCTCGATTTTCTTCAGGACAGGCGGAGGCTTCTGTCTGTCCGGGGGTTGACTCTATTGTGGAGCGTATGCAGCAGATTTGGGACCAGGTAGTGGAGAGGTTGTCTCTCTCTCAGGAGAAGGCCCAGCGGTTTGCCAACCGGCATAGGACTGATGGTCCTCGTTTTAAAGTGGGGGACTTGGTTTGGTTGTCCTCAAGAAATATCCCTATGAAAGTTGCATCTCCAAAATTTAAGCCAAAGTTCATTGGACCTTATAAGATCATGGAAATTATTAATCCGGTTTCCTTCCGTTTGCTTCTTCCAGGGACATTAAAGATCCATAACGTGTACCACAAGTCCTTATTGAAGAGGTTTGTCGAGCCAGTGGTTCCTATGGCTGCGCCTCCCGACCCTGTTTTGGTTGAGGGCAATTTGGAGTATGTGGTTGAGAAAATATTGGATTCTCGTTTTTTTGCTAGACGGAAACTCCAGTATTTGGTTAAGTGGAGAGGTTATGGTCAGGAAGACAATTCTTGGGTGTTTGCTTCGGACATCCATGCTGGGAGACTTATCCGTGCCTATCATCGAGCTCATCCTGATCGGCCTGGTTGTGCAGGTGAGGGTTCGGTGACCCCTCCTCAAGGGGGGGTACTGTTGTGATTAATCTGGAGGTGACTTCTGAGCTGGGGCTCCCTCCGGTGGTTGCTGAGGGTAATGAACTAATTGCCGAATGGCCTTCAGCTGGCTCTGAATGGTCTGATATAAGTGACCTGAACTCCCTTCAGCCTTGCCGGTAATCAATTGCTCTTCTGGTCTTGCTTGGAGCTCTGCTTGCAGTCCTGCTCTCTTTCAGATAAGTGATTTGCTGTTTTTTTTTCCTGTGGTTGGATTTTCTTTGCTGGTTTGCTGCTTGCAGTGGACTTCAGCCTGGTCCCCTTTTGGGTCTGGCACTGCAATTGTGCTCATTTTGTATTTTCACTTTTGCTCTGTTCCTTTGTCACTTTTTGTTTGCTGAATTTCTGTGTGTTACACCAGAGATCTGATTTAGGTGGTAGAGATCGTGTGATCTCAGGTTTTTTGTTAATCAGTAGTGTTGGTATTTTTGTCAGGATTTTTTGGGGGGTTGCAGTCAGAATTCTTTCCTATATTTGTCTATCGAGGCGTCTAGGATCACCGTAGGTACGCTCCACGGCTACTTCTAGTGTGGCGGTTAGTTTAGGGTACTGCAATCCAATAGTTTCCATCCTCTCTGGTGTATTACTACTTTTGCTATTTTGCAATTTTTCCTCAGCTACCGAAACATAACAGTTTATTTTATAAAAACGAGGCAAAACCATGGGATTCATTTAAACCATTTGGGGACATAGTTCCCAAAATGGTGATTCATCGGCATTCCTTTTGTGCCAACTGACACTTAATGTCGCCACCCCGAATCCCACTTTGCACATGTTGTATTCCTGTAACCATGAAGGATTTGGGATTGCATTGGTGGAATTGTTTATAGTGTCTTGGTATTGTTTTTAAAGTGGAGACATCTGTGAAATCGGCTGCTGCGAGAATATTGCGCACATGTTCTCTAGTTCGTATTTATTCCTATATAAATCTTCTGGCAGCTGCAAGTGGCATATTAAATAACCTGCGTAGTATTGCAGGTTATATATTGTCTAATGGTGAAATGTTGGTTACCATCAGCCAATGTGAAAGTATTGGTCTGCATAATATTCTTGCATGTGACACAATTCCCACAGGGATAATATTAAGGGCATTCTGATTTAGCCCTTCAATAAAGGTATGCAATTGCTGTTCAGTGCCTTGCCAGATGATAAGCACATCATCTATATACCTAAGCCAGCAATGCACATGGTCTGCGGCCTGGGCGCCCTCCTCCCAAAAAATGCCCCTCTCCCAAAACCCCAAGAAGAGGTTTGCGAAGGAGGGCGCACAGGCCGCACCCATGGCAGTGCCGCAAAACTGTAAATAAAACCTATCCCTGAAAACAAAAAAGTTGTGAGTAAGTATGAATTGTAATAGATCCAGAATGAATTCACAGAAAGGGCCATCCCAATTACTGTTATCCAGAAAATGATGGCATGCATCCAGGCCATCCTGATGTCGAATACAAGTGTATAGTGACTCTATGTCTGCTGTCACTAAAAACATATCATGATCAAGAGTCAAACCGTCAATTCTGGCCAGGACGTCCATTGTGTCTCTGGCATGGGAGGGCAGAACCTCCACTAAGGGCTTAAGATACTAATCCACAAATTTGCAGATAGGTTCACAAAGCCCTCCCATGCCAGACACAATTGGACGCCCCGGAGGTTCCACAGCATTTTTGTGTATTTTGGGCACAAAGTACAGTACAGACCAAAAGTTTGGACACACCTTCTCATTCAAAGATTTATCTGTATTTTCATGGCTATGAAAATTGTAGAATCACACTGAAGGCATCAAAACTATGAATTAACACATGTGGAATTATACATTACACTTTACAAAAAAAAAGTGTTAAACAACTGAAAATGTGTCTTATATTCTAGGTTCTTCAAAGTAGCCACCTTTTGCTTTGATTACTGCTTTGCATGCAGAAAAGGTGAACGGATGGATTCTACAAGCCTGGTTCCCACCGTGAAGCATGGAGGAGGTGGTGTGATGCTGTGCGGGTGCTTTGCTGGTGACACTGTTGGGGATTTATTCAAAATTGAAGGCATAGTGAACCAGAATGGCTACTACAGCATCTTGCAGCAGCATGCTATTCCATCTGGTTTGCGTTTAGTTGGACCATCATTTATTTTTCAAAAGGACAATGACCCCAAACACACCTACAGACTGTGTAAGGGCTATTTGACCAAGAAGGAGAGTGTTGGCGTGCTACGCCAGATGACCTGGCCTTGTGTCGACCCGCCACCACAATTGTGGGTTACCAGGGCAATGGGGTACTCAGAGCCGAGCCCATGGAAGTCTATGGGGTTTGTCACAGGTAGCGGTGGCTCGGTCTGTGGCCCTGGCGGTCTGGCGTATGTTGGGGGAATATTTACAGGGGATAGATATATTTACAGTTCGTGACGCCACCTGTAGTTCTCTGGTAATTTGTACCAGCGCTGCTGTAGAGCTCTGAGGGGATGGTGAGGCAGCTAGATGTCGGGTCCCCTACAGGTGGGACTCTTCCCTCAGGTCGATGGTTATGGTGGGGTTGTGCAGGCATACAATTAAATAACTCAGTCTTACACCGTCAGCGTCTTTCCATACCTTTTTTACTTGTTAGATGGTAAGGCAGGTCCCAGGGAGGCTGATGGGGTTGATGGAGGATGAGTTTTGAGGCAATGGTTGAGCAAGGCAGGGGCCTCCTTTACTTTCAAAATGGTGATGAGTCCAACCAGCATAAAGCGTAGTTCCCTCTATAAACTCCAGCTTCTCCAAGCCGTACTGCCCGGTCAGTTTTGTGGTGGAGCCTTCCAGTGATGAAACTAGGTTCTTATATGCTTGGCCTAGCTCAAAGTTCCTATTCCACCTGACCCCTATTACGTACTGACACTTCAAGGGCTGCTTGCTGTTACCTAAGGTCCAGTAAGCCTCTGGATCTTCTACCACTATGCGTGCAGCTATAGTGATGCTTCGGTCTCCAGTGACCGGTGACAACGTGCAGGACTTCTCCAATCCTATAGCACTCAGAATTCCTACCACTGTGCCTTTCGACTTGCTCACACTCTCAATAGCTGTCTCAGTCCGTCTATCAGTGGGGCACAGCTCTGACCAGGCTGAGGTAATCTGGCTCACCTTTACTGGCCTCCACTTCTCTGAACTGCACAACAGTGGGATGACTCAGTCCTGAGCCACCCGAGCTAGACTCTGCTCCTTCCTCCTCACAGGTCCAGGCTAGACTCACTGACTGACTATGAACACTCCCTGTGGGAGTGTCTAAGTGTATGTGATGTCATGAAGAGCCCTTAACCATTACCTCTCCACTCATCCTCCTGGTATTGTGTACCTTAAATACCAGGGCTACACATTCCCCCATGGTAAACGACAGCACTCCCGGGCTGTGAAATACAAAGAGACAATTTTTGTTTATGCATTAAACATTAACATTAACTCGTCCCATCCGGGAGGTAAGGATTTCTTGAACGTTGCAAAACAAAACAATAAATATAGAAAAATACAAAATATTAAATAGACATGTTCATATAATAAACGGCAAGATTCTTGTGAAGGACCCGCACCAAACCTTCAACGTGGGTCCTGGGTGGGCTGCAGGACATATGAATGCAGACCTCACTCAGTGCCACACCACACGGGTTTTATGTTCAGAGGTAAGTCAAGGCTTCGTGTGAAACCATTATAAGGCACCTTAGTGCAACTATTTACAAGATAAGTTCTGGGCTGGCACAGTCCTCAGCCTCTCAGTCCATTATAAGACACATATATATATATACTTTTTACAATATTCACATTAATTTGTTATAATTACTGCTGGTATCGAATGGGTATCTTCCCTTTTGTGATTCGCTCTGATCTACGTGGAGTAGCTTCAGGTATATTAAGTTGTGATCTGTCTGCACTGCGTAACGGCAAACTATAGAACTGCCTCAATCTTTCTATGGATCTGGCAAGCGTACTGATGGCTGGGCGGTGTGAGTCAGCTTCACCAGGGGATCCCATAGTATGGGGCGCTGCTTCTGATGATCCTTCTTGAGATTCCGTAGGTTGAGGTGTTGCTGGAATGGGTAACTCCTGAACGGACTCAACTGGCACCACGGGCACAACTGGAGGTAGAACTTCCTCTTGTGGCTGATAAAACTGCAACACCGGAACTATTACAGCATCTCCCAGTCGGGGCCAATCCGCAGGAAAATCTCCCAGATCCGTGTGTATGACCTCTTCCTTTCCTTCCTCTTGATTGATGACAGGGTTCTTTTCACAAAGCTTTAAGGGTTCTGGACACAATTTCAAATGGTCTCTGGACACAGTGGTTATTGTTCTTCCTCCGTCCTTACTGATGATACAAACTTTTCTGTTGTCATATTTAGAATCTTGTACAACGTAGGGTTCTTGTTCCCACTGGTTATCCAATTTGTGCATTTTCCTTTTCCTTTTCAATACCACTTCTCCAGGCATCAAAGGCTTGGCAGGAGCATTTCTGTTGTAAATATCTTCCTGTTTCTCCCGTGCCTTGTTAAGACTTTCTTCTACACAGGTTTGCACTCGTCTGTACTGCTCTTGCCGATTGATGTCCCAGTTTTCAATGGTGTCGTCTGCCTCCGGTTCTACCACTCCAAGTTCTAAATCCATTGGTAGTCTTCCGGGCCTTGCTCTCATAAGATAGGCTGGAGTGCAGTTAGTAGAACTTACAGGTATATGGTTATACAAGTCAACCAAATCAGGTAGTAAGTCCGGCCATCGATTTCTGTCTTCCAACGGTATGGATCTCAACAAGTCAAGGACAATATGGTTCATTTTTTCGCAAAGACCGTTGGTTTGAGGGTGGTATGGCGTTGTTCTAATTTTCTTGCACCCGTACATGTGACAGAATTCCTTGAATAAATCAGCTTCGAAAGCAGGTCCTTGATCGGTTAATACTTGCTCCGGATACCCATGCGGTCTGCAGAAGCTTGCTTGAAAGGTTTTCGCGGCCGTCACTGCGGTCTGATCCTTAACTGGAACAACCACCAGAAATCTGGAGTAATGGTCCACCATGGTCAGGGCGTATGAGTATCCAGATCTACTTGGCGACAGTTTGACGTGGTCCAGGGCCACAATCTCCAGGGGACGAGTCGTCCGGATAGGTTGCAGGGGTGCCTTCTGACTACCGTAGTCCTTTCTTCTGAGACCACAGGGTCCACAGTTCCGACACCACCTCTCAATGGAGCTGCGCATCCCTACCCAGTAGAACCGGCATCTCAACAGGGTCTCCAGCTTTCTCCAGCCAAAGTGTCCTGCTTGATCGTGGTATGCTTCCAACACCATTGGGACGTCTGCCTTGGGGACCACGATTTGCCAGACCATCTCATGGGTTCTGGGGTTGACGTATCTCCTGCACAACTTCTCAAGGTATAGGAACAACCTGCTTTTCTCGTTCCACAGGAGCTTGGCTGACATAGGTGCTTCCTTTTCCAAAAAGGAGCCTTCCTGTCTTAACAACTCCTTGATGCGGCTGACCACTGGATCACTGTCCTGAGTCTCTTTCCAGCTGTGATGGGGTAAAGGATTTAATGTTGCACCATACTGCTTTCTGTTGACTCGATGCTCGTGGACTACCCCATTTCGATGGAACGCAGGTAGCTCAATTTCTTCCAGGTCGTCCGATTCTTCTTCCGTATCAGAGTCATGCGGCATTCGGGACAACGCGTCAGCATTAGCATTCTTTCGACCTGCCCGGTACTTGATAGTAAACTGGTAATTGGACAACCGAGCCATCCATCGCTGCTCCATGGCACCCAGCTTGGCGGTTTCCAGGTGCGTTAAGGGGTTGTTATCTGTAAACGCAGTGAACCGATTGGAGGCCAGATAATGCTTAAATCTTTCAGTAATGGCCCAGACCAGCGCCAGAAACTCCAGCTTGAAGCTGCTATAATTTTCCGGATTCCTTTCAGTTGGCCTGAGTTTTCTGCTGGCATATGCGATGACTTTTTCTTGGCCATTCTGCTTCTGACTAAGAACTGCTCCCAACCCTTCATTACTGGCGTCGGTGTACAACAGGAACGGTTGGCTGTAATCAGGATAGGTTAAGATCTCATCACCTGTAAGGATCTCTTTCATCTTTTGGAATGCTTCAGCCTGTTCCTTACCCCAATTAAAGGGAGGGTTTCTGCTCTTTAGGGATTGTCCTACTAGGAGGTCCTGTAAAGGAGCTGCCTTCTTCGTGTAATCTTTCACGAATCTCCTGTAGTAACCCGTTAGTCCCAGGAACTGTCGCACTTCCTTAAGGTTCTTCGGCTCCGGCCACTTCTGGATGGCAGTGACTTTCTCTGGGTCCGGCGCTACTCCTTCCGAACTGACGATGTGCCCCAAGTATTGTACCTTCTGTTTGAGTAGATGGCATTTTGAGGGTTTTAATTTCATCCCGTACCTGGACAGGGACTCGAATACTTCTGCCAGGTGCTTCAGATGATCCTCATAAGTCTTGGAATACACGATGACGTCGTCTAGGTATAGCAGCACGGTTTCAAAATTGAGATGTCCCAGGCAGTTCTCCATCACTCTCTGAAATGTTCCTGGGGCACTACTGAGCCCAAACGGCATTCTGTCGAACTCACAGAGCCCCATTGGGGTGGTGAAAGCCGTTTTCTCACGATCCTCCTCAGCCACAGCCACTTGCCAGTAACCACTAGTCAGATCAAGGGTAGAAAAGTAGTTAGCCGTTTTCAAGGCAGCTAATGATTCCTCTATGCGTGGTAACGGGTATGCATCCTTGTGTGTTATGCGGTTCACCTGCCTGTAATCCACACACATTCTCATACTACCATCTTTCTTTTTAACCAGAACTAGAGGGGCTGCCCAGGGGCTACAACTATCCCTTATCACCCCGGCCTTCTTCATATCATGTAACATTTCTTTAGCCTTCTGATAATGGGCTGGGGGTATAGGCCTATACCGCTCCTTGATGGGAGGATGACTGCCTGTAGGGATATGATGTTGGACTCCCTTAATTACCCCAAAATCAAGTGGGTGCTTGCTAAACACTTGGGCATACTCTTGCACCACCCGTAATACCCCTTGCTTCTGGTGAGCGGGAGTGGTGTCCGTCCCAACATGGAGTTGCTGACACCATTCCGCCACCTGAGTTGCTGGGTCATTGTCCTCCGCTATTTGACAGGAGTCTAAGGACTCAGTCGGAAGAATAGAATTATTGTCGACAGCATGTAGTTTAGCAATGGTTGCATAACGGGGTAAGTTTACCTCATCATCTCCCCAATTGAGAAGCCGTACCGGTACTCTTCCATTCACCACTTCTACTACTCCCCTAGCAGTCATAAGTGTAGGTCTATGTTCTGAATGGTGGGGTTCTACTACAGCTTGGTAATTCTGTCCTCTCAGACCTATGGCTGCCCTGCACCAGATAATCATTTCACTCATTGGGGGTATCACATTAGGATCCGAGTCAGTGACCCGTACATTACCAATTTCGCCGTCTGTAAGCTTCGCTTGCTGCTGACACACCAGGGCTCGGATCTCTCTTTGGATTACTCCTTTCTGCCTTGGTCGGGCAATCTCAGCGAGCTGTTGGAGCAAGAACACAACTTCTCCCAAACAATTACCGATAATGTTAGTGCCCAAAATTATATTTAAACCGTTCTCCTCATTTGCAGTCTTTACTACCAGAAGCCCCTGGTCTTTCAACTCCTCTCTGCCCACCTTTACATCTACACATTTTGTCCCGAGTACTTCTACAGGAAGACCATTAGAAGCATATACGGTAAAGTCAGGGCTCGGGGGATTAAGACTGTCCATTGACCAGTACTTAGTATATAGGGCATCAGGTATTAGGGTCACTTGGGACCCAGTGTCTAACAATGCCGGAACTGCAATACCATCTAAGATGATGGACAGGTAGGGTCGCCCACCCACATACCTGCGGTTCCAGTCTAAGGGGCCTGACGGGTATTCTCCTGGGTGTTGGCCCTTGGACCCAGGTTCTGCCCGTTTAAAGGACACTGTGGAGACATATGACCTTTCCGGTTGCATCGATAACAGATGATCTCTCGACGAGGAGGGTGTTGATCAGAGGTCGCTCCTGGGGGTGGCGTTGTCCTCCTCCGGGGGGGCGACGTCTTCTTTCTTCTCCGGTGCATCCACGGGACGTCTTCTGGGCAGTCAGCTAACAAGATCTTCCCTTCCTCCTCTTTCCGCAGCTGCAGGGCACTCATTACAGCAGCCAGATTTTTAGTCAGCTGGCGCACCTCTGAGCGCAGACAATCCAATTCACTGGGAGGTGTCACCTGCGTTTTGGTTTCGGCCACTAACGGGGAACAGGGGGTTACTGCCGGTTCCAGAGTGACTTCACCCTGATGATGTTGGGTTGCCACCTCAGGTTTGCCCAGGGGCCGCAGCCCTTTTATTGCCATGTCTTTTAGGGCATCAAAGGTAGCATCCGGATGATCTAAGGACCACCAGTTTACAGTTCTGCGTTCCTCTTGGGATCTCAATCCCTGGATAAATTGTTCTTTCAGCATTTTATTCTCATCGATAGCATTTAAATTATTAATCTGCTTAAGAGCTCTCAGGGCTCCTTGTAGTCGGCAAGCGTAGTCCCGGATGCTGTCACCTGGTTGCTGTGAACAGTGGTAGAAGGCCATCCGGAGATCCGTTTCTGTGCGGTCTTCAAATATGGCATGTAGTTTAAGGAAGATCGCAGGTACCGACTCCTGATCAGCGGTATCCCAAGTCTCCACTTCCCTTTCAGCAGCGCCAGTTAGCTGCCCTATTAGCACAGCAGCTTTTTGTCTCTCAGGCATGGAGTACATTTCTAGGATGCTGCATAACTTCCGCTTGAAGCCTGCTAATGTGCCTGGCTCACCGCTGTACTGGGGAAGCCATTTCGCCCCAGGCATATATGGGAGCGTTAGTGGCATGATCGGGACTACCGGACTGGGTGCTGGACCTGCACCCCCATCTGGCGCTACAATACCAGGCGGTGCGGGATTGGGGCCTCCGGCCGGGACCGCACTGTCAGCCGGTTGTTGAGACATCTTAGCGCCCCCTTGGTTAAACGGAGCCTACCGGTTTCAGATGCTGCTACTTCACAGGCACAGCAGTGGGAACAGGACCTTTGTCGCAGGCGCTCTGATGTCAGAGCGTTCACTTCCTGTTGCAGGACCTGCCGCTGAGTCAGAGCCGGGGGCGTGTCCAAGACTTTGCGCGCTCTTTCAGGTACGCCCACCTTCTTCTCCAGCGCCTTAGGGCGCGAATCTGGCGGCAAATATGGCGGTATTTGGCGCCAAACAATAGCAACAGTCTTTTTCATCAAAACACTCCACAGGCACACAGGGCTCGCAATGCTGCAAGTTTCGTATCCTGTTCGTGACGCCAAAGTTTTTGTGTCGACCCGCCACCACAATTGTGGGTTACCAGGGCAATGGGGTACTCAGAGCCGGGACCATGGAAGTCTATGGGTTTGTCACAGGTAGCGGTGGCTCGGTCTGTGGCCCTGGCGGTCTGGCGTATGTTGGGGGAATATTTACAGGGGATAGATATATTTACAGTTCGTGACGCCACCTGTAGTTCTCTGGTAATTTGTACCAGCGCTGCTGTAGAGCTCTGAGGGGATGGTGAGGCAGCTAGATGTCGGGTCCCCTACAGGTGGGACTCTTCCCTCAGGTCGATGGTTATGGTGGGGTTGTGCAGGCATACAATTAAATAACTCAGTCTTACACCGTCAGCGTCTTTCCATACCTTTTTTACTTGTTAGATGTAAGGCAGGTCCCAGGGAGGCTGATGGGGTTGATGGAGGATGAGTTTTGAGGCAATGGTTGAGCAAGGCAGGGGCCTCCTTTACTTTCAAAATGGTGATGAGTCCAACCAGCATAAAGCGTAGTTCCCTCTATAAACTCCAGCTTCTCCAAGCCGTACTGCCGGTCAGTTTTGTGGTGGAGCCTTCCAGTGATGAAACTAGGTTCTTATATGCTTGCCTAGCTCAAAGTTCCTATTCCACCTGACCCCTATTACGTACTGACACTTCAAGGGCTGCTTGCTGTTACCTAAGGTCCAGTAAGCCTCTGGATCTTCTACCACTATGCGTGCAGCTATAGTGATGCTTCGGTCTCCCAGTGACCGGTGACAACGTGCAGGACTTCTCCAATCCTATAGCACTCAGAATTCCTACCACTGTGCCTTTCGACTTGCTCACACTCTCAATAGCTGTCTCAGTCCGTCTATCAGTGGGGCACAGCTCTGACCAGGCTGAGGTAATCTGGCTCACCTTTACTGGCCTCCACTTCTCTGAACTGCGCAACAGTGGGATGACTCAGTCCTGAGCCACCCGAGCTAGACTCTGCTCCTTCCTCCTCACAGGTCCAGGCTAGACTCACTGACTGACTATGAACACTCCCTGTGGGAGTGTCTAAGTGTATGTGATGTCATGAAGAGCCCTTAACCATTACCTCTCCACTCATCCTCCTGGTATTGTGTACCTTAAATACCAGGGCTACACAGCCTTCACAGTCACCAGACCTGAAACCAATCGAGATGGTTTGGGGTGAGCTGGACCGCTCACCGCTTCAATTTTGAATAAATCCCCAACAGTGTCATCAGCAAAGCACCCCCACACCATCACACCACCTCCTCCATGCTTCACGGTGCAAACCAGGCATGTACAGTCATGGACAAAGTTTTGAGAATGGCACAAATATTAATTTTTACAAAGTCTACTGCTTCACTTTTTCTAATGGCAATTTGCATATACTCCAGAATGTTATAAAGAGTGATCAACTTAACAGCAATTACTTGCAAAGTCAATATTTGGCTAGAAAATGAACTTTATCCCCCAAAACACATTTCAACATCATTACAGCCCTGCCTTAAAAGGACCAGCTAACCTCTTTTCAGAGATTTCTCCATTAACACAGGTGTGGGTGTTGATGAGGACATGGCTGGAGATCAATCTGTCATGATTAAGTAAGAATGACACCACTGGACACTTTAAAAGGAGGCTGGTGCTTGGCATCATTGTTTCTCTTCTGTTAACCATGGTTATCTCTAAAGAAACACGTGCAGTCATCATTGCAATGCACAAAAATGGCCTAACAGGGAAGAGTATCGCAGCTAGAAAGATTGCACCTCAGTCAACAATCTATCGCATCATCAAGAACTTCAAGGAGAGAGGGTTACATTGTTGCCAAAAAGGCTCCAGGGCGCCCAAGAAAGACCAGCAAGCGCCAGGACCGTCTCTTAAAAGTGTTTCAGCTGCGGGATTGGGCTACCAGCAGTGCAGAGCTTGCTCAGGAATGGCAGCAGGCAGGTGTGAGGCGGAGACTCTTGGAGCAAGGCCTGGTCTCAAGGAGGGCAGCAAAGTAGCCACTTCTCTCCAGAAAAAACATCATGGACAGACTGATATTCTGCAAAAGGTACAGGCAGTGGACTGCTGAGGACTGGGGTAAAGTTATTTTTTCTGATGAATCCCTTTTTGATTGTTTGGGACATCAGGAAAACACCTCATGCGGAGAAGACAAGGTGAGCGCTACCACCAGTCTTGTCTCATGCCAACTGTTAAGCATCTTGAAACCATTCATGTGAGGGGTTGCTTCTCAGCCAAGGGAATCGGCCCTCTCACAGTCTTGCCTAAAAACACAGCCATGAATAAAGAATGGTACCAGAATGTCCTCCAAGAGCAACTTCTCCCAACCCTCCAAGAGCAGTTGGGCGATCAACAATGTCTTTTCCAGCATGATGGAGCACCTTGCCATAAAGCAAAGGTGATAACTAAATGGCTCAGGGAACAAAACATAGAGATTTTGGGTCCATGGCCTGGAAACTCCCCAGATCTTAATCCATTGAGAACTTGTGGTCAATCATCAAGAGACGGGTGGACAAACAAAAACCTAAAAATTCTGACAAATGAAAGCATTGATTGTGCAAGAATGGACTGCTATCAGTCAGGATTTGGTCCAGAAGTTGATTGAGAGCATTCCAGGGAGAATTGCAGAGGTCCTGAAGAAGAAGGGTCAACACTGCAAATATTGACTTGCTGCATTAACTCATTCTAACTGTCAATATAAGCTTTTGTTACTCATATGTTTGGAATTATATTTCTGTCTGTGATAAAAACATCTGTCAAACACACATAAAAACCAGAGGGCAGCAGATCATGTGAAAACATAATATTTGTGTCATTCTCAAAACTTTTGGCCATCACTGTAGTCCAGCCGTTCACCTTTTCTGCGTGCAAAGCAATAATCAAAGCTAAAGGTGGCTACTTTGAAGAACCTAAAATATAAGACATATTTTCAGTTGTTTCACACTTTTTTTGTAAAGTGTAATGTATAATTCCACAGTGTTAATTCATAGTTTTGATGCCTTGAGTGTGATTCCACAATTTTCATACTCATGAAAATACAGAAAAATCTTTGAATGAAAAGGGTGTGTCCAAACTTTTGGTCTGTACTGTATATAGTTGGTATATTGGGAGATTTAACCTGTAGGCCCTCCAAAATCTTCTTGGGGATCAAGCCCTCCTCACATGCCCGATTCAGGATCATCTCCATTTCAGCTGAGAAGGCCCTCAATGGATTAGTATCCAACCGTGAATAGGTCCTCCTGTCCCTTAACTGCCTGAACGCCTCCCTTTCATACAGGTCTTGTGGCCATACCACTATATTTCCCCCCTTGTCAGCTGGTTTTATGACAACGTCCTCGAGGGATTGTAATTCCCTCAAGGCCACACGTTGCTGTGCTGTGAGATTGTCCAGTCTCCGTCGATGGGAGATTAGTTTGAAATCTTCCGTGACCAACCTCGTAAAGATATCAACTCCCGGCATAAGGACAAGGGGGAAAACGAGTGGAACGTGGATATAACGATTGGGGGAACATACCTTTGGGCGCCGGATTCTGTTTGCTGAGTAGCTCCTCAAGGGCCCGTAATGCCTCCTCCTCCACTTGGTCAGCATGTGATTCACTATGACCACGTTTGGTATACAGCTTCTTTAGGATCAATTTTCTCGAAAATAAATTTAGATCTTTTATGGCTGTAAAAGAGTCATATAGATTAGAATGACGGCCAGACGAAGCCAAAATTTATCTGACTTGCTTGTACATAGTCATTATGTTCCCACAATTAAAAATCCTTTCAATTCACGCGGCCCACCACAGGGCTGTTATTCCTGTGGGAATTGTGTCGCATGCAAGAATATTATGCGGACCAATACTTTCACATCGGCTGATGGTAACCAACATTTCACCATTAGACAATATATTATTATTATTAATTTATATAGCGCCATTAATTCCATGGTGCTGTACATGAGAGGGTTGCATACAAAGTTATAAAAATCGTTTACAGTAAACAAATTTACAATGACAGACTTGTACAGAAGGGAGAGGACCCTGTCATTGCAGACTTACATTCTACGGGATAATGGGGAAGAAACAAAAGGTCGGGGTGCGGCAGCTCAGGTGGTGGCGGCGATGTGGCAGCTCTGGTGGTGGCGGTGTGGCGGCAGCTAGGGTGGTGGCAGCGAGGCGGCAGCTCGGGTGGTGGCGGCGAGGCGGGAATGGTTATTGCAGGCTGTAGGCTTTCCTGAAGAGATGGGTTTTCAGGTTCCGTCTGAAGGATCCAAGGGTGGTGGATAATCGTACATGTTGAGGCATGGAATTCCAGAGGATGGGGGATATTCGGAGAAATCTTGGAGGCGGTTGTGTGAGGAACGAATAAGTGTGGAGGATAGTAGGAGGTCTTGGGAGGATCGAAGATTACGTGAAGGAAGATATTGGGAGATTAGTTCAGAGATATAGGGAGGGGACAGGTTGTGGACGGCTTTGTAGATCAGTGTTAGTAGTTTGAACTGGATTCGTTGGGGAATTGGGAGCCAGTGGAGGGATTTGCAGAGGGGAGAAGCAGGGGAATAGCGAGGGGAGAGGTGGATTAGTCGGGCAGCAGAATTGAGGACAGATTGGAGTGGTGCAAGAGAGTTGACGGGGAGGCCACTGCGGAGGGTGTTGCAATAATCAAGGCGGGAGATGATGAGGGCATGCACAAGAGTTTTAGTAGATTGAGGGCTGAGGAAGGGACGGATTCTGGAAATGTTTTTAAGTTGGAGGCGACAGGAGGTGGCAAGAGTTTGGATGTGTGGTTTGAAGGACAATATATAACCTGCAATACTACGCAGGTTATTTATTATGCCACCTGCAGCTGCCAGAAGATTTATATAGGAATGACATCGCGCCAACTCAAAATATGAACTAGAGAACATGTGCGCAATATTCTCACAGCAGCCGATATCACAGATGTCTCCACTTTAAAAACAATACCAAGACACTATAAACAATTCCACCAATGCAATCCTAAATCCTTCATGGTTAGAGGAATACAACATGTGCAAAGTGGGATTCGGGTGGCAACATTAAGCGTCAGTTGGCACAAAAGGAATGCCGATGGATCACCGTTTTGGGGACTATGTCCCCAAATGGTTTAAATGAATCCCATGGTTTTGCCTCGTTACTATAAAATAAATTCTCTGTAGTTCATTCCCTTGTCCTTATTATTTTCTTTTTTTCTAATTTGTTTTTTCCTTGCCCCATTACGTTTTTTAGTTTGTGATTTTAATTGCTGGTTTTAATTTTTGATTTTTTTGTATTTATCTTTCAAGTGACCTTTATCGCTAATTCCAGCCTAGGAATCCTGTTATGTCTCCTTAATTTCTCACGCCTGGATAACAAGTGCTCTACTATCCCTTGAATTTTGGAATTACTTTCCAAGCAGTTGCCTGGACTCCTCTATTTGCGAAGAAATTGTGGATCACATAGGACGTTATTGGATGCTGCTATATTTTCTTCCTCATAGTTTGCTGCTATATGGAGCCTTCTGATGAATTCTTTATTTATTAATTATATGTAAACATTATGAACTAATATTATCTCCATTATAGTTTGACTATCTGCCAAGTATTAGCAAACCAAATTATTATGCCCTGTGGTGAACCATGTTGCTAGTATACTTTTCTTCTCTTTACTCACCGCTGTATTTAAATTGTAATATTTCCACCTGATAACTTGTAATATTCTTTGCATCCCTGTTTTACTTACTGCTATCCCTGGAGCGTGATGACCCGCCTCCACTGGTGACGTGCATAGTGCGCCTGCGTACTCCTCCCCTCTACTCTCTCTCGTTGTGCGCGTCCACTGTTTCTGGTGTTGCTGGGTCTCATTACACACGGACCCATATTTGTCTATGAGGCAGCTCTGATCATGCGTATTTTTCTCGGCCGTATCTTACGGTGCGAGACACCCTCAGCATGCTGCGATTGTACGCATATTACGCCCGTTGTATGCCAATGAAAGTCTATGGGTGCGAGAAAACAACGGATTACACATGGATCAGGCGTGTGACTTGCGAGAAATACAGAAGACTTCTGCAGCTCACAGGAAATGGTGCAACACATGCTGCAGGAAGCTGACACATGCAAATTAGCTCAAAAAGAGCGCCAGACATCCCGGAAGAACGCCTCCACAGAGTCGGCCATGATGCCTACGCTCATCAATGTGGAGATGTTGATTGTGTTGGTGCAGGAGAGGGCCGAAATTTGGCACCAAAAAGATGCACATTATGCGGACCGCGCAAGGAAAGAGGCGGCATGGAGGCGCATCTGTGGGCAGATGTTTCCCCACTTTGGTGACAGCCCACGCGAGGAGCAGCAGCGAATGAGTAAGTTACTAGCATTTTTTACAATCTTCTTAACGGTCACAGCGTAGTTCTAGCACAGAATTAGCCCCTCATTTCTTTTTTTTTGGCGCCAAAATGTTAGTATAGTCACATCTTACTAGACCCCCATGACTATATAACGTGTATGTAGAATAATTAGGCTTTGTCCAGCTAGCTAAATTATTACATTATATGTGTCATTGCAGTGGATGATGTTATGAGAAGATGGAGAAGCATCCGCGACCAATACAGGCGCCAATGCCAGCAGAGGGCCAAGAGCGGGTCAACAGCACCCAGAAAGCGAAAGTACATTTACTTTGACAGGCTGGGTTTTCTTGCACCTATTCTGGATCTCAAACCGTAAGTACATACATCACACCACATACCACATATGCAGTTTAGGCTCACCTCTCCAACATGTTCTAATCCCTTTTCATTTCCCAACAGATCTGATGATCCTCCTACACGGGCGCCTACACCTCAACCCATTCCACCACGAAACAACCTTGCAACAACAGGGTCAAATGGCTGGCTATAATCCGACTTCCCAATATGGCCACTTGTACAGATCCAGTGTTGGAGGCTGGTCCCAACCTGGATGTGCTCAACATGGTCATATTGGGGGGTATGATTCTTGTGGGTATCATATTACACAGGAATATAATCTCCCTTATCTGTATGGCAATGTGCCCACACACCAACCTGACCATGGCCAGATGTTAGCTCAGGGGCCTGAAAATCGACCCCAAGGATGGTCAAGGTGGTCATCCAAGCCAACCACAAAGAGATGCTTGGAACCCGCCATCCCAACCACCCACATACCACCAGCTGTGATTTTGTATGTAACATATCTTTTAGGATTTAAAAAACAGCTAGTAATGGTTTTATATTTACTTTAACCTCCTCTTGTCTCTAAGATATTTGCAGTAATCTAGATGCCTGTAAACAACATATGCTAGCAATATGCTGTTCAGTAGCCATAGTCAACGTCTATTATTTTCATTATCTGGTCCTATTGAGAGAAATGTTAGTTCTTTGTGAGCATTTATTTTAACATCATGTTGTGTAACGCATATTTGCACATGGTACTTAGCTGTTGGTATATGGGATATGGGAAAAGATTATTATTTTGTTAGATATTATAATTTCTACCAATGTTTGTTATTTTTTCCCCATCCCTGTTAAAATTTGTTGGCTAATGCATCATTGCATTAGTCTAGTCTTAAGCCCCCGTCTCACACAGCGATCTCGCTAGCGAGATCGATGCTGAGTCACTAGTTTTGTGACGCAGCAGCGATCTCCCCAGCGATATCGCTGTGTGTGACATTCAGCGACGATCAGCCCCCTGCCGGGTATCACTGATCGTCGCTGAATGTCCTGGACATTTTTTTGATCGCTGGTCTCCCGCTGACAGGCACGCATCGCTGCGTGTGACAGGCGGGAGACCAGCGATCCGCTGGTAGCCAAGGTACACAGCGGGTATCCAGGCGCGGGGCTGTGCCTAGAAACCCGCTGTGTACCTTGGATACCAGCGCCCTTAATGCAGGGAGCTGGTAATCAAGGTACACAGCGGGTTTCCAGGCACCGCACAGCGCCTGGAAACCCGATGTGTACCTTGGTTACCAGCTCCCTGCATCAGGGCGCTGGTATCCAACGTACACTGCGGGTAACTAAGCGATGTTATCCGCAGTGTCGCTGTGCTGATCGCTGCCTGAGCTGCCTGTTTGGCAGCTCAGCAGCGATCATGTAGCGTTACACCAGCGATCCTGATCGTTGTCGGGATCGCTGGTGTATCGCTATGTGAGACCCAGGCTTTAGAACCTAAACATATGGGGCAGATATGGTGCTCACTAGTTGTTAGGGTCTGCGGAACGCACCAAATATATGAGGTAGGGAGGTGCGTTCGCAGCCCGGGGTCCACCGTGCAGGCGGAACCTGCTGCTACTAAAATGGCGCAAGACACGAACTCTGTTATCCCGCAGAGTCGCCAAAATAAACACCGCAATGCGCTGTGGCAATATGTGCGAACTCTGTTATTTCACAGAGCCGCTAGGAGTGCCGCAGCGCTTATATGGCGATGTGTGCGAACTCACTAAACACAACTGAGTAACAAAATAAACACGCTAGGGCGCTGTCTAGCATTGAAAGCGAGCCCTGTTACATCACAGAGCCGCTGAGAAAAAGTTCTGTGTCCTGTCAGGCACCCAGGTACACAGTAAGTGCTAAGCGAACATAAAGCGTGATCATGCGCTAACGTCCTCGCGGGAGTCACCCGAAATCTATGGCGTCTGAATGCCAGACCCTGAATACGGCAATCAAACTCCTCACCGGTTATGCCGGTAATCTAGGGCATCTAGGACACCGACCCTGACCAGCTAGCATACCAAACTCCTCACCGATTAAGTCGGTATTCTAGGGGCTTATTTCAGCCGGGCCCTAACCACACACACGCATGACCACACTGGCGCAAAGCATATAATGGTTGATACTAGCGCATGGCGGCTCAGCATTGCCACCCTTTTATAATAACAGCTACAGGACCTGCCAGAAACAAGGACCAATGAAACCTGTTCCAGAACACCAGTAGTCACAGGACCTTCCTTGCAGACCAATAGGAGCTGCTGAAGTACCTGAGCATGTGACCCTGATCTCCAATGAGAGATCTCACCCTGGGCATGCTCAGAAGGGAAAAACAAGGACTTTGTCCTAAAGACATCTGCTCGCCGCTAACCAGTACTGGCCACAATAGCAGAGTCTGGAGGAGCAGCAGTAATCCTCTGCACACTGCCAGACTGGGCGAGACGCTGGGACCGACGTCTAAGCTGAGCAGAGTCCACTGCGGCCGGAGACGAATGGGAGACCGCAGCCGGAATGGCTCGAGATTCCCCTTGTGCAGAAGCGGGAACTCGACCCCTAACATTGCCCCCCTTCTCTGGGCCTCACTGCTTTCAAAAGCAGCGATGAGCTGCGGAGCGTGAACGTGCTCGGCAGGCTCCCAGGACCTATCCTCAGGCCCATAACCCCTCCAATCCACCAAATAAAATCTTTTGCCCCATACCACCTTACACCCTACGATGGCGTTCACCTCATGGTCATCCGTAGACGAACCCGATGTCCCGGCAGATGACTCGGAAAACCGGGACATGAGCACGGGTTTCAAGAGGGATACGTGAAAGGTGTCGGTGATACCCAGGCGTGGTGGAAGAGCCAAACGGTATACCACAGGGTTAACCTGCTCGAGGACCTTGAAAGGACCCAGGTAGCGGGGTGCCAACTTAGTGGACTCAACTCGCAGCCTAATGTTACGGGCGGAGAGCCACACCAAGTCCCCAGGAGCAAATGTTGGAGCGGGGCGCCGATTTGCGTCGGCGGAGGACCTCATCCTCTCCTTGGCATCCTGGGTACAGTCCCAAATGTCCCTTCCTCCACAGCCCAGTCTGCCACCCTGGAGTCAGCGGAAGACACGGGCATGGGCACCGGAACCCGTGGTTGCTGACCGTAGTTCAGGAGGAGTGGAATCTGTCCGGTGGAGTCAGCCACAGCATTGTTTAGTGCAAACTCAGCCCATGGAAGCAAGGATGCCCAGTCATCCTGCCTGGCAGAGACAAATGTCGTAGATAGGTGACCAAGGTCTGGTTGGCCCTCTCTACCAACCTATTCGTCTCAGGATGGTACGCTGAAGAGAGATTTAACTCAATACTGAGTAGACGACAAAACTCTCTCCAGAACCGAGACGCAAATGGGACCTCGGTCACTGACAATCTTGTCCGGCATGCCGTGTAAACGGAAGATGTGCCTAACGAACAACGCTGCCAGAGCCCGTGCAGAAGGTAACCGTGGTAGCGGCACCAGATGCACCATTTTGGAGAAATGGTCGGTGATTACCCAAATGATGGTGCAACCCCGAGACTTGGGCAAGCCCACCACAAAGTCCATCCCAACCATCTCCCAGGGCCTGTCTGCCACCGGCAAAGGGTAAAGTAACCCAGCTGGCCGTTGTCGTGGAGACTTATTCTTGGCGCAGGAGACTCACGCCCGAACATAGTCCCCAACATCACGGATCATATGCGGCCACCAGTATGTCCTTGCCAGCAATTCAGATGTCCTCTTTGCCCCAAAATGTGCACCCACCCTGGACGAATGTGCCCAAGAGAGTACCTCCGGTCGCAAATTGGTAGGCACAAAAGTCTTGCCCGGGGGCACAAACTCTAGCGAAACCGGGGCCACTGTTCTCAGGCTCTCTGTGGGAACAATAAGCCGAGGCTCCTCTACCTCCTCCTCAGAGGACACCAAAGAGTGAGAGAGAGTGTCGGCACGAATGTTCTTTCTCTCCCGAGAGGAAATGGAGTGTGAAATTAAACCGGGAGAAGAACAAGGACCATCTGGCCTGGCGAGAGTAAAGCCGCTGGGCTGTCTGCAGATACACCAAATTTTTGTGGTCGGTGAAGACTTGGAAGGGAAAGCGGGCCCCCTCCACAGATGTCTCCACTCAGAGAAGGCCAACTTCATGGCTAGCAACTCCCTATCCCCGATGGAATAATTCCTCTCCGCTGATGTGAAGGTCTTAGAGAAGAAGAAGCAAGGATGCTTCCGACCTTGAGCATCCTTTTGGAAGAGGACTGCTCCAGCACCAACGGATGAGGCATCCACCTCCAATAAAAATGGCTTATCAACATCGGGGCGATGTAGGATGGGAGCGCTAGCAAAATGAGACTTAATAGAAGTGAAAGCCTTGGAGACCTCTTCCGACCACAATTTGGGATTTGCTCCCTTCTTGGTGAGGGCTACCAAGGGAGCTACCAAGGTAGAGAAATGGGAATGAACTGGCGATAGTAATTAATGAACCCCATAAAGCGCTGCACCGCTTTAAGAGAGTGGAGTTCCTGCCAGTCCATCACAGCCTGTAGTTTGGCCGGATCCATAGCCAATCCCTGGGTTGAGATGATATAACCAAGGAAAGGTAAAGACTCCAGCTCAAACATACATTTCTCTAACTTACCATAAAGGGAATTAGCCCGTAAGAGGTCGAAGACTCTGCAGACTTCTCTCCGGTGGGAGTCAATATCTGGAGAGAAGATGAGTATATCATCCAGATAGACCACGACCGAGGTGGAGAGCATATCCCGGAAGATGTCATTGACAAAGTCTTGGAAAATGGCTGGGGCGTTACAGAGCCCAAAGGGCATCACGAGATATTCGTAATGCCCATCCCTGGTATTAAAAGCCGTCTTCCATTCGTCCCCCTCACGGATGCGAATCAGGTTATAAGCACCGCGCAGATCTAGTTTAGTGAATACCCTTGCTCCCTGAAGCCTATCAAAGAGCTCAGAAATCAGGGGCAACGGGTACTTGTTTTTAACGGTGATGGCGTTAAGACCCCTGTAATCAATACACGGACGTAATTCTCCGTTCTTCTTCTGCACGAAGAAGAATCCCGCCCCTGCCGTTGACACCGACTTCCTAATAAACCCTCTTGCCAGGTTTTCCTGAATATATTGCGACATGGCCTTTGTCTCAGGAAGAGAGAGGGGATATACCCTTCCCCGAGGAGGTTCTGCACCAGGCAAGAGGTCGATAGGACAGTCATAGGGGCGATGAGGCGGAAGAGTCTCCGCAGCCTTCTTGGAGAACACGTCTGCATATGACCAGTAGCACTTGGGAAGTGGAGTAAGATCTGCGGGTAACTCAGTAGTGGTAACCTGAACGCAACTCCTGACACATCTGCCTCTACATGCATCACTCCAACCCAGTATCCTACCCGAAGTCCACTCTATATGTGGGGAGTGGAAACGGAGCCAAGGTATACCTAGTAGGATCTCGTCTATTCCCTCTGGAAGGACGAGTAGGGAAATAAGTTCCTGATGGGAAGGAGATACAAACAATGCAAGTGGAACAGTCTGGTGTGTAATTTGTGAGGGCAATGTCGACCCATTCACTACCCGGACAGTCACTGATTTGTCAAGCGCCACCAGAGGTATTGCATGACGGCGAGCAAAGTTAGAGGACATGAAGTTCCCCTCTGCTCCTGAGTCCACGCAAAGGTCGGCGATGAGAGTGGAAGTGCCTACAGTGATTGTCCCTTTAAGTGTCATCTTGGAGGAAAATGCCGCTGTCTCTAGTGAATCTCCTCCCAGGGCCACTAGACGCGATCGCTTCCCCGATCGCTGTGGACATTTGTTGGCATAGTGTCCTGTCTGCTGACAAAGGTTACAGACCACGGATACTCGGACGGTCCGAGACTTAGGTCCTGCATGAGGAACCTCTGTGGCCTTTTGGGGTTCGGACGCCAGATTGGGGGATTTGAGAGGTTTGGCAAAGGTGGGAGCCAACCGAATCCTCTGCCTACACTGGGCCCGCTCCAACCGCCGCTCGTGAAAACGGAGGTCGATGCGGGTAGATATGGAGATAAGCTTATCCAGTGTGGCGGGAATCTCCCTGGTAGCCAAAGCGTCTTTAACATGGTCAGCCAGTCCTCGCCAGTAGACTGGAATAAGAACTTTATCCGAAAAGTCTAGCTCTGAGGCCAGAGTCCGAAACTGGACGGAAAACTGACTAACCAAAGACGAACCCTGTGCCAATGCCAGCAGTTGTTTCGCCGTATCGTGGGTGACCTGAGGTCCTAAAAAGACCTTTTTAAGAGCCTCCAGGAAACGAGGAGCACTCCGCACCACACGATCGTCGCGCTCCCACAGCGGCGTTGCCCACTCCAACGCTCTGCCGAGAGTAGAGAGAGTACAAAACCCACTTGTGCCCGATCCGTGGGGAAACGTGCAGCCAGAAGCTCGAGCTGTATAGAGCACTGACTCACGAATCCCCGACATTGCTTGCTGTCACCCGCAAACTTGTCAGGAAGCGGGAGGTGGGATAATGTAGGGGCAGAGGTGGCAGAAGACAAACTGGCTGCAGCCACGCTAGCAGCCTGAACAGCGACTGTGGTAACATCCACAGCTGAGGTTGTGCGCTCAAGAGCCGCCAACCTACCCTCCAGCTGCTGGATGTACTGTGATAGACGCTGGTCATCCGCCATTTTACTAGCCAGACCCTGGCACTAGTATTATGTTAGAGTCTGCGGAACGCACCAAATATATGAGGTAGGGAGGTGCATTCGCAGCCCGGGGACCACCGTGCAGGTGGAACCTGCTGCTACTAAAATGGCGCAAGACGCAAACTCTGTTATCCCGCAGAGTCGCCAAAATAAACACCGCAATGCGCTGTGGCAATATGTGCGAACTCTGTTATTTCACAGAGCCGCTAGGAGTGCCGCAGCGCTATATGGCAATGTGTGCGAACTCACTAAACACAACTGAGTAACAAAATAAACACGCTAGGGCGCTGTCTAGCATTGAAAGCGAACCCTGTTACATCACAGAGCCGCTGAGAAAAAGTTCTGTGTCCTGTCAGGCACCCAGGTACACAGTAAGTGCTAAGCGAACATAGAACGTGATCATGCGCTAACGTCCTCGCGGGAGTCACCCGCAATCTATGGCGTCTGAACGCCAGACCCTGAATACGGCAATCAAACTCCTCACCGGTTATGCTGGTAATCTAGGGCATCTAGGACACCGACCCTGACCAGCTAGCATACCAAACTCCTCACCGATTAAGTCGGTATTCTAGGGGCTTATTTCAGCCGGGGCCCTAACCACACACACGCATGACCACACTGGCGCAAAGCATATAATGGTTGATACTAGCGCATGGCGGCTCAGCATTGCCACCCTTTTATAATAACAGCTACAGGACCTGCCAGAAACAAGGACCAATGAAACCTGTTCCAGAACATCAGTAGTCACAGGACCTTCCTGGCAGACCAATAGGAGCTGCTGAAGTACCTGAGCATGTGACCCCTGAACTCCAATGAGAGATCTCACCCTGGGCATGCTCAGAAGGGAAAAACAAGGACTTTGTCCTAAAGACATCTGCTCGCCACTAACCAGTACTGGCCACAATAGCAGAGTCTGGAGGAGCAGCAGTAATCCTCTGCACACTGCCAGACTGGGCGAGACGCTGGGACCGATGTCTAAGCTGAGCAGAGTCCACTGCGGCCGGAGACAAATGGGAGACCGCAGCCTTAATGGCTCGAGATTCCCCTTGTGCAGAAGCGGGAACTCGACCCCTAACATTACCCCCCCCCTCCCAGGGCCCCCCCTTCTCTGGGCCTCACAGCTTTCAAAAGCAGCGATGAGCTGCGGAGCGTGAACGTGCTCGGCAGGCTCCCAGGACCTATCCTCAGGCCCATAACCCCTCCAATCCACCAAATAAAATCTTTTGCCCCGTACCACCTTACACCCTACGATGGCGTTCACCTCATGGTCATCCGTAGACGAACCCGATGTCCCGGCAGATGACTCGGAAAACCGGGACATGAGCACGGGTTTCAAGAGGGATACGTGAAAGGTGTCGGTGATACCCAGGCGTGGTGGAAGAGACAAATGGTATTCCACAGGGTTAACCTGCTAGAGGACCTTGAAAGGACCCAGGTAGCGGGGTGCCAACTTAGTGGACTCAACTCGCAGCCTAATGTTACGGGCGGAGAGCCACACCAAGTCCCCAGGAGCAAATGTTGGAGCGGGGCGCCGATGTGCTTCGGCGGAGGACCTCATCCTCTCCTTGGATGCCTGAATGGCATCCTGGGTATGGTCCCAAATATCCCGTGCCTCCACTGCCCAGTCTGCCACCCTGGAGTCAGTGGAAGACACGGGCATGGGCACCGGAACCCGCAGATGCTGACCGTTGTTCAGGAGGAGAGGAGTCTGTCCGGTGGAGTCAGCCACAGCATTGTTTAGTGCAAACTCAGCCCATGGAAGCAAGGATGCCCAGTCATCCTGCCTGGCAGAGACAAAATGTCGTAGATAGGTGACCAAGGTCTGGTTCGCCCTCTCTACCAACCCATTCGTCTCAGGATGGTAAGCTGAAGAGAGATTTAACTCAATACTGAGTAGACGACAAGCTCTCTCCAGAACCGAGACGCAAACTGGGGACCTCGGTCACTGACAATCTTGTCCGGCATGCCGTGTAAACGGAAGATGTGCCTAACGAACAACGCTGCCAGATCCCGTGCAGAAGGTAACCGTGGTAGCGGCACCAGATGCACCATTTTAGAGAAATGGTCGGTGATTACCCAAATGATGGTGCAACCCCGAGACTTGGGCAAGCCCACCACAAAGTCCATCCCAACCATCTCCCAGGGCCTGTCTGCCACCGGCAAAGGGTAAAGTAACTCAGCTGGCCGTTGTCGTGGAGACTTATTCTTGGCGCAGGAGACTCACGCCCGAACATAGTCCCCAACATCACGGATCATATGCGGCCACCAGTATGTCCTCGCCAGCAATTCAGATGTCCTCTTTGCCCCAAAGTGTGCACCCACCCTGGACGAATGTGCCCAAGAGAGTACCTCCGGTCGCAAATTGGTAGGCACAAAAGTCTTGCCCGGGGGCACAGACTCTAGCGAAACCGGGGCCACTGTTCTCAGGCTCTCTGTGGGAACAATAAGCCGAGGCTCCTCTACCTCCTCCTCAGAGGACACCAAAGAGTGAGAGAGAGCATCGGCACGAATGTTTTTCTCTCCCGAGAGGAAATGGAGTGTGAAATTAAACCGGTAGAAGAACAAGGACCATCTGGCCTGGCGAGAGTTAAGCCGCTGGGCTGTCTGCAGATACACCAAATTTTTGTGGTCGGTGAAGACTTGGAAGGGAAAGCGGGCCCCCTCCACAGATGTCTCCACTCATAGAAGGCCAACTTCATGGCTAGCAACTCCCTATCCCCGATGGAATAATTCCTCTCCGCTGATGTGAAGGTCTTAGAGAAGAAGAAGCAAGGATGCTTCCGACCTTGAGCATCCTTTTGGAAGAGGACTGCTCCAGCACCAACGGATGAGGCATCCACCTCCAATAAAAATGGCTTATCAACATCGGGGCGATGTAGGATGGGAGCGCTAGCAAAATGAGACTTAATAGAAGTGAAAGCCTTGGAGACCTCTTCCGACCACAATTTGGGATTTGCTCCCTTCTTGGTGAGGGCTACCAAGGGAGCTACCAAGGTAGAGAAATGGGGAATGAACTGGCGATAGTAATTAATGAACCCCATAAAGCGCTGCACCGCTTTAAGAGAGTGGAGTTCCTGCCAGTCCATCACAGCCTGTAGTTTGGCCGGATCCATAGCCAATCCCTGGGTTGAGATGATATAACCAAGGAAAGGTAAAGACTACAGCTCAAACATACATTTCTCTAACTTAGCATAAAGGGAATTAGCCCGTAAGAGGTCGAAGACTCTGCAGACTTCTCTCCGGTGGGAGTCAATATCTGGAGAGAAGATGAGTATATCATCCAGATAGACCACGACCGAGGTGGAGAGCATATCCCGGAAGATGTCATTGACAAAGTCTTGGAAAACGGCTGGGGCGTTACAGAGCCCAAAGGGCATCACGAGATATTCGTAATGCCCATCCCTGGTATTAAAAGCCGTCTTCCATTCGTCCCTGTTAAAAATGCTTATTTTAAGTATATTTTTCAAGGACTTGTTACCAGATGCGATACTTTAAAGAAAATGTCACGTTTCTTATAAAAAAAAATGTAGTGGTTTATTGGACTGTCCATCAAAAAACATCATTACAGGAAAACATAAAATGAGTGAAATAGTTACGAAAAGATTGTCCATTTGTCCATAGCAAAACTTGTACACATCTTTCCTTGGTGTCCTGAATGGTAAAATGACCTTCTGTCTCTGTCAGGAGCGTCTCAGAGAAGCAACACGTGGTTACATGGCAGCTGGCTGTTCATTCATCATAGTTCTTGTCCCATGTGTCTGTGGAGTGAGTGAGCGAGCAAGAGCCCCCCTCCCTTCGTGTAGCCATTATATATAAGTCCCTTAGATCACGTGGTCTCTGTATATGGAGATGACACTTTACCATACAGAAATAGCATCTGCAATGTCAGCGATCGTTAACGTGCTTGGTACAGAATTGAGTGTATAAAGAATAAATCCATAACCAATAATTAATATTTAACAATTCCCCCTTTTGAGGGTGACAGACATTAATTGGAACCCTCAAAGTAGAGAAGTTCATCTTTAGGATAATCAGATTTTCTTTCTTCTTTTCTTCTTCTTTGGCAAAATAATTTAATTTCAATAATAATAATAATATCAGATTATTGTTATATGCACTCAATAACATAATTATGTGAATTCATGTTATGGTAAGCCGTGACCAATATTCATATAAAATATATATATTATACTTTCCTAAACCTAAATTGAAGCATCTCCGGTCCAGTCATCATCATCTGATGTCATCTGGTCTTCATCTTGACGTCTTGTTCTTGGTTCTTTTAAAACACAGTCTTTATACGATAATTCCTTTGAAATAACATGTAGATATTGTGGAGACCGTGTGTCATGTGTCCATCAAAGTCCATAAATTCAAATGTTGATAAGAAAACAAAGTCCATTGATGAAATGAAGCTTTAATATCTGAGCAGTGTCACCTTTAAAGACCTGGACTTACATTGGCTCGCCTTGGATATTTCTGGAATCCTCCATGCCATCCGCAATGGTCTTGGAACAGGTGTGACGTCTTTGGTCAGCAAAGCAAGGGTTAAAATGACTCTTCCTTGCTAAAGATAGCACCATAACCAGTCCTTAGTCCTAATGCACAGGACACATGTCAGGGTTGTAGCTTCCTGACAACTTATTGTTCACCAGCTTTCATTGAAGCTTCATAGGTGATAGGAAACCACTGGAGCGTGATAAAAGCGTGATAACACAGTTCATATTAGCATCATAGGATCATCGTCCTCTGCCACTGTGTCTGTCAGTTTAGATACTGCAATCGTGGCTGTCAGTGGTGGATACTGCGATTCGTGGCTGTCAGTGGTGGATACTGCAGTTGTTGTCAGCGGTGAATACTGCAGTTGCTGTCAGTGGTGGATACAGCAGTTGTGGCTGTCGGTGATGAAATGAATTGTAATCGACACAGTCTATTATTACTCAGACATCATAGAGCCTTTTTACCTTCTGGAACTTCGGCTTTTTCTTCTTGCAACTTTTTAAATTTACTTGAATTTAGAAATATGAAAAGTCTTTATTAACGTAATTCCAATATCTTGCTTGAAGTCTTCATTCCCTATTCTATACCAAATCTGGTAATTTTCCTAACCTATAATATCACAGCATACCATAGCAATCAGTAATATCCATAGAATTATTATCAGAATAGTAATATGGAATTCATGTTTGTATAGTAAAACAATCATAAATGATAATGCATTATTAACCATATTCTTCATGAGATAGAACATTTTTATGTCATTGGTGTAATTACCTTTTCAACCCATAGGTGTCAGTGTGTTTTTCATGTAACAAGTGTTTCCATCTTTATTACTAAAACTTTATTAATGGAATATATTTATTAGACCAATAATAGGTAAGAATGTATAGCCATGAACCAAAATGTGAATATGAATGACTGAATGAATGAAAGAATTATTGTATTTTCTCAGAATTAGAACATTTTCTTCTAATGAACCGATATCTTCACTATATTTAATGAAGTAATATTATCATACTAGACATTACTTTATTAAATATTGATGTTTCTTTCTTGATTGAGATAAAAAATAAAAATTAAGAATCAAAAATAGAGATAAAGGAAGAATAAAAATTAAAAAATGAAAAATAAGAATAAAAACAAAAATAAAAATAAGGCCTTTATATGTTTATGACAAATGCTGAGTAGTTATGTTGTCTGTAACACATACCCTTAATATTTCCATTATCTGGATGATTTCATATTTGTCATGACCTTGTGTTACAAAATATTCATATTATGCAACTTTGCATGTAATCCCCTTCTTAGTGTAAAGAAATGACTCTTTATAATACTTAATGTTATTATCTGTAGTAGTTATACCATTGTAACTTTTTATAGTCTTTAAAATGTGTGAAGAAGAGGTATTGATGAAATGTGATGATGTATTCAAGATCAAAAACACATTTCCCCCTTAATACCAAAAAATATTATTTTGTGAAATAATTGATTTATCAAAACCAAAATGAAAAAAAAAAATAATTGTTTTATAAATTATTTATGTAACTTCTGTTTTAGCTTTATACCATATATTTGTCTGAAGATGTGTACCATCTATGTAACCATTAAAAATAAAAATAACATTGAATATCATAAAATTATCGTTTGGGAAAAAGGAAAAAAATAATAATCTAAATGTAGATTTTCTTGATAAACCATTTTGATGTGTGATTACACTTATCTACTATTAACTAAAAAAAAATAATTACTAAAGAAATATATGTTGAGTAGATAATATTTCATTATGTATCTTAATATTCTAATAATTGAACTGATTTGTATTATTTCTCATAAAAACAAGTTGTTGTTTTCTCGCATACCATGAATTATGATACTTCTTTCATACATCACACGTACATTTTCTCTTAGCAGCTGCTCATACACGCATCTGTCATCTGTCACTCAGACTGTGACACGGATAAGTTCACACCACAAGTTCCTCATACAAAAAGGTAGGAATATTAACCCAAATAATTGTATCTTAATTATCAATGCGCACTGTAAACTACTAAATTTAATATTTTAATATTTCTTTGAATATTCCCCAAATACACATAACATAAACTTTGTAAACCATCCTATAGATAGAAGGACTCATAAGTAAATTAGTTATGAGCTGTTCTATATTTTGTGCAAGGTTTGCAACTGAAATTGAACCTAGAACTTAAGAGGCCTAAAGAAAAATTCTTTGACTTGCAAAGGCCGAGCTCACTGAAGCTATAAGAGCTTTAAGTTGCAACCACTGAAATAGGGGTATATGGTAGCCTTATTATTAGAACAGTTTAAATGTCACATGTGTGACTGTCATGCAGTAAATAACATATTGCCATGCAAATAAATAACTTCAAAATGTTAGCAACACACAAAAACTAAATTTAGATTCAGTTAGTTACATATTATTTCCTTTTAAGTGTTAAATATATAAAAACATGCAGTTATTACAAATTCCTGTGTAAATAAAGGAATAAATCCATGTAAGAGAATTTTTCCCGATTAAATCCTACTTTGAAGTGAAAATTCTAAGGATAAATAAGAGATAAGGTTAATATCATATACAAAAACAAAACAATTGCAATGTCTTATACATATATGTATTGGCTTTAATGTAATTCTAAATATTTTCTGTAGTTTATTTTAATTATATCACTATAGATATAGATATACAGTTATACAATCTCTACTTATACAAGTATAGTATATATACTGTATGAATATATATATATCTACAAAAACTGTAGAACTACAGAATTATATTTATAAAATAATTACAAATAACTGAATAATATATTGTATAATACTTTTACACAACATATAATTTCATTTTCAGTCAATTCCTAAACCAAATCTTATTTCTTTGTCAAAGATGTCCTGGAAAGCTCTTTTTATGATTCCTTTTTTTAATGATTGTTTGAGCAGCTCCGATAATAAGCTGTAAACTGAAGACTCAACTATGTCTCTTTGAAGAATCATCTGTTCCTGTCTTTCAATGTCCGCCATTTGTCTCTTTACAGAGCGGTCTGAACTTTGAATTATTAACTCTTTCTGCAAAGCGGACTCTTGGATTTTTTTATAGGGCTTATGACAAATATGTAATTTCCTCCGCATGTCATAGATTTGATTCCGGGGATGACTCAGTTTAGGAGATTTTGACACTGGCTTTTGAAAAGATATTACTCTGTCTGTTTGATTTATTTTCCATTCACGATTCTCATGTTTTCTAGCAAAATCAAGGGATTGCGCACATTCAAATAAAGTATCTTTTTGTGACGCAATAACACGAGATACAGAATTTAGGAATCCAAATTTGTCCACAAAATACTTTATCATTGATTGTGTTTTGACATTGGTAATTAGAGTTTTGTACAACCTTTCAAATATGGACATAAATGTAAAAGTACATTCTTTCCGACCAATCCTTAATTTTTGAAGAATCTCAATATCTGGACAATTTTCATTTAATGCACAGAAAATCAGAATTTTCAATCTGTCTTTATCATCTAGATCTCCATGTAAGTTATCACAAGTCAACTTCAATGTTAAGCGTCTGGAAAAGGTTGCAGGAAGCCACAATTTAAATAATTGATTTTTCTCAGCATTACTTAAATCAAGCTTATCAATAAAGCTTTCGAAGATTTCAGAATTTCTGCATACATGGATTTTGTTATCATATGCAGGAATGATTTTGCATAATTTTAACAAATTTTTCCTAACTTTAATTTGGAGTTGGGCCTGTGAATTGTCTTCTATTTTTGGTGGCCATTGAACATCCGTCCCTCGTACGTCATCTGCATCAGTTCTCAAGTCTCCTCCTATGTTCCCTCCTACATCAGTTCTCAAGTCTCCTCCCACATTTCCACCATCTTTTTTTACATCATCAGAGACAAGGTCACCTTGAGTAGCCATTACAGACACATGTCCCACATGTTGCTCAATTTCCTCATTACAGTCAATTTCGGGAACATCACTGGTATCTTCTGACACTATTCCTACACAGTCATTTTTAGATTTCTCTAATACAAACTTGTGAAATACGTGAACCAACTGTAAAATATTTTTCAATTTCTCTCTTTCTCTATTAAAGGACACCAGCTTAGATTCTAGCTTTAGATTTTCCATTTCACATTCTGCATATAAGCTGAGCCATAAAACTTCTAAATTAGACTGATCTACAGACATAAATTTCAGTCTACTTTGCTTAGAAAAAGAAGTAATGACATCCATATTTCTTACCTAGAAATATCTCAGCTTGTAGCTCCTTTCTTGAACAATGGCCTCTTGTCATCAGCACGTCTGATTCCTGTAGTACGTCTGGCAACTCTTAGTCCTCATTCATAGGTTCTTTCTTGATCCTGAAATATCGTAATGTGATTTCTTTGACGACTTGCACATCTGACGTAATTTTCCTTTATTCCTCCTCCCCTTGCAAGTTATCAAAAATTCACACTCTAAAAATCAAGTGTGACTGGCTGGCTCTCCAAAATGTTAAAAATGCTTATTTTAAGTATATTTTTCAAGGACTTGTTACCAGATGCGATACTTTAAAGAAAATGTCACGTTTCTTATAAAAAAAACATGTAGTGGTTTATTGGACTGTCCATCAAAAAAACATCATTACAGGAAAACATAAAATGAGTGAAATAGTTACGAAAAGATTGTCCATTTGTCCATAGCAAAACTTGTACACATCTTTCCTTGGTGTCCTGAATGGTAAAATGACCTTCTGTCTCTGTCAGGAGCGTCTCAGAGAAGCAACACGTGGTTACATGGCAGCTGGCTGTTCATTCATCATAGTTCTTGTCCCATGTGTCTGTGGAGTGAGTGAGCGAGCAAGAGCCCCCCTCCCTTCGTGTAGCCATTATATATAAGTCCCTTAGATCACGTGGTCTCTGTATATGGAGATGACACTTTACCATACAGAAATAGCATCAGTAATGTCAGCGATCGTTAACGTGCTTGGTACAGAATTGAGTGTATAAAGAATAAATCCATAACCAATAATTAATATTTAACAGTCCCCCTCACGGATGCGAATCAGGTTATAAGCACCGCGCAGATCTAGTTTAGTGAATACCCTTGCTACCTGAAGCCTATCAAAGAGCTCAGAAATCAGGGCAACGGGTACTTGTTTTTAACGGTGATGGCGTTAAGACCCCTGTAATCAATACACGGACGTAATTCTCCGTTCTTCTTCTGCACGAAGAAGAATCCCGCCCCTGTCGGTGACACCGACTTCCTAATAAACCCTCTTGCCAGGTTTTCCTGAATATATTGCGACATGGCCTCTGTCTCAGGAAAAGAGAGGGGATAGACCCTTCCCCGAGGAGGTTCTGCACCAGGCAAGAGGTCGATAGGACAGTCATAGGGGCGATGAGGCGGAAGAGTCTCCGCAGCCTTCTTGGAGAACACGTCTGCATATGACCAGTAGCACTTGGGAAGTGGAGTAAGATCTGCGGGTAACTCAGTAGTGGTAACCTGAACGCAACTCCTGACACATCTGCCTCTACATGCATCACTCCAACCCAGTATCCTACCCGAAGTCCACTCTATATGTGGGGAGTGGAAACGGAGCCAAGGTATACCTAGTAGGATCTCGTCTATTCCCTCTGGAAGGACGAGTAGGGAAATAAGTTCCTGATGGGAAGGAGATACAAACAATGCAAGTGGAACAGTCTGGTGTGTAATTTGTGAGGGCAATGTCGACCCATTCACTACCCGGACAGTCACTGATTTGTCAAGCGCCACCAGAGGTATTGCATGACGGCGAGCAAAGTTAGAGGACATGAAGTTCCCCTCTGCTCCTGAGTCCACGCAAAGGTCGGCGGTGAGAGTGGAAGTGCCTACAGTGATTGTCCCTTTAAGTGTCATCTTGGAGGAAAATGCCGCTGTCTCTAGTGAATCTCCTCCCAGGGCCACTAGACGCGATCGCTTCCCCGATCGCTGTGGACATTTGTTGGCATAGTGTCTTGTCTGCTGACAAAGGTTACAGACCACGGATACTCGGACGGTCCGAGACTTAGGTCCTGCATGAGGAACCTCTGTGGCCTTTTGGGGTTCGGACGCCAGATTGGGGGATTCGAGAGGTTTGGCAAAGGTGGGAGCCAACCGAATCCTCTGCCTACACTGGGCCCGCTCCAACCTCCGCTCGTGAAAACGGAGGTCGATGCGGGTAGATATGGAGATAAGCTTCTCCAGTGTGGCGGGAATCTCCCTGGTAGCCAAAGCGTCTTTAACATGGTCAGCCAGTCCTCGCCAGTAGACTGGAATAAGAACTTTATCCGACCAGTCTAGCTCTGAGGCCAGAGTCCGAAACTGGACGGAAAACTGACTAACCAAAGACGAACCCTGTGCCAATGCCAGCAGTTGTAGCGCCGTAATCGTGGGTGACCTGAGGTCCTAAAAAGACCTTTTTAAGAGCCTCCAGGAAACGAGGAGCACTCCGCACCACACGATCATCGCGCTCCCACAGCGGCGTTGCCCACTCCAACGCTCTGCCCGAGAGTAGAGAGAGTACAAAACCCACTTGTGCCCGATCTGTGGGGAAACGTGCAGCCAGAAGCTCGAGCTGTATAGAGCACTGACTCACGAATCCCCGACATTGCTTGCTGTCACCGGCAAACTTGTCAGGAAGCGGGAGGTGGGATAATGTAGGGGCAGAGGTGGCAGAAGACAAACTGGCTGCAGCCATGCTAGCAGCCTGAACAGCGACTGCGGTAACATCCACAGCTGAGGTTGTGCGCTCAAGAGCCGCCAACCTACCCTCCAGCTGCTGGATGTACTGCTATAGACGCTGGTCATCCGCCATTTTACTAGCCAGACCCTGGCGCTAGTATTATGTTAGGGTCTGCGGAACGCACCAAATATATGAGGTAGGGAGGTGCGTTCGCAGCCCGGGGTCCACCATGCAGGCGGAACCTGCTACTACTAAAATGGCGCAAGACGCAAACTCTTTTATCCCGCAGAGTCGCCAAAATAAACACCGCAATGCGCTGTGGCAATATGTGCAAACTCTGTTATTTCACAGAGCTGCTAGGAGTGCCGCAGCGCTATATGGCGATGTGTGCAAACTCACTAAACACAACTGAGTCGCAAAATAAACACGCTAGGGCGCTGTCTAGCATTGAAAGCGAACCCTGTTACATCACAGAGCCGCTGAGAAAAAGTTCTGTGTCCTGTCAGGCACCCAGGTACACAGTAAGTGCTAAGCGAACATAGAACGTGATCATGCGCTAACGTCCTCGCGGGAGTCACCCGCAATCTATGGCGTCTGAATGCCAGACCCTGAATACGGCAATCAAACTCCTCACCGGTTATGCCGGTAATCTAGGGCATCTAGAACACCGACCCTGACCAGCTAGCATACCAAACTCCTCACCGATTAAGTCGGTATTCTAGGGGCTTATTTCAGCCGGGCCCTAACCACACACTGTCATGTGTGCATCGCCACGAAGATCGTCGCAGTTGCACATTCTGACTTCTCACAGCTGAGTTGCTGTTTCTTTGTGTTTGGCAGTTAGGGAGTTAATTCTGTCTGTGCTCAGTTCTGGGACTGGGTGCAGTTTTCTCCCGGCTGCAATTAATTATTTGTTGATTGGTTTCCTTTAAATCTCTGGTTGTCTGTGTTGGGAGTTGCCAGTGAAATTCTTCATGCAGACCACAGATAGGATTGTATCTGTATAGACTTAAGTAAAAGAGCTCCTTAGTTGTTTTAAGCTCACCTTGCTTAGAGTTTAATATCCCAGATCATTTATGTTCCTTCTGTGTTTGAGTGTGTATGCAAGTCTGTGTTTTCTCCAGTCTGTCTTATATGTCTAAATCTGTGTATTTAACAGAGATCAGCCCATATCCCTTTGGTGGTAATCAGAATCCTTCTTAGGACTGATTACAGGGTTCAGGGACTGATAGGAGACAGGGTTAGGCTGGAGACTTGGACCTCTGAACCATTATCAGTACCTCCAAGGTGAGGGATTAGTTAGGACCCCAGTTTAGGGTCAGGTTAGATCCCCGGTCCTCCTCTTTCCTGTGACAGTGTATCAAGTCCTCAAGATTAACCCTGAGTTCAACGGATATCGTGTCAGGTAAATCTATTCTATATTTACATGCTGATGTTGCTAATCTATATGTTGTATAGAGTGTTGTTCTTTTAAGAATAGTTTACTGACATCGTACACATATCATAAGACCGCGTGACATTTTCACTGGCCCCTAAAATTATTCCCAGTTGCCATGGATCCAGTAGCCCAGCTGGCTCTGCAGTTGCAGGGATTATCCATGGAGCTGACGGACATTAAGTCCAAAGTTTTGTCTCCCTCGGAGCAAACCAGATTTGAACCTAAAGTAGCTCTCCCGGACAGGTTCACTGGTGGGCGAGACAAATTTTTTACCTTCAGGGAAGCATGTAAATTGTATTTTCGGCTTCGGCCTCGATCATCAGGGAGTGAAGAGCAGAGAGTGGGAATTGTTATCTCGACTCCTACAAGGGGACCCTCAATCCTGGGCCTTCTCCCTTCCTCCGGGATCCCCGGCTCTACAGTCAGTAGATCGATTTTTTACTGCCCTGGGTTTGGTATATGATGACCCAGATCGGGTCTCTCTTGCTGAGACAAAATTACGTAAGATACAGCAGGGAGATCGTCCGGCGGAGGAATTTGCTTCTGAGTTCCGTAGATGGGCCACAGATACTCAGTGGAATGACCCAGCTCTTAGAAGCCAGTTTTGTCATGGGCTTTCTGACAAATTAAAGGACGTTTTGGCTCAGTATGATTCTCCTCCATCATTGGAGGCTGCTATGGCCCTAGCTATCCGTACTGATAGACGGCTCCGGGAGAGGTGCGAGGTAACTCCGCCCCCTGTTGTTACTCCACCTACTACTAAAGTCCCTTATGTTGAGGTTCCCCTTGTCTGTTCGGAGGAGCCTATGCAGTTGGGAGGGACATCATTTCGTAGGAGGGGATTGGCGGTACGCCGCAGGACTAGAAGGTGTTTCTTCTGCGGGAAAGAGGGACATTTTGTTGGGGGATGTCCATCCCGTGCCTTGTTGAGCAAAAAGTCGCCGGAAAACTGTTAATCCCAGGTTGTGTGGTGGACGACAACCTGGGAGTATGTATTTCGTCCGCTAGTTCTTCTCAGTTCCTTGTACCAGTGGAGGTGGTGGTTGGTACGAGAGTGGAGAGATTTTCTGTTCTTCTTGATAGTGGGTCCGGGGCTAATCTGGTTGACGCTCAGTTTGCTCAGGCTCAAGGTATGCATCTGAGTGTATTGGTCAAACCGATCCCTATATTCTCCATTGACGCCAGGCCTCTCGGCCAAGGTAGCTTTGTTCATGAGGTTCATAACATTGACCTTCGGGTAGGGGCAATACATAGGGAACTATTATCTTGTTATGTGTTGGAGGGTCTACCTACTCCTATTGTGTTGGGACTTCCTTGGTTGGTTAAACATAACCCTGTGATTAATTGGCAGTCCAGAGATATAAGCCAATGGGGTGAGTTTTGCAAAAGTAACTGCATGAACACAGTCATCAGTGCGGTCATGCCTAGTACTTTGCCTCCTTTTTTGGAGGACTTTGGGGATGTGTTCTCTGAGGAGGGGTGTCAGGAGTTGCCTCCTCATCGCGTGTATGACTGCTCTATTAATTTACTTCCTGATGCTAAGTTACCTAAAGCTAGGTTATATAACCTTTCTGGTCCTGAGAGGCAGGCTATGAAAGATTATATTTCGGAAAGTCTGGCCAAAGGGCATATTAGACCTTCATCTTCCCCAGTGGCCGCGGGTTCTTCTTTGTGAAGAAAAAAGATGGAGGCCTACGTCCTTGCTTGGATTTCCGCGAACTTAATCGGATTACTGTTCGAGATCCGTATCCACTCCCTCTGATTCCTGATCTCTTCAATCAAATTGTTGGCGCCAAATGGTTCTCTAAATTGGATCTCAGGGGGGCGTATAATCTGATTAGGATAAAAGAGGGGGATGAGTGGAAAACGGCGTTTAACACGCCGGAGGGACATTATGAGAACCTTGTCATGCCTTTTGGTCTGACTACTGCACCAGCAGTATTCCAACATTTTGTTAATGACATTTTTCGTCATCTGGTGGGGCTGTTTGTGGTCGTATATTTGGATGACATTTTAATTTACTCACCAGATCTTGTGTCTCACCAGGAGCATGTGAGACAGGTGTTGCAGATCTTGCGAGACAATAAACTATACGCCAAACTAGAAAAGTGTGTATTCGCCGTACAGGAACTTCAGTTTTTGGGTTTCTTGGTGTCAGCCTCCGGTTTCCGTATGGACCCTGAAAAGGTGAGAGCAGTGCTTGAATGGGATCAGCCAGAGGATCTTAAGGCTCTGCAGCGTTTTCTGGGTTTGCTAACTACTACCGGAAATTTATTTGTAATTTCTCATCTGTTGTCAAACCTCTCACTGACATGACAAGAAAAGGGACGGATTTTTCTAAATGGTCGGACAAAGCTTGCCAAGCTTTTTCCTCTTTGAAAAAATGTTTTGCTTCGGCACCCGTTCTCATCCAACCAGATGCATCACAGCCGTTCGTTGTGGAGGTGGACGCGTCTGACGTAGGGGTGGGTGCAATATTGTCCCAGGGTCCGTCCCCTGGTAAATGGCATCCGTGCGCTTTCTTTTCTAAAAAATTGTCGTCCGCCGAAAGGAATTATGATATCGGCAATAGGGAACTTTTGGCCATTAAGTTGGATTTTGAAGAATGGCGTCACTTTTTGGAGGGGCAGTCCACCCGGTCACCGTCATTACTGATCACAAGAACCTGCTGTATTTGGAATCTGCTAAGCGTCTGAATTCCAGACAAGCTCGATGGTCGTTGTTTTTTACCAGGTTTAATTTTGTTGTCACTTATCGCCCTGGATCTAAGAATGTTAAGGCGGATGCCTTGTCTCGCAGTTTCCCAGGGGCCGGGAAAATGGATGACCCGATTCCTATCCTTCAGGAGGGGGTGGTAGTGTCGGCTGTATGTTCTGAGCTTGAGGAGGAGGTGTTAGAGGCTCAGGGGGACGCCCCTGCAGGACCTCCAGGGAGACTGTTTGTCCCAAATCAGTTGAGACAAAAGGTTATTGAGGCACATCATAATTCTGCTTTAGCAGGACATCCAGGGAGTAAGGCTACTTTAGATCTTCTTTCTCGCCGGTTTTGGTGGCCTAACGTTAATAAAGATGTTTTAACTTTTGTCGCGTCCTGTGGGGTTTGTGCTCGCTCTAAGACCCCTCATACCCGTCCGTCTGGGACCCTCTTACCCTTGAAACTTCCGGAGCGTCCATGGACTCATTTGTCTATGGACTTCATCACGGACCTTCCTCAGTCGTCAGGGAAGACTGTCATACTGGTGGTTGTTGACAGGTTCAGTAAGATGGCACATTTCATTGCTCTTCCTGCCCTCCCTAATGCTAAAACTCTGGCGCAGGTGTTCATTGGGGAGATTGTGAGACTTCATGGGTTGCCTTCTGATGTGGTGTCAGATAGGGGGTCTCAGTTTGTGTCCAAGTTTTGGAGGGCATTTTGTTTACGTCGGGGATGCAATTGTCATTTTCCTCGGCTTTTCATCCGCAGACCAATGGTCAGACAGAGCGTCTGAATCAAAGCCTAGAGACTTATCTTCGGTGTTTTGTCTCAGAGAACCAGGAGGACTGGTCTTCTTTCTTGCCTCTGGCAGAGTTCGCTCTTAACAACAGGCGGAGCGAGTCCACTGGTAAGTCCCCGTTTTTTGGGGCATATGGTTTTCATCCCCAGTTTTGTACATTCAATGGGGGGGGGCCCTTCTGGGGTTCCTGAGGAGGAGCGTTTCTCGTCGTCACTTGCTTCAGTGTGGAGAGGTGTATTGAATAATCTGAGTGCTATGGGGAACCGTTATAAACGTATGGCTGATAGGAGGAGAGTTTCTGGTCCAGATCTTAATGTGAACGATCTGGTATGGTTGTCTACCAGGAATATAAAACTTAAAGTTCCCTCCTGGAAGCTGGGCCCCAGATTCATCGGGCCGTACAGGATCAGTTCCATAATTAATCCTGTGGCATTTCGTCTGGACCTCCCTCCTACGTTTAAAATTCATAATGTGTTCCACAAGTCATTACTTAAGAGGTACGTGGCACCAGTCATACCATCACCTCTACCTCCTCCTCCAGTGGTGGTCAATGGTAACTTGGAGTTTCAAGTGTCAAAGATCATTGACTCACGTCTGAATCGCCGGTCCCTTCAGTACTTGGTGCATTGGAAGGGGTATGGTCCAGAGGAGAGGACGTGGGTTCCTGCGTCTGACATTAACGCAGATCGTTTGGTGCGGACCTTCCACAGAACTCACCCGGGCAAACCTGGCCCTGAGGGTCCGGAGGCCCCTCGTAGAAGGGGGGGTACTGTCATGTGTGCATCGCCACGAAGATCGTCGCGGTTGCACATTCTGACTTCTCACAGCTGAGTTGCTGTTTCTTTGTGTTTGGCAGTTAGGGAGTTAATTCTGTCTGTGCTCAGTTCTGGGACTGGGTGCAGTTTTCTCCCGGCTGCAATTAATTATTTGTTGATTGGTTTCCTTTAAATCTCTGGTTGTCTGTGTTGGGAGTTGCCAGTGAAATTCTTCATGCAGACCACAGATAGGATTGTATCTGTATAGACTTAAGTTAAAGAGCTCCTTAGTTGTTTTTAAGCTCACCTTGCTTAGAGTTTAATATCCCAGATCATTTATGTTCCTTCTGTGTTTGAGTGTGTATGCAAGTCTGTGTTTTCTCCAGTCTGTCTTATATGTCTAAATCTGTGTATTTAACAGAGATCAGCCCATATCCCTTTGGTGGTAATCAGAATCCTTCTTAGGACTGATTACAGGGTTCAGGGACTGATAGGAGACAGGGTTAGGCTGGAGACTTGGACCTCTGAACCATTATCAGTACCTCCAAGGTGAGGGATTAGTTAGGACCCCAGTTTAGGGTCAGGTTAGATCCCCGGTCCTCCTCTTTCCTGTGACAGTGTATCAAGTCCTCAAGATTAACCCTGAGTTCAACGGATATCGTGTCAGGTAAATCTATTCTATATTTACATGCTGATGTTGCTAATCTATATGTTGTATAGAGTGTTGTTCTTTTAAGAATAGTTTACTGACATCGTACACATATCATAAGACCGCGTGACACACACACGCATGACCACACTGGCGCAAAGCATATAATGGTTGATACTAGCGCATGGCGGCTCAGCATTGCCACCCTTTTATAATAACAGCTACAGGACCTGCCAGAAACAAGGACCAATGAAACCTGTTCCAGAACACCAGTAGTCACAGGACCTTCCTGGCAGACCAATAGGAGCTGCTGAAGTACCTGAGCATGTGACCCCTGATCTCCAATGAGAGATCTCACCCTGGGCATGCTCAGAAGGGAAAAACAAGGACTTTGTCCTAAAGACATCTGCTCGCTGCTAACCAGTACTGACCACAATAGCAGAGTCTGGAGGAGCAGCAGTAATCCTCTGCACACTGACAGACTGGGCGAGACGCTGGGACTGATGTCTAAGCTGAGCAGAGTCCACTGCGGCCGGAGATGAATGGGAGACCGCAGCTGGAATGGCTCGAGATTCCCCTTGTGCAGAAGCAGGAACTTGACCCCTAACACTAATGGTAGTGAAAGTTGGTTATTTGGTTAAATTTAATTTCACTCCATGTTGGCTACTGCATATTTGAAGTAGTATAATCTTGTCAACCAAACATATGGGTCACATATGATCAGCACTACCCATAGTGACTATTGTTATTTGCCTTTATATACTATTATGTATAGAAACATTTGTATTTTTGTCATGCCTTATTTTGGTTCTTGTGTAAGACTGCACACTTACACTATTGTGCTGTTAATACATATACCATATGAAGCATCTATGGTAGTCACTACCTCAAGTGCCAGTTAGCACATATAAATATCTATTTTTATAAAAGTTTTGACTCTTTTTTCATAAGTTGTTTGTACTCATCCACCAACACATCTGTTATGACCATTAACACCAGACAGAGACTATGAGAATATGGAAGTTGCATTTGTCCTCAAATCCCCTGGCAATCCTCTTCCACTCTTCCATCTTTGGCTCAGGCATCAGCAGTTGATAAAGTCTGTACCGCAGTTGTGAGCAGGTATCACGCACAATGCCAGAGATGTTGGACGTCCCAATCCAAAAATGCAGATGGAGTGCGGAATAGGATATGCCAGTAGTTATGAACCTACAAGTAACCAAATGTACAGAGAGCAATCAATGCACATGCACAAAGGTTTAACAAACACACTGTACATAACCCTTGCATGACTTAATGTCCAAACAATCATAAGTTACATGTAGGCCAAGTACCATTTTCCTCTAATGTAAATATTCACATCATTGTTCGGTACTTCAAGGTGATATATAGCCTATATTATGAGGATATTTCTGTAACAGGCATAAGGCTACATGGAAAATAGTGGGAAAACACATCATCAACAGACAGTATGTAGGTAAGAAATCCAGACCGTAGCGTAAGGAGAAGTCGCTCCTCTGCAGAGATAGCTTTCCGCATCCTGGTAGGTGATCCCTGACCGCACAATCTCCCACAAAACCTCAAATCTGGGAATGGTCATCATACAAAACTGGACAAAATTCTCTGGAAGAGTCCGCAGACATGCATACAGCCGGTGAAAATGGGCTTTATTGAGTCGTTGCCTCAAATGCGGAAAAGCCCACATTCGCCTCCTCCTTCGCGGATCAACGATCACTGGGTAAGGCTGGCCAAAGCGGCAGCACAAAACACAGTTGTACAACACTCGATCAGTTTGGGAGAACTGAAGAGTGTCAGACATGTTGGCAAGCAGCAGCCCTCCAACACAAGCAGACCACAAAAATGCCAAGATTGGGGGTTACAACCTGATGCAGAGCCAATAAATAGCCTTGCTGATGATGATTTGAATGAGTTTCAGGCCTAAAAACCGTTAAATGTCCATTTTGCAAGGCTGCGAGAAAAATACGCTACACGAATGCCATATGGATTGCATACGGATGCTTACATGCGCAAAATACGCAGCAGCACCCTGAAAACGCATGAAATACGGATTGTTGTGCCTGCAACATTTTGCCGTAATACGGCCGTACAATACGGTCCGTATTTTTGTACGGTGAGTATGACGCCGGTCCTAACGCTCCTTCTCTCATCACTTGCGATGACAGGGGGCCCACTGCTGGCACTGAGCCCCCCACGCCTGCTCAGGGGCCCCATAGCGGCCAGTGGCAGTGCAGGGAGATCAATTCTCCCTGCTCTGCCGCAGAATGTAACTGCATGGGCGCGCTGTGCACGCCGATACAATTACAATAGCGTAGCTCCAGGTGGGCCCCCTCTCAGAGCACGAGGCACTGGGCAACCGCCCCCTCTGCTCCCTCGATAGCTACGCTACTGATCTGAACTGTATAGTAAACCCGCACCTGTTGATCCAGACCCAAAGTCTCCTGGTGTGTGCGTTACTAATCCAGGTCTTAAGGACGGAGATGTAGCAGAGGCTTCCGGCCTACAAGTAAGAGCAGAGCATGTGCAAAAGCACAGCACACATGGGAAAAATATCCAATTACAAGAAGGGTTTCAGGGTGAATAGAAGACAGAACCTGCCCACGGCACCTTCCCTGAGCTCCCTTCATGTGAAATTGCTGTATCCAACATCATACATTGTAAAGTGTGCTGTCTCCACATGTCAATTCAGCAGCACAGGATTAACCCTTTCCATTCCTTAAGCTATCATCTCTCCTTCCGTGGGTCTATGGCAGCAGGATATTTAGTGCCATCTTTGGTTGTGGTCACACAATTTCTACCAGGTGAGCAAGTTCTCATCTCTCATCACTCTTGTTTTCTGACTAAGACCCTATTGTGCTTTTGGCTGTTGCAGGTAAAGAGGTGGCAGGTCTGGGTCTCAAAACAGGTGTGACTGCTGTCCCCCCAGTCACAGAGGATGAAGAGGCCGCGGATGCACAAGATGGGGCATACGGTGGTTGGCCCGGCCCTCTAGGCCGCATTGTAGCACAGTGAGCTTGCCACTGCAACTTATGCTTCATATCCATGTGACTGTTCATACATGAAGTACTCAAACTATGGATTTTTTGGCCTCTACTTAGCTTTTGGTGACAAATGTTACAGATAACACAAGTTGGGTCATCCTTATTGATCTGAAAAAATACCTAAGCTATGCAAGGCTTAGAACCAATGCGACCTGAAGAGCCACCACGACTTGTGGTCAGATGCAGAGTTGTGTTTGAGGATTGAGGATGCAGTTGGTGACGTGCTTCCAGTACTACGTCTCTGTCCAGGAAGTCGCAACCTGACCTCGTCGTCACTAGCATCCTCCTCCACCTCCTCTGCTGACCTCATCGACTGGCTGACTGTGGGTTGACAGTAAGTGGGATCTGCAACCTCGTCATCATCACCCTGTGTGTTCTCACACCCGTCCTCCTCAGAGCCAACCTCTTCCTGCCCTGACAAAAAACTCAAGTTGTCTCTCCAAATCAGGTATTTGAGTCTCATCATCGTCTTCCTCATTGTCTCCACCAACAAGAGTTACAGTTTGGGAACGAGGGTCTACATTATGCTCAGAACCTTCTTCATCTGGTCCTGGATCCGACTCATAAAGATTCTGGGCATCAGTGCAGATCATTTCCTCGTCTTGATTCACAGAAGCTCTGGAGCCGACCTCTGATTCCCAGGCTATAGTATGAGTAAACAGCTCTGCAGACTCAACCATCTGTTCTGCCCCATACTCAGACAGGCAGCTGAAGACATGGGAGCTGTGAGGAAGCATGTGCGATTGGAGTGACACCTCTGAGGACTGAAGTTTTTGTGATGTTGAAGTTGAGGTGGAGGAGAGACCACTTAAAGGAGCACTTGATATCTGTTGAAGCACCTGCTGTTTTTGTGCCTCATCTGGAATTTGTAGCGTTGGGCGTGGCCATAAGAAAGGGATCGTATCACATTGTCCACTAAAAGACGTAGACATCTTAGTTTGGCTGGAAGATGGTCTTTCTTCTGCAGATGTTACTGTTGCTTTAACACCTACCCCACGGACACAACCTTTTTTTCCCTTCCCAACAGCCTATTCCCCTTTCCACCAGCAGCAGGCCTTTTGCCACTCATTTTGGTGGTTAACTAATTGACAACTCTGGAGTTGTTTGTACAAAAAACGATTGTTGGAAACCGAGCAGAGCTGAGTGGCCAAATTGTGGTATTAGCCCAAAAGGATTGGCTGGGTTAGAAGCAGTAAAACTATTTTATTAGATACACAGGTGGTGGAGCTTGGTATAGATGGCCTAATAGAATGAGTACCAAACACTGCTACAGGCCCAAAATTATTTTCCAGGCAAGATGCAGCTAAAAATTATTAGTAATTTGAAAGCTGGTGGAGCTTAGTATAGATGGAATAATAGAATGAGTACCACACACTGCTACTAGGCCTGAAATTATATTCCAGGTAAGATGCAGCTAAAAATTATTAGTAATTTGAAAGCTGGTGGAGCTTAGTATAGATGGCCTAATAGAATGAGTACCACACACTGCTACTATGCCCAAAATTATTTTCCAGGCAAGATGCAGCTAAAAATTATTAGTAATTTGAAAGCTGGTGGAGCTTAGTATAGATGGCCTAATAGAATGAGTACCACACACTGCTACTATGCCCAAAATTATTTTCCAGGCAAGATGCAGCTAAAAATTATTAGTAATTTGAAAGCTGGTGGAGCTTAGTATAGATGGCCTAATAGAATGAGTACCACACACTGATACTATGCCCAAAATTATTATTCAGGCAAGATGCAGCTAAACATTACTAGTAATTTGAAAGCTGGTGTAGCTTAGTATAGATGGCCTAATAGAATGAGTACCACACACTGCTACTATGCCCAAAATTATTTTCCAGGCAAGATGCAGCTAAACATTATTAGTAATTTGAAAGCTGGTGAAGCTTAGTATAGATGGCCTAATAGAATGAGTACCACACACTGCTACTATGCCCAAAAGGTTTTACTTGGCTAGGTGCAGTAAAAAATTTGCATTACATACACAGGTGGTGTAGCTTGCAAAACAGATAGGCTACTCCACTGACTAATACACACTGCAAGAGGCCCAAAAGGATTTGCTTAGCTAGATTTAGCCAAATGCTGTGAAAAATACTTGCAAAGCACTAAAACAGACCTGCCTGGCAAAAAGTGATAGGAACTGATGTAACCTAGCCCTCAAAAGGGCTGGAATTACAACTAATCACTACTCCCAACCTATCTGTCTATTTAAGAGCACAGACCTGCCTGCTAAAAGTGCTAGGAACTGCTGTAACCTAACCCTCAAAAGGGCTGCAATTACAAACTAGTCCCTACTCCCTAAACCTTTCTGTCTATTTAAGAGAAAATTTGCTTGCAATTCAGTTACACAATATAGTGCTAACAGCAGCGGCAGTGCCGTCTAACACTCAGCTGCAGCAGTGAGAAAATGGTGGCGACGGGGAAAATGGCTGGGTCTTATAGGGTAAGGACATGTGACATCCACAGCCAATGACACATGCCCTTGCTTGTGTGAAAAAAAGCACTTCGCTCAGTGTGTGCGCTGCTGATAGGCTGACAGACTGCACCTCCCCACTGTAAATGCGGGAAAGAGAAAAAAAAATGGAGATCTTCATTATTTCTGCAGAGATCCATCCCATGCCCCTCCCTCGCCCCGCTGCACACTCAAACTGTGTATTAACATTGATTATCAGCATTACTGTGAAAAAATCCAGTTACGAATTTTGGTGCACAAACAGTTATCGAACATAACCTCGAACAGCCGGATTTTTTTCAAATCGTTAGGGTTCGTCGAACGGCTCGAACACCACCCAAAACAGCTTGAATTTGAGATTGGCGAACAGTTTGAGTCGAACACCGCTCATCTCTATTGCCGAGTACCACAGGTGGCGTCACGAACACTTTATTACAAACTCTATTATCCCTTGCATATATCCCCTTTTATTGGACGCCCAGGGCAACGGACCGGGTCTCTGCCACTGTGACACTTCCCCTTTAAGAAGCAGCCCGATACTGAGTATCCCCACTGCCCTGGCGAGCGCTCCAACTTGGCATCACGAACAAGATGAACAGACATGAAAAATCGGGTCCTGTGTGCATACTTTGAATTGCCTTTTGTGTTAGAGACTTTGCTCAAGTTTTTGTACAATTGCAGCCATATTTGCACCACGAGGCGCGCAGGGAGATGAAGGGCGTGCTGTCATGGTCAGTACTTAGACAAGTGCGCGAAACATCATGAACACCCCCTGCCTTTATTTCTATGTGACAGCAACATGGCCGACCGCCAGTGGGGTCTGCCTCCTGGCTTGGTATGTCGGCAAAGGAAAAAGACACCGCCCCCGGAGAAGGGCGGGGAAAGACCCAGCGGCGGGAAACCGAGAGAAAGAGAATGGAGAGCACCAGGAAGACATCATGGTGAGCGGAGGATGGAGGCCTGTCGAGCGCGGGGAGGAAGCAGAAGGCTCACCCGGTCAGGAAGATCAAGGCTTCACCCGCCTGTCTGGAGCTGACCTGGCGCTCCTGGAAGGAGAAGTGGAGGAACTGATGTGCCGCATCCTGCAAACATAATTGGCTGCCATCACTCGGTGGAAGCAGACTGTGTTAGAGAAAGCTACCGGATCCCGGGCACCTATATCATTGGCACCCGCCAACCCGGAAGCTGCAGAAGATAACACCAGCGCTGGAGGATTAGGTAAGGCTGTTGCCTCTGGGGGGAAGGGAACCCAACTGGGTCCCTAGAGTCACCGCCAGCCCCCAAACCCGGCCAGGTGTTGCTAGATGTTGCCTGAGACAGGATGATCGACCCCAGGGGTGGGCTATTAGAACCACTGAAGCCCAAACATCCGCTCCCCGTAGTGCGCCGCTGACCAGAGGTGATCCGATGGGAAGTCAAGGGTTCAGACCTGATGGGATTCCCCATGGATGAGAAGGAGTTCTGTCGCTAGCAGGTCCTGAAGCTGGAGCAGGAAGAGAGGGAGCGTCAGGCCCACCGCGAGGCCTTGGAGGAAAGAAACCTGCAGGCCAAAGCCCAGGCTCGCAGGGTACGTGTGGAGGAACTGAACCCGATGAGTTGGGGTGTTGTGGTGAACTTGGACCTGGGGCAGGGTTGGGGGATTCAAGAGGGAGACCGGACCTCTTCATTAACCAGAGTCATGTGGAGTCCCATCTCGTCAGGGACACCTGGAACGAGATCTGTTCCCATGGGAACACGTCTCTTTCACCCGGCAGAATGGCGAAAGAGGTTGGTACACTCTTCATGTAAGATGGATCCCTGAAGAGCTAACCGCCCCGAAAGAACACCAGGGGGCTGTAGTACCCCCTCCTACCTCCACAGCAAGCAAGTCACCCATTGTGACCAAGGAAAAAAATGCTTCTTCCCAGTCCGGAAAGTGCACCACTCAGCAGGAGTGAACAGAAAAAGATAAACCTGTAAGACTGTAAATAGTTCAAAGTTCAAAAAGTTTACCCGGTAGGGTTCCTGAAAAGAAGTTCTCCACTTCTCTTTATTGTAAAAACTGAGAAATCATGGACCAGGTGTGATCCAAAAACTTATTTGTAAATAGTTAGCACCTCTTATGGTGCTCCTTCTTGGTTTTACTTGAAGCCTTTAGGGTGTGTTTGACACCCTATACCAGTGATGGCGAACCTTGGCACTCCAGCTGTTGGAGAACTACAACTCCCAGCATGCCTCAACTGCTGCAGGTTGCAAGGGCATGCTGGGAGTTGTAGTTTTACAACAGCTGGAGTGCCAAGGTTAGCCATCACTGCCCTATACCTTTGCACAACTGACCTCAGAACAAAAACCCGTTTGGCGTGGCCGAAGTAGTGGTCCAAAGTGGAGACCAGCCATGCCTTGTAGCCCGCCAAAGGCCTATGTTGGGGGATTGAGACGGGTCCCCCATATTGCACTAAGAGAAGAAGAATTCCTCAGTTCCAGATTTGGTAAACCTTGTTGAACTTGAAAGAAAAAGTTTTACTGAACTTAGTATGAGAATATTTTATAGAACTTGAAGTTGATTGTATTAAAGTGAATGTTTGTGAAAATAAAGTTGATAGCACTTTAAAGTAAAAGGTAAGGAAAGTTTACCTGTAGTAAATGCCAAAGAATGGTTTATTTAACAGTAATGTCAGTATTTTTCGTATTTATGTTTTTCAAACTGTTATTTATGCAACGTTTAAGAAGAAGAGCCACCCATAAAGGGAAGTTGAGTTTTAATAATTTTCTACCTATTGAAATGCATTTCAGAAATATTTGTATGTTTCTCTGTAACACCTGTGTTTTACTCTGTTGCAGCTCGTGGACGTGCTGTGTTTAACCCCTTAATGTCCATTGACGCGCACAGTCCGTCATGGCCTGGTGTCAGTTCTGGCACCAGGACGGACTGTGCACGTCATGCCTTTGAACTACCACTGCGTGTAAACACGCAAGTGGTAGTTCAGTGCTGACAGCTGTCTGTGACAGCTGACAGGCATGGCAACAGGTGCGGGGACCCTTGCTGTCGGTCCCCAGAGCGCTGTGATTGGTCAGTCAATCTGACTGACCAAACACAGCAGCGATCGGGCAGGAGATGTTGAAATTTCAGCATCTTCTGCCCGATCAGTGCAGGAGCTCAGTGCTGCAGTGGCCGAGCTTCCTGCACTGACAGCAGGGAGCGGCGTCCGCGCCGCCCAGGCTGTTAACCCCATGACTGCTGCGATCGAGCGCGATCTCAGCGTTCGGGGGGGAGGCAGAGGGTCGGGAGCTCCCTCTGCTCAGATCGGCGTCCCCGCAATATAATTGCAGGGCCCAATCTCTGCCTTGATGACCCGGGGTTGTCATGACAACTTCCGGGACATCCAGCTGCGGAAAGCTCACAACATGGTCACAGCAGCTTTCTCTATTGGTATAATGCATTGCAAAGCTGGAGCATTGCAATGTATTATACCTACAATCTAAAGTGAAAAAGTGAAAGTCCCATAAAGAGACTAGGTAAAAAAAACATTTTTTAAAAAAATTTGTAAAAAAAAATATTAAAAAGTAATAAAAAAAAAATCCCCTAAAAAATACACATTTTTATGTAAAAAAAAAACAAAAAAATACACGTTTGGTATCGCCGCGTCCATAAAAATCCCATCTATAAAAGCGTAACCCTAGTTAACCCCTTCAGTGAAAGCTGTATAAAAAAACACAAAAAAGTAGTAAATTATACTTTTTCCAAGCGGTATCATTATATCGCTTGGAAAAGCACAATAACGCGCGATCAAAAAGACGGATATAAATAATCATGGTACCGCTGAAAACATCATCTTGTCCCGCAAAAAAAACAAGC
>JARQOD010000010.1:107413820-107493218 GCA_033576555.1 Oophaga sylvatica | reverse complement strand
ATCATTTGAATAATGAGCCAGACCCATATTTAAGGGGGGTTTGACTGTTCTTACCCTCCCACCCTTGCCGTTGAGTGTTTTGCTTCTTAGTGGTTCCTGTTGTGTTGTTGCTAAGTTAAAATTATGAGTCACAGACTAACTTTTAATACAACTGAGCGTGTGCTGTACTATTGGCTGATATCCAGAACTTTTGGGGAGCCATACCCTGTAGTTGTTTCTCACAGAATCCGCAGAAGAATGTGGGTGCATCCCCTTGTGAAGCGAAGGATCAGCAAAGGACATTTTGAGCGCCTGTATTCAACACTGCGTAGGAATCCTGACAAGTTTTTTGCCTACTGTCGCATGAGTGTTGGCACTTTGATATTTTGCTGGACATATGCGCCCAGGAATCACCTTTCAGAACACCAGGATGCGTCCTTCAATTTGTGCTGAGGAAAGGCTTCTTCTAACATTAAGGTATGTGTGTCAACGATATGTTGATGATGTTTTGCATAATTTACCATCTTTCACATTGTTCTTACTTTCTTCATCTTAACATACTGAACCTGATGTCAATATGAAATTGTGTTATTTAACCTATATGCTTGTGTGTAGCAGTCATAATGGTTTGTAACTCATAAAATTAATAGAATGGGTGAGTATACAAATGTCCACTGTTTAAATTTTCTTAATGGATTTTTCATATATTTTTTTTCTGATGTGTACATGTTTGTTGTTGTTTGTGTATTGCAGGTTCCTTTCCACTGGGCTCTCATATGCTGCTCTGCATTTAGAGTTTTTAATTGGAAAATCCACCATTTCCGGAATAGACAGCTCTACTTGTGGACAAATTTGGTCAAGACTAAATAAAGAAGTGATGCCAGAGCCCAAAATGGAAGATTGGTTGAGGATTGCACATGGCTTTCAAGAAAACAGTCATTTTCCACACTGTATTGGAGCCCTGGACGGGAAGCACATACGTGTGCGTAAGCCGCCAAAATCAGGGACCCAATTCTACAATTATAAGCAATATTTTTCTATAGTTTTGTTGGGCTTGGTCGACAGTAACTACCGCTTCATAATTGTAGACATTGGGGCCTATGGAAGGACTGGAGACTCCAGAGTCTTCAATTCTTCCATTATGGGTCGGCGGCTACGCAATAACCAATTGGACTTACCACCACCATGTCAACTTCCACACTCCAATATGGATGCAGTGCCATATGTTGTAGTAGCGGATGAGGCCTTCCAATTAAGTTGTAATGTTATGAGGCCATATCCTCGGCGCAATCTCAACCATCAGAGACGCATCTTTAATTATCGCCTTTCTCGTGCACGACGCCTGGTGGAGTGCACATTTGGTATTCTTACAGCCAAATGGCGAGTCCTACAATCAGCCATTCAGCTAAGTGCATCAAATGTAAATCTTGTAGTGCAAGCATGTGTGGTACTACATAATTTTACAAGAATGCATGAATGCTCATCATCTGATATGGCTGACCTTCAGTCTTATAATATGATGAGGCCTATGAGACCAGTCATCCATCCTCGTCGTCCCCCTTCTGGTCTGAAAGTGCGTGAATTATTGACAAATTATTTTGTTTCCCCTGGTGGTTCTATTCCTTGGCAAGATGAGGCCATAGGTATGTAGTGTGTTTTATGTGATATCATAATATAAAGTTAGTTTTGATGAATCAATTCATGGTACACTCTCTTTTTTTTGTCTAATACTTTACCATACTTAATACACTACCTAACATAGAAGAATAAACACAGACAACCAATGTAACTTAACTAATTTTAATCATTAGTGTTTTGTGTTGAAGCCTTTTAAAGGCTGATATATTTTTTGGTAACCAGGACCAACATGTCCAAACCGAACAAAAAAATATGTATAACATTATTACTCATAAAAAAAAAAATATATCACTTATTAAAAAATAAAAAATTATTACCGCTACAATTGCTGGTAGCTTGGTGGTGGTGTTGGAGAGGATGGAGGGCCAGGTTGTGGATTCTGCCTCACACAATCTGCAACCTGTGTTTGAGAAAGACCAGGTGCAGATCCTACAGTAGCAGCTGGGTTACTTGCTGCATCATGAAGGCCTTGTGGGTAGGGGTACATAGGGAATTGATGCTCATAGTCATATAGATATGACTGAGCACTAGCAGAGTGACCCCCAATATGCCCATGTCTAACATCCATGTTGTGGCCAGCCAACAACATTGGGTATGTTAGAGTGGGCATATTGTGCATGGCCACTCTGTCCCATTGTTTGGAGCTGGGAAGCTCCATACAAAGAATGAGCTGCGTAGGTGGAGGAGGAGGAGGAGGATCAGAGGCAGAAGCAGATTGTGCTGGATTTGGTGCTACCAACCTCCCTAAATTTTCTGGACCAACCACCCATCTATGAAGATAATCTAGTAGGTTGGTGGGATCATTAGGGCCTGATCCAGCTTCCAACACAATCTGCAGTCCACTTCTGATCCTCAGTCTGTGCTGTATTTGAGTAGCCCGGAGATAAGGGGCCAGACTGCGGCAAAATGCCTCCTCACCATCATCTTTACCTACAGTCATGGCCAAAAGTTTTGAGAATGACACAAATATTATATTTCAGCTGCAGATGGAAGGAAGAGAGCCACAGTATTCATTACTGATGGGTAGGCGGAGCCCCAGATCAGGATGACACCTCAGATCAAAAGCGTGTTGACTGGCTGGCCCCTCCAGCTCGGGCTCCTCCTACTCAGCTCCTTCAGTCTAAAATTTGAGGTCTCAGAGGATGGTCGCTGCTGAAGCAGCTCCTCAGAAGATTTTATTATTTTATCGGACATGAGACTTGGACATGGGTCTGAAAGGTCTCAGGGGTCTCAGCGCTGCTGGACCCCACCTCTCCCCTGGCGGATCTGTATTTTACATAAATAGTCCCTGCAGAATCTTGCCGGCCCTGGGGGACGAGGTTAGCTTCCCTGGCGGGGACGCAAACCGCACACTGGGGTCACTGCGTTCCCTGCCCTGGGGGGGAGCATGGGCACAAGCGCCACAAATCCTGAGGGGTCCCTGTGGCGCTCAGCTGGTGAGTACTCCACAATATATATACAATGTGATGAGTGCTTTAGCGACTGCTGTGACAGCGCTATTACATGTGTGTTAAATGTACTATTAGCGCTGCTTTGGCAGCGCCGTGACATGTAGATGTGGTGTTTCTGTGCAACTTTTGTCCGCAGGCAGATGCCTGCAGGACAGGGGGGGAGTAGGAGTGAGGAGTTTTGGCGCTCATATTTTTGAGCCGGGGGGGCGTGGCTTCACGCTTCCCGGTCTTTCAATGCAGGAAGCGCGCGATTGCGCTTCTCTTCCGGCTCCCTCAGCACGGCGGCCATTAAAAGAGCTCCCGGGCTCCTCAGACTCCGCTCCTCCCGTCTCAGGCACCAAACCAGCTGGGTGAGTGGCATTGTTTCCTCACCACACAGCGCTGATACATAGCGCTATTCTGCAGCTCGGTCTCACATAGAGACCTTGTTTTTTCTGACAGCCTGTGACATTAACCCCTCTTGAAGGTTTTACTTGGCATACAGCTGGGGTAGCTCTATATTTTTAAGACTTAACCCTTCAGCGGCTGTTTTGCGTTCACTTAAAAAAAAAAAAAAAAAAAAACTGCGTTTTTTTCAGGTTTTCTGACATTTGGCCTGCCATATACTGTGTGAGGCATGTCGGAACAGGGTTCAGAAGGCGCGGACCATATTCCAGTTCCGCTTCGGCAATCTGGTACGCAGTCCTCCGCGGCGTCTAGCGCTGCGGTTGGAGATCACAGTGATGCAAAATTGGATGCTATCGCCAGTTCTATTAATGGCTTGTCTGACCTTTTGAGTCAATATGTGTCAGCTAGATCCTCTCAGGACAGAAAGCGACACAGACCGTTACCATCCTTCACCCGTAGCGAATCAGATGTCTCTGATTTAGATTGTGGTGAGGGTTCTCCTTTAAGTTCAGATGGGGAAATGTCTGATTCGGATAAGGAGGAAAGGCGGGGGCTCTCGTCCCTTGTGAGACGTACAGAGGCATTTATTGAAGCCATGAGAGAGGTTTTACAGTTACCGGAGGTGGTAACTAGTTTACCTGGTAAATCAGCACGAATGTACCAGGAGTATCGTACGCCACGATCAGCCTTGCCAGATCTAGATGATCTTAACAGTGCAGTAGAAAAGGAACGTCTGTGTCCGGATAAACGTTTTCACGGAACACGTTTCTTTGACGCACTTTATCCGTGTTCCACAGAGTCGAGAGATAATTGGATCCCCTCTCCTGAAGTGGATTTTTCCTTATCCCAGCTTAGTAAATCCTCACTGCTTCCTGTTAAAGGGAAGGCGAGTTTGCAGGATCCACTGGACAGAAAAACGGAAATGGCGGCGAAATCAAATTATGAGGCCGCGGGTCATGGATTCAGAGCGATACTAGGATCCATGTGTGCTTCTAAAGCTTCTATAAGCTGGTTGGACCTTTTACACAAGGCGTGGAAAAATGGATCTCCGTCATCTGAGATGGAGGAGATTTTCGAATGGTTGGACACTGCAGTCCGATATATCTATGATGCAGGTCTGGACACTGCGTCGCTTCTGTCCAGGGCGCAGGCTTCGGCGATCACGGTCAGAAGAGCGCTGTGGCTCAGACAGTGGGCCGGGGATGCGGTCTCCAAACAAGGTTTGCTGGCCTTAGCTTATAAAGGTGGTCATCTTTTTGGGTCTGACCTCACAGAACTGATTACCAGGGCAAAGGCAAAAGAGGCGACGTTGCCACAACGCAGAGCTATGGCTTCTGTGTCTGGCAGGACATATAGTGGTCGGCGGTCCTTTCGGGGCCGAGGTCGATTCGCTCAGTCTTCTTGGGGATCGGGTCGTTCCTCTTTCTCAGCAAAAAAGTCCTCCCAGAAATCTCGCATTCCCTGGAAGCAGAATTTCCGTCAAGACAAGCGGGAAACCGACAAGAAGCCCGCCAAGACGGATTGACGCCAGGAGTCCACTCGAGGACTCTCGAGTGGGGGGTCGCCTGCTCCAGTTCAAGGAGACTTGGATTTCTCGCGTTCCAGATTCATGGGTAACGCGGGTCGTGTCAGCAGGTTATTTCATAGAATTCTCTTCTCGTCCCCCAGACACATTTTACCAGTCTCGCATTCCGACAGAACCCGAGCTTTTGGTCGCTCTGCAGCGAGAGGTCGAATTCCTTCTTCAGAAGGGTGTGGTAATACCGGTTCCGCCAGAAGACCGGGGAAAAGGATTTTATTCCAATCTGTTTGTGGTTCCCAAAAAGGAGGACAAATTTCGTCCGATTCTGGATCTCAAAAGATTGAATCGGCATGTCCACACCCGGAAATTCCGCATGGAGTCACTTCGCTCCGTCGTGGCAGCACTGTCGCAGAACGATTTTTTGGTATCAATCGACATCCGCGACGCTTATTTACATGTTCCCGTTGGAAGAGCTCATCAACGTTTTCTTCGTTTTGCCATAGGTCGGGATCATTACCAGTTCGTGGCTCTGCCATTCGGCTTAGCCTCGGCGCCCAGAGTATTTACAAAGATTCTGGCGCCTCTCATGGCGATTCTTCGAAGACAAGGAATTACGATTCTTCCTTACCTGGACGATCTTTTGATCGTGGCATCCTCGGAGGAGGAAGCAGTGACAGCTCGCAATCTGTCTCTTCAGTTACTGAAGGACTTCGGTTGGCTAGTCAATTGGGAGAAGTCGTTTCTGGAACCGTCGCAAGCTATCCTCTTTTTGGGAATGCATTTCGACACGGTACGGGCAGTGGTGTCTCTACCTCCAGACAAACAGTCATGTCTTCTTCGGCATGTACAAATCATGAAGTCTTCGATAACAATGTCCCTTCGCAAGTGTATGCGTCTTCTGGGTTTAATGGTGGCGTCCATGGAGGCAATTCCGTTTGCCCAGTTTCATTCCAGAGCTCTCCAAAGGTTCATTCTGAGTCATTGGAATCAGTCGCAATCGCTGGATTGCAGTGTCACCATCTCTCGCAGGGTGCGAGAGTCTCTAGGATGGTGGTTACGTCCAGGAGCCTTATCCCTGGGGAAATCTTTTCTCCCTCCGAAATGGTCGGTCATAACCACAGATGCCAGCCTGACGGGCTGGGGGGGTGTTTGGAACGATTCCTGGATTCAGGGAGTATGGTCATCGGAGGAGACTGTTTTACCGATCAATATCCTGGAATTGAGGGCGATTTTCCTTTGCCTCCAACACTGGACGGTCCCTTTGAGCGGTCTGCCGGTCCGAGTGCAGACAGACAACGCCACAGCGGTTGCGTATATCAATCATCAAGGTGGAACAAGGAGTCCCAGACTCATGGCGGAGGTGTCTCGGATCCTGATCTGGGCCGAGGCCAGGGTTCCAGCCATTTCTGCAATCCACATCCCAGGGGTTCAGAATGTTACGGCGGATTTTCTCAGTCGCGAGAAGATGGATCCCGGAGAATGGAGTCTTCATCCGGAGATTTTTGCAATGCTGTGCTCCCGTTGGGGAACTCCCCAAGTGGATTTGATGGCATCCAGGTTCAATGCCAAACTACCAGTGTTCATGTCCAGGTTCAAGGACCGGAAGGCTGTGGAGGTGGATGCTCTGGTGGCTCCGTGGGATCAATTCGAGCTGATTTATGTGTTTCCACCGATATCCTTGCTTCCTCTGGTACTGCGTCGGATCAGACTGGAGAGAATCCCGGCTATGTTAATAGCACCAGATTGGCCAAGGAGGACGTGGTTTTCAACGCTAATGTCGCTGTTGGCGGCACCTCCATTTCCACTTCCTCTTCGACCGGACCTGTTGACTCAGGGGCCCGTTTGTCATCCGGACTTGAAGTCTCTGCGTTTGACGGCGTGGCTCTTGAGACCGAAATGTTGACTCGTAGAGGTTTTTCAGCCGAGGTCATTGCTACTCTTCGAGCTGCCAGATGTCCGGCTACTACTAGGATTTACCACAAAATTTGGGAAACCTTCTTTTCGTGGTGTTTGGGTCCTCTCGGAACCCGAGAAAATTTTCCATTCCCAACCTGTTGGCTTTTCTACAGCATGGGCTAGACAAGGGTTTGGCAGTAAGCACTCTGAAAGGTCAGATTTCTGCTCTGTCCTTATTATTTCGGAGAACCATTGCTTCAAATAGAGACGTGCTCTCCTTTTTCCGAGGTATATCTCGTAAGTTTCCGCCGCGGAAGGCACCCGTGTCTCCTTGGCGGCTCAACCTTGTTTTGGAGGCTCTTCAGCATAAACCTTTTGAGCCTATGGTTTCTGCTAGCCTTTCTTTACTTTCTTGGAAGGTGGCTTTCCTTGTTGCAGTCACTTCCTTGAGGAGAGTTTCTGAGTTGGCAGCTCTTTCTTGTTCGCCTCCTTTTCTGGAGTTTTTTCCGGATCGTGTAGTGCTTCGCACTCGGGGTGATTTTTTACCTAAAGTGGTGTCACAATTTCATGTCGACCAGGATATTGTGTTACCTTCATTCTGCCCGGATCCGAAAAATGTGAAAGAGCGAGCTTTACACACATTGGATTTAGTGCGGGCCTTGAAGTTTTATCTATCTATTACTCAAGGTTTTCGTAAGACGGACTCCCTGTTTGTGGTTCCAGCAGGTCGTCGGCGTGGTCAACGAGCTTCCAAAGATTCTATAGCTCGTTGGATCCGGTCAGCTATTTTGGAAGCTTACCGTCTTCGGGGTGAATCTTGCCCGATTAAGATTCGAGCCCATTCTACGAGAGCTGTGGCCTCTTCGTGGGCTTTTCATCAAGGTGCCTCGGCGGTGCAGCTCTGCCGAGCGGCAACTTGGCGCTCTGTCCACACGTTTACAAAGTTTTATAAAGTGGACGTCAGTGCTTCCGCTGATGCAGCCCTCGGACGTAGGGTCCTGCAGGCAGCTGTAGTGTAAAGTTCTAGATGAACTTGTGTTTAGCGCTGGTTGCGCTTTTTGTTAAGGTTGTTGGGTTTCTGCCCTTTGTTGGTTTTTTCCCACCCTTATTTTTGAACTGCTTTGGGACGTCCCATCAGTAATGAATACTGTGGCTCTCTTCCTTCCATCTGCAGCTGAAAGACGGATTTTGGTAAGATCTTACCTGTAAAATCCTTTTCAGCGAAGGAAGGAAGAGAGACACAGCACCCTCCCAGGGCAGAAGTGTGTTGATGTTTTCAGATGCAGCGCGACCCTTATCTGATAGCGATTATCTGGGCTGAGGTCAGCGCGCTAAGGCTCTGTTCCAGCATTGCCAGCTCATCACAGTAGTCAGGTTCAGTGAGTAGTACCTGGAACTCTGTGGTTTGCCTTACTTTGCATGCATAACCTGTATTCTTGTGTTGTTTCTCTGAAGTTCCTTCAGAAGGGGTTATGTTGCTCCGCTGGTGATCTTGGCTCTTTTCCTCAAAGCTTTGGTACGACTGAAGGAGCTGAGTAGGAGGAGCCCGAGCTGGAGGGGCCAGCCAGTCAACACGCTTTTGATCTGAGGTGTCATCCTGATCTGGGGCTCCGCCTACCCATCAGTAATGAATACTGTGTCTCTCTTCCTTCCTTCGCTGAAAAGGATTTTACAGGTAAGATCTTACCAAAATCCGTCTTTTCACATGATCTGCTGTCTTCTGGTTTTTATGTGTGTTTGACAGATGTTTTTATCACAGACAGAAATATAATTGCAAACATATGAGTTACAAAAGCTTATATTGACAGTTAAAATGAGTTAATGCAGCAAGTCAATATTTGCAGTGTTGACCCTTCTTCTTCAGGACCTCTGCAATTCTCCCTGGCATGCTCTCAATCAACTTCTGGACCAAATCCTGACTGATAGCAGTCCATTCTTGCACAATCAATGCTTTCATTTTGTCAGAATTTTTAGGTTTTTGTTTGTCCACCCGTCTCTTGATGATTGACCACAATTTCTCAATGGGATTAAGATCTGGGGAGTTTCCAGGCCATGGACCCAAAATCTCTGTTTTGTTCCCTGAGCCATTTAGTTATCACCTTTGCTTTATGGCAAGGTGCTCCATCATGCTGGAAAAGGCATTGTTGATCGCCAAACTGCTCTTGGAGGATTGGGAGAAGTTGCTCTTGGAGGACATTCTGGTACCATTCTTTATTCATGGCTGTGTTTTTAGGCAAGACTGTGAGAGAGCCGATTCCCTTGGCTGAGAAGCAACCCCACACATGAATGGTTTCAGGATGCTTAACAGTTGGCATGAGACAAGACTGGTGGTAGCGCTCACCTTGTCTTCTCCGAATGAGGCGTTTTCCTGATGTCCCAAACAATCGAAAAGGGGATTCATCAGAGAAAATAACTTTACCCCAGTCCTCAGCAGTCCACTGCCTGTACCTTTTGCAGAATTTCAGTCTGTCCATGATGTTTTTTCTGGAGAGAAGTGGCTTCTTTGCTGCCCTCCTTGAGACCAGGCCTTGCTCCAAGAGTCTCCGCCTCACAGTGCGTGCAGATGCACTCACACCTGCCTGCTACCATTCCTGAGCAAGTTCTGCACTGCTGGTAGCCCGATCCCGCAGCTGAAACCCTTTTAAGAGACGGTCCTGGCGCTTGCTGGTCTTTCTTGGGCGCCCTGAAGCCTTTTTGGGCAACAATGGAACCTCTCTCCTTGAAGTTCTTGATGATGCGATAGATTGTTGACTGAGGTGCAATCTTTATAGCTGCGATACTCTTCCCTGTTAGGCCATTTTTGTGCATTGCAATGATGACTGCACGTGTTTCTTTAGAGATAACCATGGTTAACAGAAGAGAAACAATGATGCCAAGCACCAGCCTCCTTTTAAAGTGTCCAGTGGTGTCATTCTTACTTAATCATGACAGATTGATCTCCAGCCATGTCCTCATCAACACCCACACCTGTGTTAATGGAGCAATCACTGAAAAGAGGTTAGCTGGTCCTTTTAAAGCAGGGCTGCAATGATGTTGAAATGTGTTTTGGGGGATAAAGTTCATTTTCTAGCCAAATATTGACTTTGCAAGTAATTGCTGTTAAGCTGATCACTCTTTATAACATTCTGGAGTATATGCAAATTGCCATTAGAAAAAGTGAAGCAGTAGAATTTGTAAAAATTAATATTTGTGTCATTCTCAAAACTTTTGGCCATGACTGTACACTGGACAAATAGTCCAGAACTCCTCGGTCCACCTGCCTCCTTGAGACAGAACCCACTCCTTCTTGTCGCCGCCTACCTCGCCTTGTGAGTTGGGAAGGAGGAGGAGATACATCTTGAGCCCTATTAGGGCTGCTGCTCTGAGGTAGATCCTCATTTTCCAGATGCAGTGTCTGGGAATCCTCAGCTCCTGCAGCTGTTGTTGGTGCTGCTTGGGTGGACCCACATGCTGCTGAGGAAGGGCCTGCCTCCTCTTCTCCATCACCAACTGGGTCGATAACCACTTCTGAGTCAGACCCCGTCTCCCTCTCAGTTAGGTTTGACTCAGTTCTAGGAATGAAAAAAAAACAAAAAAAAAATTAAATTAAAAAATAAAAAAATTATAAACATGAAAGTCGTTCAACACACATGCACTTACGGTCGCAGATCCAACACTGGCTCAAGGAAGTTTAGTCTGTCAAAATAGAGGTACTTCCTCTTCTTAGATGCTGAAGCCCCACTCCGATCTCTAAACTGCCTCTCCCTCCGGTAGCAGTCACGACAACTACGCCATCGCCTTGTCACATCATTCACTACAAATTTAAGAAGAGCATAACGCTTTTAATGACTGATATCTATTTAATAAGGCAAAAACAAAAATAGGCAACACTGAACATTTAAATACTGGTCATGTGTGATGTGATTTACAATATTAAAACACATCAACATACAACCAGAAGTATCCATGTTATAAGCACTAACATACATTTTAAAAAATGCTTGGCCCTTTACCAAACGCCTCAATCAGTTAGAATTTTATCACCAAAACACTACATCTGAGGTGAAGAAAAATACTAAATGTGGTAGTCAATAGATGCCGAAGCATCGATGATATTTAAATATACATGGATATTTTTGGACTACACACACAGCAATGTGTACTTCTAAATAGTAAGAGGTCGATAATGGTGCGTTTTAAATAGCATTTCAACACATAAGGCTAGATTCCCTATTTGCAAAAATAAATTTTTTAAAAATTGTGAAAACCGTTACATGTGGTACTTACTAAGTCGCTCTTGGTCCTCCCTGGATCTCTCATTATAGTCTGGAAAAATGTGCACACATATTGTTTTCCATGCCGCCTCTTTGCGCGTCCGATTGCTGTAGTTGGAATCGCGCTGGTCCCACAATTCAGGCCTCTCCTGCACCAATACAATGAGGAGTTCCACATTGATGTGGCTAGATGCCATGTTTCTGGACTCCGTGTAGGCGTTCTTCCTGTTGTTTTTTAAGATGTGCTTAGCTAATTAGCATGTAAAGGCTTCCTGAGAAATTCAAAGGCAGTTTCCTGTCACCTGGAAAAGTTGTGCGATTTAATCGCAAGTCACACGTGCGGTCCGTTTGTAATCCGATTTTTCATCGCTCCCATAGACTTGCATTGGCGATAGTCGACCCACAATCGGTGACAATCGCAGCATGCTGCGATTGCACTCGGACGTTTAAAACGGACCACAAAAAATCTGATACTGGGAGCTGCTCCATAGATTAACATAGGTCCGACTGCAATCCGATTTTTGTCGCCAGTGTGACCCCAGCCTTACTTGGTAGTTACAGACGGCTAAATCATGACAGTGTGCATCAATTTTCAGCACAAGTGGGTGGTCACATGGCAGCAAATCTAATATATACTTACATTGTAATGTCTTCACATCCTGTTCCGTACAGATGTGTCCGGATCCCAGAATTCCAGGCGGCGGAAGTTCACTGACCGCCATATTGGTACACCCAAGTGATGGGTGTCTCAATATGGAAACTGCTTGTGGTACCAGCCTCTTGCGTGGTACCACCAGCGGAACACGTTGCAACACACATACACACTGTATACGCCGTACACACCACACACACTGTATACTCTGTACGCACCACACACACTGTATACTCCGTATGCACCACCATACACCACACACACTCTGTATACGCCGTGCGCACCACAACACACTATACGCCGTGCGCACCACACACACACTGTATACGCCGTACAGACCACACACAGTATACGCCGTACTCACCACACACACACACTGCATACGCCGTACGCACCACACACACACTGCATACGCCGTACGCACCACACACACACTGCATACGCCTTACGCACCACACACACACTGCATACGCCGTACGCACCACACACACACTGCATACGCCGTACGCACCACACACACACTGCATACGCCTGTACGCACCACACACACACTGCATACGCCTGTACGCACCACACACACACTGCATACGCCGTACGCACCACACACACACTGCATACGCCGTACGCACCACACACACTCTGCATACGCCTGTACGCACCACACACACACTGCATACGCCGTACGCACCACACACACACACTGTATACGCCGTAAGCACCACACACTCATACACTGCATACGGTGTACGCACCACCACACACACACACTATATATGCCGTACGTACCACACACACACTGCTACGCTACGCACCACACACACATGCATACGCCTTACGCACCACACACACCTGCATACGCTTACGCACCACACACACTGCATACCCGTACGCACCACACACACACTGCATACGCCGTACGCACCACACACACACTGCATACGCCTGTACGCACCACACACACACTGCATACGCCTGTACGCACCACACACACACTGCATACGCCGTACGCACCACACACACTGCATACGCCGTACGCACCACACACACACTGCATACGCCGTACGCACCACACACACTCTGCATACGCCTGTACGCACCACACACACACTGCATACGCCGTACGCACCACACACACACACTGTATACGCCGTAAGCACCACACACTCATACACTGCATACGGTGTACGCACCACACACACACAGTATATATGCCGTACGTACCACACACACACTGTATACGCCACACACACATTGTATGACTGTCTTTAAACAATATTTTACCTTACAAAATGTATCCTCTGCGATCCCCTGCTGTAATGTCAGTATTGTCTTTTGCTTCCTCCCCTGCCCAGGAGCTGTGGTATGTTCTGTACACGGTCAGACATGGACAATTTTTAAAATGAACTTTTGTTCATGGGAAAACCCCTTTAAAAAGCAAATATCAACACCAACATGGCTCCTCCTAAAAAGTACGCCAATGACAAAGAAAGGAAAGCAGCAGAGGCACAACATTGAAGACAGCAACGGGCAAATGAGACTCTTGAAGAGCAACAGCATCGCTGGGACAAAAACAATGCATATAAGCGTAGGCGTCAAGCACATGAGTCCCCTGATGCAAAAGTCATTAGATTATCACAGGATGCCATTAGGCAACAACAGCGCCGCAAACAGAAATCTGCAGTCTTAACAGCAATACCATGCTCACAAAGTGACCCATTGGACCCAGCACACCACACCGCCGAGTCTACAACTTCAAAGTGTATGAGGTTAACTAAGAAGGCATTTTCCCGACGCAAGCTACTTCAGGAACTATGTCCATTGGCCACAGCAAGAAGACTGTCACACGATGCAGAAGTGGGTGGTGGAGAGGCAGAGAGCAGACAAGAAGGAGAGCACATGGGGTACACAGGTCAAAGAAGAGTTCACATGAGGAGAAGACAGCAGATGGGGAGAGAGACAGAGCACAGTGGGGAGATAGCTCAACCGGGACAGCACATGAGGGGAGAACACAGCACAGGAAGGAGAGAGACAGCAGACAAGGGGGATAGCACATGGGGTAGACAGGTCAAAGAAGAGAGCACAGATGGGAGAAGTCAGCACATGGGTAAAGAAAGAGTGGATAGGTGTGTGAGCACATGGGGGGGGGGGGGAGAGATTCTCAACGCTGCAAAGCCTGACCCCATCGTGAAATTACCGCCCTCCCGATGCAATAGCATCGGGCCTCCATCTAGTATGCAACATAAAGTGATTGCAGACGTTTCTCTTGAGCCTGGAAACCCCCTTTAGACTATGTTCACATCATGTGTTTTGTCAGCGTCTTTTCTGCAACAAAACCTGCTCTCTTGGTAGGAAAGAAGCAGGTTTTGCTTTTTCTCCTGCGTTTTTGTTATGCTACATTTGTCTCTTGTGCATCCTGATAAAGTTTAGTACAAAAAAAAATCTTTAAGCATTTTTTTTTTTGTCCACCCATTACCTTCAATGAGTGAAAAATGCTGAAAGAAGTGATGTTCCCTGTTGTGCAAAAAAAAACAAAGCGCAAAATACTGATGACAAAAAAACCAAGCTCAGACTTTGCTGGTACTGTAAAACGCAGCTGAAAATGTACATAAAAAATAAAAACACATTGTGTTAACGTAGTTTAACCCCTTTACCCCCGAGGGTTTGCATGTTAATGACCAGGCCAATTTTTACAATTCTGACCACTGTCCCTTTATGAGGTTACAACTCTGGGAGGCTTCAATGGATCTTGGCGATTCTGAGAATGTGTTTTTCGTGATATATTGTACTTCACGTTAGTGGTAAAATTTATTCAATAGAACTTGTTTATTTTTGAAAAAAAATGGAAATTTGGCGAAAATTTTGAAAATTTCGCAATTTTCAAACTTAATTTTTATGCCCTTAAATCGGAGAGTTGTATCGCACAAAATACTTGATAAGTAACATTCCCCACTTACATCAGCACAATTTTGGAACCAATTTTTTTTTTTTTTTTTTGTTAAAATGATGACCAGCGATTTCTCATTTTTACAGCACTTTTTTTTTTTTTTTTTTTTTTTTTTTGGGACCGTATCACATTTGAAGTCACTTTGAGTGGTCTACAGCATAGAAAATACCCAAAAGTGACACCATTCTAAAAATGCACCCCTGAAGGTGCTCAAAAGCACATTCAAGAAGTTTATTAACCTTTCAGGTGCTTCACAGGATTTTTTGGAACGTTTTAAAAAAAAAATAAACATTTAATTTTTCACAAAAAATGTATTTCAGATCCAATTTTTTTAATTTTACCAAGGGTAACAGGAGAAATTGGACCCCAAAAGTTGTTGTGCAATTTGTCCTGAGTACGCTGATACCTCATGTGGGGAGCACCACTGTTTGGGCGCATGGCAGAGCTCTGAAGGGAAGGAGCGCTGTTTGACTCTTCAATGCAAAATTGGCTGGAATTGAGATCAGACGCCATGTCGCGTTGGAGAGCCCTGATATGCCCAAACAGTGGAAACCCCCCAATTCTAACTCCAACCCACAAACCTAACCCTAACACAATCCCAACCCTAACCCCAACTGTAACCGTAATCCAAACCCTAACTTTAGCTCCAACCCTAATGGGAAAATGGAAATACATTTTTTTTAATTTTTCCTTAACAAAGGGGGGTGATAAGGGGGGTTTGATTTACTATTTATAGCGAGTTTTTATGTTTGGCAGCTGTCACAGGCTAAAAGACGCTTTTTCGCTGATGACACTGTATGGCGGCTCGTTTTTTGCAGGACAAGACGTTTTCAGCGGTACCATGTTTATTTATAGCCGTCTTTTTGATCGCGTTATTACACTTTTGTTCGGCCATATGATGATAAAGCATTGTTTTTTGCCTTGTTTTCTATGTTGTTCACTAAAGGGGATAACTGATAACAGTTTTATAGGTCTGGTAGTTACGGACGTGGTGATAACAAATATGTGTAATTTTATTGTTTAGATTTTTTTATTTATTCAAATATTTGTTTAGTGATAGAATAATTTTTTTTTTTTTTTAAATTTTAAATATTTTTACTTTTTTTTTTTTTTATTTAATTCTTACTTTTACACTTTGTCCCACTGTGGGACAATCATTTTGGGGAAGCTGATTGCTTCTATAGCATGCAGATGAAGCAGCATCTGCATGCTATAGAAGCTGTCAGCGCTGCAGCTTCTGTGCACACTGACCTGAGAGGCTTCCTGACATGCACTGTGCATGACAGAAAGTTTCACACCTCTGGAGATCCGGATGTCGTCATGACGACATTGAGTCTCCATGGCAGCAATCGGGACCCCGCGTGGTGCCGCGTGGTCTCCGATCCAAGGGCAGAGGGGCTTTCAGCCCCTATGCCTGCTCTGGAACGCTGCAATCATGTTTGCACATGACGTACTATCCCATCCATGAGCAGACAGGCCAAGTCACATGGACGGGATAGTACGTCAGATGTAAGCAAGGGGTTAACCTCTTTACCCCTGAGATTGATTTTCACGTTAATTTTTACAATTCTGACCGCTGTCACTTTGAGGTAATAACTCTGGAACATTTCAACGAATCACACTGATTCTGAAAATTTTTTTTCTCTAGTAACCCCCCCCATGACAGCACACCTGGAGGATGTTCCCCTTTCCTAATAGGGACAGGAAATGACAGAGGTTAAATATCCCTCCCACATCCTCGCTCTTCAGTGTTCTTTCCTGTCCCTACTAGGGATGAAGAGGTCATCCCAGGGGGACCTGGGCCAGCAGCGGTCACTAGGGGAAAGCATTTTTTGCCGGGGTGCAGACTTGCCTCTCCTCCCCGATCGCTACTCCTGTCTCCGGTGGATTCGGGACCCCATCCCCTCCATTCCGCACCTTCAGGCAAGGTCTGGGGGGGTTTCTTCGGCTGGAGGCCTCTCGAGCCCTCCAGCCCCTCTCCTCCTCCGGCGTTGTACAGCCTTGGCAAGTCTCAGGGCGAGCACGAGGGCTACTTCCGGGTCTGAAGCCGACGGCGGGATGTGATGTCACATGCCGGTCGGCTTCAGCATAGAGGGAAATTTTTTTTTTGCGTTCCACGCTGGAACGCATGGCGATTTACAACGCAGATGGTGTTACCGGGCCGACCCCCACACACACCTGGAAATCGGAAGGAGGAGGTCCTCTGATTAGAGGACAGGTGCTGGGTCCGGTCGCCCATATAAGAGCCCCAGACAAGGAAGACATCTAAGGTAGGACCACTGGTGAAAACAGCATGGAGATGTCAAGTTCCTATAGCTCTGCATCTACAGATCCCAGCACCATCCCGTTCTCAGTAAGTACTTGGCACTGGGTGTCCATTCCCTATGTGCAGGTTTAGAATCTTATTATTCCTTCTCCCCTTTCTTACAGGGGGACATGGAACCTGCACCAGGGAACAAGTCTAAGACTTCACGGAGATGTGCAGTCTGTACAAAAAAATTGCCCTCCTTCACATAAGAAAACATTATGCAAGGAGTGCACGGAGAAAGTCATCAGGGAAGAACAGCCATCCTTGATGGAAAAAATTAGAGGCCTAATCCAACAAGAGATTAAAACCTCCTTGGCCGCCTTTTCCCAACCCGCACCCTCTCCCAGTGCTTCTCCAGAAGCTAAGAGGAGGAAGCTTAATCTAGAGGAAGAAGGGAATGATGATTTGAAGGATGAATTGTCAATTCCAGAAGATACCCTGGAAGAAGGCAAATTATTCCTGGACCCAGAGGTCTCCCAGCAGGAGAGATATTATTTCTCTTCAGGGGATGTAGAGGAACTCCTCACGGCAGTAAGGAGGACCATGGAGATTGAGGAGGAGAAGACAGCCCAAATGGTACAGGAAAAGATGTTTGGGGGACTTTCTAAAAAGAAGCAAGTATTCCGCATTCATAAAAATATCCGGGATCTAGTTCTAGAAGAGTGGGAATCCCCTGAAAAGAGGCTGACCATTCCATCAGAAATGAAGGACAAGTTCTCTGTGGATAACGAGACGGCATCATGCTGGTCGGAAATACCAAAAGTCGACGTCCAGATTGCCAGGGTAGCTAAGAAAACCACACTACCATTTGAAGATGCCTCACAGTTGAAGGACCCTCTGGAACGCAAGATGGATGGGCTACTGAGGAAATCATGGGAAACCTCTTCATCCTTATTGAATATTAATGCCATTTCCACTTGTGTGACCCGATCAATGTATCTACTGCGGCAGCTGGAAGAACACCTGTCCACAGGTTCTCCCAGAGAAGACATCATAGCCTCTCTACCTCTCCTCCAAAAGGCAACCGGTTTTCTAGCAGATGCCTTTGCGGAATCCATGAGGGTGGCAGCAAGGACACCAGGATTATCAAACTCTGTGAGATGAGCACTCTAGCTAAGGTCTTGGAGCGGGGACACGACTTCAAAAATGAAGCTGTTCTATTCCTTTAAGGGGAAATACATGTTTGGTCCTGCCCTCGACGAGCTATTGGAAAAAGCTTCAGATAAAAGGATATTACCAGAACCTAGGAATCCTAGGAAAAGACCCTTCCGCACACAAAGAGCATACTCAGTATAAAAGGAAGGGCAAGTCTGAGTGTTGGAGCTACCCGAAGGGTAGAAAAGACGAGAATCTTTTTCTTCCCCATTCCCAAAGACAAAAGAAGCAATAACGCCATCACGATTGTGGGGGCCGCATATCAAACTTCCTTCCTCATTGGCACAAGATCTGTTCAGATCAATGGACTATTAGAGCAATCAGGGAAGGAATAAAAATAGAATTTGTGTCGTATCCTCAAAAGACAATAAGGACAACGCGGCTCTCCTCTCCAGAGTTAAGGTCCACCCTGATAATAATAATAATCTTTATATAGCGCCAACATATTCCGCAGCGCTTTACAGTTTAACAGTTTCAAAACACAATAGCGGGAGTCAAAGACCTTTTAGCTACAGGAGTAGTGTCCTTGGTCCCAGAAAAATAAAGGAACAAGGGACATTACTCGAACCTGTTCCTTATAAAAAAAATTTAAAAAAAGCCAAATGGGTCTTACCGGATGATGATAATAATCTAAAACCACTGAGTCGATATGTAGCAAACAGAAGATTCAAGATAGAATCAGTCAGATTAACAGTACCTCTGATTGGGCAGGACTTTGTAATGGCGACGATAGACCTCCTGGATGCATACTATCGTAGATTCTTGAGGGAATCGCGAAAAGGGAATCACACGGTCCATTATCAATTCAATGTCCTCCCGTTTGGACTATCCTCTGCCCCAAGAATCTTCACGAAAATCATGAGGCCAGCACATATGCATAGTCCCATACCTAGACGACCTCTCAATTGGTGGCTCCTTCGCTACCCATACTACAAGAACATCTGCACATGACAATCCAAATCCTATAGTTTCTGGGCTGGATAGTGAATCTCAAGAAATCAGACAAGGTTCCTGCAGTAATGAAGACATTCTTAGGAGTCTTACTAGACTCGCACAGCCAGATGTCTTTCCTGCCCATACAGAAACAGATCTTACTAAAAGCAAGAATAAAGATTCTACAGAGTAAGGAAGTGGTATCATTAAGATGGGCCATGTCAGTTCTCGGATCTATGACGTCCTGTATCCAGATGGTAGTATGGGCACAAGACACACATCACACAGACTCATATCCTGGCAAATTGGGACGGATCCCCAGAATCCTTGGACATGAAGATCCGGATGCCACCACGTGTAAAGTCCTCACTGACCTGGTGGCTAAAGAAAGAGAACTTAAACAGAAGGGTTCCCTGAACACAAGACCCAGCAGTCGCTATAAAAGTAAACGCCAGCGGGGAAGGAAGGGGGAGCCATGGTATCCCAACACATAGTACAAGGGTCATGGTCGGACGAGATAAGCAGAAGGTCCTCAAACTTCAGGAACTCAAGGCTGTGGGGAAGTCCTCAAAACAGCAGTAACCCTAGTGCAGGTTACACACATGAAAGCATATTCAGACAACATAACAGTTGCCCTCCATCATCAGGGAAGTACAAGGCACGAGGATCTGAAGGCAATATCAGCCATAATATTTTCATGGGCAGAAGAATATCTTCTCTCCCTGTCCGCTCTGCACGTAAAGGGTACGGTAAACGTACAAGCGACTTTCTGGGCTGGATAAGGATCCATCCTGGGGAATGGAGTCTAGACCCCGAGGTCTTTCAGATACTGACCAGAAGGTGGGGCCATCCAGAGGTGGACCTCGTTGCAAACGCTTAGAACACAAAAGTGAATCGATATTATTCACTAGACCCAGCCGATCCCTTCGTAGGGGTAGATGCGTTAGCCCACCCATGGACATTCAGACTGGCTTACGCCTTACCCCCCCGCCCCACCCCACACCACTACCAATCCTTCCAAGAATTCTACAAAAAATAAGGAATGAAAGGGTCAAGGTAATCTTGGTAGCTCCATTCTGGCTAAAAAGAAGCTGGTTCGGAACCCTTGCCAACCTGAAGGTAGATGGACCAATACAACTACCCCCGGTCAAGAACTTTTCTCTACCACGGACCAATATTTCATCCAGATCCCGAGAGGTTGCAGTTGGAAGTCCTGGCTTCTGAATTTTCAATCCTGAAGACCAGACGATTGTCAGAGGGAGTCATTAAGACACTACAAAAAATCTGAAAGGCAGTGACCAATTCCATTTGTCAAAAAATATGGAAAACATTTATCGCATGGAGTGTACCAGAACAACCTAATTCACACCAACCAAACTTAGCCAGGATCCTGGATTTTCTGCAAGAAGGACTAGAGAAAGGTCTCAGACCTAGCACCCTCAAGGTCCAGGTGGCGGCCTTAAGCTCATGCTTTGATCAAACACTAGCCGACCACCGATGGATTAGAAGGTTTATGACGGCAGCATCTCGCATATATCCAAAGGCTATGAACTTAGTTCCATCCTGGGACCTCAATGTGGTCTTGAAGGGACTCGCACTACCACCCTTCGAACCCTTGTCATCAATAGATATAAACAGACTTTCCTGGAAAGCAACCTTCCTGGTAGCAATTACTACTGCCAGGAGAGTAGGTGAAATACAGGTGCTCTCTGTCAGTGAACCCTACATGAAGATCTTACAGGACCGACTCATTCTGCGATTGGATCCGTCTTCCCAAAGTCGTCTGAGTTCCACTGGTCTCAAGAGATTATTCTTCCCTCCTTTCCAACCAAGAAATAAAGAAGAACAATACCACACCTTGGATGTTCGAAGAACAGTAATCCATCATCTCCAGGTGACGGAGAAAATTAGGAAGGACCAAAACCTGTTTGTTCACCTTCGAGGTCCAAATAAGAGGAAGAAGACTTCCAGATCCACAATCGCCAACTGGATCAAGAGAGCAATCTTGGGAGGCATATCAGGCACAGAGCCTTCAACCGCCAAAAAATTTTACAGCTCTCTACAAGAGCAGCATCTGTCTACTGTGCTGAGAAAGCCAGTGCTTCCAAAGCCAGTGCTTCCATCGACCAGATATGCAGAGCCGCTACCTGGTCCTCGGTCCATACATTTTCTAAACATTACAGGCTAGACCAGATGTCAAAAGAGAACTCGACCTTCGGGAGAAAAGTCCTTTGAGCTATAGTCCCTCCCTAAATGTTACTCTTGGGTACTGCTCCAGGTGTGCTGTCGGGGGGTTACTAGAGAAAATAGAATTTCTAGTAACCCACCAGGACAGCAGGAGTAATCCCTCCCTTTGTTTAATTTGCGTTCTTAAAGAAAATAAATATAATTTGAAGTTTTCCTTCTGTGGTCCTTTATAATACTGAAGGGGGAGGATATGGGAGGGGTATTTAACCTCTTTGTCATTTCCTGTCCCTATTAGGAAAAGGGAACATCCTCCAGGTGTGCTGTCGTAGTGGGTTGCTAGTAAACGAATTACCGGTAAGTCTAATTCTTTTTTTTTTTTTTTTTTTTTTTTATGACATATTGTACTTCATGATAGTGGTAAAATTTCTCTGATATGACTTACGTTTATTTGTGAAAAAAAAAAAAAAAAAAAACGGTGAAAAATTTCATAATTTTCCAACTTTGAATTTTCATGCCCTTAAATCAGAGATGTGTCACATAAAATAGTTAAAGGGAACCTGTCATCTCGTTTTTTCCGCAATAAGCTTTCGGGCTTATCTACAGCATTCTACAGGGTGGGACATTTTATATGGATGCACCTAAATAAAATGGAATGGTTGATATCCAGTTCCTGTTTGTGGCACATTAGTATATGGGAGGAGGAAAACTTTTCAAGATGGGTGGTGACCATGGTGGCCATTTTGGATCCAACTTTATTTTTTTTTTCAATGGGAAGAGGGTCATGTGACACATCAGTTATTGAGAATTTCACCCGGAAAACAATGGTGTGCTTGGTTTTAATATAACTTTATTCTTTCATGAGTTATTTACAAGTTTATGACCACTTACAAAATGTGTTCAAAGTGCTGCCCATTGTGTTGGATTGTCAATGCAACCCTATTCTCCCACTCTTGACACTGATAGCAACACCGCAGAAGAAATGCTAGCACAGGCTTCCAGTATCCGTTGTTTCAGATGCTGCACATCTCGTATCTTCACAGCATAGACAATTGCCTTCTAAAGTCCCCAAAGATAAAAGTCTAATGGGGTCAGATCGGGAGACCTTGGTGGCCATTCAACTGGCCCACGACGACTAATCCACTTTCCAGGAAACTGAAGATGGCATGTTCCCAGAGTTTTGCCAGCAAGATGGCGCACCACCACATTATGGGTGTCAGGTTTGAGCATTCCTACATGAACAGTTTCTTGAACGTGGCAATACCCTATATGTGGCTGTACAGCACTACTTAGCCATACGGCAAAGGTTTCAAACTGCATTCCTCAAGGGCCGCAAACAGGTCATGTTTTCAGGATTTCCTTTTTATTGCAGGAAATGTAATCACCTGTACAGATAATGATTCCAGCACCTAGTGCAATGCTAAGGAAATCTGAAAACACGCACGGTTTTTCTTCCCTCGAGAATGCAGTTTGAGACCCCAGCCTTACGGAGAGACTCTGGAGGAACGGAGCGCATTTGCCTCCTGGAGCGCAGATTTTCGTTGAACCGTTTGCGGACTCCATATACAGAGCCCGCAAACGGAGCAAAATTCTCTCCCCCCCCCCCCCCCACTCAAGTGACCCCAATTTCAAAACTATACTCCTTGGGGAATTTATCTACAGGTGTTGTGCTGATTTTGACTCCATGGGTATCTTCCAGAAACAAGCAGCAATGAATGTTGCCTAGTGAAAATTGTAAACTGCTGTTGTAATCACCAGTACGTTATGCCCAGCCCATGCTCCTGGAGGCATGCACCCGTAAGTTAGGCAGGCTCTCATCGCTTCAGAAATGCCAAACGTGGATGCATTATGTGGTTTAGGTACACTCGGGCTCAGAAGGGAGGAGGGCATTTGGATTTGAGAGCTGAGAATTTCTTGTAATTTCTTTTGGCGGGTGAGGAGTCTTTTAGCTTTTCCAGAGCCATTGTGCTACCAGCCCCTATATTTCTGTTAACAGATGACATATCTGAGTGGGGACTTGATTTTTTGTGGATTGAGTTGAAACTTTTATTGGGAACATTTTACATAATGTTTTGAATCAGTTATTCGGCGCTCCACGTTGTCCACTTACTTTGGGGTTTCCATCTAAATCTGACTGACGTAATTCAGATGAAACCCATAAGCGATCCATTCACTATAATGAGGCAGCAGAGTTACTCTAGACTCCATCTGGCCTCTGTACAGCGGTGTCCTTTCAGAAGTGTACAATACTGTGGCCGACGGCACTTTTATGCAATCATACACCGCCGGATCACCGGTCAGATGGCGTCCAGTGCCTCCATCTGCCTCATTATAGGGAATCTTGCGCTGGGGGTTCTGTCTAAATCTGGTATTTCAGAGATTTACACGGAAATCCTGGCGTAAGCGCAGGATAAATGTGCACTGAGCCTTACTGTGATCTTTGGGAAGCATAATTAAAAAATCAACAGCAATTGAAAAATAGGCTTTATTTTTTACGCCGTTCCTCGTGCGGTATAAGTGATTAGGCGACTTTATTCATCAGGTCGGTGCAATTACAACGATACCAGATTTATAGCGGGTTTTTGTGTTTGGCAGCTGTCACACATTAAAAGACGCTTTTTATTGCAAAAAATAGTTCTTGCATTGCCACATTTTGAGAGCTATAATTTTTCCATTTTTTTTTGACCCACAGAGTTATGTGAGGGCTTGTTTCATGCGGGACGAGTTGACGTTTTTATTGGTACCACTTTCGGGCACATGACCTTTTTCAGCAGCAGATGGAAGGAAAGGAGACACACTAGTTCATAACTAGTGGGTAGGCGGAGCCCAGATAGGATAGACACCTCAGATTAAAAAGAGTGTTGACCGGCCCCTCCAGCACGGGCTCCTCCTACTCAGCTTTCTCCAGTCTTAAATTTGAGGTCCCAGAGAATGGTCGCTGCTGGAAGCAGCTCCTCAGAAGACTTTATTATTTTAACTCGGACAAGAGACTTGGATCACCAGAAGTGGTCTAGAGGTCTCAGCGCTGCTGGACTCCAACCTCTCCCTTGGCGGATCTGTAATTACCCTGATGGTGGTCCCTGCAGAATCATGCCGGCCCTGGGGGATGAGGATGGCTTCCCTGGCGGGGACGCAAACTGCGCACAGCGGTCACTGCGTTCCCCGCCCTGGGGGGAAGCGAGGGGCATAGCGCCGCAAACCTCTGGGGGTCCCTGCGGCGCTCGGCTGGTGAGTACTCCACATTTATATGTATGTGAGTGCTTTCAGCGGCTGCTGCGGCAGCCGCTGTTACATGAAATGTGAATGCTTGATGACTGTATTTTTGTCCGCAGGCAGACAGGGCAGGACAGGGGAGAGCAGAGAGCGAAGGAGTTCGCGCTCCTTTTTTGAAGCCGGCGGGGGGTGTGGCTTCACGCTCCCGGTCTTTCTGGCAGAAGCGCGCGATTCTGTGCTTCTCTTCCGGCTCCCTCAGCACGGCGGCCATTAGATGAAAGGCTCCACGGGCTCCTCATGCTCCGCTCTCCCGGCAAATACCATATATTTCACAGCGCCCTCACCCCAGCAGCGCAGAACCTATCTGTGTGACAGACAGATAGCGTTCTCTTGCGGCTGCTTTCTCATATAGAGACCTTATTGTGCCTGGGACTCGCACACCCCTTTATTTTGATAAGGGAGTCGTGGGGAGCCGGCGACATTAACCCCTTTTAAAGGGTTAACCCTTTCAGCGGCAAACGCCATAGGTTCTATCCCAGTTGGGATCAGAACTTATAAGGGTTAATTATATCGCAGATATATTCTGCAGATTCAGCTGGGGTAGCTCTCACTTAAGAGCTTTAACCCTTCAGCGTACTGACTGCATCCACTTTAAAAAAAAAAAAAAAGAAAAACCCACACTTTTTTCTAATTACTTACAGGCTTTGACCTGTCATATACTGTGTGAGGGCATGTCTGAACAGGGTTCAGAAGATGCGGACCGTATTCCAAATCCGCTTCAGGTTCAGTCACGCGTATCTGATACGCAGACCTCGACAGCGTCAAGCGCAGAGATCGGAGGTCACAGCGATGCCAAATTAGACGCCATTGCTCGCTCTATTGATGGCCTTTCTGACCTTTTAGGTCATTGGGTGTCAGCTAGATCCTCGCATGGCAGGAAGCGACACAGGCCGGTATCATCCTACCCGCATAGCGAATCAGAGTTCTCTGATATTGAATGCGGACAGGGTTCCCCTTTAAACTCAGATGGGGAGTTATCTGATTCGGATAAGGAGCGACAGGGGCATTCTGCCTCTTTTCTGGAGCGAACAGAGGCTTTTATTGAAGCCATGAGAGAGGCGTTACAGTTGCCGGAGGAGGTAACTACACGTCCTGGTAAGTCGGACCGGATGTACCAGGAGTACCGTAAGTCGCGAGCGACATTGCCTGCTCTGGTTGAGCTTAATGGAGCAGTGGAGAAGGAACGCCTGTGTCCAGATAAACGTTTTCAAGGGACACGGTTTATTGAGGCACTATATCCGTGTTCTACGGAATTGACGGATAATTGGATTCCTTCTCCTGAAGTGGATGTTCCTTTATCCCAGCTCAGTAAATCCTCATTGCTCCCTGTTAAAGGGAAGGCGAGTCTGCAGGACCCGCTGGACAGAAAAACTGAGATGGCGGCGAAATCCAACTACGAGGCTTCGGGTCATGGATTCAGAGCGGTGCTAGGAGCCATGTGTGCTTCTAAGGCTTCTCTGTGCTGGTTGGACCGTATACGGTCGGCGTTGCAAAATAGATCTCCGTTATCTGAGGTGGATGGGCTTCTCGATTTATTGGAGACTGCAGTCCGTTATAGCTATGACGCAGGTCTAGATACTGTGTCACTGTTGTCCAGGGCGCAAGCCTCGGCGATCAGTCAGAAGAGCACTGTGGCTTAAACAGTGGACTGGGGACACGGTGTCCAAACAAGGTTTCCTGTCTCTAGCCTACAAGGGTAGTCAGCTATTTGGATCTGACCTCACAGAGCTGATTGCTAAGGCAAAAACAAAAGAAGCGGCTTTACCACAGCGAAGGGCTATGGCCTCTGCGCCTGGCAGGCCTGGTGCCGGTAGTGGCCGGCGGTCCTTTCGATCCAGGGGACGATTTGGTCAGTCCTCTTGGGGATCGGGTCGTCCCTCTTTTTTGGGAAAAAAGTCTTCTCAGAGATCCCGCACTCCCTGGAAATCAAGTTTCCGTCAAGACAAGAGGGAGGCTGACAAGAAGCCCGCCAAGGCGGACTGACGCCAGGGCCTCACTCGAGAGCACTCGAGTGGGGGGTTGCCTGCTCCAATTCAAAGCGACTTGGATTTCCCGCGTTCCGGACACCTGGGTAACGCGGGTTGTGTCGGCAGGCTATTTCATAAGTTTTCTTCTCGACCCCCGGACAGTTTGTCAGTCTCGCACACCGTCAGAGCCCGAGTTGGTTGCCGCTCTGCTGCGAGAGGTCGATTTCCTTCAGCAGAAGGGTGTGGTAATACCGGTTCCGCCGGAGGACCGGGGAAGAGGATTTTATTCCAATCTTTTTGTGGTCCCCAAAAAGGAGGACAAATTTCGTCCTATCCTGGATCTCAAAAGACTGAATCGGCATGTCCGCACTCAAAAATTCCGCATGGAGTCACTTCGCTCCGTGGTGGCAGCCCTGTCGCAGAACGACTTCTTAGTGTCAATCGACATTCGCGACGCTTATTTGCATGTTCCCGTCGGAAGGGCTCATCAGCGCTTCCTTCGTTTTGCCATAGGTCAGGACCATTACCAGTTTGTGGCTCTGCCATTGGCTTGGCCTCAGCGCCCAGAGTCTTTACAAAAATTCTGGCGCCCCTCATGGCAATTCTTCGAAGACAGGGGGTTACCATTCTCCCCTACCTGGACGACCTTTTGATTGTAGCTTCCTCAAAGGAGGAGGCGGTGACGGCTCGCAATCTATCCCTTCAGCTCCTGGAGGATTTCGGGTGGTTGGTCAATTGGGAGAAGTCGTCTCTGGAACCGTCGCAGTCAATCCTGTTTTTGGGGATGCATTTCGACACAGTACGGGCGGTGGTGTCCCTACCTCCAGACAAGCGGGCATGTCTTCTCCGACATGTACAGATTATGAAGTTTGCGACAGCAATGTCCCTTCGGAAGTGTATGCGCCTTCTGGGTTTGATGGTGGCGTCCATGGAGGCACTTCCGTTTGCCCAATTTCATTCCAGAGCTCTCCAAAAGCTCATTCTGAGTCGTTGGGATCGATCGCAAGTTTCACTGGATTGCAGCGTCACCATCTCTCACAGGGTGCGAGAATCCCTAGGATGGTGGTTACGTCCAGGAGCGTTATCCCTGGGAAAGTCTTTCCTCCCTCCGAAGTGGTCGGTCATAACCACCGATGCCAGCCTGACGGGCTGGGGGGGTGTCTGGAACGATCTCTGGATCCAGGGAGTATGGTCATCGGAAGAGTCGGTTCTACCGATCAACATCCTGGAATTGAGGGCAATTTTTTCTTTGCCTCCAACACTGGACGGTCCCTTTGAGCGGTCTGCCAGTCCGAGTGCAGACAGACAACGCGACGGTGGTCGCGTATATCAACCACCAAGGCGGGACGAGGAGTTCCAGGCTCATGATGGAGGTGTCTCGGATCCTGATATGGGCCGAGACCAGGGTTCCAGCCATCTCTGCGATTCACATTCCAGGAGTCCAGAATACCACGGCGGACTTCCTCAGTCGCGAGAAGATGGATCCCGGAGAATGGAGTCTTCATCCGGAAATTTTTGCACTGCTGTGCTCCCGTTGGGGAACTCCCCAAGTGGACTTGATGGCATCCAGGTTCAATGCCAAACTACCGACCTTCATGTCCAGGTACAAGGACCCGAAGGCTGTGGCGGTAGACGCTCTGGTGGCTCCGTGGGACCATTTCGAGCTAGTCTGTGTTTCCGCCGATATCTTTACTCCCTCTGGTGCTGCGTCGGATCAGACTGGAGAGAATTCCGGCTATGTTGATAGCCCCAGATTGGCCAAGCAGGACGTGGTTCTCGACACTGGTGTCGCTTTTGGCGGCGCCGCCATTCCCACTTCCTCTTCGCCCGGACCTGTTGACCCAGGGTCCCGTTCGTCATCCGGACTTGAAGTCTCTGCGTTTGACGGCGTGGCTCTTGAGACCGAAATATTGACCCTTAGAGGTTTTTCAGCCAAAGTCATTGCCACTCTGCGAGCTGCCAGAAGTCCGGCTACTACTAGGATTTATCACAAGACTTGGGAAGCCTTCTTTTCGTGGTGTTCGGGTTCTTCAAGGAACCCGAGGATTTTTTCCATTCCCAATTTGTTGGATTTTCTGCAGTACGGGCTGGACAAAGGTTTGGCAGTGAGCACCCTGAAAGGTCAGGTTTCTGCTCTGTCCTTACTGTTTCGGAGGACTATCGCCTCCCGTAGGGACGTGCGTTCCTTTTTTTGCGGAGTAACCCGTCAGTTTCCACCGCGGAAGGCGCCTGTGTCTCCATGGCGGCTCAACCTTGTCTTGGAGGCTCTTTAGCATGTACCTTTTGAGCCTATGAGTTCTGCTAGTCTTTCTTTACTTTCTTGGAAGGTTGCTTTCTTAGTGGCAGTAACCTCTTTGAGAAGGGTTTCTGAGTTGGCGGCTCTTTCCTGCTCGCCTCCTTTCCTGGAGTTTTACTCTGATCGAGTAGTGCTTCGCACACGGGGCGACTTTCTACCTAAGGTGGTGTCGCAATTTCATGTTAACCAGGATATTGTGTTGCCCTCGCTTTGCCCGGGCCCGAGGAAGGCAAAGGAACGGGCCTTGCACACATTGGATTTGGTGCGGGCCTTGAAGTTCTATTTGTCTATTACTCAAGGTTTTCGGAAGTCAGATTCTCTGTTTGTAATTCCAGCAGGTCGCAGGCGTGGTCAACGAGCTTCCAAGGACTCTATAGCTCGTTGGATTCGGTCGGCCATTTTGGAGGCTTACCGACTTAAAGGCGAACCTTGCCCGATTAAGATTCGAGCTCACTCCACGAGGGCTGTGGCTTCATCGTGGGCCTTTCATCAAGGGGCTTCGGCAGCTCAGCTCTGCCGAGCGGCGACCTGGCGCTCTGTCCACACATTTACAAAGTTTTATAAGGTGGACGTTAGTGCTTCCGCTGATGCGGCCTTAGGACGTAGGGTCCTGCAGGCAGCGGTAGTTTAAAGTTCTAGTTAACTTGTGTTTGGCGCCTGTTGCGCTTTTATCTAGGTTGTTGGGTTTCTGCCTATTTTGTTTTTGTTACCCACCCTAATTTTTGGACTGCTTTGGGACTCCACTAGTTATGAACTAGTGTGTCTCCTTTCCTTCCATCTGCTGCTGAAAGACGGATTTTGGTAAGAACTTACCTGTAAAATCCTTTTTAGCGAAGGAAGGAAAGGAGACACAGCTCCCTCCCATGGCAGAAGTGTGTTGTTGTATTTACAGATGCTGCGTGACCCTTCTCTGATAGTGTTTAGCTGAGGTCGACGCGCTACGGCTCTGTTCCAGCATTGCCAGCTCATCGCAGTGGTCAGGTCCAGTGAGTAGTACCTGGAACTGTGTGGTTTTTTTGCCAAATGCATACATAACCTGTACTCTTGTGTTTTGTTCTCTGAAGTCCTTCAGAAGGGGTTATGTTGCTCCGCTGGTGATATTGCTCTTCCGTAAGCTTGGGTACGACTGGAGAAAGCTGAGTAGGAGGAGCCCGTGCTGGAGGGGCCGGTCAACACTCTTTTTAATCTGAGGTGTTAATCCTATCTGGGCTCCGCCTACCCACTAGTTATGAACTAGTGTGTCTCCTTTCCTTCCTTCGCTGAAAAGGATTTTACAGGTAAGTTCTTACCAAAATCTGTCTTTTTTTTTTTTTTTTTTATCGCCTTGTGTTCCGTTTTTTGGGAGACAAAATGAACAGGCGGTATGATAAAACATTTGCTTTTTTTGCCTTGTTTTTTATTTTTTTATGGTGTTCACTAAAGGGGTTAACTAGTGGGACAGTTTTAAATAGGTCGTTGTGGACGCGGTGATACCAAATGTGTACTTCTATTTTTATTTTTTTTTTTTCATTCAAATATTTTATTTATAGGTACATGCTATCCCCATGCTATAGAAACTGTCAGCTCTGCACAGACAGGGAAAGTTGCTGATCATGCACTGCGCATGATCAGTAAGTTTCCTAGCTCTGATGAGCCGATTATCGTCATGACGACTTCTGGTCACCATGGCAACGATCAGGACACCGCGTCACGCCGTGGGGTCTCCAATCCAAAGGCAGAGGGGCTGTCAGCCCTCTGCCGGCCCACGGAATGCTGCGATGTTCGATCGCAGCATTTAGGGGGTTAAAATTAGTGCCAGGTGTCGGCTGTAAAAATCAGCTATTACTCGGCGGCGATCGCCCACAAACCACCTGTGTGCACGGGCAGATGTAATAATCCGTCGCTGGTCAGATAGACCCAGGTCACGTGGCCAGATTATTATTACATCTGATGTCATATAGGGATTAAAGGGTTGTTCACAGTTTTATCCTCATAGCGCAGCAGCCCTCGCCTGCCTCCCCTTACTGCTTGACGATGGGGACGTGGGTGTGTTCCTGATTGACAAATTGGACCATCAAAAGAAAGGTCCTCCTTATCTTGGCTGGTGGGTGCACAGGAATTGGCTAATTTTTGCTCCAAGTACCTTCATTTTCTCAAGTCCTTGCTATTCAGCAGTAGGGCAGTATACACTTCAGTCAATGTTTGCATACATATTGGTGCACACAATGTGCTGCTGCATTTTTTTGTTTTTTTTGAGGGGGTGGGGGGTGTATAACTGTAGTCACAGCTAGTTACACCTGTCCACACTTCATTTTGTTGAAAAAAAGGCTTGGTCAGTTTTTTTTTTTTTTTTTTTTCTTCCCCCTCCCAGAGTAAGGCCATAGTTGCACTGCTACAAGCTGCCTTAGCAGCATCGGGGATATGTAGGGGTACTGAGGCCGACCAGATCTCGGGGTCCGCCAGCTTCAGAGCAGAACTTCTAAGCAATTTCAAACTTACCTTGGAAATGGACCTTCGTTATAGATTGGTAAATAAAATTGATAATTTAATAAAAAAAAAAAAAACCTCTTGTTCTTGAGAATAAAAGGTGACTTGGACTTTTTCATTTAAGATGAGACAACCCCCTTTAATGTACCAGGGTTTTCTAATTTTTAGTAGTAGTTTGTCCACCATTTAAGAAATGTCTTTAAGTTATCCGTCTGTAGCAGAATAGTCTGAAAACTATTGTACAGGCTGCAGTTGCTGAAGAACGTCTTTATTATGCGGTGGTTGGCACAGTGGAATGGTTGCTTGGTCAGGCGGGCATCTTGTCTCTGTATAAGGCCGGTGTCACACTTGCGAGAAACTCGCTTGAGTCTCGTGTGAGTCTCTCGCATCAACACCCGGCACTGTAGCCGGCCCTCGGACCAAAGCGTGCGGCTGTATGTATTTATATATACACGCTCCGGTCCGAGTGCTGGGTGTTGATGCGAGAGACTCACACGAGACTCAAGTGAGTTTCTCACAAGTGTGACACCGGCCTACATGTCAGCTTGTGCCATCTGGATGTGATGTTTGCTCTAAAATTTGGTAGTTGGTTCCATCCGATACAGGATCCAGTCCAGTCCTATGTAATCTGTGGACATTGGATGGGAGACCTAAAAATCTCCCCCTAGTTGCTAGCATCCGTGGCTTTTTTTTTTTTTTTTTTATGAAATGACTTGGTGCAACAACGTCATTGTGGTATGACACATGAGCTGGCTAATTATAAGGGCCACAAATGCTGACAGGTAGGAGGCAGTTCTCAGGGACCACGTCCATCTTCCAAAGATTTCAGACCTGGGCACTAAAATGAATTGATTGGCTCCAACTCTAATTGCCGAGTATGTGAACAATAATGCACCTTCTAGTAACATATACGGAGTAGGGATTTTCAGCACACGGTAGTTTTTGATAATGTAGTCGCGTTTCTTTATATATTTATTAGTTTATTCTTACATTTAGGGGCGAGCTGCCAAAGCCTTGAAGTCACTGCAGTTTGCCAACCCAGGACGGCAGACTGAGTTTACACCAGAAACCAGCACAAGAGAGAAGAGACGCCAGACAAAGACATCAGCAAGCGGGTCAGTTTGGTTTAATACAATTCTGACCAGTGTCACTTAATGTGGTAATAACTCTGGAACGCTTCAATTGATCCCACTGATTCGAAGACACCTTTTTTCGTGACACATGGTACTTCAAGATAGTGGTAAAATTTCTTCAATATGACTTGCGTTTGTGTGTGGGGGGGACGGAATTTTTGCAAAAATTTAGAAAATGTTACAATTATCAGACTTCTTAATTTTTGTGCCCTTAATCAGAGTTTTGTCACAAAATAGTTCATATACAATATTTCCCACATGTCTACTTTACATCAGCACAATTGTGGAAAAATAACATTTTGTTGTTATGACATTTATAAGGATTAACCCCTTAATCCCCAAGGGTGGTTTGCACGTTAATGACCGGGCCAATTTTTACAATTCTGACCACTGTCCCTTTATGAGGTTATAACTCTGGAACGCTTTTTTAAATCTTTTTTTTTTTTTTTTGTGATCGCCGTTATTTGGTGAATAACATCGATACATGACAGGAGACTGTAAAAAATGGTCATGATCATGTCCTCCAGGGTCTCAGCTACCCCCAGTTGGGAAGTTTGGTTTTCAATATCATTTGAACAAAGTGGTCCATAAGAGATAATGGTACTTTGTAGGGGTTAAGAAAAAACAAACACTTTTTAGCTATGCTTAGTGATAGGTCAATTACTTTGGAAATGGCTGCTTTAATTGATTTTTATTTTCTTTATTTTATTATTATTATAGCGCCATTTATTCCATGACTCTTTACATGTGAAAAGGGATGTACGTAATAAAAACAAGTGCAGTAATCTTAAACAATAAAAGTCACAACTGGTTCAGGAGACAGTACTCTGCCCGTGAGGGCTCACCGTCTTCAAGGGATGGATGAGGATACGATAGGTGTGAGTAGAGCTGGTCTTGCAGTGGTGTGGTGGATCAGTGGTTACTGTAGGTTGTACGCTTGTCGGAAGAGGTAGGTCTCTTCAGGTTCCTTTTGAAGGTTTCCATGGTAGGCGAGAGTTTTGTATGTTCGGGTTGAGAGTTCCAGAGTAGGAGAGATACACAGGAGAAATCTTGTATGCGATTGTGTGAAGTAGAGATAATAGGGGAGTAGAGAAGGAGATCTTGTGAGGATCGGAGGTTGCGTGCCGGTAAGTACCGGGAGACGAGGTCACAGCTATATGGAGGAGACAGGTTGTGGATGGCTTTGTATGCCATGGTTAGGGTTTTGAACTGAAATCTCTGGTGGTTAATGGGAGCCAGTGAACTGATTGACAGAGGGGAGAGGCTGGGGACTGGTGGATTAGTCGGGCAGCAGAGTTTGGCATAGATTGGAAGAGTGCGAAAGTGTTAGAGGGGAGGCCACAGAGCAGGAGGTTGCAGTAGTCAAGGTGGGAGATGAGGGCATGGACTAGGGTTTTTGCAGATTCTTGGTTGAGGAATGTGCGGATCCAGGAAATATTTTTGAGTTAAAGTCGTCAGGAAGTGGAAAGGGCTTGGATATGTGGTTGGAAGGAGAGATCAGAGTCAAGGATTACCACCAAGGCAGCGAGCTTGTGGACTGGGGAGAGTGATCAGCCATTTACAATGGATAGGTCTGTCGGGGGGGGGGTGGGGAAGGGTTGAGTGAGGCGGGAAAAAGATTATGAATTCTTTTTTGTCCATATTAAGTTTTAGAAGTCTAGCGAGAGAAGGATGAAATAGCGGAAAGACATTGTAGGATTCTGGTTAGATATCTGGTAAAGAAAGATCAGTGTGTCATCAGCATAGAGGTGATACTGAAAGCCGTGAGATTCTATGAGCTGTCCCAGGCCGGAGGTGTAAATGGAGAAGAGCAGGGGTCCTAGCAGGGCCGGCGTCAGCACCCGGGCAAATGCCGGGGCCCTGAGCAGGCGGGGGGGCCCACTCGCCGTCTGGCACCCCCGCGCCCGTTAGCGGAGGAGAGCGGTGTCAGCGCCGCCACTGGGCACCCCCCACCCTCCCCCCCGCTTGCTCAGGTCCCCGGCAGCAGCTGGCACAATACTCACCTCTCCCGTGCCTCCGCTGCCGCAGCTCCGGGCTCCAGGGGGCGCCGGCGCTTCCTCTCACAGCAGCGCCGCTGAATGACGTCATCATTCAGCGGCCGGCTGTGGCAGAGAGCGCGGACGCTGGACAGGTGAGACGTGTGTGTGTGTGCGTCTCTGTGTGTGTATGTAGTGCGGTGCTTTGTGTGTATGTATGTGAGAGAGTGCTTGTGTGCTGTGGTGCTGTCGAGAGTGCTTGTGTGCTGTGGTGCTGTCTGTGTGTGATGGGCAGGCATTGCTGATAATGGGGAGGAGATGATGATAATGGGCAGGCATTGCTGATAATGGGGAGGCATTGATGATGGGGAGAAGATGATGATGGACAGGCATTGATGATGATGGGGAGGCGATAATGATGATGGGGAGGCGATGATGATGATGGGCAGGCATTGACGATAATGGGGAGGCATTGACGATAATGGGGAGGCATTGATGATGATGGGGAGGCGATAATGATGATGGGGAGGCGATAATGATGATGGGGAGGCGATAATGATGATGGGGAGGCGATAATGATGATGGGGAGGCGATGATGATGATGATGGGCAGGCATTGCTGATAATGGGGAGGCATTGATGATGATGGGGAGAAGATGATGATAATGGGCAGGCATTGATGATGGGGAGAAGATGATGATGATGATGGGCAGGCATTGATGATAATGGGGAGGCAATGATGATGGGGAGGCAATGATGATGATAAGGAGGCAATCATGATGATGGGGAGACAATCATGATGATAATGGGGAGTCTTTCCACAGCGCCCTTTCCTGAGCCGTAACAGTGCAGAACGCAGTACAGCGCAGAGGAGAGCTCCATATTTTGTATGGAGCATTATATGGGGACCAGTTTCCTGTATGGAGCATTATATGGGGACCAGTATCCTGTATGGAGCATTATATGGGGACCAGTATCCTGTATGGAGCATTATATTGGGTCCAGTATTCTGTATGGAGCATTATTTTGGGTCCAGTATTCTGTATGGAGCATTATATGGGGGGTGACATCCTGCATGGGGTATTATATGGGTGATGAGGGGGAGACACTGGTGCCCATAATATTGTATGGAGGACTGTACTGTCCAGTCCGTTCTGTGCGCTGTGAGGATTTGGCGGTTTTTGAGCTATTGTACAATTTACAATAGATATCACTCATGTAATGGAAGAAGTGAAGTATTTGGCATTGTACTGTACCCATATTTCTCTGCTGTATCTGTGCATCATGAATCGTGGTCTGTGTTAAAGGGGCCCACTGAGGCTCTTTCGCCCGGGGCCCATAAAAACCAGGAGCCGGCCCTGGGTCCTAGGACTGAAGATTGCAGGACACTGACAGATAGGAGGTGAGGAGGTAGTGTGCGAGTGGGAGACGCTGAATGTCCAGTCTGTTGTGTGACAAGATCCAAGATAGGGCCAAGTCTGTGATGCCATTTGTATGTACGTACAGGTGCTTCTCACAAAATTAGAATATCATCAAAAAGTTAATTTCAGCAGCAGAACGGAAGGAAAGGGGACACACTAGTCATACCTAGTGGGTAGGCGGAGCCCAGATGGGATAGACACCTCAGATTAAAAAAGCGTGTTGACCGGCCCCTCCAGCTCGGGCTCCTCCTACTCAGCTCTCCAGTTTTCAATTTGAGGTCAGAGAGGATAGTCGCTGCTGGAAGCAGCTCCTCAGAAGATTTTATTATTTTTTTATCGGACAAGAGACTTGGATCACCAAATGTGGTCTAGAGGTCTCAGGGGTCCCAGCGCTGCTGGACCCCAACCTCTCCCTTGGCGGATCTGTATTACCCTATATGGTGGTCCCTGCAGAACCCTGCCGGCCCGGGGGATGAGGATGGCTTCCCTGGCGGGGACGCAAACCGCGCTGCAGGGGTCACTGCGTTCCCCGTCCTGGGGGGGAAGCGATGGGCACGGGCCACAAATCCCTGGGGGTCCCTGTGGCGCTCGGCGGGGTGAGTACTCCACATTTTTATTAATGTGTGTGAGTGATTCAGCGACTGCTGCGGCAGCCGCTGCAACAGTGCATTTTGGTGACTGTTGTGTGTTTTTGTCCGCAGGTGGATGCCTGCAGGACGGGGAACGCGGGACCGGAGAATGGAGGAGTCCCGCGCTTTTTTTGAAGTCGGGGGGCGTGGCTTCACGCTTCCCGGGCAGGAAGCGCTCACTGAGCGCGAGATTCCTCTGCCTTTCTCTTCCGGCTGCCTCCTCAGCGCGGCGGCCAATACAGCGCTTCGGGCTCCCCCTCTCCGCTCCTCCCACACAAGAATAAGAAGAACAGCACCGCGAAGCTCTGTGAGTCGCTTCTGCCTATCAGGGCAGAAGCTTAAAAACTTCTCACCCCCGCAGCGCAGGGCACTTTTCCTGGTCTGGCACACTGAACGCCGCTAAGATCATGCAGAGGAAAGGATAGCGACGGCTGTTAAGTCGCATAAACTTCCATGAGATGCGCAAAATAGCGTTATATTTTAGCGATTTTTTTTCGTTTAGTGTGGCATACCTTGAGGACTGTTCTGTCTGCACCTGCCACCTCATAAGAGGCACCTGGGGCTCGCACATCCGTTACATTAATACAGGTTGTGGAGAGCTTGTAACTTTAACCCCTTATTAGGCGGTTAACCCTTAACGGTGGGACAGCTGGGGTAGCTCTCTCTTTAAGAGCTTAACCCTTCAGCGTTCGTTTGTTTTCTTTTGGAAAACCACACTGTTTCTAGTTACTGTCAGGTTTAACCTGCCATTGTTCTGGGTAAGACATGTCAGATCAGGACCCAGGTGCGGACCATTCCCGGCTCCGCTACAAGATCGGTCTCGCGTATCTGACACACAGACCTCGACCGCGTCAAGTGCAGCGGTCGGAGGCCCCAGTGATGTAAAGATGGAGGCTCTCACTCGTTCGATTAATAGCCTGTCTAACCTTATAGGTTATTGGGTGTCAGCCAAACCTTCTCATGGCAGGAAGCGACACAGGCCGGTGACTTCTTTCCATATAGCGACTCAGAGAGCTCTGATATGGAGGGTTCCCCTTTAAGTTCAGGGGGGATATCCGATTCGGATAAAGAGGATCGGCAAAGGCACTCTGCCTCTTTTTCGGGCCGTATAGAAGCTTTTATTGAAGCTATGAGGGAGGCGTTACAGTTACAGGAGGAAGTAACTGCTCGCCCTGGTAAGTCGGCCCGGATGTTTCAGGAGTCGCATAGGTCACTTTCGACTTTACCATCTCTGATTGAGCTTAATCAAGCAGTGGAGAAGGAGCGTCTGTGTCCAGACAAACGTTTTCAGGGGACACGTCTTTTTGAGTCACTGTATCCGTGTGCTACGGAATTGATTGATAATTGGATTCCTTCTCCTGAAGTGGATGTCCCTTTATCTCAGCTTAGCAAGTCTTCTTTACTTCCTGTTAAAGGGAAGGCGAGTCTGCAGGACCCGCTGGACAGAAAAACGGAGACGGCGGCAAAATCCATCTACGAGGCCGCGGGTCATGGTTTCAGAGCAGTGCTAGACTCCATGTGTGCTTATAAAGCTTCCCTGGTCTGGTTGGACCGTTTGCGGAGGAAATGTGAACCTCAGGTACCCGAGGTGGACGGACTGTTCGAATTGTTGGAGAGTGCAATTCAATATGGCCATGATGCAGGCCTGGATGTTGCATCACTGCTATCCAGGACACAATCCTCGGCGGTCACAGTCAGGAGAGCACTGTGGCTTAGACAGTGGACCGGTGATGCGGTTTCCAAGCAAGGTTTGCTATCATTAGCCTACAAGGGTGGTCAGCTATTTGGGTCTGACCTCACGGAGCTGATTGCCAAGGCAAAGGCAAAAGAAGCAGCTTTACCACAGCGAAGAACTGTGGCTTCTACGTCGAGCAGGCCTGGTACCAGTAGTGGTCGACGGTCCTTTCGGTCCAGGTGACGGTTCGGTCAGCCCTCTTGGGGGTCGGGTCGTCCCTCTTTTTCAGGAAAAAAGACCGCTCAGAAATCCCGCTCTTCCTGGAAACAAAGTTTCCGTCAAGACAAGAGGGAATCTGACAAAAAGCCCACTAAGACAGATTGACGCCAGGGTCCCGCTCGAGGGCTCTCGAGTGGGGGGTCGCCTGCTTCAATTCAAATTGACTTGGGTTTCCCGCGTCCCAGACACCTGGGTGACGCGGGTTGTGTCGGCAGGCTACTTCATAGAGTTTTCTTCTCGACCCCCGAACAGTTTTTGCCAATCTCGCATTCGTCAGAGCCCGAGCTATGTGCCGCTCTACTGCGAGAAGTTGACTTTCTTCTGCAGAAGGGTGTGGTGGTACCGGTTCCACCAGAGGACAGGGAAGAGGGTTTTATTCCAACCTCTTTGTGGTCCCCAAAAAGGAGGACAAATTTCGCCCCATCCTGGATCTCAAAAGATTGAATCGGCATGTCCACACCCGAAAGTTTCGCATGGAATCGCTTCGCTCCGTTGTGGCAGCCTTGTCGCAGAACGACTTTTTGGTGCCAATCGACATTTGCGACGCTTATTTGCACGTTCCAATCGGAAGGGCTCACCAACGTTACCTTCGTTTTGCCATAGGTCAGGACCATTACCAGTTTGTGGCTCTGCCATTCGGGTTGGCCTCAGCGGCCAGAGTTTTTACAAAAATTCTGGCGCCTCTCATGGCGATACTACGAAGACAGGGGGTCACGATTCTTCCCTACCTGGACGACCTTTTGATTGTGGCATCCTCAAAGGAGGAGGCGGTGACGGCTCGCAATCTATCCCTTCAGCTCCTGGAGGACTTCGGGTGGCTGGTCAATTGGGAGAAGTCGTCTCTGGAACCGTCACAATCAATTCTGTTTTTGGGGATGCATTTCGACACGGTACGAGCAGTGGTGTCCCTACCTCCAGACAAGCAAGCATGTCTCCTTCGACATGCACGGGTTATGAAGTCTTCAACAGCAATGTCCCTTCGAAGATGTATGCGCCTTCTGGGGTTGATGGTGGCTTCGATGGAGGCACTTCCGTTTGCCCAATTTCACTCCAGGGCTCTCCAAAGGTTCATTCTGAGCTGTTGGGATCGGTCGCAGGCCTCACTGGATTGCAGTGTTACCATCTCCCACAGGGTACGAGAGTCTCTAGGATGGTGGATACGTCCGAAAGAGTTATCACTGGGGAAGTCCTTCCTCCCTCCGAAGTGGTCGGTCATAACCACCGATGCCAGCCTGACAGGCTGGGGGGGTGTCTGGAACAATCTCTGGACTCAGGGAGTGTGGTCGGCGGAAGAGTCTGTCTTGCCGATCAACATCCTCGAATTGAGGGCGATTTTCCTTTGCCTCCAACACTGGACGGTCCTTTTAAGCGGTCTGCCTGTCCGGGTGCAGACAGACAATGCGACGGCGGTCACATATATCAATCACCAAGGCGGGACGAGGAGTTCCAGACTCATGGAGGAGGTATCTCGGATTCTGATATGGGCAGAATCCAGAGTTCCAGCCATCTCTGCTATCCACATTCCAGGAGTTCAGAATATCACGGCGGACTTTCTAAGTCGCGAGAAGATGGATCCCGGAGAATGGAGTCTTCATCCGGAAATTTTTGCACTGCTGTGCTCCCGTTGGGGAACTCCCCAAGTGGATCTGATGGCATCCAGATTCAATGCCAAGTTACCGACTTTCATGTCCAGGTACAAGGATCCGAAGGCTGTAGCGGTGGATGCTCTAGTGGCTCCGTTGGACCAATTCAAACTAATCTATGTGTTCCTGCCGATTTCTTTGCTTCCTCTGGTACTCCGTCGGATCAGACTGGAGAGGATCTCGGCTATATTGATAGCCCCAGATTGGCCAAGGAGAACGTGGTTCTCGACACTGGTGTCACTCCTGGCGGCACCGCCATTTCCACTTCCTCTTCTCCGGACCTGATAACCCAAGGGCCTGTTCGTCATCCGGACCTGAAGTCTCTGCGTTTGACGGCGTGGCTCTTGAGACCGAAATATTGAACCTTCAAGGTTTTTCAGCCGAAGTCATTGCCACTTTGCGGGCTGCCAGAGGTCCGGCTACTACTAGAATTTACCACAAGACTTGGGAAGCCTTCTTTTATTCGAACGTCCATGACAGCACTACAGAGAGAGGGGATCCGCCCCTTAGGAACAGGAAACCTACAGATATAAAAGGGCGGCACCTCTCCCACACATCAGTTGGTTTCCTGTTCCTAAAGGACGGGTTTCCTACAGATGAAGATCTTCAGGAGGACCCAGGCCGGCCGGTCGACCCAGGTAGCGGGGGAGGGAATCTCCTACCTCGGCCGGTGCGGAGCCCCTGGAAGCGCCACGGTGGGTCCGGGTAGGATTCCACGGCAGTGTGCGGAGCAGGTGGAGCAGTATCCAGTGGATCTCTGTCTCCCAGCCAGCGCCGGTAGGTAAGTATTCCCCCCCCTCTCCCTGGTCCCGATGCCTTCTCCCTGTCCTCTCCTGTGGTCCTGTCATGGTGGGGGCCTCTTGAGGGTGCAGCCGTGATTTTTAAAAAAAAAAAAAAAAAAATTTAAATTTGAATTTCCCGCCGCGTCACTGCTGTGAACGGCGCGGCGGGGGTTTTTTGAATTTCCCGCCGCGCGTCACTGTTATGGACGGCGCGGCGGGCGGTTTGAATTTCCCGATCAACGTCACGGCTATGGACGGCGCGGCGGGCGGTTTTGAATTTCCCGCCGCGCGTCACTGCTATGGACGGCGCGGCGGGGTTTTTGAAAATTCAGTCGTGCGCCGCTGTTGCAGCGGCGCGGCTGGGGTCGGGGGAGATCTCCGCTCGGAGGGGCGATGATGCGGGGGATTATGCTTACCTCCGTCGGTCCGTGCGAGCGGGGGAAAAAAAGGGGACGGAGTCTCCACCACCAGAACCGGAAGTGAGACGCCGGCGTTTTTGAAAATTTTGGCGGCTGCATCATCGGACGGCGCCTGCTGTGGGGACGGCGGGGAGGTGCAGGGTGGGGCGGGGAGTAGGATGGGGTGGACCCCTGGCCAGACCTGCTGATCCGGATATCCGGGGGAGGATATAAGGAGCCTAGGAAAGAAGTAAAGCGCTTCTGCCCCATTTTTTTACGATGGACACTGCAGAGGCTCCCTCGGTGCAACAGGAGAGCCAGCAGCAGCAGCAGACAGAGCGCTCCTCTTCAATGGCCAGGAGCACCAGCCGCAGAAGTTCCGCAGCTGGGAAAAAGCCCCTCCCCGTGATCCGGTACCTACTGCTGTACAATCTGGGTAAGAGATCGTCAGATTTAGAATACCCAGTAATACAGTTTTTTTCCCCATTTTGTCTGTTACTAGGGGAAGAAGTGTTCGGTGAAAAGCAAGCACAGGGAATGTGCCTTTTGCGCTTGCCCTCTGCCTGACGCTTGCCCTAAGAGGTTGTGCCAGCCGTGCATGCAGCAGACGATAGCGGAGGAGACTCCGGATTTCACCGAAAGCCTGAAGGAGATAATAAGAGCAGAGTTGAAAGCGTCCTCAAGACACGGAGAATTTTCCAGGCGTAGAAATGTACCAGTTTTATCTGATTCAGAGTCGCCTGCCGCCCATGATAGGGGTGAAGTTGTGTCAGGACCCTCCTCGCCTTCCTCTTCGGCTTCCTCCTCGTCTTCTACGGAAGACGCTACCCGTTTTTGTTTTCCCTTGGACCAGATGGACAAATTTGTCAAATCAGTTAGGTCCACCATGGGGGTAGAAGAGGAGAAACCAGAGCCCTCAGTACAGGATCTGATGTTTGGTGGTCTAGATCCAAAAAAACGGAGATCCTTTCCACTAAACAGTAGCATCCAAGGCCTTATAGACAGAGTGGAAGAAGCCTGAAAAAAGAGGCTCCTTACCCCAGCGTTTAAACGGAGATATCCCTTTGAAGATCCCCTGACGGGTAAATGGGATAAGGCCCGAAGCTGGATGCAGCAGTGGCGAAGGCTTCTAAAAAATCCTCCATCCCATTTGATGATATGGGGTCTTTGAAAGATCCACTAGACAGGAAGGCAGATTCCTTCTTGAAAGGCACATGGGAGATGTTGGCAGGTGCCCTGAGGCCGGCAGTTGCAGCCACTTGCGCAGCCAGGTCATTGATGGTCTGGCTAGACCAGTTAGCTTCCCAGTTAACAGATGGAACCTCCAGGGGGACAATTCGGAAGACCTTGCCAATAATTCAGAATGCGGCGGCTTTCCTGGCTGATTCCTCAGCGGACTCAGTAAGAATGGCTGCCAGAGCGGCAGGGCTGTCTAATGCAGCACGAAGGGCATTATGGCTGAAATGTTGGCCGGGCGATATTCAAGCCAGATCTCGCCTCTGTTCCATTCCGTGTGACGGCGAATATCTTTTTGGCCCGGTCCTGGACGAACTTTTAGAAAAGGCAGGGGACGACAAGAAAAAGTTTCCCAGTATATCAACTCCTTCCTATAAAAGACCTTTCAGCAGAAGGAGGTTCAGCTACCGAAGGTCGTCCAGGGAACGAGCCAAATGGGATGAAAAGAGGCGAAGAGGTACAGGGTTTATGTTTAGAGGTCCACCTAGGGAAACAAAAAAAACCTCGCAATGACTAGCGATGCCGGTAGGAGGCAGATTGAAGGCCTTCTACCCGGCCTGGTCGGAAATCTCAAACAGTAGCTGGATCCTTAACATCATAGCTACAGGGCTGCGGTTAGAATTCTCCTCGGTACCTTGGGATAACTTTAAAATTACCCCACTCAGATCATCCCCATCGGAGCAGGCCGCTCTAGAGTTGGAGGTTCAGGAGCTTTGCGCTAAGAATGTCTTAGTGGAGGTGCCAGAAGCAGAGCGGGGTAAGGGGTTTTACTCCCCTCTGTTTTTGATCCATAAACTGGATGGGTCTTTTAGAACAATTATTAATTTGAAAGCCCTCAATAAATTCCTGATTATTCACCCATTTAAAATGGAAACGGTCAGCTCAGCAATAAAGCTTCTGTTTGAAAATTGCTTTATGGTGGTGTTAGATCTGAAAGACGCTTATTACCACATACCGATCCATATGGAGCATCAGCGTTTCCTCAGAGTAGCAATCCAGATGGGGGAATCACTGCGACATTTTCAATTTAGCGCCCTTCCCTTTGGCTTGGCGGTTGCCCCACGAGTATTCACTAAGGTTATGTCGGAGGTCATGGCCCACTTACGTGAATCAAATATGCTTATAGTCCCCTACCTTGACGGCTTTCTTATTATAGGAAAGACGGCAGAGCATTGTCTAGAGCAACTGAAAAGAGCGATTTCTACCTTAGAGCGGCTGGGATGGCTAATAAATACCAAAAAGTCTCGTTTGAATCCGATGAGGGTTCAGCAATTTCTAGGGCTAATTCTGGATTCACAAAATCAGAACTGTAGTTTACCGTCAGACAAGTTAATTCGTTTACGGTACCAGGTCCTAAACGCTTCCAGTAACCCCTCCATGTCGCTTAGGAAGGCTATGTCTCTTTTGGGCTCCCTCTCGTCCTGCATTCCCGCGGTTCGGTGGGCCCAATTTCACACAAGGGCACTGCAAGCTGAGGTCTTGCTGTATCAAAATTTGCTAGGTGGTTACCTGGAAGGCCAGCTATCCTTGTCCCAGGCTGCTATAAGATCCCTGGATTGGTGGAAGAATGAGACAAACCTGTCTAAGGGGGTTCCCTGGGAATATAACATATCCCGAATAGTCACAACAGATGCTAGCCCCTCTGGGTGGGGGGCTCATATGGGGGACGTTATGGTTCAGGGCTCATGGGAGCAGGATCAAATTCAAATGTCTTCTAATATGAAGGAATTAGCAGCGGTAGAGCTAGCGATTAAAAAACTCCTTGTCTATCTACAGGGTCACCACGTTCGAGTGCTCTCCGACAATCGGGTCACAGTCGCATACATCAACCACCAGGGTGGTACTCGTTCCGGTCCTCTCATGGAAGTGGCAAGGCGCCTACTTCAGATAGCAGAACGACACTTTCTTTCTCTAACGGCTCTACATATAAGGGGAGAAGAAAATACCAAGGCGGACTTCTTAAGCCGCAATCTCCTGAGCCAAGGAGAGTGGTCATTAAAGACTTCCATCTTCGACCTAATTGTGCGGAAATGGGGTCTACCGGAAGTAGATCTCTTTGCTACCAAAAGCAACAGGAAAGTGAGACAGTTCTGCTCTCTGAATCCCAAAGAACGCCCTCTGGCAGTGGACGCTCTTCTATTACAGTGGGATTTCAATGTAGCCTACGCCTTCCCTCCCCTGTCCTTACTCCCCTAGTATTGAGGAAGGTCAGGAAGGACAGGGCAAGGATAATATTAATCGCTCCTTTTTGGCCCAGGAGGGCATGGTTTTCATGTCTCAGAAACATGTCGATAGCCGACCCGTGGGTCCTGCCGGACATTCCCGATCTGCTCTCCCAGGGTCCAGTCTACCATCCTCGAGTAGCGGGCCTCCACCTGACGGCGTGGATTTTGAACGGTCGCTGCTGACAGATAAGGGGTTTTCTGCTAATGTAATTAATACTCTCCTTAAAAGCAGAAAAGAGGTTACAACTAGGATCTACGCTAGGATTTGGAAGAAATTTCTTCAGAGCTCGGCGGTTGTAGCAGGGGACACAACACCGATAACCCAGATTCTAGAATTCCTACAAAAGGGTCTGGACTTAGGTCTTTCCACAAGCACCCTTAAGGTGCAAGTTTCAGCTTTGGGGGCACTCTTTAGTTGCAACATCGCAAATAATTACTGGGTCAGTAGATTCATTAAAGCTGCGGGTAGGTCGAGACCCATAGTGAAGGTGAGAATCATGCCATGGGACTTAAATCTTGTTCTCACTGCTTTAACAGAGCCCCCTTTTGAACCTATATCAGCAGCATCAATAAAAATTCTTTCCCTTAAGACCGCTTTCCTGGTAGCATTAACCTCGGCTAGGAGGGTAAGTGACATCCAGGCACTATCTAGACTATCTCCTTACACTCAGGTCCTGAATGACAGGATAATACTTAGACCGGATCCGGCATACCTACCTAAGGTGTCTTCCGCTTTCCACAGAACACAGGAAATTATTCTCCCTTCGTTCATCCCTAATCCATCTAATCAAAAAGAGATGAAACTTCATACTTTAGATGTTAGAAGATGTCTGCTGCAATATTTGGCAGTCACTGATCCCTGGAAACGGGACAATGCATTGTTTGTCTCTTTTCAAGGAATTAACAAAGGCCGTAGATTAACAAAGAGCTCATTGGCCAGATGGATTAGGGAAGCAATTTCTCTGGCATACACCTCGAGGGGCAAGCAGCCACCTGAGAGGCTAAGGGCGCATTCCACTCGAGCTGTGGCGACTTCATGGGCAGAAAGGGCAGAAGTCTCGATTGACCAGATATGTAAGGCAGCTACGTGGTCTTCTCCACACACGTTTTACACTCATTATAGATTAGATTTGGGTGCTTCCTCAGACCTTTCTTTCGGACTAAGGGTGCTGCAGGCAGTAGTCCCTCCCTAAGTAGTTATTACTCTCTGTAATTCTCTCTGTAGTGCTGTCATGGACGTTCGAATAAAGTCTAAGTTACTTACCGTTAACGGTATTTTTCGAAGTCCATGACAGCACCCTTACATTCCCACCCAGGTTTTATGTGCACTTCTTCCGCTTATGTAGTCCACATGTAATAAACAATTGATTAATGTTACTGTGTGATGCATGAAATTTTTTTGCTGTATACCATTTAACCTTGATGTCCTCTTATGCTCTGTAATCCAACTGATGTGTGGGAGAGGTGCCGCCCTTTTATATCTGTAGGTTTCCTGTTCCTAAGGGGCGGATCCCCTCTCTCTGTAGTGCTGTCATGGACTTCGAAAAATACCGTTAACGGTAAGTAACTTAGACTTTCGTGGTGTTCGGGTTCTTCAAGGAACCCGAGGATTTTTTCCATTCCCAATTTGTTGGCCTTCCTGCAATTTGGGCTGGACAAGGGTTTGGCAGTAAGCACCCTGAGGGGTCAGGTTTCTGCTCTGTCCTTGCTGTTCCGAAAGGCTATCGCCTCGCGTAGGGACGTGCGTTCCTTTTTCCGCGGAGTAATCCGCCAGTTTCCACCGCGGAGGGCGCCTGTGTCTCCTTGGCGTCTCAACCTTGTTTTGGAAGCTCTTCAGCATGAACCTTTTGAACCTATGGACTCTGTTAGTCTTTCTTTGCTCTCTTGGAAGGTTGCCTTCCTAGTGGCGGTCACCTCTTTGAGAAGGGTTTCTGAATTGGCGGCTCTTTCTTGCTCGCCTCCTTTCCTGGAGTTTCACCCGGATCTTGTAGTGCTTCGCACACGGGGCGACTTCCTACCTAAGGTGGTGTCGCAATTTCATGTCAACCAGGATATTGTGTTGCCCTCTCTTTGTCCAAAGCCAAGGAATGCGAAGGAACGGGCCTTGCACACATTGGATTTGGTGCGGGCTTTGAAGTTCTACTTGTCTGTTACCCAAGGTTTTCGGAAGTCAGACTCTGTGTTTGTGATTCCAGCAGGTCGTCGACGTGGTCAACGAGCTTCCAAGGATTCTATAGCTCGTTGGATTCGGTCGGCCATTTTGGAGGCTTACCGACTTAAGGGCGAACCTTGCCCGATTAAGGTTCGAGCTCACTCCACGAGGGCTGTGGGCTCATCGTGGGCTTTTCATCAAGGGGCCTCGGCAGCTCAACTCTGCCGGGCGGCGACCTGGCGCTCCGTCCACACTTTTACAAAATTTTATAAGGTGGACGTTAGTGCTTCCGCTGATGCAGCCTTGGGACGTAGGGTCTTACAGGCAGCGGTAGTTTAAAGTTCTCGTTAACTTGTGTTTTAGCGCTAGTTGCGCAGTTTCTTAGGTTGTTGGGTTCTGCCTTTTCTGGTTTTTTCCCACCCTGTATTTTTGGACTGCTTTGGGACGTCCCACTAGTTATGACTAGTGTGTCTCCTTTCCTTCCGTTCTGCTGCTGAAAGACGGATTTTGGTAAGAACTTACCTGTAAAATCCTTTTTCAGCGAAGGAAGGAAAGGAGACACGGCTCCCTCCCATGGCAGAAGTGTGTTGTTGTATTTACAGATGCGGCGTGACCTTTTCTCTGATAGCGATTATCTGGGCTGAGGTCGACGCGCTAAGGCTCTGTTCCAGCATTGCCAGCTCATCGCAGTGGTCAGGTCCAGTGAGTAGTACCTGGAACTGTGTGTTTTTTTTGCCTGAATGCATGCATAACCTGTATTCTTGTATTTTCAGCTGCAGATGAAGGAAGAGAGCCACAGTATTCATTACTGATGGGTAGGCGGAGCCCCAGATCAGGATGTTACCTCAGATCAAAAGAGTGATGACTGGCTGGCCCCTCCAGCTCGGGCTCCTCCTACTCAGCTCCAGTCTAAGATTTGAGGTCCAGAGGATGGTCGCTGCTAATGCAGCTCCTCAGAAGATTTTATTATTTTAATATTCGGACAGGAGACTTGGATCACTAGTTGGTCTAGAGGTCTCAGGGGTATCAGCGCTGCTGTACCCCAACCTCTCCCTTGGCGGATCTGTATTTACTCAAAGTCCCTGCAGAATCCTTGCCGGCCCTGGGGGATGAGGAGAGCTTCTCTGGCGGGAATGCAAACCACACGTGCGGTCACTGCGTTCTTCGCCCTGGGGGGAAGCATGGGCACTGCGCCAGAAACCCCTGAGGGTCCCTGTGGCGCCTTGGCTGGTGAGTACTCCACACAAATTTTAATAATAATTATGTGTGAGTGCTTTAGCGTCTGAATGCGCAGCGCTATTACTAATGTCAGTATGCTTCAGCGCTGCTGTGACAGCGCTACTACATGTAATGTCAGTATGCTTCAGCGCTACTGTGACAGCGTTACTACATGTAATGTCAGTATGCTTCAGCGCTGCTGTGACAGCGCTACTACATGTAATGTCAGTATGTTTCAGCGCTGCTGTGACAGCGCTACTACATGTAATGTCAGTATGCTTCAGCGCTGCTGTGACAGCGCTACTACATGTAATGTCAGTATGCTTCAACGCTGCTGTGACAGCGCTACTACATGTAATGTCAGTATGCTTCAGCGCTGCTGTGACAGCGCTACTACATGTAATGTCAGTATGCTTCAGCGCTGCTGTGACAGCGCTACTACATGAAGATGTGGTGATTTTTTGTCCGCAGGCAGATAGCTGCAGGACAGAGAGGGAGCAGGAGCGGGGAGAGTTCGCGCTCATTATTTGAGCTAGCAGGGGGCGTGGCCTATCTATCCCGGTCTTTTGAGCAGGAAGACGCGCGCTCTGGCTTTTCTCCTGCGACCCCCTCACTGTGGCGGCCATTACTCAGGCTCCTGGGCTCCTCGGACCGCTCCCCTCCTCATATAGACACCACGGCCAGCTGGGTGAGTGCGGATTCCTCACCCCGCAGCGCAGCGATCGCTATCCTGCAGCTGCAGTCTCATCAGAGACATAAAAATTGGCTGGGGCTCACAAATATATATATATTTTGGTGAGTTTGCAATATTAACCCCTTTGAGGGTTATTTCTACCTGCTAAATTTGCTGACTGAATACCGCTGGGGTAACTCTGCTTGGTGGAGCGTTAACCTTCAGCGTTTGAAAAAAAAAAAAAAAAAACCGCATAGTTTTTTGCTGGTATTACCGCTTTGACCTGCTCATACAGGCGAGACATGTCTGAACAGAGTTCAGATGCCGCGGATCACGTCCCAGTGCCATTGCGGCAATCAGATACGCAGACCTCCACAGCGTCTAGCGCTGCGGTCGACAGCGGTGGAAAATTGGATGATATCGCTCGATCGATTAATAACTTATCTGACCTTTTAGGTCAATATGTGTCTGCTAATTCCTCTCAGAGGAAGCGACGCAGGCCGTTACCGGCCTCTACACGGAGCGAGTCAGATGTATCTGATATTGGGCAGAGTTCCCCTTTAAATTCGGATGGAGAAATATCCGATTCAGATGCGGACGAGCCGCAGGGGCGTTCCTCTATGGCGAAGCGTACGGAGGCATTAATTGAAGCCATGAGAGATATACTACAGTTACCGGAGGAGGTAACTAGTCGTCCTGGTAAATCAGCACGCATTTTCCAGGAGTCCCGTGCTTCGCGCACAACATTGCCAGCTCTGGATGAGCTTAATGGTGTAATAGAGGAGGAACGTCTATGTCCAGATAAGCGTTTTCATGGAACGCATTTCTTTGATACACTTTATCCTTGCTCTACGGAGTTAAAGGCTAATTGGACTTCTGCTCCTGAAGTGGATGTGTCTTTGTCTCAGCTTAGTAAATCCTCTCTACTCCCTATTAAGGGAAAAGCGAGCTTACAGGAGCCTTTGGATAGAAAGGCAGAATTGGCGGCAAAAGCAAGCTATGAGGCTGCGGGTCATGGATTTCGAGCAGTGCTAGGATCCATGTGTGCTGCTAGAGCTTCTCTAAGCTGGTTGGCACGTCTGAAGACGGAGTTGCAAAATGAATCTCCGTTATCTGAGATACGGGAAACTTGTGAATGGTTAGAAACGGCAACCTGTTATATCTTTGATGCCGGTCTGGATACGGCATCTCTGCTGGCCAAAGCGCAAGCTTCAGCGGTCACAGTCAGAAGAGCTTTATGGCTCAGACAGTGGGCCGGGGACGCAGTTTCCAAACAAGGGTTGTTGGCCTTACCTTACAAGGGTGGCCATCTTTTTGGATCCGACCTCACAGAGCTGATTTCCAAGGCTAAGGCGAAGGAATCAGCATTACCACAGCGAAGGGCCATGGCCTCGGTGTCCAGTAAGCCTGGTGTTTATAGTGGTCGGCGGTCCTTTCGGGGCCGAGGACGATCTAGTCACTCCTCGTGGGGATCGGGTCGTCCTTCTTTCTCAGGAAAGAAATCCTCTCAGAAAACTCGTACTCCCTGGAAGCAGAGTTTCCGCCAGAACAAGCGGGAACTTGACAAGAAAACCGCAAAGTCGGATTGACGCCAGGGGTCCACTCGAGGATTCTCGAGTGGGGGGTCGCCTGCTTCTTTTCAAGGAGACTTGGATGGCTCGCGTTCCAGATTCCTGGGTAACGCGGATAGTGTCGGCAGGCTATTTCATAGAGTTTGCTTCTCAACCCCCAAATGTTTTTTGTCAATCTCGCGTTCCGTCGGAACCCGAGCTTGTTGTCGCTCTACAGCGAGAGGTCGAATCGCTACTACAAAAGGGTGTAGTGATACCGGTTCCGTCAGAGGACCGAAGGAAAGGTTTTTATTCCAACCTTTTTATAGTTCCCAAAAAGGAGAACAAATTTCGCCCGATTCTGGATCTCAAGCGATTGAACCGGCATGTCCATGCCCGGAAATTTCGCATGGAGTCGCTTCGTTCCGTTGTGGCAGCTCTGTCACAGAACGATTTTCTGGTGTCAATCGACATTCGCGACGCCTATTTGCATATTCCCATCGGAAAGGCTCATCAGCGCTTTCTTCGATTTGCCATAGGTCAGAATCATTACCAGTTCGTGGCTCTGCCGTTCGGCTTAGCCTCAGCGCCAAGGGTCTTTACAAAAATTCTGGCGCCCCTCATGGCACTCCTTCGAAGACAGGGGATTACGATTCTCCCTTATCTGGACGATCTTTTGATCGTGGCTTCCTCGGAGGAGGAGGCGTTGACGGCTCGGGATTTGTCTCTTCAGTTTCTGAAAGACTTCGGTTGGCTGGTCAATTGGGAGAAGTCGTCCCTGGAACCATCGAGGACAATTCTCTTTTTGGGAATGCATCTCGACACGTTTCGGTCGGTAGTTTCCCTACCACCAGACAAACAGTCATGTCTTCTTCGACATGTACAGATTATGACATCCTCAACGGCAATGTCCCTACGGAAGTGTATGCGTCTTCTGGGACTGATGGTGGCGTCCATGGAGGCAATTCCTTTTGCCCAGTTCCACTCCAGGACTCTTCAAAGGTTCATCTTGAGTCGATGGAATCAGTCGCAATCGCTGGATTGCAGTGTCACCATTTCTCGCGCGGTGCGGGATTCTCTAGAATGGTGGTTACGGCCAGGGGCATTCTCCCTGGGGAAGTCTTTCCTCCCTCTGAAGTGGTCAGTCATAACCACCGATGCCAGCCTGACGGGCTGGGGGGTGTTTGGAACAATCTCTGGATTCAGGGGGTATGGTCACCGGAAGAGTCTGTGCTTCCGATCAACATCCTGGAATTGAGGGCGATTTTCCTTTGCCTCCAACATTGGACGGTCCCTTTGAGCGGTCTGCCAGTCCGTGTGCAGACAGACAATGCGACGGCTGTCGCGTATATCAATCACCAAGGTGGGACAAGGAGTTCCAGACTCTTGGTAGAGGTGTCCCGAATTCTGATTTGGGCAGAGGCCAATGTACCAGCCATTTCGGCGATTCACATTCCAGGGGTTCAGAATATTACAGCGGACTTTCTCAGTCGCAGAAGGATGGATCCCGGGGAATGGAGCCTCCACCCGGAAGTCTTTGCACTACTGTGCTCTCGCTGGGGAACCCCCCAAGTGGATTTGATGGCATCCAGGTCCAATGCCAAGTTACCGACATTCATGTCCAGGTACAAGGACCCGAAGGCGGTGGCGGTGGATGCTCTAGTGGCTCAGTGGGATCAGTTCGAGCTGATCTATGTATTCCCGCCGATATCCTTACTTCCTCTAGTGCTGCGTCGGATCAGACTAGAGAGAATTCCAGCTATTCTGATAGCTCCAGACTGGCCAAGAAGGGTGTGGTTCTCGACAATAATGTCGCTGTTGGCGGCACCTCCGTTTCCACTCCCTCTTCAACCGGACTTGTTGACTCAGGGGCCCATTTGTCATCCGGACTTGATGTCCCTGCGTTTGACGGCGTGGCTCTTGAGACCGAAATCTTGACCCGTAGAGGTTTTTCAGCCGAGGTCATTGCTACCCTTCGTGCTGCAAGATGTCCGGCTACTTCTAGGATTTACCACAAAATTTGGGAAACCTTCTTTTCGTGGTGTTTGGGGTCTTCTCGGAACCCGAGAAAATTTTCCATTCCCAACCTGTTGGCTTTTCTGCAGCATGGGCTAGACAAGGGTTTGGCAGTTAGCACTCTGAAAGGTCAGATTTCTGCTCTGTCCTTATTGTTCCGGAGAACCATTGCTTCGAATAGAGACGTGCTCTCCTTTTTCCGAGGTATCTCTCGTAAGTTTCCGCCGCGGAAGGCACCCGTGTCTCCTTGGCGGCTCAACCTTGTTTTGGAGGCTCTTCAGCATAAACCTTTTGAACCTATGGTTTCTGCTAGCCTTTCTTTACTTTCTTGGAAGGTGGCTTTCCTTGTTGCAGTCACTTCCTTGAGGAGAGTTTCTGAATTGGCAGCTCTTTCTTGCTCGCCTCCTTTTCTGGAGTTTTTTCCGGATCGTGTAGTGCTTCGCACTCGGGGTGATTTTTTTGCCTAAAGTGGTGTCACAATTTCATGTTAACCAGGATATTGTGTTGCCTTCACTCTGTCCGGATCCGAAGAATACGAAAGAGCGAGATTTACACACATTGGATTTAGTGCGGGCCTTGAAGTTTTATCTATTTATTACTCAAGGTTTTCGTAAGACGGACTCCCTGTTTGTGGTTCCGGCAGGTCGTCGGCGTGGTCAACGAGCTTCCAAGGGTTCTATAGCTCGTTGGATCCGGTCAGCTATTTTGGAAGCTTACCGTCTTCGGGGTGAATCTTGCCCGATTAAGATTCGAGCCCATTCCACGAGAGCTGTGGCTTCATCGTGGGCTTTTCATCAAGGTGCTTCGGCAGTGCAGCTTTGCCGAGCGGCGACTTGGCGTTCTGTCCACACGTTTACAAGGTTTTATAAAGTGGACGTCAGTGCTTCCGCTGATGCAGCCCTCGGACGTAGGGTCCTGCAGGCAGCTGTAGTTTAAAGTTCTGGATGAACTTGTGTTTAGCGCTGGTTGCGCTTTGTTGTTAAGGTTGTTGGGTTTCTGCCTTTTGTTGGTTTTTTCCCACCCTTATTTTTGAACTGCTTTGGGACGTCCCATCAGTAATGAATACTGTGGCTCTCTTCCTTCATCTGCAGCTGAAACACGGATTTTGGTAAAGACTTACCTGTAAAATCCTTTTCAGCGAAGGAAGGAAGAGAGACACAGCACCCTCCCACGGCAGAAGTGTGTTGATGTTTTCAGATGCAGCGCGACCCTTATCTGATAGCGATTATCTGGGCTGAGGTCAGCGCGCTAAGGCTCTGTTCCAGCATCGCCAGCTCATCGCAGTAGTCAGGTTCCGTGAGTAGTACCTGGAACTCTGTGGTTTTTGGCTTTCTTTGCATGCATAACCTGTATCCTTGTGTTTTTTCTCTGAAGTTCCTTCAGAAGGGGTTATGTTGCTCCGCTGGTGATCTTGGCTCTTTTCCTAAAAGCTTTGATACGACTGGAGCTGAGTAGGAGGAGCCCGAGCTGGAGGGGCCAGCCAGTCATCACTCTTTTGATCTGAGGTAACATCCTGATCTGGGGCTCCGCCTACCCATCAGTAATGAATACTGTGTCTCTCTTCCTTCCTTCGCTGAAAAGGATTTTACAGGTAAGTCTTTACCAAAATCCGTGTTTTTGTCTCTGAAGTCCTTCAGAAGGGGTTATGTTGCTCCGCTGGTGATATTGCTCTTCCTTAAGCTTGTGTACAACTGGAGAGCTGAGTAGGAGGAGCCCGAGCTGGAGGGGCCGGTCAACACGCTTTTTTAATCTGAGGTGTCTATCCCATCTGGGCTCCGCCTACCCACTAGTTATGACTAGTGTGTCTCCTTTCCTTCCTTCGCTGAAAAGGATTTTACAGGTAAGTTCTTACCAAAATTCTGTCTTTATTTCAGTTCTTCAATTCAAAAAGTGAAACTCATATATTATATAGAGTCACTACAAACAGAGTGATGTCTTTCAAGAGTTTATTTCTGTTAATGTTGATGATTATGGCTTACAGCTAATAAAAACCCAAAAGTCATTATCTCAGTAAATTAGAATATTTTATAACACCAGCTTGACAAATGATTTTAAAATCTGAAAATGTTGGCCTACTGAAATGTATGATCAGTAAATGCACTCAGTACTTGGTCAGGGCTCTTTTGCATCAGTTACAGCATCAATGCAGTGTGGCATGGAGGCGATCAGCCTGTGGCACTGCTGAGGTGTTATGGAAGCCCAGGTAGCTTTGATATCAGCCTTCAGCTCGTCTGCATTGTTGGGTCTTGTGTCTCTCCTCTTCCTCTTGACAATACACCATAGATTCTCCGTGGGGTTAAGGTCAGGCGAGTTTGCTGGCCAATCAAGCACAGTGATACTGTTTGTAAACCAGGTATTGGTACTTCTGGCAGTGTGGACAGGTGCCAAATCCTGCTGGAGAATGAAATTTCCATCTCCTAAAAAGCTTGTCAGCAGAGGGAAGCATGAAGTGCTCTAAAGTTTCCTGGTAGATGGCTGCACTGACATTGGTCTCAATAACACACAGTGGACCTACACCAGCAGATGACATGACTTCCCAAACCATCACTGATTGTGGATACTTCACACTAGACCTCAGGCAGCTTGGATTGTGGCCTCTTCACTCTTCCTTCAGACTCTGGGACCTTGATTTCCAAATAAAGTACAACATTTACTTTAATCTGAAAACACCTTGGACCACAGAGCAACAGTCCAGTTCTTTTTCTCCTTGGCCCAGGTAAGACACTTCTGGCGTTGTCTATTGGTCATGAGTGGCTTGACACAAGGAATGCGACACCTGTAGCCCATGTCCTGGATACGTCTGTGTGTGGTGGCTCTTGAAACAATGAGTCCAGCAGGCGTCCACTTCTTGTGACTCTCTCCCCAAATTTTTGAATGGCCTTTTCTTAACAATCCTTTCAAGACTGTAGTTATCCCGGTTGCTTGTGCACCTTTATCTACCACACTTTTTCCTTCCACTCAACTTCCCATTAATATGCTTGGATACAGCACTCTGTGAACAGCCAGCTTCTTTACCAATGACCTTTTGTGTCTTACCCTCCTTGTAGAGTGTGTCAATGTCTGCCTTCTGGACATCTGTCAAGTCATCAGTCTTCCCCATGATTGTGGAGCCTACTGAAACAGACTAATGGACATTTTTAAATGATTAAGAAGCCTTTGCAGGTGTTTTTTGTTACTTATTCTAATTTACTGAGATAATGACTTTGGGGTTTTCATTGCCTGTAAGCCATAATCATCAACATTAGTAGAGATATAATGAGTTTCACTTCTTGTATTGAAGAACTGAAATTAACTTTTTGATATTCTAATTTTGTGGAGAAACACCTCTATGTATGTACATGTGTTTTTTTCCTATGTGTGATGACTGAGCATAGTTTAAGTGCTATGGTCTATGGCTCTATACGTTGTGCTGATTAGTGTGCATTGTCATTGTATAGGTTGGCAGGGAGCCACACAACCTCCAGGTTCTGCTGCAAAGGCTTCATCGTCAGGAGCTGCTGCTTATGTAGATGCTGTATGATGCGTGCCTGTATTTGCATGATATCCCTCTTGTAGCAAAAGTGAAGTCCTAAGGCTGCCGAGTGCATGAGGTCTTGATGTTAGTGTTGTAGGGTATTTTTGAAGCATTGCTTCTCTTACTACTCACTCCTGTGTACTTTGTACCTTGTCCATTTGTAAGTTGGGTATAATTTGTTTTCTTCCACTAGATGGCAGTATAGTATAAGATGTTTGCTGTGAGCGAGTAGCATTACCATCACTGAATGCTGAAGCTTGTCTTCCTGATGCCATGCTTATGAGTTACAAAATGGCTGTAAAGTATATTGACTTAATACATACAGCTTCCATTGTCCAAGGAAAATATAGCTGTGATCTGATCTGCACTTCAATTTTGCTCATGTTGAATTCTGTCATTTAAAAATAACTGTGAGGCTACTTGCATTTGTCTGTGACGTATCGTATATAACTCCAGTATATGTGACTGTTTGTTTTTCTCTTATAGACAAAACGTACCATCAAAGAATAAAGTCTACGATAGCCATGGGATCCTCTTATCAAATGGGATGGACCTGTGTGATTGTTTGGATGAGGACTGTATGGGCTGCTTCTACTCCTGCCGAAAATGCGGCTCCAACAAATGCGGCATAGAGTGCAGATGTGACCGCAAATGGCTTTATGAACAGATTGAGATAGAAGGAGGGGAAGTCATCCGAAATAAACATGTTTGATACAGAGCTCCCACTCGAAGTGTATGGCTAAAGACTCTTGGGGCTCATTCCGACGTCTGTGATGTTTCTCCTATACACGTCCAAGGTTCATCAGTGTTTTGTTCAGATCCTCATCAGTTTTTCCAATAAGCAGAAAAAAAATGGACATTTCTCAAGCTCCTGCTGTCAAGGTCTGTGAAAATCGGACTGCATACGGATGACATCTTAGTGCTGTCCGATTTTATTTATGTTTTGTAAATTTTTAAAACACTGCAATTCATATGTCTTAGCTTTATTGTAGTAAAATTGCAAAAAAAAAAAATAAAGTATCAAATTTTTACTTGTTTTGTGACTTTCTGACGTGGCAAAAAGTGTAATAAACTCTCTATATGTTTTGCCTCCGAAAGTCAAAAAATGTGATGTACCATTGGATCAGTATGTACCACAGCTTCCTTTTTCACTTTGATAAAATAGCTGTCCAGATTGGCTACTATTGGTCCTTTCACACAGGCACTTTGTCTCTGAGCGGAAAATGTATCCAGGCTACTCAATTCAATAACTCGTCTTTTCATACGCCAGGTGAAGTATGACACCGCAGTAATCACCTGGCTGCAGCGCCTTCATCTTCTGTAGGCCGGCGTCACACTTGCGAGAAACTTGCATGATTCTCGTGCGAGTCTCTCGCATCATCACCCAACACTGCCGCCTGTACTCGGACCAGAGCGTGCAGCTGCATAGAAATACATGTAGCCGCACGCTCCAGTCCAGGTGCCGGCAGCAGTGCTGGATGTTGATGCCTCGCAAATGTGAGACCGGCCGTAAACTGCATCTCTCCCATCTACAGTCCGCAACACGGCCCTGTTCAAATGACTAGAACCCCTTTTTTGGCATCTGCACTAGAATGGGTTAATAGGGGTGGTCATGCCCCTTCTTTCTAGTAATCTAACACTGCATTATTCAGCTCCCATCCCAGCCAAATGTGGACATTCCTGCACCCTGCCTTGCCACAGACACCATTCAGCACGCTCTTTGGCCAACCCATTCTGTGATGCCCTATTACACAAAAAAATTCTCTTTTGAAAACTTTCCAAATGGGGACATTGCACACCAGGTGAGGCTTTGGGTGCAATCCTCGATCCACTATAGCCATCCAATATGCACAAGAGGTCCAAGGCACAGCCAGATAAATTTCATAAAGCTTTGTTGTGTAGCACATCATTGCTACTCTTCAGCACACAGGCCTTTTTCTGGTTGGATGGTGACTTTAACGCTACAGATATTGACCTCCAAAAGATTTTACGGCTGCATTGCAGCAAATCCAAGCACTAATTTGTAAAAGCATAGCTTCTCGGAGGAGAGAATGCAGACAGTCCATTCAGCAATAAAATGAGATGTTCAGGTTTTGACCATATAGTCGCTGTTCCTGACTATCCCAGTAGAGGGCAGTATTGGGTAGTAGCTAAACAGTGGAGATATTAATGTGAACAGTGCGCCCCACAAAAGAGGATTTCACTAACCCCTGATACGTTTCAATTTGTAACAACATTTCATGTGGTAGAGCGAGCTACTGAGGGATCGTCTGTCTGGTAGAGCTCTCCTGAATAGCAGGGGAATCTATTTAACACAAACTTTCACTGAATCACAGTATAAAATGCTTTCCTTGTGGAGAGGTAAGATACAAATATTGCTGACCGGTGCAGAAATGAACCGCCGACTCCTGTATGAGCACCTTCTTATACATATTTGCCTTAAGAAAAAGAGAACATTTAAAAAGAGGTAGCTGAAGGTGAAAAAAAAAAAGTGATCTTTTATACACACTATTTCACCGCTGACCACAAGGGTGTTCTGTTGCACAGATGATCGTATCACCTGATTGAGCATTTTGTTCATCTGGTGCTTAACAGTCTGTTTACTATGACATTTCCTGAAACAAGTGTTTTTAACACTAGACCATATAATCTTCAGTGTAGATGCCTTAGTGACCAGGCCACATCTGACGTGTCCCTTTTATATGGAAAGAACTCTGGAATGTTTCAAAATCCCAGGGATTGAAATTTATTTTTTTTTTTTTTATGACCCATTAAACTGTGTGAATAGCAAATTTTAGGTCAAAGTGTGACCGGGGCCTAAATAAATGAAACACAATCAGTATTTGGTCAGTGTTTTACATCAGTATTTGTAATTAGTGTTGAGCGATACTGCTCGATATCTAAAAATATCGGATCGGAATGGTATCGCCGATATCACTAAATATCGGCGATATCCGATTCCGATACCGGAAGACCCATGTAAGTCTATGGGAACAAAATATCGCAACTAAAAAAACACTTTCTTTCCTTGTAAACACAAAATATACACATATATATATATATATATATATATATATATATATATTATAATATAATATAGATATATATATATATATATATATATATATATATATATATATATATATGTATTCTATGTGTCATTGTGACATATATATATATATAATATATATTATAGTTTATTCACTTCTACATAGTAAAATAGCCTCTGATTCAATTGCCGGGTAAAGCCGGCATTTGTGAAAAGACAGAAGCACCCGAGGGTCCAGTCGCCACAGAGATGTTGCATCGCACCCAGCGGTGTGACAACTTAGGGTGATTTCCACGGTCAGGAAACGCTGCGTGTTTGGCGCTGTGCGCTGGCGCAGCGCAAACACGCAGCGTCCAGATGTTACAGCATAGTGGAGGGATTTCAAAATCCCGTCTCCACTATGCGTACAATACGCAGGTGGCAAACCTGCGTAAACGGACATGCGCGCGTCTTTTCAGACCGCAGCATGTCCTCGCGTATTGCGGCGACGGTGCGTCGCCGCAACAGAATTAACACAGGCTATGTAGCCCTGCGCTCTTTCCGAGGTGTCCCGGAGGTGTCCTGAACACCTCGGGAAAGATCGGTGTCAGAAAGGGGGCGGGCTTAGACGGAGCGGAATTTCCGCCCGTCAAAAGCGCTATGGTCCGGACCGTGGAACCATACCCTTTACTCTCAGGTAAGGAGAAAACCCATTGACTCCAACCACTGCATTCAACAGTACACTATGCCAGTGAGTGTAGGCGGACCCAATGGATGGTCTAGCTCAGCTGGTTGAACAGGGTGTAGCTAGTTGGATGGGAGGGTTGAGGCACCCTTATGCTGCATGTCTTTGTAGTAAGAATTGTTTCCTTTCCTGCTTTCTTACTACGTCGCATATTTCACTCTGCTACATCACTCTGCACCATTTCTCTATCTCACATCTATCTGCCCTGGAAGGATACCGTCTTACCTGTACAAGACTTATCACCTAGCTGCACTACACCATCCCTGCCAGAGGACCTGCACAGCAGCGCTGGTCACCCTGACCAGGTACTACAGGTGGCGTCACTACAAACTACACAAACATTCTATCATCCCCTGGAAATATCCCACATTCCAGTGAGCGACCAGGGCACGGACATAGCTGTGCTACCCGTCACATCCCCCATAGAAGTCGACGGGCTTGGTGCCGAGTACCCCCAAAACCTGTGGCTCTGTGCGACTCAACTTTGGCATCACGAACAGGATTCAGAAGCTCGCTATAAGCGAGTCCTGTGTGCCTTAATTGAACTGTTTTTTTTGCTTGAGAATTGCAAAAATCATCATAGACTGTATTTGCCATTTTTCCGTCATATCTGCGCCACGAGGCACAGGTGAAGAATAAGGGCGTGCTCTCGTGGGCGTACACTCACTCCGTGCCGCGAAAACGATGTCCGCACACTCTAAATGTTACTGCAATGTAAGATCGTGCCCCACAGCTCTGGAGTTCCGCCTCCTCATCCTCCTCAGTGTGCGCTAACTAACACGAAGGTCCCGCCTCCCTACAAAAGATGGCGCCTCTCCTGATGCTAATGACACATGTGACTTGGCAGAGATGGCGAATGGACGTGAGCAGAAGTGGGAAGGGATGGAGGAGTCAGAGCTCTCCCCCCACGGAAGCGACCCGATCGCCACGGAGCCACCGTTTGGCACCCGGCCTGGAAACCCTCCTACGCTGGAAGAAGCGGAGGATACCCTGAGAGACCTGGCCCGGCACCGGGAGGAGGTCGCCAGGATGGAAGCGAGCTGGCGGGCCCTAAAACTACAATTGGAGCGGCGCCAATCCCTCTTACCCCCTGAAGTGTCTGTACCGGAAGGTGAGGCACCCGTTCCAGTAGAGGAGGCCGTGCGGGCATCCCAGCCCTTGCAATCTGAACCGGTTGCCAGTATCTCAGTGGAGGCACCCGTTCCAGTAGAGGAGGCCGTGCGGGCATCCCAGCCCTTGCAATCTGAACCGGTTGCCAGTATCACAGTGGAGGCACCCGTTCCTGCAGAAAACGCCGCACCAGCACCCCAGATCCCGCTGTCTGCCCCCGTCGCTGAGGCAGAAGAAGCGACACCCGTCCTCATGGAGGAGGCCGCGCAGGCACCAGAGCTCTACCTGCCTGTACCGGAGCCCCGACCGTCATCTGTTCCAGAGCCGGCTGCTTCCGCCACAGGTGAGCGCCGCCAGGACTGGCGGGCGCCAGGAGAGCTGCCGCAAACCGTACATCGTAAGCTGGCGTTTGATGGTGGAGACATGGAGATGCTGGTGGAGGAGAATTACAACCGGCGTCAGGAGGAAGAGTGGAGACGTCGGGAGCGGGAAGCAGAGCGACAAAGGGAGCAGCGAGAATCCCAAAAGCTTCGGCAACGTCACCTGGAGAAGGACCTGGCAGAGAAGGCACGTATGAGAAAGGATAAAAGTACGGTGAGGGAGCCGCGGCGTAAGGGTGCAGTACGGAACTTTAAGTTAAAAGGTGGTTGGGGCTTCATCCAGGAGCTTGGACTTTATTTAGAAGTTTTTGTAACCCGGCGGGACGTGGAGGCTCACCTCCCAGAAGGACACCCGGGGAGGGACCTGTTGCCAGGAGACTTGGTGACTTACACCCGACACTGGGGTTACAATGGATGGTACGCCCTAAATGTTACCAGGTGCGACCCCTACTCCCCAGAGTGTCAGGAAACTGACAGACCCTACGAGCCTTCAGCCTCCCCAACCAGGCCTCTGCACAAGTGCCCACCCCACGCCGTAAATCTCCCCAGCCTCCCTCAGTGGTCTCCTCAGCAGCCCCAGCTATGGACATGATAATGATAGCTGGCCCGTACCCGGCGCCTGTTAGGCCCCCTGGGGTTCGTTCAGTCCGGGACATAGGGGTCCAGACCCGGAGGGAGATGAAAGAGGTGGCCACACAGACCCAGATAGCGGGTCACAACGTCACTGTACAGGCCACACAACGTCATCAGGTCTGGGTGGACCCTCCTGTCACGGATGTTTGGCAAGCTCCAGAACAGTACCAGGTGGTACCTGTAAGAGGCCAGCCAAAGAAGTCTAAATAACCCGGACAGGGTCTCTGTATGTAAATAGTTAAATTATTGATGTACCCGGACGGGTGAATGTTCAGAAGAACAAGTTTATTGTTGCCTTAATATACCCAGGTTGGGTAATGGTGTTTCACTGTAATGAAAATGTTGAACTTTGAAGCCATGAACTGTACTGGCTCACAAACTTTTCTGTAAATAGTTGGCACTTCAGTGCTCCATCTTGGTTTTACAAAAAACTTTACTGTGCACTATTTTCAACTACCTCAGAAACTAAAAACCCGTTTGGTGTGGCCGAAAGTGAGGTCTGCTCAAGGAAAGTCTTGCAGCCCACCCAAGACCACAGTTGGAGGTTTGGAGCGGGTCCTCCACAAGCACAAGTAAAGGACACTGTGAAGTTACCCCGGTGGGGGTAGTCCTAAGAAGTCTCCACGAACTTCGGCACTAATGCTATTTGCACTTTTGTTGAATATGTATTTATTAACACACATGTATAACACATATCAAGGGTATGAACAGTAACAAAACATGTCACATAATATAAGCCATTTGCACTTTTGTAATGTTATTATTAAAAATTTTATTATGCAACGTTTAACTTGAAGTGTTTCCTGCTTTCTTACTACGTCGCATAGTCCACTCTGCTACATCACTTTGCACCATTGCTCTATCTCACATCTATCTGCCCTGGAAGGATAGCGTGTTACCTGTAGAAGACTTTTCACCTACCTGCACTACACCATCCCTTCCAGAGGACCTGCACAGCAGCGCTGGACACCCTGACCAGGTACTACAGGTGGCGTCATGACAAACTACACGAACATTCTATCATCCCCTGGAAATATCCCACATTCCAGTGATCGCCCAGGTCACGGACCGAGCTGTGCTACTCGTGACATCCCCCATAGAAGTCGACGTGATCGGTGCCGAGTACCCCCAAAACCCCTGTCTCTGTGCGACTCAACTTCCCTCACTGTGCTGGCACTTTACATTTACAATGCCTCTGGGTTTTTTTTTTGGGGGGTGGGGAACATTCAGACTTTTGCTATGGGGCCCCATGATTTATATGTACGCCCCTGCTGCTGAGGCATGGTATTTAAGGCTGTTAAGGAGCCAACATACATGGACCTTGCCAGCAGCGTCGGACTGGAGTACCTTGGGCCCACCAGAGAAAATATATTCTTGCGGCCCAACATCATACTTCCCAACCTTTGAATAAGGGAAAGAGGGACAAAGGCTGTGGCACGCTGTGCATGCTGCAGAAAATTTTAGGCCATGCCACGTTGCACCACAGACTGTCCAGGAGTTGGTGGATGCTTTAGTCCAGGTGTGGGAGGAGATCCCTCACGAGACCATCCGTCGCGCTCATCAGGAGCATGGCCAGAAGTTGTAGGGAGGTCATACAGCATACCTCCCAAATTTGGAAGACAGGAAAGAGGATTAAAGGCTGCGGCGAGTGTTGCGCGCCGCTGAAAATTTTAGGCCACGCCCCGACAACACCCATTTCACAGCTAATCACACCCATATCCTCGCCCCAAGCGTAACCATTTAGCACTGCTGATCACACTGACTGCTAATGAGGAAAAGAAAGAGCAGCGAGAGAGAAAGAACAAACAGAGAAAGAAAGAGAGGAAAGAAAGAAAAGAGAGAAAGAAAGAACAGAGAGCGAGAAGGAAAGAACAGAGAGCGAGAAAGAAAGACTAGAGAGAGAGCCATAGGCGTAGCTAGGGTTTTGGTTTAGTGGGGGCAAAACTTCTGAGTGGGCCCATCATCAGAGAACCTCAGCAAATGACCGCGCTGTTGGCCAAAATAATCTATATATAAAAAGACCACTATTGATATTACCGCCATATGGTCTGTGTTAAATAATACCAGTCCTACAGAACATATAATAGATTACAGCACAGGTACAGATAATGACTTACCGCTGATGTTCTTTCTAATGGAATTGTTCACTTTTCATGTCTTTTCCATCTGGCCCACACCGACATGACGACTTCTCCAGCCAGGACTCGACTGCACCCCCATTAAAAAAAAAAAATCACCTCCCGGCTCCTATGCTGCTCACTGCTCTCCCTCTCAGCGTCTGACAGAGGGGGATTATGGGAGAGAAGGAACGCTCGCTCCTTCTCTCTCCATGCGGTCAGCTTTATCAGCTGGATGCCGATACAGCTGACCCTCCGATGACGGGTGGGGGGCCCACTGCTGGCACCGGGCCCCCCCAACGCCTGTTCAGGCCCCATAGCTTCCGGGCGGCAGAGCAGGGAGAGCGATTCTCCCTGCTCTGCCGCAGAATGTAACTGTATCGTAGCTCCGGGTAGGCCCCCTCAGAGCACGGGCCCCGGGGCCACCGCCCCCTCTGCCCCGCGACCTATCCTTTCAAATCAGGGCCCACCACGCAGGAGCTGGGGCCCACCGTAGGTTTCTCCGGTGTCCCGGTGCCTCAGTCCGACCCTGCTTGCCAGCCTGATAATACCAGGCCACAGCAGTCTGCATATCTTGGCTGGTTAACAAAAATAGGGGATCCCCTCGAAAAAAAAATGGCGTGGGTCCCCCCTATTTTTGTTAACCAGCCAGATAAAGCAGACTGCTGAGGCCTGGTTTTTCAGGCTGGTAAGGATCCAATATCCATGGACCTTGCCAGCCTGATAATACCAGGCCACAGCAGTCTGCTTAGCTTGGCTGGTTAACAAAAATAGGGGATCCCCTCGAAAAAAAAACGGCGTAGGGGTCCCCTATTTTTGTTAACCAGCCAAGTAAAATGCAGACTGCTGCGGCCTGGTATTAAAAGACTGTCAAGGCCCATGGATTTTGGCCCTCAACAGCCTGATAATACCAGGCTACAGCAGCCCCACATTTGGCGCATCAAAAGATGTGCCAATTGTGGCACTTTACCCGGCTCTTCCCACTGCCCTGTAGCGGTGGCAAGTGGGGTAATAAGGGGTTAATGTCACCGTTGATTGCACGGTGAGAATAAGCCCGGTTAATAATGGAGAGGTGTCAATAAGACACCGATCCATTATTAATCCTAAAGTTTTTAAATGTATAAAAAAAAAGACACAGCAAGAAAAAAGTATTTTAATGAAATAAAAGAGACAACACAGTTTTCATTAATTTTATTATACACTCATTCCTGCGACGCCATCGATCTCCTGTAAAAAAAGAAAACAAAAAAACCAACAGTATACCACCTGTCCGACGCAGTCCATAGTAACGACAGTCCCACGACGATCCAGCTCTGCTACATCGCAATGACAGGCAGAGCCTGTCATCTCGACGCAGCACAGCTGATTACCTGCTTCCCCGGCGGTGACGTCATCGGACTGACTGCTTTACGGCCGGGATTACCCAGCAGTCACTGCAGTTATCGCGAGAAACTGCATGTGACCGCCGGGGAAAGATGATGGCGGCCATCAAGCAGTCCAGCCCGTGACCACCGGAGATCTTCTGCCAGGTAAGTGCCGCTGACTCCTGACAGACCCGACCGACGGACACTGACAGTGACAGTGACAAATCCGATTCCGGTATCCGATAAGACGAAAATATCGGAACTAAGTATCGAAAGTCCGATAGAGCTAATATCGGCCGATACCCGATACTTGCGGTATCGTATTGCTCAACACTATTTGTAATCCAAAACCAGGAGTGGAACAATCGGAGGAAAAGTACGGTATACTAGAAACACGTCACCACTTCTGCACCTTTTACTTCATTAGGATGTGAGTTTTAAAATTTTAGTTGCATTTGTTTATCAAGGAAATTAAAAAACACTTTTTTTTATTTTTTAAGGAACCTCTACACATTTGAAGTGACATTAGGTGACCAATATATTGGAAACCCCCAAAAGTGACACAATTTTAAAAACCACACCACTCAGCATGATCATAACTGCTGTCGGGTAGTTTATTAACCCTTCTAGAAATTAACTCATAAGGGTTGAGCATTCCGATACCGCAAGTATCGGGTATCGGCCGATATTGGCTGTATCGGAATTCCGATTCCGAGTTCCGATATTTTCGTCATATCGGATACCGGAATCGGAATGTCACTGTCAGTGTCCGTCGGTCGGGTCTGTCAGGAGTCAGCGGCACTTACCCGGCAAAAGATCTCCGGCGGTCACATCCCGGGCTGCTTAATGGCCGCCATCCTCTTCTCCCCGGCGGTCACATGCAGTATCTCGCGATAACTGCAGTGACTGCTGGGTAATCGCGGCCGTAAAGCAGTCCGATGACGTCACCGCCGGGGAAGCTGGTAAGCAGCTGTGCTGCGCCGGGATGTCAGGCTCTGCCTGTCATTCCGATGTAGCAGAGCTGGATCGTCGTGGGACAATCGTTACTATGGACTGCGTCGGACAGGTGGTATACTGTTGGTTTGTTTTTTTTATTTTTTTACAGGAGATCGATGGCGTCGCAGGAATGAGAGAGTAATAAAAAAAATGAAAACTGTGTTGTCTCTTTTATTTCATTAAAATACTTTTTTCTTGCTGTGTCTTTTTTTTAAACATTTAAAAACTTTGGGATTAATAATGGATCGGTGTCTTATTGACACCTCTCCATTATTAACCGGGCTTATTGTCACCGTGCAATCAACGGTGACAATAACCCCTTATTACCCCGCTTGCCACCGCTACAGGGCAAGTGGGAAGAGACGGGTAAAGTGCCACAATTGGCACATCTTTTGATGCGCCAAATGTGGGGCTGCTGTAGCCTGGTATTATCAGGCTGTTGAGGGCCAAAATCCATGGGCCTTGACAGTCTTTTAATACCAGGCCGCAGCAGTCTGCATTTTACTTGGCTGGTTAACAAAAATAGGGGGGATCCCCACGCCGTTTTTTTTTCGAGGGGATCCCCTATTTTTGTTAACCAGCCAAGCTAAGCAGACTGCTGTGGCCTGGTATTATCAGGCTTGCAAGGTCCATGGATATTGGATCCTTACCAGCCTGAAAAACCAGGCCTCAGCGGTCTGCTTCATCTGGCTGGTTAACAAAAATAGGGGGGACCCCACGCCATTTTTTTTTCGAGGGGATCCCCTATTTTTGTTAATCAGCCAAGATATGCAGACTGCTGTGGCCTGGTATTATCAGGCTGGCAAGGTCCATGGATCTTGGCTCCTTAACAGCCTGAAAATCCAGGCCTCAGCGGTCTGCTTTATCTGGCTGGTTAACAAAAATAGGGGGGACCCCACGCCATTTTTTTTTCGAGGGGATCCCCTATTTTTGTTAATCAGCCAAGATATGCAGACTGCTGTGGCCTGGTATTATCAGGCTGGCAAGGTCCATGGATCTTGGCTCCTTAACAGCCTGAAAATCCAGGCCTCAGCGGTCTGCTTCATCTGGCTGGTTAACAAAAATAGGGGGGACCCCACGCCATTTTTTTTTCGAAGGGAACCCCTATTTTTGTTAATCAGTTCCCTCTGACGTCACTGATGGTGTCCCTGGCTGACCTGAAGTGAAAGTGGAAAGCAATCAATTAAGCTTTCCACTTCCTCTCCTGTCAGCCAGGAGAGGAACTCATTCATTTGGGGGTTTACTGTGAGGCTGCAGCATTAGCTGCGGTCCCTGCAGTAAACATTAACCCTTTCTGAAGGATTACACCGTGGGACCTGACTGTGCATCGGATTGGTAAGAATAATTTTGCTTTATTATTTTATTTTTATTACAGGAAATGGTTTTAGCAGGTAAATAAAATATGGTCAAAAACTGTGTGATTATTTCATTAAACTTCTTTTTTATTAAAGTGTGTGTGTTTGATTTTTCTTTCATACAATAGGATTAATAATTGATAGTTGTCTAATTGACAGCTCTCAATTATTAACCTGGCTTAAAGTGACCTTTCAATTGCAAGGTCATTTTAACCCCTTATTAACCCATTCGCCACCGCTACAGGGCAATGGGAATAGACGGGCAAAGTGCCAGAAAGGGCAAATCTAATTAGAGGTTTGCCCTTTCTGGGTGTCTGGGGGCAGATGTTAGTAGCCAGGGGGGGGGCCAAAAATAATGGTCCCTCTCTGGGCTATTATTTTCTGCCCCCACTCACTGGCTTTGTCTGTCTGGTTGCGAAAATAGGGCGGGAGCCCACGCATTTTTTTTCAGCAATTTTACACCTCATATATATATATATATACATGTCATTGAGTTTGTGACACACATATATATATATATATATATATATATATTATAGTTCATACACTTCTACATAGTATAATAGCCGCTAATTCAATTGCCGGCTTTTGTGAAAATGCAGAACCCGACATGAAATGACACTTGGTGTACATAGGGTTAACCATGTCCTTTGCTATCTGATTTGCACAAACAATTAAATCAGTCTATGTGTGCAAAATTTCACACCTGTAGGGGTTAATTAAAGGTGTAAATTCGTAGCAAAAAAGTCAGTTTTTTTTTACAACGAATTTACACCTTTAATTAACCCTACAGGTGTGAAATTTTGCACACATAGACTGATTTAATTGTTTGTGCAAATCAGATAGCAAAGGACATGAAAAGACATGGTTAACCCTATGTACACCAAGTGTCATTTCATGTCGGGTGACCCGACATGAAATGACACTTGGTGTACATAAGGTTAACCATGTCTTTTCATGTCCTTTGCTATCTGATTTGCACAAACAATTAAGTCAGTCTATGTGTGCAAAATTTCACACCTGTAGGGGTTAATTAAAGGTGTAAATTCGTAGCAAAAAGTCCGTTTTTTTTACAACGAATTTACACCTTTAATTAACCCCTACAGGTGTGAAATTTTGCAAACATAGACTGATGTAATTGTTTGTGCAAATCAGATAGCAAACGACATGAAAATACATGGTTAACCCTATGTACACCAAGTGTCATTTCATGTCGGGTGCTTCTGTCTTTTCACTGAAGCCGGCTTTACCCGGCAATTGAATCAGAGGATATTTTACTATGTAGAAGTGTATAAACTATACATATATGTATATATATATATGTCACAATGACATGTATATATATATATATGTATTCTATGTGTGTATATTTAGTGTTTACAAGGAAAGAATGGGGTTTTTTTAGTTCTGATATTTTGTTCCCATAGACTTACATGGGACTTCCGGTATCGGTATTGGGTATCGCCGATATTTTAATGGTATCGGCGATACTTAGGGATATAGGAAAGTATCGCTCAACTCTATAACTCATGGTGGAGTGGCCACTAAATACCACTGAAATGTTACTAAGTAGTGATGAGCGAACATGCTCGTGTGGTAAGTCTTTGCCGTGCTTGAAAAATATGTTCGAGGCCCCGCACCCGTTCAACCACAACACATGCAGGGATTTGCTAACAAACAGGCAATCACTGCATGTTGTGGCTGTCGAACAGCCGTGAGACATGCAGCCAGGGGGCCTCCAATATTTTTCGAGCACACCGAAAACACTTGGCACATGAGCATGCTGGGATAACACACTATATGTCGATGTGGTTAAAGATGGAGCCCCCATGTTACCCTAACCATCTAGATGCTGTTGTCACTATTCACAGCAGCATCTAAGGTAGTGTTTCTCAACTCCAGTCCTCAGGAGCCACCAACAGGTCATGTTTTCAGGATTTCCTTAGTATTGAACAGGTGATAATTTTATCACCTGCTCAAGCAATAATTCCATCAACTTTGCAATACTAAGGAAATCCTGAAAACATGACCTGTTGGTGGCTCCTGAGGACTGGAGTTGAGAAACACTGATCTAAGGGGTTAAATGGCCACAGTCTGTGCCAACACTGATCGTGACTGATACAGCATAGTGTTGGCTATTTTGCTCCACTGCTGTGTTTTCATCATCGGCTGATACTGTTCTCTTATCTCAGGACAGTAAAGAGATGTATTGGTGGTCACTAAGGGGTTAAGGAAGAGAATTTCTGATAATTCATTCTTCTGAATATTCACCAGAACCAACAGTGACTAAATGTTCCATGAATTATTTCCATTTTGGCTGATATTGTAAAGAGTCAGGCTCTGCACGGATGAGCACCGACAGGACAGACACCTGATCCAAAACAATCGCTCAGGTATTCAGGCGACACAGATCGGATTGTGATGTTTGGACTGCCCTGCCGTTCTCCCCCCCAGAGTGAGACGGCTCCATATATTTCTATGTCACCATTCTCTGGTTGGGAGAGCTGCTGGCCAGTCCGAGCATTGCAATCTGATCTCTGTCCGATTTGTATGGCTGTCTGTCTGCGCTCTTATAAGCACTATTAAAATCAATGGCTATTCACTATCCTTGTGCTCCCTCCACAGCACCACCTGTTCATTTACACCATCTCCCCTATGGTAGCATATCCTTGTCTTCACTCCTCTCTGCTCCCTACTATAGGCTCCTGTCTCAAGCTTGAACATCTCCTTTTCAGATTACCCAAAAATGAGCTGATTGCAAGAGTTCTGCTGCTTGGACTACCATAAGAAGATGGAGGCTGAACATCCACATTAGTGAACTACACAGCTGAAGCATGACTGTAATATAGCTAATAGATAAGTGCCCCTCGTGACGTACAGATTCTGGAACAGGGTTTGTGTAAACCAAAAAGGCCAATTTGTAAATGCTCATTCATATATATAGAGAATCAAATACCCAACAAAAATATATGAAAAACGGAGCCAATTTATAGAAAAATGCAAAAACAATTTTATTAGATTACAAAACAGTTTTAAAAAAAAGACAAAATAACAGTCATTATACGCAATAGTAGTAACAAAGGAGAAGGCAAAACAACCTAGATACCGTTACTCAGAAAAATGAATGCAAAAAGTCATAAATCACATAATGCTCAGTATAATATCAAAAAATATATAGGCATGACGATGCCGTGATATGAATATATAGAACTGTCCATCAATGAAAAGATAAATAGAAAAACTATATCTATAAATATAAACAAATAAAGTGTACAGTGCACATTATATAGAAATTATAAATATAATATTTTATTTATCCTATCAATATAAAGATTATCAAAGGGTGCATAATGCAAAATAATGATGAATTGAGTGCTCAAAAATGAACAATAAAGGTGCAAAAATTACACTAAATACTATGAAGGCGGACAGTCCCAATATGCTACCACAGCATCCCATAGACACATATCCAATATGGAGACAAATGTAAGGAGGTAGAAAGCCTATAACAGCAGTCAAAAAATATGAATGTATATATACACTTATATATTGGGGACGCGGCAGAAATCCTATATCCTATAAGTCAGTATCAACATATATCAAGATAAAGCGTATATAAGATACCATAAATCAATGCATAGGGTGAGTATAGCAATCAACTGCACATATGCAGATGAACCCAAAGTTGCTAAATGCTAAATGCTATGAACCCATATATATTGCAGAAAAAGGTTATGTATATACATGTGCTGCTCTAATTGTTAGCGGGCTGGTTATATATATATGTGCAAATATTGCTGGATGACATTGCTGAAGGCAAAAAATATCATATATATTATCCCCATAGAAATGAGTATGTGTCTCAGAGAAATGCATATGCTGCTATTATGCTATTGCCATGGTTGAAGGCTACAACCCCAAACATAGTGGAGGAAAATCCTTCCTATGTGGCCATAAATGCCATGGCACTATGTTAAGTCTGCAGCAAGTATAAGCAGTAGACAGAGATGTATACAGAGCATTCAAAACTTACTGAGTAGCGGGCAGGATATTATACTGAGCATTATGTGATTTATTACCTTTTTGCATTCATTTTTCTGAGTAACGGTATCTAGGTTGTTTTGCCTTCTCCTTTGTTACTACTATTGTGTATAATGATTGTTATTTTGTCTTTTTTAAAACTGTTTTGTAATCTAATAAAATTGTTTTTGCATTTTTCTATAAATTGGCTCCGTTTTTCATATATTTTTGTTGGATTTTTAGGGTTTGTGTAAAGTGTACAGACCCCTTAAGAATAAATTGATGCCATTTCCAGTTTCTGATTTAAAAATATTGTACTGCGTTAGGGGGGAGTTGTAGGGTGGCATGGCCGTGACAGACGGAAACGGTCCATATAAAGGAAACAACCAAGACTTGACCGGCTAGGCGCTAACTAGTACACCATACCACTGACTCCCTACCAGGAATGTGTGTGGGACTTTGCTCTCCAGCAATTCTACAGTTAGCATCCTTCTCAGAAACATCATGTCACTCCAGAGGCCTTGTCTCCTTTTACTGAAGCTTTTCTTCAGCCATTTGTGTCTGTAATGAGACAACCGCCATCAGCTGAGCTGCCTCAGCACTATCCGTACTGGAGTGGGAGTGATGAGCCCCACTGCCAAATCCCCCTCATCACTCCAATAAAACCGGCCCAGAACTACCATGAATATAAAGGCTCAGCACCTAAGCTGCTGCTCCACCAGTTCTTCCTGACTTTTAGTATCTCGCCCAGCTTACCTTTCTGGGAGAGATGTACACCCCATCCAGTATCCTCCATCATCCTCCCTGTCAGTTACCATGTAAGATAGGCAGCGGTGAGGACTCTGCTTGACCTGACTAAGGAGATTTAAGTCGCAGCTTGCTTTTGAGCAATAATATGCAGCTGGGGGACAGTCATCTTCTGAAACTGGAAAACCCCTTTTAATGGGTAGATGGGCTTTTTATTATTGCAGAAATGGCGATTATAATCTAGATATAGGCTTAAAGTGGTTGCCTGGGATTAAACTAAAGGCCCACATCATGAAGATGGTTTCCTGGGTCAAACACCCTCCAACTCAAAGTTGGGCACAAATGTTGTGACATGGCATTTTTACACCAGTCTCAGTTCTACCAAAAGGTATGGAACTTAGTGTAGCTATGCCAGCATGACTAATGAATCAAAATGTTAGCCACTGTAATGCTATACACTTGACAAGAAATGCGCTCTAGTACCTGAGCGTAATATTTCTGGTGGAGGCGCACACCGGTTGTAAGAAGCGCTAAATTCATTAAGGGTATGTGCACACGTTGCGGATTTGCCTGTGGAATTTTCTGCTCAGATTCTTACTCTCTTGGCAGAAAACACAGGTAAAAATCCACGCGGATTTGATGCGTTTTTCATGCGGATCTGTATGCGTTTTTGTAAGCTAAATAAAGATCTATTATTTAACAAAAAATAAATTGTGATGTCATTTCTTTGTCCAACCTCTTTTACATACTCCAGTGAATACCACATCATCACATACCATATTCACATATAATGTTTACACACACAAAACAAATATAAGTGAATATCTATAGATAGATATATATCGATAGATAGATCAATAGATAGATGGAAAAAATCTGCATTAGGCCGGGGTCACACTTGCTAGAAACTCGCACCTCAATACCGGCACTCGGAACGGAGCATTCAGATGCATAGAAATACATGCAGCCGCAGACTCCAGTCCCGAGTGCTGGCGGCAGTGCCTGGTATTCAGGTGCGAGTTTCTCGCAAGTGTGACCCCGGCCTTAAACGCAATATCTGTTTAATTTAAAAAAAGGAAAACAATTTTGCTAGGGCTCCCACGCAGTTTTCCAAACCAGAGAGGGAAAGCCAGCGACAGGGGCAGCTGTTTATAGCCTGGGCGTAATACCCATTGATCTCCCAGGCTATTAATATCAGCTCACAGCTGTATAATTAGCCTTTACTGGCTATTAAATGATGTGGAGTCCTCCCCATATAATTAATAGCCAGAAAAGGCTGCGGGATGATATTTATAGCCTAGGTAGGGGCCATGGATATTGGCCCCCCCTTGCTACAAATACCAGCTCTCAGCTGCCCCAGAAATGGCGCATCTCTAAGATGCGCCATTCCGGCACTTAGCCTCTCTCTTCCCACTGCCCTGTAGCAGTGGCATATGGAGTAATAGTTGTGGGGTTGATGTCACCTTTGTATTGTAATGTGACCTCAAGCCCGTCTTAGTAATGAGAGGTATCAATAAGACACCTCTCCATTACTAATCCTATAGTTATTAAGGGATTAAATAAAGACACAGCCAGAAAAAAAGCATTTTAATTAAATAAAACAACAGTTACCCATCTTTATTGTACTCCTAATTCCTGCGACGCCCTCGATCACCTGTAATAAAAATAAAATAATAAACCAACACAAATACTCCCTGTTCCGACATAATCCATTTAATAACGAGTGTCCCACGACCTTCTCCCGTGGAGAACTGTCACATCAGGAGATGTGACCGCTCTACAGGGCCTCCAATGACACACACTGCGGGAGTATTATCTCCAGTCAGTATGTCATCGGCGTTTGTGGTTTCACTTTACGGCACTACCGCTGCATGAGAATTTTCCCACGCAGCAGTGCCGCAAGTGACGGAACGAACTCCGGTGACTTCTTGGCGGCAGAGGGATACACAGCAGGAGGATCACCTCTGGTCACTGTACACCGGCACCAGTGGGTTGTATCTGGTATTGCAGCTCTGCCCCATTTAAACTAATAGTATACCTTATTAACCTCATGTGAGGACTTGTTTTTTTTTTCATAACAAGTTGTACTTTTGAATGACACAATTGATTTTACCATATGTACTAGAAAACGGGAAAAAAATTCCAAGTGTGGTGAAATTGGAAAAAAACTGCAATTCCACAGTTGTTTTTGTTTTTTTTTTATTTACCATGTTCACTAAATATTAATACTTACCTGCCATTATGATTTTCCAGGTCATTACGAGTTTGCAGATACAAAACATGTACACGTGTGGTCAAAATTGTTGGTACCCCTCGTTTAATGACAGAAAAACCCACAATGGTCACAGAAATAACTTGAATCTGACAAAAGTAATAATAAATCAAAAATCTATGAAAATGAACAAATGAAATTCAGACATTGCTTTTCAACCATGCTTCCACAGAATTAAAAAAAAGTAAAACTCATTAAATAGGCCTGAAAAATATTTAGACTTGAGAGTCCTCAGTGGTTGATACCTTTTAATGGCTAACTGAAAAGATGGTAACAAATTGCAAGCTTTCGAGACTACTCAGGTCTCTTCATCAGGCATAGACTAATACAACATCTGAAGAATCACATATTTATACACAAAATAGCACAGAAAAAATGCAATAGGTAGGACAAGTGACATGAAGCAGAACTGTCATTATGGCAGAGGGATTAACATAAATATGACTAGTTCATAGATAAGGAGTGAAGGTTTTATTACCCTCTGATTGGGGTCTGTACATCTAATCACAGGTGTCTACAATCTTGGAATCACTGATTGGGCCTGTATAGAGGGCTACAGATACTCACTGTGCTGTTTGGTGACATGGTGTGTATCACACTCAACATGGATCAGAGGAACCGAAGGAAAGAGTTGTCTCAGGAGATTAGAAAGCTCCATGGGACTGTAGCCAAGACCTGTACATCTATAATGACCACTGACAGGATAAAGATCCCCAACTCCCATCAGGACTACAAGATACCAGGTACTTTCAGCTGCATCACATCTAATGTGGTGTACCTAATTATATCTACTAAATGTCCAACTGGGGGTCTGTATGTGGGGGAGACCGGGCAAAAACTGAGAACAAGGATGAATTCTCATCGCCACACGATAAGAGAAAAAAGAATGGATTTACCTGTGGCCAAACACTTTTGTATGCCCGGTCATAGCATGACAGATATGGAATTACTTGTATTAAAATCTAACTTCAAATCTGAGAAGGATAGAAAAGTCTGGGAATATAAACTTATGATGACCTTTGACACTCTTAGTGCTGGGATGAATATATCCCAGAGTTTTATGTCGTTCTACAACAATTAAGGAATCTGCCTCCCTGACCTTTTAGGGTCATCACAACACAATACCAGACCCCAATCAGAGGGTAATAAAACCTTCACTCCTTATCTATGAACTAGTCATATTTATGTTAATCCCTCTGCCATAATGACAGTTCTGCTTCATGTCACTTGTCCTACCTATTGCATTTTTTCTGTGCTATTTTGTGTATAAATATGTGATTCTTCAGATGTTGTATTAGTCTATGCCTGATGAAGAGACCTGAGTAGTCTCGAAAGCTTGCAATTTGTTACCATCTTTTCAGTTAGCCATTAAAAGGTATCAACCACTGAGGACTCTCAAGTCTAAATATTTTTCTATCTACTGGCTAACACGGTACGAAGATACACATCTTTCCTATATCTAAATAGGCCTGGACAGAAATGATGGTACCTCTGAAAATAATGTGACAAAATGGACATGTTAAATCAAGGTGTGTCCTCTAATTAGCATCACAGGTGTCTACAATCTTGGAATCACTGATTGGGCCTGTATAGAGGGCTACAGATACTCACTGTGCTGTTTGGTGACATGGTGTGTATCACACTCAACATGGATCAGAGGAACCGAAGGAAAGAGTTGTCTCAGGAGATTAGAAAGAAAATTATAGACAAACATGTTAAAGGTAAAAGTTATAAAACCATCACCAAGCAGCTTGATGTTCCTGTGACTACAGTTGCACAAATTATTCAGAGATTTAAGCTCCATGGGACTGTAGCCAAGCTCCCTGGACGTGGCCGCAGGAGGAAAATTAATGAAAAATCAAAAGAAATGCAAAACCTGTCCATTTATAATGACCACGGACAAGATAAAGATCCCCAACTCACATCAGGACTACAAGATACCAGGTACTTTCAGCTGCATCACATCTAATGTTGTGTACCTAATTATATGTACTAAATGTCCAACTGGGGGTCTGTATGTGGGGGAGACCGGGCAAAAACTGAGAACAAGGATGAATTCTCATCGCCACGCAATAAGAGAAAAAAGAATGGATCTACCTGTGGCAAAACATTTTTGCTCCCCTGATCATAGCATGTCAGATATGAAAATACTGGTACTAAGAAGCAGATTCACATCTCTGAGGCAGAGAAGAATTTGCGAATACAAATTGATGGTGACCTTTGACACTCTTAATGCTGGAATGAACCTGTCACATGGTTTTATGGCCTATTACATCAATTAAGGAATTTACTCCAAATACCCTGTGAAAACATCACAAAACATTACCAGACCCCAATCAGAGGGTAATAAAACTTTCTCTCCTTATCTATGAATTGTTCCAATGTTTGTGCTCGTCCCTCTGCCATGGTGACTGTTCTGCTTCACGTCACTTGTCTTACCTATTGCATTTTTTCTGTGTTTTTGTGTATAAATATGTGATTCTTCAGATTTTGTATTAGTTCAGCCTGATGAAGAGACCTGAGTAGTCTCGAAAGCTTGCAATTTGTTACCATCTTTTCAGTTAGCCATTAAAAGGTATCAACCACTGAGGACTCTCAACTCTAAATATTTTGAAAAATCAAAGAGATGGATAATACGAATGGTAACAAAAGAGCCCAAAAAAACTTCTAAACAGGTTAAAGGTGAACTTCAAGCTCAGGGAACATCAGTCGTTGTATGAGCCAAAGTGGACTTCATTGGAGACGACAAAGGAGGACACCATTGTTGAAAAAAACCCATAAAGCCAGACTAGAATTTGCCAAACTACATGTTGACAAATCACAAAGCTTCTGGGAGAATGTCCTATGGACAGATGAGACAAAAATAGAGCTTTTTGGAAAGGCACATAATAAGCTCTATGTTCACAGATGGAAAAATGAAGCATATCAAGAAAAGAACACTGTCCCTACTGTGAAACATGGAGGAGGCTCTGTTATGTTCTGGGGCTGCTTTGCTGCATCTGGCACAGGGTGTCTAGAATCTGTGCAGGGTACAATGAAATCTCAAGCCTATGAAGGGATTCTAGAGGTAAATATGCTGCCCAGTGTCTGAAAGTTTGGTCTCAGTCGCAGGTAATGGGTCTTGCAACAGGATAATGACCCAAAACACACAGCTAAAAACACCAAATAATGGCTAAGAGGAAAACATTGGACTATTCTGAAGTGGCCTTCTATGAGCCCTGACCTAAATCCTATTGAGCATCTTTGGAAAGAGCTGAAACATGCCGTATGGAAAAGGCAAACTTCAAACATGAGATAACTGGAGCAGTTTGCTCTTGAGGAGTGGGCCAAAATACCTGTCAAGAGGTGCAGAAGTCTCATTGACAGTTACAGGAATCGTTTGATTGCAGTGATTGCCTCAAAAGGTTGTGCAACAAAATATTAACTTAAGGGTACCATCATTTCTGTCCAGGCCTATTTCATGAGTTTTATTTTTTTTTTAATTCTGTGGAAGCATGGCTGAAAAGCAATGTCTGACTTTCATTTTCATAGATTTTTGATTTATTACTTTTGTCAGATTCAAGTTATTTCTGCGACCATTGTGGGTTTTTCTGTCATTAAACGAGGAGTACCAACAATTTTGACCACGTGTGTATAGGTTCAAATCTAATGTTTGTTTAAAAAAAAGAGCGCCATTTTCCAAGACACGTAGTATCTCCATTTTTTTTTTTATCTGGGGCTGGATGAGAGCTTAGTTTTTGCATGTGAGCTGACGTTTATTATTGACACCATTTTGAGGTACATACGATCTTTTGATCTCCTGTTATTGCATTTTATTGCAATGTTAAGGCGACAAAAAAAAATTAATTCTAGTGGTTTGATTTTTTTTTTCTCATTACACCGTTTACGATAGGATTAATTTATGATATATTTTGATAAATCGGGCGTTTCTGAACACAGTGATGTCAAAAGTGTATTTATTTTTTTTATTATTATGAATGTGGCAAAAGGGGGGTGATTAAACTTATATTTAAAAAAAATATTCTACTTTTTACTTGCTTCAATTGTCTCCTATCCGATCGTTTGCTACACACAGCAGGGCTTTAGCCTTGCTATGTGTAGCAGAAATGATCATCTGCTGTAAGCACCGGCCACGAGCCGGCGTTCATAGCAGATCTCCAATGACAAGCACGGGGGTCTTCTGCAGACCCTGGCTGTCATGGTAACCCATCGGCGCCCTGCATGTGACTGGGGCGTCGATCGGCAGGGTTTGTGACACGCATCCAGTTTGTGAGAGATAGATACTGCAGTCAGACATTGACAGCGGCATTTAACATGTTAACAGCTGTTAGGGGCACATAACAGCTGATTAAATCTGAAAAGATGCGGGCTCAGCGCTGAATCTGGCATCAAACGCCGGGCACAAGCTCTGAATAAGATGGGTGCTATTTGTGGGGGATAAAGTAAGTCCTTTTATTTCTCTGCTTAAGAGTTATCTGAAGCAGAAGCTAAACTTAGCAATGAACTAGACGTAATGAATCACATTAACATCTCAAATAAAATGTCATCCGCCACATTTGCATATCATCCCTCATTCTGACTTCTTTAAACACGAAGTGATGGAGTCATCCATCACACGATTTCAGCTGACTGCTAGTAGGAACTTATTGCCTGTACCCCAAGGATCTAAGCACCCCCACATGACTATGCATCTCTCCCATCCACCAAGTATGTGCTAATTATGCTTCTAAGGCCGGAGTCACACTGGCGACAAAATCGGACGACTGCAATGCGATGAAATATCGCATTGCAGTCGGACCTATGTTAAT
>JARQOD010000010.1:107383871-107413720 GCA_033576555.1 Oophaga sylvatica | reverse complement strand
TAATAATGATGAACAATATGACACGAATATGTGCTCTCATCACTGCTACCGAACAATCACCCAGAACATCATCAACCAATCAATGACAGCCATACCTATATAGAACTTGAAATTCCAGTCAAATCGTTGGACGAGCGAAAAATCTCCATTTACGTTACACAATTTTCAAAAGATCGATGAGAATTTTTTAATTCACAAACTATTTAATTAACAATGAACAAGAGTTTTTGGACACATCGTTCAGTCGTGTAACCCATTCAGATCACTCAATTATTGTGAATAGGTCAGTAACATTAGAATTTAAAGGATTCAACCAGCGTAAGCCCACCTCTCCTAGTAAAGGTCCTACATCGGGTAAATGACAGTAGTACGTCGGTGCATTGATTGGATATGTAAACTCTCCTCTGTGGCAGTCATTCCTGCGGCAGTGAAAGAGTACCTGTAAAAATTGCTGACATGTGTCACTTTCTGTAAAGCATTCATTAGGGATGTCTGATTTGCTCAAGTGGGATATTAGCATGAAAACTGATGGGTAAAAGCAATTAACATTAACGTTAATTATCTTCATAGACAGCAAAGGATATCATAAGCGAAAAAAATCAAGCTGCAAAATGGAAACATCTTTTTTTGTGAAAAATTCATGTTATATTTTGCATACATCATATTGTGATTTAAGTTGGACTCAATGCAAATTTTGACTTAAATTTATAGTATTGAAAATAAATTGGATGCTTGTTTATTTTAATTATTGTTGGTCTTTTTTGGTAATCTATTTACTTTTGCTTTCAGTGGGGCGAAGAAGAAGAAAAAGATCAGACATTTATACTGCCTGCATACACATACTTATGGCTCATGTAGTCTACAGATCCACTAGGTCCAGTGTTTTGCTGCACTGGTCACATGCACTTAAGTCATGGTGGCCGGGAAGAAGGATCTTGGATTTCTAATAGCCAATCCTTTTTTATGGGACATAAGCCGCTGCCAAAGGAGTCTGGCAGTGTCTCTTTCATAGAGAACACAGGAATGCTCAGCCGAGCTGAGTGCCCTGTAAATATAGGAGTTTCGGAGAATAGCTGTAGGCCGAACAGCTGTCTAATGTGTATGTTTCTTAATCTCTACCGCTGCAGTCCTATGGGCAATTAAAAGCTAATCCCAGATAATTTATTTTACTCTTTCCCGCATTTTGATATAACTGTCCTGTTATTGTGTTACTTACGAAATCAGTGTGCAGGATGTACAGATAGTCAGCAGGATGGCAATGCCACAGGAGTTGTGGGAGGCAGCTATAATATACAGCTAACTCTGATCCTAGCACGTTAACTCCTTAGATGCCACTGTCAGTAGGGACAGCATGATGTGAGGAATATGACAGAAAGAGTGCTCCCTTTGTCAGCCCATTGATATCCCCGCAGCATGATCGTGGAGAGCTGATGGTTTTTTATGGCAGCAGGCAGGGTCTGATAGTCTTCTTGTCAATCTAACACCATTGGGACAAATAATGCGCTGCATGAGTAGTGCAGTTTATTATCTATGGTAGCAAAGGACTATGTTCAGATCGCCTTGTAAGACTAATAAATATTGTATGCTAATCCTACAGAGCAATTAACCAGCAAGGTGTAATGTCTTAGGACATTGACATATAAAGAATATAAAAGCAATTAATCTTTATTGAAATGTTTTATTGAGTATAAAATAAAAAGGAGGTCCAAACAGACATGGGTTACCGTACAGCGAAAGGAGGGTAAGAGTGCATTAATGGCTTGGCTACAATAATTGAGATGTATGTAAAAATACAAGAATAAGTAAACGTAGCCAAGTAGATCTTGCATAAAGTGCCAGTGCAATGAAAAAACTGAACCAAACCATGATAGCAAAGCACCTAGTATATATTCATGAATGGTAAGGTTCAACTAGCTGAAATAGAAAGCATAAATAACACTCCATATGTATGAGAATATAGGCTAAGTATAGTGCCACATTATACCAGATATGGTAGGTGTAAATGAAAAAAATCAATGTTAGCCATGGACATAACAGCAGCAGTGAAAGAACAAAGAGCTATGAATAGATAACCATATTACATGTAGTACAAATATCCATCCACAGGAGAACACACAACGCACGTTTCACTTAAGCTTTGTCTGGGGGACCTATATACTAGGTTCTTTACTATCAGGGTTTGATTCAGTTTTTTTCATTGCACTGGCACTTTATGTAAGATCTACTAGGATATGCTTACCTACTCTTGTATTTTCCATACATCTCAATTATTGTATCATTAATTGCATTCTTACCCTCTTTTTGCTTTATGTTACCCCATGTCTGTTTGTATTATTGTTATATTTAATAAACGATTTCAATAAAGATTAATTCCTTTTATATTCTATGTCTGGCATATTCTTCTTTTTCTGTGTTCACAATAAATATTGTAAAAAAAAAATTGTGTCAAAAAAATCCAGGTGTACTTATTAAAATGTGTTTATTTGTGAAGAAAATAAATCTCCTCAAAGGATGCATATTGTGCATTGCTGTGTTTGTGTATACCCATACTGTTAATATGCTTCCAATAACGCTATGTTCACACAAGCACTTTGCTATGTGTGTTGTCCGTGTGCTCAACAGACTGTGTGTGGACCCAGTGTTTGCTCATGTGCCAGTGCAGATGGATAATTTTCCACACTAACCTGAGGTTCAAGTGGAAAAAATAGCAACTTGTGGTATCTGGTCCTGATTTGTGGATCAAACTAGCGCAAGTAAATGTAGGCATCTCGTGCACTTATACAGATGAGCACATAGAGCAATCACATCCACTATTACAGTACATGATAGTACGAGTACAACAATAATAAAGTGAAAAAATGTATTGGAACATTGTATGGTTTCATGTTTTTATAACTACTAGAATTGAGCAAAAAGATTTGCGCTGCCTGGGTCCGTCATCAAGTGCGTGCGGTCATTGTTGCACTTACTAGGCGTCTCAGGGCCCATGATGCCTGGTGCAGAAGTAAAGATGGCGCTGGTCAGCAGCTATGAAGAACTGGACTGACCATAGTAATGCAAACTCTAATAAATATGTTAAAAAATCCCCTGAAGGATTTCCGATATAAGCTGCAAGCCTAGCACTGACAGACATAAATAGACTGATTGACTTACAATTTAGTGGGAATATTACACCCAAAATGGTTTCAGAAAACAACATGAAGAGCCTGTTTGGACTCCATGAAATGTAGATATCTGTTTTAGGCTTTAAGTAGTTAGGATAACTACTAGAAGTATAGGAAAGATGTGTATCTTCGTACCGTGTTAGCCAGTAGATAGAAAAATATTTAGACTTGAGAGTCCTCAGTGGTTGATACCTTTTAATGGCTAACTGAAAAGATGGTAACAAATTGCAAGCTTTCGAGATACGCAGGTCTCTTCATCAGGCAAAGACTAAAACAAAGCTGAAGAATCACATATTTATATACACAAATGACACAGGAATAATGGACTAATAATAATAATAATGCGTAACAATGTGGTTCAAATTTGATGCACCTGAAGGGTTAACAAATTTCCTGACAGTAATTTGGAATAATTTGAGAGGTGCAGTTTTTAAACTCAAATCACTTTGTGGGGGTAGTGCTCATGCTAATATATAGACCCATCAAAGTCACTTCAAAACTGAATAGGTCCCTAAAAAATAGGACTTGTAAATTTCCTTGAAAAAAAAAATACTGCTAAATGTTAACCTTCCTAACAAAATGAAAGAACATTTGAAAAATAATGATGATATAAAATAGACATATGGGAAATGTTTGTTTGTGTGGTATGACTATCTGATTTAAGGCTGTATGCATTCAAAGGTTGAAAACTTCTAATTATTCCAAATTTTAATTAAACTTCTAATATTTTCATAAATAAGCTCAAAACATGTTGATCTAAATTAGCCACTAACATAAAGTACCATGTGTAGCAAAATAAAAAGTAAAAAATACTGGGATATGCAGAAGCATTCCCAAGTTACTGCCACATAAAGTGACACATATTAGATTTATAAAATGAGGCTTAGTTATGAAAAGGAATATCTGAGAGCAGCATAATGTGCAGAAAAAAACCCTGATTCCATCGATGTGTCACTTACTGGGCTGAATACTAGAGTGTCAATAAAATAATGGTTTAACCAGCAGGGGATTATCACTTGAGTACTAGCAAACCTGCTGCCATGTAGTCCGGCATATTCATGAGCTCAGTATAACCCCACCCACACGACTAATTGGCAGCTTTCTGACTATGAACAGTGTACACAGAAATCAGCCAATCAGTGCATACTGGTTGACTCACCTGGGGATGTACATATCTTTTTCTTCTACTTTACCCACAAATGTTCGATTGGGTTGAGGTCTGGGGACTGTGGGGGACAATCCAGCACCTCAACTACTTCATTGTAATTGAATAATTTCTACTCCAATCTCAACATATGCTTCAGGTCGTCGTCCTGCTTCCAGCACCTCTGCTACTTCATTGTCATTGAATCATTCCTTCTCCTTACTCGATGCATGCTTCGGTGTTGTGAGTGGGCTTGGGATGAGTTCTGAGCAGAGGCTCCCTCCGGTGGTTACAAGCGGTGCTGGTCTGTCCAGTGAAGATTGTGAAGATTGTGAGGATTGGGAATCAGGTGTTACTGACTGGTCTTATATAAGGGAGTCACCTTCCCATCAGGGTTGCCGGTGATCAATTGTTCTGGTCTCTATCCTTGATTCCTGTTTCCCTTGTAGCCTGCTGTGTTGTGTCTGCATCTCCTGCTAACAGATAAGACATTTTTTTCTTTTTGTTTTTGTGCTTGATTTTTGCATTTTGTCCTGCACTTCTGTGGAGGCCTTCAGGGTCCCCTCCGGGGGCTTTTGCCCTCTCAGTTCAGTTCAGCCACTGATGTTTGTACATTTGCTTTTTCCAGTTTTTTCAGTGGCTGCTGTTTTGATTTTGTTACACCAGAGAACTAATTTAGGTGGTAGAGGTCGTGTGATCTCAGGTGTTTTTGAAATTAGTAGAGTTGGTGCTTTTCAGGGTTTTCTGGGATTGCAGTAAGTACCCTTCCTATCCTTTTCTATTTAGTTAGTTTGGGCCCAACGTTTGCTCATACTATTTTCTGTCTGTGTCAGTATTTCTTCTTGTCTAACCGCCATTACATGTTTGGGGCTTTCTATGTTCTTTGGGGTTCTGCTCGGGGCAGATAGCTTTCCTATATCTATCTTTAGGTGTAGTTAATAATAATAATAATAATAAATAATAATAATCTTTATTTATATAGCGCCAACATATTCCGCAGCGCTTTACAGTTTAACAATTTCAAAACACAAGTCATAGGTAACAACGTTAACAATACAATAATTAAAGCAAATAAGCGACCTGCTCGTGAGAGCTTACAATCTACAATGTTAGTTATGTAGTTAAATGTAGTTAGTTTCTCAGGCTGTGACGAGGCGTCTAGGACCAACGTAGGAACGCTCCACGGCTGCCTCTAGTTGTTGTGGTTAGTCAGGGTACTGCAATCTCATAGATTCCAACTGCTCTGGTGTATTGCCTTTTTTGCCTGCACTCCTCAGCTACCGAAACATAACAGTATCACCGGCCCAAAATTTAAAATTGTATGGTACTCACAGAAGGGAAAAAATTTATGAAAGAAAAAACGGTTGTCAGAGTTGTCAGAGATATTTTTCTGTTTGTTGCATTTTTTTTTTTTTTCCCTCTGTATCTCTGGGTGCTGGGGAGGATTTTTTCTCTCAGTGGAGTTTGCACAGTTGTCTGGCCGTGTGGATCAGCTTGCCACTGAGGTTCAGAGTATTGCTGCATATCTTGCTAGGTTGCCTGTTGTGGAACCTAGGATTCCCATGCCAGATTTGTTTTTAGGGGATCGAGCTAAGTTTCAGAATTTCAAAAATAATTGTAAATTGTTTTTTGCCTTAAAATCTAAGTCCTCAGGGTTCAAATTGTCATCTCTCTCCTGCGAGGCGATCCTCAGGATTGGGCTTTTTCCCTGACACCTGGGGATCCTGTTTTGAGTGATGTTGATGCATTTTTTCAGGCTTTGGGGTTATTGTACGATGAGCCTAATGTCACTGATTAAGCTGAAAAAGCCTTGTTGGCATTAAATCAGGGGCTTGATGACGCTGAGTTATACTGTCAGAGATTCCGTAGGTGGGCAGTCCTGACCAAGTGGAATGACGACGCTTTGGCGGCCCTTTTTCGGAAGGGTCTGTCAGATAATGTAAAGGATGTTATGGTGGGATTCCCTGTCCCCTCTGGTCTCAATGATTCTATGTCATTGGCGATTCAGATTGACAGACGTTTGCGTGAGCGGAGAGGTATGCGTGGAATAGTGTTGCCTTGTGAACCTGCTTCTGAACCCATGCAGTGTGATAGAGTGGTGTCTGGGGCACAGCGTCATGAGTTTCGAAAGCGCAATGGGTTATGTTTCTACTGTGGTGATGCCTCTCATGCTATTTCAGTCTGCCCTAAGCGGGGAAGACGTTTTGCACGCTCAGTTGTCTTGGGTAGTGTTCAGACTAAGTTTTTATTAACTGTCACTCTGATATGCTCTCTGTCCTCATTTTCTGCTCAGGCTTTTGTTGATTCTGGAGCAGCTATTAACCTGATGGATTATGATTTTGCTAAACGTTGTGGGTTTCCCTTGATACCCCTACAGAAGTCTATTCCACTACTGGGGATCGATTCTACCCGTTTGGCTGAGAATAAACCTCAGTTCTCTACTCAGGTGATAATGAGGGTTGAACCTGATCATCAAGAGTGCTGCAAATTTTTGGTTCTGTATAATCTGCATGATATTATCGTACTGGGTTTCCCTTGGTTACAGTCTCATAATCCTGTTTTGGATTGGAAATCTGTGTCTGTAACCAGTTGGGGCTGCCAATGTGTTAATACCAACACTCCTGTTTTTTCTGCCTCCCCCCAGGCTCAGGATGTTCCTGACTTTTTGATTGATTTTTCTGATGTATTTAGCGAAAGTAAATCTGCATCCTTGCCTCCCCATAGGAGCTATGACTGCGCTATTGAATTAGTGCCTGGTAGTAAATTCCCTAAAGGTCGCCTTTTTAACTTGTCTGTACCTGAACATGACGCTATGCGGTCTTATATCAAGGAGTCATTGGAGAAGGGTCATATCAGACCATCCTCTTCACCCTTAGGTGCCGGTTTTTTCTTTGTGGCCAAAAAGGATGGTTCATTAAGGCCGTGTATTGATTATCGTCTTTTGAACAATATTACTGTGAAATATCAATACCCGTTACCCTTGATTTCTGACCTGTTTTCCAGGGTGAAAAACGCTACTTGGTTTACCAAGCTTGACCTCAGGGGGGCATATAACCTTATTCGCATTAAGCACGGGGATGAATGGAAGACGGCATTCAATACCCCGGAGGGGCATTTTGAGTACCTTGTGATGCCCTTTGGGCTCACTAATGCTCCTTCTGTCTTCCAGTCCTTCATGAATGACATTTTCAGGGATTTTGTGGATAAATTTCTGATTGTTTATTTGGATGATATCTTGATTTTTTCTAATGACTGGGACTCTCATGTGAAACATGTTCGAACTGTATTCCAGATTTTGAGAGAGAATGCTCTGTATGTGAAGGGATCAAAGTGTCTTTTTGGCGTACAGAGGATCTCATTTCTGGGATTCATTTTGTCCCCATCTGTTATTGAAATGGACCCGGTCAAGGTTCAGGCCATCTGTGATTGGGTCCAACCTACTTCATTAAAGGCTCTTCAAAGATTTTTGGGTTTTGCCAATTTTTATCGTAAATTTATTGGTAATTTCTCGGTTATTGTTAAACCATTAACTGATTTGACCAAAAAGGGTTCTGATGTGGTGAATTGGCCTCCTGAGGCAGTCTCTGCATTTCAGGAACTTAAGCAGAGATTCACTTCTGCTCCTGTTCTACGGCAGCCTGATGTTTCTCTGCCATTTCAGGTGGAGGTTGATGCCTCTGAAATTGGGGCAGGTGCCGTTTTGTCCCAAAAAGATCCAGAGACCTCTAAAAGTAACCCTTGTGCCTTTTTCTCTCGAAAATTTTCTCCTACTGAACGTAATTATGACGTGGGTAATCGGGAGTTATTGGCCATGAAGTGGGCTTTTGAAGAGTGGAGACATTGGCTGGAGGGAGCCAAACATCAGGTGGTGGTCCTTACTGACCATAAGAATCTGGTTTATCTGGAATCTGCCAAGCGACTCAATCCTAGACAGGCCAGGTGGGCCTTGTTTTTCACAGTTTTAATTTTGTGGTTTCCTTTCTTCCTGGCACTAAGAATGTTAAGGCGGATGCCCTCTCGAGGAGCTTCCTTGCGGACTCTCCTGAGTTATCTGATCTTCTGTTATTTTGAAAGAGGGTGTAGTTCTTTCCGCCATCTCACCTAATTTGAGACTTGCTCTGGAGGGGTGTCAGGAGGATAGGCCCGAGCGCTGCCCTGTTGGAAAATTGTTTGTCCCGGACCAGTGGAAAAAGAGTGTGATGTCTGAGATTCATTGTTCCGCGTTGGCTGGGCATCCCGGAATTTTTGGTACCAGAGACTTGGTTAGTCGGTCCTTTTGGTGGCCTACCTTGTCTCGTGATGTCAGGGAATTTGTGCAGTCCTGCGGGACTTGCTCTCGCTCCAAGCCTTGCTCTCGCTCTAGTGGTTTGTTGATGCCATTGCCTGTGCCCAAGAGACCATGGACCCATATCTCTATGGATTTCATTTCCGACCTTCCTGTTTCTCAGAGAATGACCGCCATCTGGGTGATTTGTGATAGGTTTTCCAAGATGATACATCTTGTGCCATTACCTAAGTTGCCTTCCTCCTCTGAATTGGTGGCCGTTGTTCCTTCAGCACGTGGTTCGTTTACACGGCATTCCTGAGAACATAGTGTCTGACAGAGGAGTCCAGTTTGTTTCCAGATTTTGGAGGACTTTTTGTTCTAAACTGGGTGTTCAATTGTCTTTCTCCTCGGCATTTCATCCTCAGACCAATGGTCAAACTGAGAGAACAAACCAGACATTGGAGACTTATCTAAGATGCTTTGTGTCTGCTGATCAGGATGACTGGGTCTCTTTTTTGCCTTTGGCTGAGTTTGCTCTTAATAATAGGGCTAGCTCTGCCACTTTGATGTCTCCGTTTTCTGTAATTCTGGGTTTCACCCTCGATTTTCTTCAGGACAGACGGAGGCTTCTGTCTGTCCAGGTGTTGACTCTGTTGTGGAGCGTATGCAACAGATTTGGGACCAGGTAGTGGAGAGGTTGTCCCTCTCTCAGGAGAGGGCCCAGCGGTTTGCTAACCGGCATAGGACTGATGGTCCTCGGTTTAAAGTAGGGGACTTGGTCTGGTTGTCCTCAAAAAATATTCCTATGAGAGTAGCATCTCCTAAATTTAAGCCTAGGTTCATTGGACCTTATAAGATCATGGAGATTCTTAATCCTGTTTCTTTTTGTTTGCTTCTTCCAGGGACATTTAAGATCCATAACGTGTTCCACAAGTCCTTGTTGAAGAGGTTTGTTGAGCCAGTGGTTCCTGCTGCTGTGCCTCCTGACCCTGTTTTGGTTGAGGGCAATCTGGAGTATGTGGTTGAGAAAATATTAGATTCTCGTTTTTCTAGACGGAAACTCCAGTATTTGGTTAAGTGGAGAGGTTATGGTCAGGAAGACAATTCTTGGGTGTTTGCTTCGGACATCCATGCTAGGAGACTCATCCGTGCGTACCATAGAACTCATCCTGACCGACCTGGTTGCTCAAATGAGGGTTCGGTGACCCCTCCTCAAGGGGGGGGTACTGTTGTGAGTGGGCTTGGGATGAGTTCTGAGCAGAGGCTCCCTCTGGTGGTTACAAGCGGTGCTGGTCTGTCCAGTGAAGATTGTGAAGATTGTGAGGATTGGGAATCAGGTGTTACTGACTGGTCTTATATAAGGGAGTCACCTTCCCATCAGGGTTGCGGTGATCAATTGTTCTGGTCTCTATCCTTGATTCCTGTTTCCCTTGTAGCCTGCTGTGTCGTGTCTGCATCTCCTGCTAACAGATAAGACATTTTCTTCTTTTTGTTTTTGTGCTTGATTTTTGCATTTTGTCCTGCACTTCTGTGGGGGCCTTCAGGGTCCCCTCCGGGGGCTTTTGCCCTTTCAGTTCAGTTCAGCCACTGATGTTTGTACATTTGCTTTTTCCAGTTTTTTCAGTGGCTGCTGTTTTGATTTTGTTATACCAGAGAACTAATTTAGGTGGTAGAGGTCGTGTGATCTCAGGTGTTTTTGAAATTAGTAGAGTTGGTGCTTTTCAGGGTTTTCTGGGATTGCAGTAAGTACCCTTCCTATCCTTTTCTATTTAGTTAGTTTGGGCCCCAACGTTTGCTCATACTATTTTCTGTCTGTGTCAGTATTTCTTCTTGTCTAACCGCCATTACATGTTTGGGGGCTTTCTATGTTCTTTGGGGTTCTGCTCCGGGGCAGATAGCTTTCCTATATCTATCTTTAGGTGTAGTTAGTTTCTCAGGCTGTGACGAGGCGTCTAGGACCAACGTAGGAACGCTCCACGGCTGCCTCTAGTTGTTGTGGTTAGTCAGGGTACTGCAATCTCATAGATTCCAACTGCTCTGGTGTATTGCCTTTTTTGCCTGCACTGCTCAGCTACCGAAACATAACAGTTCGGGTCGTTGTCCTGCTGGAACACTATGTCGTCCTTTTCATACCCATAGTATTCTAGTGTATGACGTATCTCATCTTGTAGGATACTCGTATCAGCATTGATCCTGGTCAAGTATCCAATATCCATATCATCAGGCTTCCTCCACCAAACTTGACAGTACCTTCAATTTTTCTAGCTGTTTTCCCCTTTTTCTCTTGTTTCTTCCAGATCCATTTGCACCCATCAGAGACTAGTCTATTGACTTTCATCCCTTCGCTCCACAACACCCTTTTCCATTCTTCTACTGTCCACTTTTCGTACTTTTTTGTAAACTGGAACTGATGCTTCTTATGAGGATATTGAGGTTGAGGCTGCTTCACCTTTTTTTGAGCCACCATTCCAGACTTGTGTAATGTACATTACATGGTGCATGCAGCGACATCTGTGATCTCACTGTTACGAATTATATGAGCCACCTCCACTGCCATGTTTGTTGCACCAGAACAGATAGACCATGTGATGAGCAGACTTATTGACTACGGTATTTTGCGTGGACGTCGTCCTCTTGGCTTTTGAATTGATAAATGAACTTCATGTCTTATTCTTTCAACTGTCATGGCACTCGCACGATGCAGTTTGGCAATTTTCTTGGCCGAGATATTGCTATCGATGAGCTGGATGACACTGTTTCTCTTTTCTTGGCAAATCTTCTTCATGGCTGCTCCTTGAATTGAACCAGTGGCCTTTTGCTTGGGAATCAACATAACACACGGAGCTATTAGGGAATGTGAGAACAGGTTGTAATTTGTAGTATATAGGAAGAAAAAGATTTTTCTACCACCAGGAGCAAGACATGACAACAATTTGCATAACTAATCATATGCTAAATAGTTGCAAGTCAAATTTATGTATGAGATAGCCAAGATGATTGTTTATCAAATGATGGTAGCATCGCGTTCTAAGCAGTAGCTTTGGGGAAATGATCACGCAAATACTGTCACCCTAAATAACTGGACTCCTTTCGCTTCCGTAGCATCTCATCCCTCTTTTTCCTGCAAAGGATTATGGAAGATTTCAGTGGAACAAATGCAGTGTAACAATAATACACATTGTTTATCAAGTTAGATTTTTAATTCCTACATTTCTTCTGTTTTAGTGTTGCCACCAGTCAATCTCACTAACCGCAAAGTCAATCCAAGCTTCTCATCTAGCCTAGGTTAAAAAGTTTCTTAGCTGAGTCGTGAAGAAATCCATTTTCTATCTAATTAGTAAAAGTCTAATTGTTTGTTCTGTTTTTACAATCTTTTAGCCACAATGATCTGGAAGAAAATTCAACATTGATTAGCGCTGCATGAGAATTGGTTTCCGTTTAGTTGTACGGACATCAAGGTCTATGCAATTAGCATAAAGCCAATTTCTATTACCGCTTAACTGTATTGAGTAGCTGCTTTTCCCGGTTGGATGTCAAGCTACACATGACAAGGTAAATCAATATGGACTACTGTGTGTAAGCACTGTGCAGACAGAGCAACACATGAATGTCACCAGCAGCATCTAAATATGTCCTTTCACCAATGCCAGGAGATTAACCATGGGCTCGAATTGTGTCATTCATTAGTACTGGTACCTTACAATTTATACTTTGGGTGCCTAAAACCGTGACCTACGTGTGTAAAGTTCCCTAACTTGCTAAATATCTAAATGCACAGGTGAGCCCAGAAAATAAATATTGTCTAATTTTAATGATCGGTGTCACCGCAGTTTGTGTGGGCTGCGAGTTTGGTCAGACGATTACAGACTGGGTTGTGAGACTGATTGTGGAATTTATGTCCACCATGTGTGAGGACCCTTGTGAGTCGGCTTTTGTGCACCAGCTGTTTGGATTACGCTTTATGTCACAGTCTACAAGTTTCCAGCCGTGAGGTCACAGTAAGCCCCCTGCACTTCACACTTCAGATCAGCAAAATGTTTAATAACTTTCATCTAACTGCCTGATTTTCCACATTCAATGTCTTCCCCTTTCAGCCTCTTCACTTTAACGCAAGCTAAAAAATGAAGGAAATTACAGTATATCCAGAATATTTGTCTTTTTAAAATTGTATTACTTGATTATTGAAAATACAAAGTCATTTGATTATTACAATTTCTATCCAGTGTATATAAGGCAGCAGCGTTTCCACCAGTGAATTTATTGAGACAGTGACCCAGGCAAGTTACATAAATGGGAAAAATGAGAAGAGCAGCCCAGCTTCTAGAAAAGTGCAATTCTTTACTCAATCCATATTAAAAATAGTCACAAAACAGTGTCCTCCATGATGCAAAAGCAGCGGAAAGTTAGCACCACTAGCTAAGCGCCACTTGCATCATGGAGGACACCGTTTTGTGACGAATTTTAATATGGATTGAATAAAGAATTGCACTTTTCTAGAAGCTGGTCTGCTCTTCTCATTTTTCCCTGCTGCATGTCTTGGTCTGGACTTTCAGTCTCGTGCTCCGGTGGTGGTCAGTGAGCTGGCAGGGGCTTATGCCTCATTTCTTTTCATTTCTCTTGCTAAGTTACGTAAATGTCCTTCAATGCCCAAATACTGCACATATGAAATCGCTCACGTCCGGATCTCAGCCGGGAATACGTAAATAAAGTTCAGTGCCGCTGGTACCTGCACCCTCTTAAGGTTCTCTGGTGCTACCGTGTTTGTCCATGTCACTGACTCCAGACTGTGTTAGCTTCACATAGCCAGGCATTAGTGATGAGAAAACGTGCTTGGATAAGCTGTAATCTGCTTGGGTGCTAACCGAGTGTCTTCGACGAGCTCGAAAAATATGTTCGAGTCCCCTATGGCTGCATGTCTCATAGCTGTTCGACAGCTGCAACACATGAAGGGACTGCCTGTTTGTTAAGCAATATCTGCATGTGTTGCAGCTGTCAACCAGCCATGAGACATGCAGCGGCGGGGCTCGAACGTATTGTCTGAGTCCGCTGAAGATAATCGGATAGCACCCAAGCATGCTCGGATAAAAACACACGCTCGGGTGATCTCCGAGTATTTGGAAGTGCTCAGAGATTTTGTTTCTTTTGCTGCAGCTGCATGATTTGTGGCTGCTTGACAGCCTGAATACATATGGGGATTGCCTGTTTGTTAGGGAATCCTCACATGTATTCAGCCTCTCTCTCATTGTATTATTTATTTTGTCTTTATCATGAGTTAACTCTTACTTCTACTCTGGATGAAACCAATCAAAAAGGCATTACACCAAACGACAAGAATATCAAATAATTCCTTCTTCTACCCTAGATCATCAAGGAAGGGGGCATTTCCTATACCACCAGAAAATAAAATATTACCCTCACCATCACTATAGGCCACCTGTGCCATCACTACTAAAGGCATTAAAGGGGGGTCCGAAACTAAAATGAATTTTAATCCTAAATCTCTATTTAATGTCATAACCTAATCTCTTTTCTAATATTCTTTAATTAAAAAGTCTCTACCGTTCCCACACTATGCTATTTAACTGCTTTATTTTATTAATTTTTTACTACTTTGTCTTTGATGACGCTTCGTTTGAGAGTCCCAGTGCATGCTGGGATAGTCAAACCAGTCATTATTAGGGGGCAAAGGCTGCAAACACTGCTGCAGCCCCCTAATAACGACTGCACTGCCACTGTCACTGTCCATGTTGCACAGTGGCAAGGATCTACTGAACATATGCTGGAATTGACAACTGACGCATGCTCAGCAGAGCAGGGACTAGCCCAGGCCCTGAAACAGATGTCACTGATGACACGTCATTTCAGTGATGGGACGCAGTCACTACAGCCTCTGTTTCCTGATGATGACTTGTTTGACCGTCCCAACATGAAATGGGATTCTCGAATGAAGTGTCGTCAAAGAGGAAGTGGTAACAAAGAATAAAAAAAAACAGTTAGATAGTGTAGTGAGGGAATGATATGGACTTTATAATTGAAGCATATTAGAAAAGAGATTAGATTATGACATGAACTGGATAGACATTTAGGACTAAAATATATTTTAGTTTCTTACCACCCCTTTAACCAACCCACTACCATAGGCGACCATCGATCTGTTAATACACATGAAATATTATTGTCTTCCTTTTTCTTGTCTTCCCTTGAATGCATCTTATTTTCTTGCATCTTCCAGTCCAGTGAATACAATGGTTCTGCTAATTACCTCTTTGATAATTAGGAACAGAGGGAGTAAATGAGGGAGGGTTAAATGATCTCTAGTAGACCTCCTTCATGCTTGGTGGTGCCGGTACGTTCTAGGTTCCTCATGCAGAACATCTTATAGTTTCTGTTACATGCTCATCCATATTTCACACAAAATAAAAACACATCCACCATGAATGCGCTGCATCCTGTAGCTTTAAAGTTCAAAGAGTCAAACCGGCAGCACAATAGCTGACAGCTCACACAATGCACCTCCGAGCATGTGACTGCTTTATTGATGGCATGAATACTGGTTCAAGGCCGGTAGTTTCCATTCTCTCACAAAATAATTTGGCTTTCTTCTGCTCTCGCCTTGACCTAAAATATACCATGCCTGCGCTCTCGGCTACAATCTAAAGAAAATGCAGGCAAATATAAATAACTTCTATAAAGCTGAATGACTATCCCCACTGTGTCCTACAGATAGCGTCATGCGGAGGGGAAATTGTTCTATCAGCCGCTGTGTTAGATTCATGACCCAACCACAACCTTGAATTGGCCTTTAGTTGTTGCTGATGGAAACTGAGGAACAGCCACTGTCGTCGTGATTGCTGCTCTCCAATGAATCAGAACTCGCAGGGCACAGAGCAGCACATTAAACTGGAAACAGGAATATATCACAGCTCTTTTATAGAGATGTATTGCTCCTGCCTGCACACATAAATGATTGGACCATCCGTACTCGCGCTCTCTTTCTTTTTTTTTTTTTTTATCCAAGGTCTATAAATTAAAAATAAGCTAAGGGGCTTGAAATGATGCTGCCTTCCTTCCACCACTTAGATATATCATGGCTGGTGTAAAACATTTATAAGCAATTTTGCTACTGCCCTTATAGCTCTGACCAGAATACTTTGGCAATCATTAAATATAATATTTTATGACCTAAATCCCCTTTGTTTTACTTAACAATTTGCTGTTGCCAGGAGCTTTTGTTTCACCAGTTCCATTTCGGAACAGTAAAGGAATATAGTGTCTGGATTCAATATACTTTTATTTCTTTATTAATTTAAGGGGTTAACAGATGTTCAAGTTTGGGAAATACAGAAGGCCAGATATCTGTTAGTTTCAAGTTAAAATAAAGCCTAAAAATTATCACACTATAAGCACCTGTGCACACGCTGCAGATTTGTCACAAAACCTGAAGGGTTTCCTGATGTCAGAGAAGGAGAATCCTGAAGTCTCACACACATGTTGCTTATTTTTGACTTGCAGATTTACACCCGCAGTAGTTCAGTTCAGAGATTTTGCTGCAGATTTCACTCATATTAATGTATGGTGAAAATCTGCACCAAAAACGCATTTTAAGAATGCATCAAAACACAGGAAAAACAGAAACGGCGACTATTTTATGCTGGTTTTTACTGCTAAGGGATGAGAAAATGGTGCAGAAGTTACGTAAGGTGAGCACACGCCCCGGTTACAGGCCTATTATTGATGCTTGTAAAAGAACAATTTTCTTAAATACTTTATATCCAAGGCAAAGTGACTTGTTGCATGTCCCCACAGTGCAAATAAGACATGGCCTGGAGGGATTTCCAATAATTTGCTGTTTTGATTGTCCTTTAGTTATGTTACATCCCAAAGATAAATGAAAGATAATTTCAGCAATATTGTTACTTTGACCTCTAGATGAAACATCATCATATTCTAGCTTGTCCAAAAAGTTTGGAATGTCAAATACCGTATATACTCGCGTATAAGCCGAGATTTTCAGCCCAATTTTTAAGGCTGAAAGTCCCCCTCTCGGCTTATACGCGAGTCATATACCGGGGGTCGGTGGGGGAGGGGGAGCGGGGCTGTCAGATCATACTTACCCCTCCGCCGGCGCGTCTCTTCAGCCCCCTGCTTCTCCCACGATCTCAGGCTCCTTCCTGCAGCGCTCACGTGGTACCACTCATTAAAGTCATGAATATGCACATACAGTACAGACCAAAAGTTTGGACACACCTTCTCATTCAAAGCACTCCCACACCATCACACCACCTCTTCCATGCTTCACGGTGGGAACTAGGCATGTAGAGTCCATCCGTTAACCTTTTCTGCGTGCAAAGCAGTAATCAAAGCAAAAGGTGGCTACTTTGAAGAACCTAGAATATAAGACATATTTTCAGTTGTTTCACACTTTTTTGTAAAGTGTAATGTATAATTCCACATGTGTGACTTCATAGTTTTGATGCCTTCAGTCTGATTCTACAATTTTCATAGTCATGAAAATACAGAAAAATCATTGATGTGTCCAAACTTTTGGTCTGTACTGTATTCATGACTTTAATAAGCAGTACCACGCGACCGCTATAAGAAGGAAGAGCAGCAGGAGACCGCGGGAGAAGCAGGGCTGCAGAGACGCTCCAGGAGGGGGTAAGTATAGGAGATATTCACCTGTCCCCGTTCCACTGCTGCTCGCCGCTGTGTCCTCGCGTCCTCTAGCTGTGAATGTTCCGGCAGAGGGTGCGATGACGTGGTTAGTGCGCGCCGCGCCCTCTGCCTGAGCATTCACTGCTGGAGGACCCAGAAGATGGAGCAGTGCGCAGCGGTGGACCCGGGACAGGTAAATATCTCAGGTGCCGGGGCCCTTAGCGAGTGGTGACACCGGCACCTGTCCCCCACAGTGCGCCGGTGTCTCCGCCTGCTCAGGACACCGGCACCTGGCCCCCAGCGACGAGCGGTGAGTATGTAATTTTTTTTTGTTAGTTGCAGCAGCAGCGGCAGCATAAGGGACCTATACTATGGGGCATAATCTAGGGAGCATATGGGGCATAATCTAGGGAGCATATGGGGCATAATCTAGGGAGCATATGGGGCATAATCTAGGGAGCATATGGGGCATAATCTATGGAGCATATGGGGCATAATCTAGGGAGCATATGGGGCATAATCTATGGAGCACATGGGGCATAATCCAGGGAGCATATGGGGCATAATCTAGGGAGCATGTGGGGCATAATCCATGGAGCATATGGGGCATAATCTATGGAGCATATGGGGCATAATCTATGGAGCATGTGGGGCATAATCTATGGAGCATGTGGGGCATAATCCATGGAGCATATGGGGCATAATCTATGGAGCACATGGGGCATAATCCAGGGAGCATATGGGGCATCATCTAGGGAGCATATGGGCATAACCTAGGGCGCATATGGGGCATAATCTATGGAGAACATGGGGCATAATCCAGGGAGCATATGGGGCATAATCTGTGGAGCATATGGGGCATAATCTATGGAGCATGTGGGGCATAATCTATGGAGCATGTGGGGCATAATCCATGGAGCATATGGGGCATAATCCATGGAGCATATGGGGAATAATCCAGGGAGCATATGGGGCATAATCTAGGGAGCATATGGGGCATAATCTATGGAGCATGTGGGGCATAATCTATGGAGCATGTGGGGCATAATCTATGGAGCATGTGGGGCATAATCCATGGAGCATATGGGGCATAATCCAGGGAGCATATGAGGCATAATCTAGGAAGAATATGGGGCATAATCTAGGGAGCATATGGGGCATAATCCATGGAGCATATGGGGCATAATCTAGGGAGCATATGGGACATAATCTAGGTAGCATATGGGGCATAATCTAGGGAGCATATGGGGCATAATCTATGGAGCACATGGGGCATAATCCAGGGAGCATATGGGGCATAATCTAGGGAGCATATGGGGTATAACCTAGGGTGCATATGGGGCATAATCTATGGAGCACATGGGCATAATCCGGGGAGTTTATGGGGCATAATCTAGGGATCATATGGGGCATAATCTAGGGAGCATATGGGGCATAATCTAGGGAGCATATGGGGCATAATCTATGGAGCATATGGGGCATAATCCAGGGAGCATATGGGGCATAATCCAGGGAGCATATGAGGCATAATCTAGGGAGCATATGGGCATAATCTATGGAACATATGGGGCATAATCCAGGGAGCATATGGGGCATAATCCAGGGAGCATATGGGGCATAATCTAGGGAGCATATGGGGCATAATCTATGGAGCATGTGGGGCATAATCTATGGAGCATGTGGGGCATAATCTATGGAGCATGTGGGGCATAATCCATGGAGCATATGGGGCATAATCTAGGGAGCATATGAGGCATAATCTAGGGAGAATATGGGGCATAATCTAGGGAGCATATGGGGCTTAATCCATGGAGCATATGGGGCATAATCTAGGGAGCATATGGGACATAATCTAGGTAGCATATGGGGCATAATCTAGGGAGCATATGGGGCATAATCTATGGAGCACATGGGGCATAATCCAGGGAGCATATGGGGCATAATCTAGGGAGCATATGGGGTATAACCTAGGGCGCATATGGGGCATAATCTATGGAGCACATGGGGCATAATCCGGGGAGTTTATGGGGCATAATCTAGGGATCATATGGGGCATAATCTAGGGAGCATATGGGGCATAATCTAGGGAGCATATGGGGCATAATCTATGGAGCATATGGGGCATAATCCAGGGAGCATATGGGGCATAATCCAGGGAGCATATGAGGCATAATCTAGGGAGCATATGGGCATAATCTATGGAACATATGGGGCATAATCCAGGGAGCATATGGGGCATAATCCAGGGAGCATATGGGGCATAATCTAGGGAGCATATGGGGCATAATCTATGGAGCATATGGGGCATAATCTATGGAGCATATGGGGCATAATATATGGGGCATAATCCATGGAGCATATGGGGCATAATCCAGGGAGCATATGGGGCATAATCTAGGGAGCATATGGGGCATAATCTATGGAGCATATTGGGCATAATCCAGGGAGCATATGGGGCATAATCCAGGGAGCATATGAGGCATAATCTAGGGAGCATATGGAGCATAATCTAGGGAGCATATGGGGCATAATCTATGAAGCATATGGGGCATAATCCAGGGAGCATATGGGGCATAATCCAGGGAGCATATGGGGCATAATCTATGGAGCATTTTATAGGGGCATAATCTATGGAGCATTTTAGGGGGGCATAATCTGTGGAGCATTTTAGGGGGGCATAATCTATGGAGCATCATATGGGGCATAAAATATATGGAGCATATTATGGAGGCATAACTTTTATGGAGCAGCATACGGGGCATATTATTCTCTGGAGCATCTTATGGGGCCATTATTAACCTTCATGGAATTATATGGAGAGTATTTTGTATGGAGCATCTTATGGGGGCCATCGTTAACTGTATGGAGAATTATATGGGCTCCTGATTCAATATGGATATTCAAAAACATTTAACCTACTGATGTCTCAATTAATTTTACTTTTATTGGCATCTATTTTTATTTTTGTAATTTACAAGTAGCTGCTGCATTTTCCACCCTAGGCTTATACGCGAGTCAATAAGTTTTCCCAGTTTTTTTGGCAAAATTAGGGGGGTCGGCTTATACTCGGGTCGGCTTATACATGAGTATATACGGTAAATAACATTGTGAACCTCTGCAACTGAACCCATGTATAGCAGGGGTGCAGAACATGCGCCCCTTGATGCCTTTCTGTGTGGTGACAGGCATGCATGACTGTTCATATTTTCCATGTTAGGGAGCAGAGGAGGATCAGTTGGCACTGTAGGGATGGGCAACTAGTAAATGGAATCTGTCAGCAGGTTTTTCCTACATAATCTGATAGCACCAAGAGGTAGGGGTAGAGAGCCTGATTCTAGTGATGTATCACTTGGTTTACTGGGTGCAGAAGTTGTGATAGTCACACTTTTCACCCCTGCAGATATAGCAGAGCTCAGTTGTTGAGCAGTATAACTTGACCAAACCACAGCTTCCTGTCTACATTGTATAGTGACACAGTACTTAATCAGTGATGGGGGCGAGGTGGGACTAGGAGGCATGAAGCAGCTTGTCCTGTAGTGATAATCTCCTGATGATAAAACGCTAATTATATTGAAACAGCAAAACACAGCATAGTAACTCACACATCGCTTGTTTATGAGCAAATGTGGAGGTCCCCGCACATACGGTAAAGGCCACCTATATTAAAAAGGTGGTATCTGTATATAACCGGCCACTCCTGTTAACCATTTAGATGTTAATTTCTAACATCAGCATTTCATTGGAGAGTTCGCTGATGCTGCATGCACCAGCTCTCATTGGCTCCCATTGGCTTATCATGGCAGACTCATGAAGGCCTCCATGTCGGCACTCCTGTGAAGCTCATCACAGGCTGAGCCCTAAAGAAGACCATGATTTGTCCTATACATTGTGGTGCTGCAACATATAGTACAAGTGGTCAAACGATTGCAGTCCCCTATAAGGGAACTAAAAAATAATATCAAAATATAAAATTCAAATCACCTCTTTACTTCTATTATTTTATGTCACCTCCCTAAAAAAATATAATAAAAATGTATGTCCTACAAATAGGTAAATCATTATCATGCCAAGCAAAGAACAAGCCCTCACACAGTTCAATCGATGGAAAACTAAAAATCTTACTGGTCTTGGAAAATGACAGCACAAACCTCTCCAATTTGTTTATTCTTTTGTCAAAATTCTGCCTTTTTTATCAATTAAATAGAACCAAAATCTATACATTTGGCACCGCAGTAAAATCACTGACCCGGACAATCATGTTTCCAGGTCACTTTTTATTGCTCATTGAACAGAGTTACAACAATAAAACCTAAACCGCTGGGGCAGAATTGCATCTTTTTCACCATTTTATCCCACTTAGAGTATTTGTGTCATTCAAAACTAAAACTTAAGTCCTCATACAGATATGACGACAAAAAAAATGTGTGTCTCTTGAAAGACGGGGAGTAAGGAAAAGGGAAATCGCAAAAACAAAGCTGTTTGAGGGCTTATTTTTTTCATGACAATCTGTAGTGTCTTTGGCTCTACGTTGTCATAGATGCAACAATTTGATAAATTTTTGGTAATTCTTTGTGAGGCAAAATGAATAAAAAGCAGAATTTTTATTTATTTATTTTCTAAACAATCACAGTTCGGTATAATTGTCACATTATCTTTATTCTGCAAGTTTATACCATTATGACAATATCACATTTATATAGGGGTTTTTATATATATTTTGCTACATTTGCACAAGAAACTACTTTAAAAAATATTTTTTAGTCACCCTCACCATGTTCTGAAATCTATAACTCCTACTTTTCGGTAGATGGAGCTGTGTGAAGACTTATTTTTATACGGGACAAGCTGTACCTTTTGCTGGTACCATTTTTGGGGAGAAATAACTTTCTGATCATTTTTTAATTTTTTTTTTAGCAGTAGCTATGAACTAAAAACATTAAACCTAGACCTGTTTTATTTACTATTTTTTTACCGAGTCCACATTGACAGGTAGCTGTGAGTCAATATGATTACGGTGATGCCCAAGTAAATATCCTTTTATTATGTTTTAATAGTTTTTCACAAGAAAAATCACTGAAAACAATGTATATTTTTATTTTCTTTTTTTGGGAGGTGTTGTTCATTTTCTAAGAGCCCTAATCTTTTCATTTTTCTGTTTACAGAGCAGTTTAAGGGATTGATTTTTTGCAAGAAGCTGTTGTTTTTTTGTACTTTTTATTGCTACAATTTTGGGGCACATATCATTTTTTAATCATTTCTAGTTAATTTTTTTGAGCCTAGATGAACAAAAACAGCATATATGGTATAGTTTTTCATATAAAAAAAGATAAGTGAAATTAAAAATAATAGTTTTATAGTAGTGGTCGTTGTGAATGCGGCAATACCAAATATGTGACATTTTTGCAGATGATTTTTTTTTCCACAAATAAAAAGTTTGATTAATATTAAAACTTCGATTTTGAATTATTTTACTTTTGCATTTTTATAACACTTAAAAACATTTTTTACAATGCTTACATGTTGCAGAAGGAAATGTGAGCCTGAATTCCTTTGATCATATTCATAATACACTGTGTTATACAGGGCATTATCTAACTTGCCAGTGTTTGCCTAACATTCAGCCCATCAGGCCCCACTAACAGGGGGATCTAATAAGCTGAGGGATATTGCAAAAATGAGTCAAGACTCAAGACCACATGACTCCAAACATACTTTTCAGTTTTTGTATTTCCACAAAAATTTAAAATAACCAATACATTTCATTCAACTTCACAATTGTGTCCCACTTGTTGTTGATTCTTCACCAAAAATTTACATTTGGTAACTTTATGTTTGAAGCATGATATGTGGGAAAAGGTTGAAAAGTTCCAGGGGACCAAATACTTTCGCAAGGCACTGTATGCGTTTGTAAGTGTTAAGTCTAAGGTGATTGGTGATAGGGGATAGCTGGGCATCTGACCAACAGTGACCCGCAAGTGATCGCTAGAACCAGGGCTCTCTGAATGGAGTTGAGGTTGATCATTGGCACTGCCTATGCTTGTGAATCTCTCAACACCATTAGGAGTGAATGAGTGGCATTGCTCATGATCAACCTTTAGTGCATTCAGCCATGATTCCTGGGTCCCTAGCGATAAGAAAGTTATACCTTATGCAATGGATAGGGGATAATTTTCAAGCTTGAGAATAGTCCTTTATCAAGGATATCTTCGGGGGGGTTACACACATACCACCGCTGTTACTACTTTTTCACAGATGACACCTGGGAGGTCACGCAGATTCCCCACTGTCAAAAGTTTGTCATTGAACGCAACTCCGTTGCTTCCAATCACCAGGAAAAATATGCAATTCACTGATGAGGGATGAACATGGCCGCTGCTGCTTCCACTACTAGGTCAGTTATTTGGGGAACTCACTGTGAGTGTATGGTATATACACCTCCTATTTCAACATATGGAATATATATGTACTCTGGTGCAATCACTGCCAACTCCACAATAACAAAAAAAAGAACCACTACTAGCTGCCACCACCAATCGTTTATACAGGGCGATTGGACACCTGTTACAGGTAGAATATGGCTTCAGGGCGGTGGTTTATAGATCACGAGGAACAGACCATTGAATATTAAATATGTAATTCAGAAAGGTAGCCAGTGTTTGTAAAAAATATACAAAGATGATACAAAATGGGAACAAAACAATACAATTACATAAAATAAAAAGGAATAAGGAAAGAAAATTACTAAATCTGATGTTGCAGGATTAGCTCTTTATGGAGGGAAACATTCTGATTCTCAAAATGGAGTACTCTAATAGTTAGCTACACACGTGGTCAAAATTGTTGGTACCCCTCGTTTAATGACAGAAAGACCCCCAATGGTCACAGAAATAACTTGAATCTGACAAAAGTAATAATAACTAAATAATCTATGATAATGAACAAATGAAAGTCAGACATTGCTTTTCAACCATGCTTCCACAGAATTTTTTAAAAACTAAAACTCATGAAATAGACCTGGACAGAACCCTGAAAATAATGTGAAAAAAGGGACATGTTAAATCAAGGTGTGTCCACTAATCAGCATCACTCGTGTCTACAATCTTGGAATCAGTGAGTGGGCCTGTATAGAGGGATACAGATACTCATTAAGCTGTTTGGTGACATGGTGTGTATCACACTCAACATGGACCAGAGGAAGTGAAGGAAAGAGTAGTCTCAGGGGATTAGAACTAAAATTATAGACAAACATGTTAAAGGTGAAAGTTATAAGACCATCTCCAAGCAGCTTGATGTTCCTTTGACTACAGTTGTACATATTATTCAGAAATTTAAGATCCATGGTGTCACGAAAAGACCAACACACACGGTCTGGGGCTGCGCCTGCAAGGCTTAATCTATCTCCTCTCACTCAGTCCAGCATTCAACCTCTGTCCTATTCTGCAATGGGAGCATAAATCACACCCGACACAAATAACACCCTGCTTTATACATGCTGCCACCACTCACCGAACACACGGGCGATGAGTCCCAGAAATATTACTACTTTGTGCCAATCACCAGGAGCACACACTTCTAAGGCTATGGATTCTTTAGAGCAACAAGGTTCAGACTTATTAAAGTTTAAAGCTTTAACCCCTTACTGCCATCGGACGTACTATCCCGTCCATGGTACCTGGGCCCGTATGACCGGGGACGGGATAGTACGTCATAGGCGATCAGCTGCGCTCCTGAGGGGAGCGCAGCTAATCGCCGCCAGGTGTCAGCTGATTATCACAGCTGACACCCATGACTGTGTGTCAGGAGCGGTCACGGACCGCTCCCGGCACATTAACCCCTAGCACACCGCGATCAAACATGATCGCGGTGTACTGGGGGCACAGGGGAGGATCGCGCAGGGTGGGGGCTCCCTGCGCGCCCCCCTGAGACCCTCAGAGCAGCGCGATGTGATCGCGCTGTTCTGAGGGCTTCCTCCCTCCCAGGACCCGGATCCAAGATGGCGCCGGGGTCCTGGAGGGAGGCGGCTACCTCAGTGCCTGCCGAGAGCAGGCACTGAGAAGCCTGCATCTATGCCTGTGCGATCGCTGGTGTGACAGAGTGCTGTGCACACTGTCACACCAGCGATCTGATAAAATACTGTGATGTCCCACCCTGGGACAAAGTAAAAAAGTTAAAAAGTAAAAATAAACATGTGTAAAAAAAAAATCCAAAATAAATTAAAAAAAAAAAAAATATTCCCCAATAAATTCACTTCTTCCTGTAAATAAAAAAAAAAACAATAAAAGTACACATATTTGGTATCGCCGCTCCGTAACGACCCCCCCTATAAAATTGTCCCACTAGTTAACCCCTTTAGTGAACCCCTTAAAAAAAAAAAAAACGAAGCAAAAAATCAATGCTTTATCATCATACCGCCGAACAAAAAGTGGAATAACACGCGATCAAAAAGACCGATATAAAAAAACATGGTACCGCTGAAAACGTCATCTTGTCCTGCAAAAAACGAGCCGTCACAAAGCATCATGAGCAAAAAAATAAAAAAGTTATAGCTCGCAGAATAAAGCGATGCAAAAATAATTATTTTTTATATAAAATTGTTTTTATTCTATAAAAGCGCCAAAACATGAAAAAAATGATATAAATGAGGTATCGCCATAATCGTACTGACCCGAAGAATAAAACTGCTTTATCAATTTTACTACACGCGGAACGGTATAAACGCCTCCCCCAAAAGAAATTCATGAATTGCTGATTTTTGTTCATTCTAACCTCCCAAAAATCGAAATAAAAAGCGATCAAAAAATGTGACGTGCTCAAAAATGGTACCAATAAAAACGTCAACTCGTCCCGCAAAAAATAAGACCTCACATGACTCTGTGGGCCAAAATATGCAAAAATTATAGCTCTCAAAATGTGATGATGCAAAAACTATTTTTGCAATAAAAAGCGTCTTTTAGCGTGACAGCTGCCAATCATAAAAACCCGCTATAAATAGTAAATCAAACCCCCTTTATCACCCCCTTAGTAAGGGAAAAATAATAAAATTAAAAAAAAGCATTTATTTCCATTTTCCCATTAGGGTTAGGGTTGGTGCGGCTAAAGTTAGGGTTAGGGTTGGCGCTAAAGTTAGGATTAGGGTTAGGTTTGGGATTAGGGGTGTGTTAGGGTTAGGTTTGTGGTTAGGGTTGGGACTAGGGTTAGGGGTGTGTTGGGGTTAGGGTTGGAGTTAGAATTGGGGGTTTCAGCTGTTTAGGCACATCAGGGGCTCTCCAAATGTGACATGGCGTCTGATCTCAATTCCAGCCAATTCTGCGTTGAAAAAGTCAAACGGTGCTCCTTCACTTCTGAGCTCTGCCATGCGTCCAAACAGTAGTTTATCCCCACATATGGGGTATCAGCGTACTCTGGACCACAAGCGTTATTGTGCAATTTGTCCTATTTCTTCTGCTACCCTTGGGAAAATAAAAAACTGGGGGCAAAAATATCATTTTTGTACAAAAAAAATATTTTTTTGTTTTTACGGCTGTACATTATAAACTTCTGTGAAGCACTTGGGGCTTCATAGCGCTCACCACACATCTAGATAAGTTCCTTGTGGGGTCTATTTTCCAAAATGGGGTCACTTGTTGGGGATTTCCACTGTTTAGGCGCATCAGGGGCTCTCCAAATGCGACATGACGCCCCCAGACCATTCCATCAAAGTCTGCAATCCAAAATGTCACTACTTCCCTTCCGAGCCCCAACGTGTACCCATACAGTAGTTTTCTCCCACATATTGGATATCAGCGTACTCAGGACAAATTGGAAAACAACTTTTGGGGTCCAATTTCTCCTGTTACCCTTGTAAAAATAAAATATTGGGGCAAAAAAATAATTTTTGCAAAAAAAAAAAGGATTTTTTATTTTTACGGCTGTGCGTTATAAACTTCTGTGAAGCACTTCGGGGTTCAAAGTGCTCACCACACATCTAGACAAGTTCCTTGTGGGGTCTATTTTCCAAAATGGGGTCACTTGTGGGGGGTTTCCACTGTTTAGGCGCATCAGGGGCTCTCCAAATGTGACATGACGCCCCCAGACCATTCCATCAAAGTCTGCAATCCAAAACGTCACTACTTCCCTTCCGAGCCCTGACGTGCGCCCATACAGTAGTTTTCTCCCACATATTGGGTATCAGCGTACTCAGGACAAATTGGACAACAACTTTTGGGTTCCAATTTCTTCTGTTCCCCTTGTGAAAATAAAATATTGGGGGCGAAAAAATCATTTTTGTAAAAAAAAAAAGATTTTTTATTTTTACGGCTGTACGTTATAAACTTCTGTGAAGCACTTCGGGGTTCAAAGTGCTCACCACACATCTAGATAAGTTCCTTGTGGGGTATATTTGCCAAAATGGGGTCACTTGTGGGGGGTTTCCACTGTATAGGTGCATCAGGGGCTCTCCAAATGTGACATGACGCCCCCAGACCATTCCATCAAAGTCTGCAATCCAAAACGTCACTACTTCCTTCCGAGCCCTGACGTGCGCCCATACAGTAGTTTTCTCCCACATATTGGGTATCAGCGTACTCAGGACAAATTGGACAACAACTTTTGGGTTCCAATTTCTTCTGTTACCCTTGTGAAAATAAAATATTGGGGACGAAAAAATCATTTTTGTAAAAAAAAAAAAAGATTTTTTATTTTACGGCTGTACGTTATAAACTTTAGTGAAACACCTGGGGGTTAAAAGTTCTCACCACACATCTAGATAAGTTCCTTGAGGGGTCTAGTTTCCAAAATGGCGTCATATATGGGGGTTTCCACTGTTTAGGCAGATCAGGAGCTCTCCAAACACGACATGGCGTCCAGCCAATTCTGCGTTGAAAAAGTCAGACGGCGCTCCTTCCCTTCCAAACTCTGCCATGCACCCAAACAGTGGTTTACCCCCACATATGGGGTATCAGCGCACTCAGGACAAATTGCACAATAACTTTTGGAGTCTTGTTACCCTTGGAAAAATAAAAATTGGGGTGAAAAGATCATTTTTGTGGAAAAAAATATGATTTTTAAATTTTACGGCTCTACGTTATAAACTTGTGTGAAGCACTTGGGGGTTCAAATTGCTCACCAAAGATCTAGAAAAGTTCCTTAGGGGGTCTAGTTTCCAAAATGGGTCATTTGTGGGGGGTTTCCACTGTTTAGGCACATCAGGGGCTCTCCAAATGCAACATGGCATCCAATCTCAATTCCAGCCAATTTTGGTTGGAAAAAGTCAAATGGTGCTCCTTCCATTCCGAGCTCTGCCGTGCGCCCAAACAGTGGTTCCCACCCACATATGGGTATCAGCGTACTCAGGACAAATTGACAACAACTTATGTGGTCCAATTTCTCCTGTTACCCTTGAGAAAATAAAAAATTAGTGACTAAAAGATAATTTTTGTGGGAAAAAAATAGGATTTTTTATTTTCATGCCCGGGCATTATAGACTTGTGTGAAGCACTTGGGGGTTCAAAGTGCTCACCAAAGATCTAGATAAGTTCCTTAGGGGGTATAGTTTCCAAAATGGGGTCACTTGTGGGGGGTTTCCACTGTTTAGGCTCATCTGGGGCACTGCAAACGGAACATGACCCCCATCAACGTCTGCATTCCAAAACGTTACTACTTCCTTTCCAAGCCCTGCCGTGCACCCAAACAGTTCCCCCCCCCACATATGGGGTATCAGCGTACTCAGGACAAATTGGACAACAACTTTTGGGGTCCAATTTCCTTGGGAAAATTCAAAAATTTGGGACTAAAAAATCATTTTTGTGGAAAATTGTTTTTTTTTTTTTCACACCCAGGCATTATAAGCTTTTGTGAAACACTTGGGAGTTCAAAGTGCTCACAACAGATCTAGATAAGTACCTTAGGGGGTCTAGTTTCCAAAATGGTGTCACTTGTGGGGGTTTCCACTGTTTAGGCGCATCAGGGGCTCTCCAAACACGACATGGCGTCCAATCTCAATTCCAGCCAATTTTAGTTTGAAAAAGTCAAACGGCGCTCCTTCCCTTACGAGCTCTGCCGTGTGCCCAAACAGTGGTTTTCCCCACATATTGGGTATTGGCGTACTCAGGAGAAATTGCATAACAACCTTATCTGTCCATTTTCTCCTTTTACCCTTGTGAAAATAAAAAAAAAGTTTGTAAAAGATCATTTTTGTGGCTAAAAAGTTAAATATTCATTTTTTTCCTTCCACGTTGCTTTAGTTCCTGTGAAGCACCTGAAGGGTTAATAATCTTCTTGAATGTGGTTTTGAGTACCTTGAGGGGTGCAGTTTTTAGAATGGTGTCACTTTTGGGTATTTTCTGCCATATAGACCCCTCAAAGTGACTTCAAATGAGAGGTGGTCCCTAAAAAAAATGGCTTTGTAAATTTTGTTGTAAAAATGAGAAATCGCTGGTCAACTTTTAACCCTTATAACTTCCTAACAAAAAAAAATTTTGGTTCCAAAATTGTGCTGATGTAAAGTAGACATGTGGGAAATGTTATTTCTTAACTATTTTATGTGACATATTTCTCTGTTTTAAGGGAATAAAAATTCAAAATTTGAAAATTGCAAAATTTTAAAAATTTTCGCCATAATTTGCGTTTTTTTCAAAAATAA
>JARQOD010000010.1:107127429-107383771 GCA_033576555.1 Oophaga sylvatica | reverse complement strand
GTAATTCTTTGTGAGGCAAAATGAATAAAAAGCAGAATTTTTATTTATTTATTTTCTAAACAATCACAGTTCGGTATAATTGTCACATTATCTTTATTCTGCAAGTTTATACCATTATGACAATATCACATTTATATAGGGGTTTTTATATATATTTTGCTACATTTGCACAAGAAACTACTTTAAAAAATATTTTTTAGTCACCCTCACCATGTTCTGAAATCTATAACTCCTACTTTTCGGTAGATGGAGCTGTGTGAAGACTTATTTTTATACGGGACAAGCTGTACCTTTTGCTGGTACCATTTTTGGGGAGAAATAACTTTCTGATCATTTTTTAATTTTTTTTTTAGCAGTAGCTATGAACTAAAAACATTAAACCTAGACCTGTTTTATTTACTATTTTTTTACCGAGTCCACATTGACAGGTAGCTGTGAGTCAATATGATTACGGTGATGCCCAAGTAAATATCCTTTTATTATGTTTTAATAGTTTTTCACAAGAAAAATCACTGAAAACAATGTATATTTTTATTTTTTTTTTTGGGAGGTGTTGTTCATTTTCTAAGAGCCCTAATCTTTTCATTTTTCTGTTTACAGAGCAGTTTAAGGGATTGATTTTTTGCAAGAAGCTGTTGTTTTTTTGTACTTTTTATTGCTACAATTTTGGGGCACATATCATTTTTTAATCATTTCTAGTTAATTTTTTTGAGCCTAGATGAACAAAAACAGCATATATGGTATAGTTTTTCATATAAAAAAAGATAAGTGAAATTAAAAATAATAGTTTTATAGTAGTGGTCGTTGTGAATGCGGCAATACCAAATATGTGACATTTTTGCAGATGATTTTTTTTTCCACAAATAAAAAGTTTGATTAATATTAAAACTTCGATTTTGAATTATTTACTTTTGCATTTTTATAACACTTAAAAACATTTTTTACAATGCTTACATGTTGCAGAAGGAAATGTGAGCCTGAATTCCTTTGATCATATTCATAATACACTGTGTTATACAGGGCATTATCTAACTTGCCAGTGTTTGCCTAACATTCAGCCCATCAGGCCCCACTAACAGGGGGATCTAATAAGCTGAGGGATATTGCAAAAATGAGTCAAGACTCAAGACCACATGACTCCAAACATACTTTTCAGTTTTTGTATTTCCACAAAAATTTAAAATAACCAATACATTTCATTCAACTTCACAATTGTGTCCCACTTGTTGTTGATTCTTCACCAAAAATTTACATTTGGTAACTTTATGTTTGAAGCATGATATGTGGGAAAAGGTTGAAAAGTTCCAGGGGACCAAATACTTTCGCAAGGCACTGTATGCGTTTGTAAGTGTTAAGTCTAAGGTGATTGGTGATAGGGGATAGCTGGGCATCTGACCAACAGTGACCCGCAAGTGATCGCTAGAACCAGGGCTCTCTGAATGGAGTTGAGGTTGATCATTGGCACTGCCTATGCTTGTGAATCTCTCAACACCATTAGGAGTGAATGAAGTGGCATTGCTCATGATCAACCTTTAGTGCATTCAGCCATGATTCCTGGGTCCCTAGCGATAAGAAAGTTATACCTTATGCAATGGATAGGGGATAATTTTCAAGCTTGAGAATAGTCCTTTATCAAGGATATCTTCGGGGGGTTACACACATACCACCGCTGTTACTACTTTTTCACAGATGACACCTGGGAGGTCACGCAGATTCCCCACTGTCAAAAGTTTGTCATTGAACGCAACTCCGTTGCTTCCAATCACCAGGAAAAATATGCAATTCACTGATGAGGGATGAACATGGCCGCTGCTGCTTCCACTACTAGGTCAGTTATTTGGGGAACTCACTGTGAGTGTATGGTATATACACCTCCTATTTCAACATATGGAATATATATGTACTCTGGTGCAATCACTGCCAACTCCACAATAACAAAAAAAAGAACCACTACTAGCTGCCACCACCAATCGTTTATACAGGGCGATTGGACACCTGTTACAGGTAGAATATGGCTTCAGGGCGGTGGTTTATAGATCACGAGGAACAGACCATTGAATATTAAATATGTAATTCAGAAAGGTAGCCAGTGTTTGTAAAAAATATACAAAGATGATACAAAATGGGAACAAAACAATACAATTACATAAAATAAAAAGGAATAAGGAAAGAAAATTACTAAATCTGATGTTGCAGGATTAGCTCTTTATGGAGGGAAACATTCTGATTCTCAAAATGGAGTACTCTAATAGTTAGCTACACACGTGGTCAAAATTGTTGGTACCCCTCGTTTAATGACAGAAAGACCCCCAATGGTCACAGAAATAACTTGAATCTGACAAAAGTAATAATAACTAAATAATCTATGATAATGAACAAATGAAAGTCAGACATTGCTTTTCAACCATGCTTCCACAGAATTTTTTAAAAACTAAAACTCATGAAATAGACCTGGACAGAACCCCTGAAAATAATGTGAAAAAAGGGACATGTTAAATCAAGGTGTGTCCACTAATCAGCATCACTCGTGTCTACAATCTTGGAATCAGTGAGTGGGCCTGTATAGAGGGATACAGATACTCATTAAGCTGTTTGGTGACATGGTGTGTATCACACTCAACATGGACCAGAGGAAGTGAAGGAAAGAGTAGTCTCAGGGGATTAGAACTAAAATTATAGACAAACATGTTAAAGGTGAAAGTTATAAGACCATCTCCAAGCAGCTTGATGTTCCTTTGACTACAGTTGTACATATTATTCAGAAATTTAAGATCCATGGTGTCACGAAAAGACCAACACACACGGTCTGGGGCTGCGCCTGCAAGGCTTAATCTATCTCCTCTCACTCAGTCCAGCATTCAACCTCTGTCCTATTCTGCAATGGGAGCATAAATCACACCCGACACAAATAACACCCTGCTTTATACATGCTGCCACCACTCACCGAACACACGGGCGATGAGTCCCAGAAATATTACTACTTTGTGCCAATCACCAGGAGCACACACTTCTAAGGCTATGGATTCTTTAGAGCAACAAGGTTCAGACTTATTAAAGTTTAAAGCTTTAACCCCTTACTGCCATCGGACGTACTATCCCGTCCATGGTACCTGGGCCCGTATGACCGGGGACGGGATAGTACGTCATAGGCGATCAGCTGCGCTCCTGAGGGGAGCGCAGCTAATCGCCGCCAGGTGTCAGCTGATTATCACAGCTGACACCCATGACTGTGTGTCAGGAGCGGTCACGGACCGCTCCCGGCACATTAACCCCTAGCACACCGCGATCAAACATGATCGCGGTGTACTGGGGGCACAGGGAGGATCGCGCAGGGTGGGGGCTCCCTGCGCGCCCCCCTGAGACCCTCAGAGCAGCGCGATGTGATCGCGCTGTTCTGAGGGCTTCCTCCCTCCCAGGACCCGGATCCAAGATGGCGCCGGGGTCCTGGAGGGAGGCGGCTACCTCAGTGCCTGCCGAGAGCAGGCACTGAGAAGCCTGCATCTATGCCTGTGCGATCGCTGGTGTGACAGAGTGCTGTGCACACTGTCACACCAGCGATCTGATAAAATACTGTGATGTCCCACCCTGGGACAAAGTAAAAAAGTTAAAAAAGTAAAAATAAACATGTGTAAAAAAAAAATCCAAAATAAATTAAAAAAAAAAAAAATATTCCCCAATAAATTCACTTCTTCCTGTAAATAAAAAAAAAAACAATAAAAGTACACATATTTGGTATCGCCGCGTCCGTAACGACCCCCCCTATAAAATTGTCCCACTAGTTAACCCCTTTAGTGAACCCCTTAAAAAAAAAAAAAAAACGAAGCAAAAAATCAATGCTTTATCATCATACCGCCGAACAAAAAGTGGAATAACACGCGATCAAAAAGACCGATATAAAAAACATGGTACCGCTGAAAACGTCATCTTGTCCTGCAAAAAACGAGCCGTCACAAAGCATCATGAGCAAAAAAATAAAAAAGTTATAGCTCGCAGAATAAAGCGATGCAAAAATAATTATTTTTTATATAAAATTGTTTTTATTCTATAAAAGCGCCAAAACATGAAAAAATGATATAAATGAGGTATCGCCATAATCGTACTGACCCGAAGAATAAAACTGCTTTATCAATTTTACTACACGCGGAACGGTATAAACGCCTCCCCCAAAAGAAATTCATGAATTGCTGATTTTTGTTCATTCTAACCTCCCAAAAATCGAAATAAAAAGCGATCAAAAAATGTGACGTGCTCAAAAATGGTACCAATAAAAACGTCAACTCGTCCCGCAAAAAATAAGACCTCACATGACTCTGTGGGCCAAAATATGCAAAAATTATAGCTCTCAAAATGTGATGATGCAAAAACTATTTTTGCAATAAAAAGCGTCTTTTAGCGTGACAGCTGCCAATCATAAAAACCCGCTATAAATAGTAAATCAAACCCCCCTTTATCACCCCCTTAGTAAGGGAAAAATAATAAAATTAAAAAAAAGCATTTATTTCCATTTTCCCATTAGGGTTAGGGTTAGTTGCGGCTAAAGTTAGGGTTAGGGTTGGCGCTAAAGTTAGGATTAGGGTTAGGTTTGGGATTAGGGGTGTGTTAGGGTTAGGTTTGTGGTTAGGGTTGGGACTAGGGTTAGGGGTGTGTTGGGGTTAGGGTTGGAGTTAGAATTGGGGGTTTCAGCTGTTTAGGCACATCAGGGGCTCTCCAAATGTGACATGGCGTCTGATCTCAATTCCAGCCAATTCTGCGTTGAAAAAGTCAAACGGTGCTCCTTCACTTCTGAGCTCTGCCATGCGTCCAAACAGTAGTTTATCCCCACATATGGGGTATCAGCGTACTCTGGACCACAAGCGTTATTGTGCAATTTGTCCTATTTCTTCTGCTACCCTTGGGAAAATAAAAAACTGGGGGCAAAAATATCATTTTTGTACAAAAAAAAATATTTTTTTGTTTTTACGGCTGTACATTATAAACTTCTGTGAAGCACTTGGGGCTTCATAGCGCTCACCACACATCTAGATAAGTTCCTTGTGGGGTCTATTTTCCAAAATGGGGTCACTTGTTGGGGATTTCCACTGTTTAGGCGCATCAGGGGCTCTCCAAATGCGACATGACGCCCCCAGACCATTCCATCAAAGTCTGCAATCCAAAATGTCACTACTTCCCTTCCGAGCCCCAACGTGTACCCATACAGTAGTTTTCTCCCACATATTGGATATCAGCGTACTCAGACAAATTGGAAAACAACTTTTGGGGTCCAATTTCTCCTGTTACCCTTGTAAAAATAAAATATTGGGGCAAAAAAATAATTTTTGCAAAAAAAAAAGGATTTTTTATTTTTACGGCTGTGCGTTATAAACTTCTGTGAAGCACTTCGGGTTCAAAGTGCTCACCACACATCTAGACAAGTTCCTTGTGGGGTCTATTTTCCAAAATGGGGTCACTTGTGGGGGTTTCCACTGTTTAGGCGCATCAGGGGCTCTCCAAATGTGACATGACGCCCCCAGACCATTCCATCAAAGTCTGCAATCCAAAACGTCACTACTTCCCTTCCGAGCCCTGACGTGCGCCCATACAGTAGTTTTCTCCCACATATTGGGTATCAGCGTACTCAGGACAATTGGACAACAACTTTTGGGTTCCAATTTCTTCTGTTACCCTTGTGAAAATAAAATATTGGGGCGAAAAAATCATTTTTGTAAAAAAAAAAAAGATTTTTTATTTTTACGGCTGTACGTTATAAACTTCTGTGAAGCACTTCGGGGTTCAAAGTGCTCACCACACATCTAGATAAGTTCCTTGTGGGGTATATTTGCCAAAATGGGGTCACTTGTGGGGGGTTTCCACTGTATAGGTGCATCAGGGGCTCTCCAAATGTGACATGACGCCCCCAGACCATTCCATCAAAGTCTGCAATCCAAAACGTCACTACTTCCCTTCCGAGCCCTGACGTGCGCCCATACAGTAGTTTTCTCCCACATATTGGGTATCAGCGTACTCAGGACAAATTGGACAACAACTTTTGGGTTCCAATTTCTTCTGTTACCCTTGTGAAAATAAAATATTGGGGACGAAAAAAATCATTTTTGTAAAAAAAAAAAAAGATTTTTTATTTTACGGCTGTACGTTATAAACTTTAGTGAAACACCTGGGGGTTAAAAGTTCTCACCACACATCTAGATAAGTTCCTTGAGGGGTCTAGTTTCCAAAATGGCGTCATATATGGGGGTTTCCACTGTTTAGGCAGATCAGGAGCTCTCCAAACACGACATGGCGTCCAGCCAATTCTGCGTTGAAAAAGTCAGACGGCGCTCCTTCCCTTCCAAACTCTGCCATGCACCCAAACAGTGGTTTACCCCCACATATGGGGTATCAGCGCACTCAGGACAAATTGCACAATAACTTTTGGAGTCTTGTTACCCTTGGAAAAATAAAAATTGGGGTGAAAAGATCATTTTTGTGGAAAAAATATGATTTTTAAATTTTACGGCTCTACGTTATAAACTTGTGTGAAGCACTTGGGGGTTCAAATTGCTCACCAAAGATCTAGAAAAGTTCCTTAGGGGGTCTAGTTTCCAAAATGGGGTCATTTGTGGGGGGTTTCCACTGTTTAGGCACATCAGGGGCTCTCCAAATGCAACATGGCATCCAATCTCAATTCCAGCCAATTTTGGTTGGAAAAAGTCAAATGGTGCTCCTTCCATTCCGAGCTCTGCCGTGCGCCCAAACAGTGGTTCCCACCCACATATGGGGTATCAGCGTACTCAGGACAAATTGTACAACAACTTATGTGGTCCAATTTCTCCTGTTACCCTTGAGAAAATAAAAAATTAGTGACTAAAAGATAATTTTTGTGGGAAAAAAATAGGATTTTTTATTTTCATGCCCGGGCATTATAGACTTGTGTGAAGCACTTGGGGGTTCAAAGTGCTCACCAAAGATCTAGATAAGTTCCTTAGGGGGTATAGTTTCCAAAATGGGGTCACTTGTGGGGGGTTTCCACTGTTTAGGCTCATCTGGGGCACTGCAAACGGAACATGACCCCCATCAACGTCTGCATTCCAAAACGTTACTACTTCCTTTCCAAGCCCTGCCGTGCACCCAAACAGTTCCCCCCCCCACATATGGGGTATCAGCGTACTCAGGACAAATTGGACAACAACTTTTGGGGTCCAATTTCCTTGGGAAAATTCAAAAATTTGGGACTAAAAAATCATTTTTGTGGAAAATTGTTTTTTTTTTTTTCACACCCAGGCATTATAAGCTTTTGTGAAACACTTGGGAGTTCAAAGTGCTCACAACAGATCTAGATAAGTACCTTAGGGGGTCTAGTTTCCAAAATGGTGTCACTTGTGGGGGTTTCCACTGTTTAGGCGCATCAGGGGCTCTCCAAACACGACATGGCGTCCAATCTCAATTCCAGCCAATTTTAGTTTGAAAAAGTCAAACGGCGCTCCTTCCCTTACGAGCTCTGCCGTGTGCCCAAACAGTGGTTTTCCCCCACATATTGGGTATTGGCGTACTCAGGAGAAATTGCATAACAACCTTATCTGTCCATTTTCTCCTTTTACCCTTGTGAAAATAAAAAAAAAGTTTGTAAAAGATCATTTTTGTGGCTAAAAAGTTAAATATTCATTTTTTCCTTCCACGTTGCTTTAGTTCCTGTGAAGCACCTGAAGGGTTAATAATCTTCTTGAATGTGGTTTTGAGTACCTTGAGGGGTGCAGTTTTTAGAATGGTGTCACTTTTGGGTATTTTCTGCCATATAGACCCCTCAAAGTGACTTCAAATGAGAGGTGGTCCCTAAAAAAAATGGCTTTGTAAATTTTGTTGTAAAAATGAGAAATCGCTGGTCAACTTTTAACCCTTATAACTTCCTAACAAAAAAAAATTTTGGTTCCAAAATTGTGCTGATGTAAAGTAGACATGTGGGAAATGTTATTTCTTAACTATTTTATGTGACATATTTCTCTGTTTTAAGGGAATAAAAATTCAAAATTTGAAAATTGCAAAATTTTAAAAATTTTCGCCATATTTGCGTTTTTTTCAAAAATAAACGCAAGTTATATCGAAGAAATTTTACTTCTAACGTGAAGTACAATATGTCACGAGAAAACAATCTCAGAATCGCGAAGATCCGTTGAAGCGTTCCAGAGTTATAACCTCATAAAGAGACAGTGGTCAGAATTGTAAAAATTGGCCCGGTCATTAAGGTGCAAACCACCCTTGGGGTGAAGGGTTAATATAAAAGGTACAGTGCTTATATAAAAATGGAAATAACAAGGGACATACAAATATGAAAAACAGTATAAAATAGCAGGGGAAAAAACTTACAGAAATATCGAACTTTGCATTCTGGTACTCTGTCCCCGAGGGAGGGGGGAATATGAGATGATCACATCAGCTTGGCTGCCCTCATATATGACACGTTTCTTTTGTGTGGAAGTCTAATTTATAGATATGACTTGGGAATCCAATTTCTAGACCAGTCTCTCATTATAATATTCTAATTGCTGGTTTGTGAGTGGATCATGCCATGCTACCAATGAATACATTATTTTCTCTCTGAACCTCTGGTGTAAACTTTCTCATAGATAGCTAGCATTGACATCTAACTTCAAAAGAGCCAGAAGGTGTGAAATGCTCCAATTCTATGTGCTCTCAGGAAGGCACCCTGGAGAGATTGGAGACTAGGCAACTGCCAGTCAGGCTAACATGAGGTCATGACCTGTGTGGAGAGCTGCAGCCTAAAGGGTATGCCACACTAAACAACATCGCTAACGGAATCGCTAAAAACGTCACTATTTAGCGATCCCGTTAGCGATGTTGTTGTGTGCGGCATCTACCAGCGACGTGGCCCCTGCTGTGATCTCGTCCATCGTCCTGATCGTTCCGGACCCTATTTTCATCGCTGGCGTCCCGCTGGTAAGTATCTAATCGCTGAGTGTGGCACCTTTTTTAGCGATTTAGCGGTACTTTTGTACCGCTAAAGTCGTTAAGGAGATCGCTAACCGTGATAGCGTCCTTAACGACATCGCTAAATTAGGTAGCTACTAGCGATTTAGAAACAATCCCGCTAGCGATCTCATTAGTATGCGACGCTAACGAGATCGCTAGCGGGATTGTGTAGTGTGGCAGTACCTTAAGACAAACGTACTTACTGCTGGTCATATATGCATACTTATACATATTTCAATACACATGGGACTGTAGCCAACCTCACTGGACATGGCCACAGGAGGAAAATTGATGACAAAACAAAGAGACGGATAATATGAATGGTAACAAAAGAGCTCAGAAAAATTTCTAAACAGATTAAAGGTGAACTTCAAGTTCAAGGAACATCAGTGTCAGATCGCACAATCCGTCGTTGTATGAGCCAAAGTGGACTTCATGGGAGATGACCAAGGAGGACACCATTGTTGAAAACAATCATCAAAAAGCCAGACTAGAATTTGCCAAACTACATGTGACAAGTCCACAAAGCTTCTGGGAGAATGCCCTATGGAAAGATGAGACAAAATTGGAACTTTTTGGCAAGGCACATCAGCTCTATTTTCACTTATGGAAAAATGAAGCATATCAAGAAAAGAACACTGTCCCTACTGTGAAACATGGAGGAGGCTCTGTTATGTTCTGGGGCGGCTTTGCTGCATCTGGCACAGGGTGTCTAAAACCTGTGCAGGGTACAATGAAATCTCAAGACTATCAAGGGATTCTAGAGAGAAATGTGCTGCCCAGTGTCAGAAAGCTTGGTCTCAGTCGCAGGTCAAGGGTCTTGCAACAGGATAATGACCCAAAACACAATTAAAAACACCCAAGAATGGCTAAGAGGAAAGCATTGGACTATTCTGAAGTGGCCTTCTATGAGCCCTGAACTAAATCCTATTGAGCATCTTTGTCTTTGCCGTCTCTAAAAGGCAACCTTCAAACATGAGACAACTGGAGCAGTTTGCTGTTGAGGAATGGGTTAAAATACCTGTTGAGAGGTTCAGAAGTCTCATTGACAGTTACAGGAATCGTTTGATTGCAGTGATTGCCTCAAAAGGTTATGCAAAAAAAAAAATTAAGTTAAGGGTACCATCATTTCTGTCCAGGCCTATTTCATGAGTTTTATTTTTTAAAAAATTCTGTGGAAGCATGGTTGAAAAGCAATGTCTGACTTTCATTTGTTCATTATCATAGAGTTTTGATTTATTATTACTTTTGTCAGATTCAAGTTATTTCTGTGACCATTGTGAGTTTTTCTGTCATTAAACGAGGGGTACCAACAATTTTGACCACGTGTGTATGTCTTCCAGAATGACCAAAACCAGACACAAATTCTGCTTTTTTATTTAATCAAAGCTATGCCCTCATACCTCACCTTGGTCAGCTCACATGGGGTCTGCCGGTGGGATGTGATAGGTTAGAATTTTATGAGGTCCCTTCCATTGTAGATATCTCTACCATTGGAGGTTCCAGGTGGTAGATATTGTCATCTTTGTTATCGCAATTTTACTTGTCTATAGAGGTAAAACATGGCATGGATAGCATCATCCATTGGGACATTATTAAGCTTGAGGGGTTATATGGCCTTACAGTGATGTGAGTGAATGTATTATGTTTGTCCCTTCGCTATTATGCCAAAAATATATCTCCCATCAATATCGGATCAATGCAAACCCCAATGTTCATCACAGATCACTGTCTCCAGCTGGTCTGCGATAATTGTTTTGATCAGAAGAAGCTCTTTGGTTTTGAAGCATTCTTCCCCGCCTCAGCATAAATGAATCTCAGACTTGGTGTCTTCTTCCCAGCAAATCTCCCTGCTATAATTATCTGGTCACTGCAGGAGCTATTTTCTTCAATAGAGATGGAAGCGTCATCTCTCTTTCACTTCTGTAGTTATAAGTTTTCTCTCTTTCCTAGCTATAATTAATCCCATATGTTCAATGTAAGGGTGACATGTCCCCTCTCCGGAGATGTCTTATAGGTTTTAATTTTTCTCTATGACATCCTTTACTCCCCCAAGAATTGTAAAATTAGAAAAAAAAATAAAATAAAGAAAATTGTACTTCAGTTTTGGAAAAAAATAAAAATATGCCCCTCTAGGGCTATGATCACATGTCCGATAATCATCAGAACGAATCCAGCAGAAATCCATTAACAAAAAGTTGGACACAAGTGGTAGTGAGGGAAATTCAGCAGAGGCCTGAGACTGCAGAGCGTAGACCCAGATCCAGTACTGTCCACCGTATCCGGAACTGTTGGGACTAGAGTTGAGCGGATCGATTCACTAGACTCTTGTCCAGCGTGAAGGTCAGTGGTGCCTGGAAGCTTGACCGGAAGCCACAAATCTCTAACCTTCCAGTGTCCCAAGCACAGCTTTTGTTTAGTCCAGGTCCTATGATCTAGCTAGGAACTATAAATTTAATTTTTGTTCCTTCATTCACAGTCATCGCAGCCAGAACTTTGTCTTATTTCTATAGCTTCACTATATGACATCTGACTTTTTTATTACTGTAAGTCCATGTTCACACGTTGCATTAATAATGTGTTTTTTGTTTTCTGCAGATGTCCGCACCAAATTACACAATAACAATAATCTGCCCCTTATTTGATGTGGTTTTAGTGCAGATTTTAAGCTGCGTTTTAACCCCTTAGTGACAGCCATTTTGCAGCTTAATGAGCGGGCCAATTTTTACAATTCTGACCACTGTCACTTTATGAGGTTATAACTCTGGAACGCTTTAACGAATCCAGCTGATTCTGAGATTGTTTTTTCGTGACATATTGTACTTCACGTTAGTGGTAAAATTTCTTTGATATGACTTGTGTTTATTTATGAAAAAAACAGAAATATGGCGAAAATTTTGAAAATTTAACAATTTTCAAACTTTAAATTTTTATGCCCTTAAATCAGAGAGATATGTCACACAAATTTCTTAATAAATAACATTTCCACATGTCTACTTTACATCAGCACAATTTTGGGACCAAAATTTTTTTTTGTTACGAAGTTATAAGGGTTAAAAGTTGACCAGCGATTTCTCATTTTTACAACACCATTTTTATTTTAGGGACCACCTCACATTTGAAGTCACTTTGAGGGGTCTATATGACAGAAAATAGCCAAAAGTGACACCATTCTAAAAACTGCACCCCTCAAGATGCTCAAAACCACATTCAAGAAGTTTATTAACCCTTCAGGTGCTTCACAGGAGCTGAAGCAATGTGGAAGGAAAAAATTAACATTTAACTTTTTTTGCAAAAACTTTATTTCGGAACCTATTTTTTTTATTTTCACAACTGTTAAAAGAAAAAATGAACCACAAAATTTGTTGTGCAATTTCTCCTGATTAAGCCGATACCCCATATGTGGGGGTAAACCACTTTTTGGGCGCACGGCAGAGGTTGCAAGGGAAGGAGCGACATTTGACTTTTTCAACGCAGAATTGGCTGGACGCCATGTCGCGTTTGTAGAGGCCCTGATGTGTCTAAACAGTGGAAACCCATCACAAGTGACCCCATTTTGGAAACTAGACCCCCTAAGGAACTTATCTAGATGTGTGGTGAGCACTTTGAACCTCCAAGTGCTTCACAGAAGTTTATAACATAGAACAGTGAAAATAAAAAATCATATTTTTTCCACAAAAACAATCTTTTCACCCCAATTTTTATTTTCCCAAGGGTAACAAGACCCCAAAAGTTTTTGTGCAATTTGTCCTCAGCATTCTGATACCCCATATGTGGGGGTAAACCATTGTTTGGGTGCAAGGCAGAGCTTGGAAGGGAAGGAGCGCCGTTTGACTTTTTCAGCGCAGAATTGTCTGGACGTCATGTCGTGTTTGTAGAGGTCCTGATGTGTCTAAACAGTGGAAACCCCCCACAAGTGACCCCATTTTGGAAATTAGACCCCCTAAGGAACTTACCTAGATGTGTGGTGAGCACTTTGAACCTCCAAGTGCTTCACAGAAGTTTATAACATAGAACCGTGAAAATAAAAAATCATATTTTTTCCACAAAAACGATCTGTTCACCCCAATTTTTATTTTCCCAAGGGTAACAAGACCCCAAAAGTTTTTGTGCAATTTGTCCTGAGCATGCCGATACCCCATATGTGGGGGTAAACCACTGTTTGGGCGCACGGCAGGGCTTGGAAGTGAAGGAGAGCCGTTTGACTGTTTCAAACCAAAATTGGCTGGAATTGAAATTGGACGCCATGTCGCGTTTGGAGAGCCCCTGATACGCCTAAACAGTTGAAATCCCCCACAAATCACACCATTTTGGAAACTAGACCCCTTAAGGAACTTGTGGTGAGCACTTTGAACCCCAAGTGCTTCACAGAAATTAATAAACGTAGAGCTTTGAAAATAAAAAATCATTTTTTTCCTCAAAAATGATTCTTTAGCCCGCTATTTTTTTTATTTTCCCAAGGGTAACAGGAGAAATTGGACCCAAAAAGTTGTTGTGCAATTTTTCCTGAGTACACTGATACCCCATATGTGGGGTGAAACCACTGTTTGGGCGCATGGGAGTGCTTGGAAGGGAAGGAGCGCCATTTTGTAATGCAGACTTTGATGGAATGTTCTGCGGGCGTCATGTTGTGTTTGCAGAGCCCTTGATGTACCTAAACAGTAGAAACCCCTGCAAGTGACACCATTTTGGAAACTAGACCCCCCAAGGAGCTTATCTAGATGTGTGGTGAGCACTTTGAACCCCCAAGTGCTTCACAGAAATTTATAAACGCAGAGCCGTGAAAATGAAAAATCATTTTTTTTCTCAAAAATGTTTTTTTTAGCCAGCTATTTTTTATTTTCCCAAGGGTAACAGGAGAAATTAGAATCCCAAAATCGTGTGCAATTTGTCCTGAGTACGCTGATACCCCATATGTTGGGGTAAACCACTGTTTGGGCGCACGGCAGGGCTCGGAAGGGAGGGAGCGACATTTGACTTTTTGAAAGCCACGTCGTGTTTGGAGACCCCCTGATGTGTCTAAACAGTGGAAACCCCCACAAGTGACCCCATTTTGGAAACTAGACCCCTTAAGGAACTTATCTAGATGTGTGGTGAGCACTTTGAACCCCAAGTGTTTCACAGAAATTTATAAACGCAGAGCTGTGAAAATGAAAAATCATTTTTTTTCTCAAAAATGTTTTTTTTAGCCAGCTATTTTTTATTTTCCCAAGGGTAACAGGAGAAATTAGAACCCCAAAATTGGTGTGCAATTTGTCCTGAGTACGCTATACCGCATATGTTGGGGTAAACCACTGTTTGGGCGCACGGCAGGGCTCGGAAGGGAGGGAGCGACATTTGACTTTTTGAAAGCCACGTCGTGTTTGGAGACCCCCTGATGTGTCTAAACAGTGGAAACCCCCCACAAGTGACCCCATTTTGGAAACTAGACCCCTTAAGGAACTTATCTAGATGTGTGGTGAGCACTTTGAACCCCCAAGTTTTCACAGAAATTTATAAACGCAGAGCTGTGAAAATAAAAAATCATTTTTTTTCTCAAAAATTATTTTTTTAGCCAGCTATTTTTTATTTTCCCAAGGGAAACAGGAGAAATTAGAACCCCAAAATTGGTGTGCAATTTGTCCTGAGTACGCTGATACCCATATGTTGGGGTAAACCACTGTTTGGGCGCACGGCAGGGCTCGGAAGGGAGGGAGCGCCATTTGACTTTTTGAACGCCACGTCGTGTTTGGAGACCCCTGATGTGCCTAAATAGTGGAAATCCCTCAATTCTAGCTCCAACCCTAACCCCAACACACCCCTAACCCTAATCCCAACCCTAAACCTAACCTAAATCCCAACCCTAATTGTAACCCTAACCTTAATTGTAACCCTAACTCTAATTGTAACCCTAACCTTAATTTTAACCCTAACCCTAATTGTAACCTTAACCTTAATTATAACCCTAATCATAACCCTAACCCTAAGGCTAGGTTCATTTTGCGTTTTACCAGCCCGTTCAACACATAGCGTTGACGGGCTGGTAACGGTATAGCATAACACGATCGCGTTATGCTATACCCGCTAGCGCAGAGGAATCAGCAGATGATTCATCTGCGCTAGCGGTGACGGAGCCCAGACGCTGCAGCCCGCGTCCGAGGCTCCGTCACTGAATGATGGCACGTCGCAAACGCATGCCGCTTTACGGCATGCGTCGCGATGCGCCCTCAAATGGGGGTGAATGGCAGCGTTAACGGACTGCGTTACACCGCGTTATACCGCGGTGTAACGCAGTCCGTCTAACGGACTGCCATAACGCAGTATGAACCCAGCTTAACCCTAACGCTAATTATAACCCTAACCCTAATGCTAACCCTAACCCTAATGCTAACCCTAACCCTAATTATAACCCTAACCCTAATTATAACCTAACCCTAATTAACCCTAACCCTAACAGAAAAATGAAAATAAATATAATTTCTATTTTTTATTATATGTCCCTAACTAAGGGGGTGATAAATGGGGGGGTTATGTACTGTTTTTTTTATTTTGATCACTGTGATAGTTTATCACAGTGATCAAAATGCACTTTCTGGAGAATGAATGAAATCATTTTTGAATCTGCCGCCAAGCAGATCGGCGGGCGCACTGCGCATGCGCCCGCCATTTTTTTTTTTGCAGGAAGAAGACGCCGGGATCCTGGGGCCTGCGGGAGGACGGAGGACACCGGTAAGTATACGGGGGGGCGATCGGGGGACCCTCATTTTCTCCCCTCTGATGTGCGATCACATCAGAGGGGAGAGAAATCATTTTTTTTTTTTTTTTTGCGATCGCATCTATGCTTGCATAGATGCGATCGCAACACCGGGATCGGTGAATACCGACCCGGATCATGTTCTCTGGGGTCTCGGCTACCCCCGGTAGCCGAGACCCCAGAGAATATTTGCCCATCCCCCCCAGGACACAGCGGCACATAGCGGCGGGCGCACTGAGCATGCGCCCGCCATTTTCTTCATCGCGCCGGCCCCGGGGGACACCGGAGGGCCCTGGGGCCACATACAGGACATCGGGGGCCACATGGGGGTCCCGGGGACCCTTTTTCTCTGTCCTCTGATGTCCGATGACATCAGAGGACAGAGAAATTAAATGGCACAACTTTTTTTTTTTGTTGCGGTCGCCGTTATAGGGTTGATAACGGCGATCGCAACATCGGTGTCGGTAAAAACTGACCCGATTCATGTTCTCTGGGGTCTCGGCTACCCCCGGTAGCTGAGACCCCGGAGAAAATGCGCCTCTGGGGGGCGCTATTCACTTTTTCCACAGCGCCGTTAACGGCGCTGTGGTTTAAGTACCCTTAATGACCGCCGTTAAAAGGCGTATCGGCGGTCGTTAAGGGGTTAAAGCATCATTCACACATCAGTATTTTTGATCAGTTTTTTTATCAGTATTTGTATGTCAAAACCGAACGTGCCTCCAAAACACAGAACTGGTCTCAATCTTTCCATTACAGTTTTTCTCGGGAAGTTACACTCCTCACTTTGTCTTACAAACATTAATACAAAATACTGACTAAATACGTGTGAATGAGGCCTAAATGTGTTTTTTATAGGACAGAAAAGTTTGGATTCTGCACTTAAAAAAGTAACTTCAGTTTTTTACATGCGTTTTTTAGGGTCCACATAAAGGACAAGAGAGAAAAAAGCACCAAACTGCAGAGTTCAGCAACGTCTTTAGACCATAGGGGGCGCCATTTTCATTTAATCACAGGTAAACACAGCAGAATTTTTGTGCAAAAAAGCAGCAGAAAATACACAGCATTTACTCTACATGTGAACAAGGTCTAAATGTCCAAGCGAAATGAAATCCCCGCCCCTGTGGTACAAAGACACTTCTGAACCTTGCAGTTTTGGTGCATTTTTTCTCTATAGGTATCTCTGAAAAAAACGCATGAAAAAAAATGCTGTTGCATTTTTAAGTGCTGAGTCAAAGCTTTTCAATACTGTTAAAAAGCATTAAAATCTGCTTCATATCCGCACTAAAATCCCATCAAATAAACAGGAAAATGCAAAAAGGAAATGCAGACAACAAGCAATAATCAGAGAAAATTGTTATTGCGTCATCTTGTGCGGACACTTGCAGAAAAAAGAAGCAGAAAGAATGCAGCATTCCCGCTACGTGTGAACACAGCCTCAGCATTACAGTTTGATTACATTTTTGATGGGTTTAATAGAGAAAAAATAGATTTACCGATCCTCGTAACAATCTGATTGCAGTGTTGTGCGGGTCATTACGCTCATTTGTGGCTCAGTAGTGGAGAAACAGGAAAAGGAAGAGAAAGAGGAGGAGGAATAGGAGGAAGAAGAAGAGAAGGAAGAAGAGGAGGAAGGGAAGGAGGAAGAGGATGAGAAGGATATTGATCACATTATTTGGGATTATAGGAGAGGGAGCAGGCTCCCTCTCCCTTCCGGCAGCCCCCTGCGACCTCATCCCAAGGGCCCGATCATTGTCATGGCATCTCAAAATTGTCATGACAACCTCTGGGTCATGCCAGGAGCATGGTCTAAGAGTCTTCCATCAGTATACAGTGGGTACGGAAAGTATTCTGACCCCTTTAAATTTTTCACTCTTTGTTTCATTGCCGCCATTTGGTAAACTCAAAAAAGGTCATTTTTTTCTCATTAATGTACACTCCGCACCCCATCTTGACTGAAAAAAAAGCAGAAATGTAGAAATTTTTGCAAATTTATTAAAAAAGAAAAACTGAAATATCACATGGTCATAAGTATTCAGACCCTTTGCTTAAACACTCATATTTAAGTCACATGCTGTCCATTTCCTTGTGATCCTCCTTGAGATGGTTCTACTCCATCATTGAGTCCAGCTGTGTTTAATTAAACTGATAGGACTTGATTTGTAAAGGCACACACCTGTCCTATATAAGACCTCCCATCTCACAGTGCATGTCAGACCAAATGAGAATCATGAGGTCAAAGGAACTGGCCAAAGCTCTCAGAGACAGAATTGTGGCAAGGCACACATCTGGCCCAGGTTACAAAATAATTTCTGCAGTATTCAAGGTTCCTAAGAGCACAGTGGCCTCCATAACACTTAAATGGAAGAAGTTTGGGACCACCAGAAGTCTTCCTAGACCTGGCCGTCCAGCCAAACTAAGCAATCATGGGAGAAGAGCCTTGGTGAGAGAGATAAAGAAGAACCCCAAGATCACCGTGGCTGAGCTCCACAGATGCAGTAGGGAGAAGGGAAAAAGTTCCACAAAGTCAACTATCACTGCAGCCCTCCACCAGTCAGGCCTTTATGGCAGAGTGGTCTGACGGAAGCCTCTTCTCAGTGCCAGACATATGAAACCCGCATAGAGTTTGCTAAAAAACACATGACGGACTCCCAGACTATGAGAAATAAGATTCTCTGGTCTGATGAGACAAAGATAAAACTTTATGGTGATAATTCTAAGTGGTATGTGTGGAGAAAACCAGGCACTGCTCATCACCTGCCCAATACAATCCCAACAGTGAAACATGGTGGTGGCAGCATCATTCTATGGGGGTGTTTTCAGCTGCAGGGACAGGACGACTGGTTGCAATTGAAGGAGACATTAATGCGGCCAAGTACATAGATATCCTGGATGAAAACCTCTTCCAGAGTGCTCTGGACTAGTGATGAGCGAGTATACTCATTGCTCGGTTTTCCCGAGCATGCTAGGGTGATCTCTGAGTATTTTGGTGTGCTCAGAGATTTAGTGTTTGTCCACGCAGCTGCATGATTTGCGGCTGATGGACATTCTGAATACATGTGTGGAATTCCTAATAAACAGGCATTCCTCACATGTATTCAGGCTGTCCAGCAGTCACAAATCATGCAGCTGCGTGGACGAACACTAAATCTCCAAGCATGCCAAAATACTCGGAGATCACCCGAGCATGCTCGGGAAAACCCAAGCAACGAGTATACTCGCTCATCACTACTCTGGACCTCAGACTTGGCCTAAGGTTCACCTTCCAACAAGACAATGACCCTAAGCACACAGCTAAAATAACAAAGGAGTGGCTTCAGAACAACTCTGTGACCATTCCTGACTGGCTCAGCCAGAGCTCTGACCTAAACCCAATTGAGCATCTCTGGAGAGACCTGAAAATGGCTGTCCACCAACGTTCACCATCCAACCTGACGGAAATGGAGAGGATCTACAAGGAAGAATGGCAGAGTATCCCCAAATCCAGGTGTGAAAAATGTGTTGCATTATTCCCAAGAAGACTCATGGCTGTACAGTCATGGCCAAAAGTTTTGAGAATGACACAAATATTATATTTTCACATGATCTGCTGTCTTCTGGTTTTTATGTGTGTTTGACAGATGTTTTTATCACAGACAGAAATATAATTGCAAACATATGAGTTACAAAAGCTTATATTGACAGTTAAAATGAGTTAATGCAGCAAGTCAATATTTGCAGTGTTGACCCTTCTTCTTCAGGACCTCTGCAATTCTCCCTGGCATGCTCTCAATCAACTTCTGGACCAAATCCTGACTGATAGCAGTCCATTCTTGCACAATCAATGCTTTCATTTTGTCAGAATTTTTAGGTTTTTGTTTGTCCACCCGTCTCTTGATGATTGACCACAAGTTCTCAATGGGATTAAGATCTGGGGAGTTTCCAGGCCATGGACCCAAAATCTCTATGTTTTGTTCCCTGAGCCATTTAGTTATCACCTTTGCTTTATGGCAAGGTGCTCCATCCTGCTGGAAAAGGCATTGTTGATCGCCAAACAGCTCTTGGAGGGTTGGGAGAAGTTGCTCTTGGAGGACATTCTGGTACCATTCTTTATTCATGGCTGTGTTTTTAGGCAAGACTGTGAGAGAGCCGATTCCCTTGGCTGAGAAGCAACCCCACACATGAATGGTTTCAGGATGCTTAACAGTTGGCATGAGACAAGACTGGTGGTAGCGCTCACCTTGTCTTCTCCGAATGAGGCGTTTTCCTGATGTCCCAAACAATCGAAAAGGGGATTCATCAGAGAAAATAACTTTACCCCAGTCCTCAGCAGTCCACTGCCTGTACCTTTTGCAGAATATCAGTCTGTCCATGATGTTTTTTCTGGAGAGAAGTGGCTTCTTTGCTGCCCTCCTTGAGACCAGGCCTTGCTCCAAGAGTCTCCGCCTCACAGTGCGTGCAGATGCACTCACACCTGCCTGCTGCCATTCCTGAGCAAGCTCTGCACTGCTGGTAGCCCGATCCCGCAGCTGAAACACTTTTAAGAGACGGTCCTGGCGCTTGCTGGTCTTTCTTGGGCGCCCTGGAGCCTTTTTGGCAACAATGGAACCTCTCTCCTTGAAGTTCTTGATGATGCGATAGATTGTTGACTGAGGTGCAATCTTTCTAGCTGCGATACTCTTCCCTGTTAGGCCATTTTTGTGCATTGCAATGATGACTGCACATGTTTCTTTAGAGATAACCATGGTTAACAGAAGAGAAACAATGATGCCAAGCACCAGCCTCCTTTTAAAGTGTCCAGTGGTCTCATTCTTACTTAATCATGACAGATTGATCTCCAGCCATGTCCTCATCAACACCCACACCTGTGTTAATGGAGCAATCACTGAAAAGAGGTTAGCTGGTCCTTTTAAGGCAGGGCTGCAATGATGTTGAAATGTGTTTTGGGGATAAAGTTCATTTTCTAGCCAAATATTGACTTTGCAAGTAATTGCTGTTAAGCTGATCACTCTTTATAACATTCTGGAGTATATGCAAATTGCCATTAGAAAAAGTGAAGCAGTAGACTTTGTAAAAATTAATATTTGTGTCATTCTCAAAACTTTTGGCCATGACTGTACTAGCTCAAAAGGGTGCTTCTACTCAATACTGAGCAAAGGGTCTGAAAACCCGAAAAAACGAAACCCGACCCCAATGCAAGTCAATGGGGAATAACAGCTGCCCCCCCCCGCCCATGTCCTCTTCCACCATACTCCCTCATGTTTGGGAAAATGTACCCAAAATACCAGCAGATATATGGTACTGTATCAGTAGAGTTCAGCTGTATACAGTGTTGGGGTAATTTTAAATCTCTTTATATATTTCCGGAGTCACACACAGATAGTCAGCATGTATTTGTCCGTGATACCAGCCGGTACACGGTAGTGTGTGAGGAGCGTACAGCTCTATACGGTGTGGGAAAAAATGAACGCAGTAACTGTGCAGAAAAAAAGAATAAAAGTATTAGTGCTGTGTAAAAAGCAGTCTGCACAGCAGTGTACACACAGCAATACAGCTATCAGGCAGCCTAATAACCAGCGCTGCTGCACACAAGAAAATCCTCCCCTGTCGGTGCACACTAACTGTACAGCACAATTGCTATCAGCACAAGCACATAAGAACTTCTCTTTCCTGCCCTAACTCTCTCCCTACTGATAAACAGCATCAGCATCCTCTCCCTACTGTTAAAATCAACAGAAGTAAAATGGCTGTCGGGGGTCAGGGCTTTTATAGACACTATGACGCCCCCCAAAGCAAGCTAATCACTGCAATGCCCTTCTCTAAGATGGTGGTGGCCGCTGCCCATGTCATCTCATTGCCCACAGTGTACGTCCTTGCTCATTGGCTGAAAAAAGGCGCCTGCAAGCATTATGGGAAACTCGACTTTGGCGCTCGTTTCGACGACCGCATGGCCGACTGCATGCTATGGTCGGGTTTCGGCCAACGAAACCCGACTTTGGCGAAAGTCGACAACTTTTGAATCTGACCGACCTGTTTCGCTCAACTCTAAGGCTAAGTGCTCACGTTCAGGATTATTCGCAGCAAAAAACGCGTAAAAAATGCATGAATTAAGCATCCTATCATTTAGAATGAATTCTGCAATTTTTGTGCACATGGTGCGTTTTTTTCCGCGAAAAAAATTCATCGCGGAAAAAGAAGCAACATGTTCATTAATTTGGTGGAATTCTAGCATTTTTCCCGCTAAATTATTGACCTAGAAAGTTCAGGAAAAATTTGCGGTAAAAAAGCGCAAAATCAGCGCAAAAACGCACCAAAAACGCGCAAAAACGCTCGTTTTTTACCGCGAAAAAAGTCCGTCTTTGCTCAGGAAAAATCTGCACACATTCCTGAACGTGTGCACTTAGCCTAACAGTGGCATCTGAGGTTTTAAGGACCTTGAATTGTAGCTAAATAAGGTCTCAGCATATGCAGCACAAGTTCAGCTGTTTGAAGAAACAAAGAGAGAGACACATGCTGAGAAATAGGGATCACCAGAAATAAAGATAAAAACAATGCTTTATTTAGTAATCAAAAAATGCAGACAGAAGACAACATTAAAAATATTTAAAACCAAAACATGATAAATACACGTCATGCCCATAATACGGCATTGACACTCCTTAGAGAAAACCTTTCCTGAGTATATATGACCCCAAATATGACTGTATAGTGACTGAGCAATGTTAAACACTTGAATGGATATATGTCAAGCTGAAAAAAATAAGCATAAATTAGTAATCCCAGTATGTGATGGGTCTAAATTCACAGCACCAAGTAGAGAAAATAAACAGCGTGTGCAATAAAACTGCTATATAAACAGGAGCCAAAAACTGTACATAGATCCTAAAACACATAATAGTGTGGTGAAGACAAAAAGGATCAGGCCATACACACACGTGGTCAAAATTGTTGGTACCCCTCGTTTAATGACAGAAAAACCCACAATGGTCAAAGAAATAACTTGAATCTGGCAAAAGTAATAATAAATGAAAAATCGATGCAAATGAACAAATGAAAGTCAGACATTGCTTTTCAACCATGCTTCCACAGAATTTTTTCAAAAAATAAATCTCTTGAAATAGGTCAGGACAGAAATGATGGTACTCTTAACTTAATATTTTGATGCACAACCTTTTGAGGCAATCACTGCAATCAAACGATTCATGTAACTGTCAATAAGACTTCTGCTCCTCTCAACAGGTATTTTGGCCCTCTTCTCAAGAGCAAACTGCTCCAGCTGTCTCGTGTTTGGTTTTCTTTTCCATACGGCATGTTTCAGCTCTTTCCAAAGATGCTCAATAGGATTTAGGTCAGGGCTCATAGAGGGTCACTTCAGAATAGTCCAATGTTTTCCTCTTAGCCATTCTTGGGTGTTTTTAGCTGTGTGTTTTGGGTCATTATCCTGTTGCAAGACCCATGACTTGTGACTGAGACCAAGCTTTCTGACACTGGGCAGCACATTTCTCTCTAGAATCCTTTGACAGTCTTGAATTTCATTGTACCCTGCACAGATTCTAGACACCCTGTGCCAGATGCAGTAAAGCAGCCCCAGAACATAACAGAGCCTCCTCCATGTTTCACAGTAAGGATAGTATTCTTTTCTTGATATGCTTCATTTTTCCGTCTGTGAACATAGAGCTGATGTGCCTTGCCAAAAAGTTCCAATTTTGTCTCATCTGTCTATGGGACATTCTCTCAGAAGCTTTGTGGCTTGTCAACATGTAGCTTGGCAAATTCCAGTCTGGCTTTTTTATGAATTTTTTTCAACAATGGTGTCCTTCTTGGTCATCCCCTATGAAGTCCACTTTGTTTCATACAACGACGGATGGTGCAATCTGACACTGATGTTCCTTGAGCTTAAAGTTCACCTTTAATCTATTTAGAAGTTTTTTTGGGCTCTTTTGTTACCATTCATATTATCCATCTCTTTGATTTGTCATCAATTTTCCTCATGCGGCCACATCCAGGGAGGTTGGCTACAATGCCATGGAGCTTAAATTTCTGAATAATATGTGCAACTGTAGTCACAGGAACATCAAGCTGGTGGCGATGGTCTTATAACTTTTACCTTTAACATGTTTGTCTATAATTTTCTTTCTAATCTCCTGAGACAACTCTTTCCTTCGCTTCCTCTGGTCCATGTTGAGTGTGATACACACCATGTCACCAAACAGCACAGTGAGTATCTGTAGCCCTCTATATAGGCCCACTCACTGATTCCAAGATTGTAGACACCTGTGATTCTAATTAGTGGACACACCTTGATTTAACATGTCCCTATTGTCTTATTATTTTTAGGGGTACCATCATTTCTGTCCAGGACTGTTTCACCTATTTCATGAATTTCATTTTTTTAAAAATTCAAAAAAATTCTGTGGAAGCATGGTTGAAAAGCAATGTCTATGCTTTCATTTGTTCATTTTCATAGTTTTTTGATTCATTATTACTTTTGTCAGATTCAAGTTATTTCTGTCACCATTGTGGGTTTTCCTGTCATTAAACAAGTGGTACCAACAATTTTGACCACGTGAGTAAATATGGAAAGTGCATAGGTGCTAATGAGAAGTAGATAGGACCCCAATATGAAATTTCAATGGTGCACATTGGAAAATGCCATAAAGTGCGCACCCTGAGAAATCAGACCGTCAAACCTGCACGTATGAAGATAAAAACATAGCAGGTGGGGTCATGCTGCTGGTAAACAAAGATGAAGGAGGAGGAAGCTGTCAGAGTGACTTCTCTCTGTAAATGACAGTGGCATCTGAGGTTTTAAGGACCTTGAATTGGAGCTAAATCTGTTCTCAGCACATGCAGCAGAAGTTCAGCTGTGTGTAACAGCCAGCATCTGCTGTGGATGCCACTGGCACAACCCCTGAGCCTGAGAAATTACAGGAAAGGGCTAAAAGGGTTGTCTTTTAACCATTGATGGTTTTAAATAATAAACAGATGCATGCTTGTCTGCCAAAGCCTCTGTGGATCCAGCTCACAAGTCTGCAACATTCAGAAGTCATAAGACTGCTGCAGCCAGTGATTGGATGTAGCAGTCTTGTGACTAGAAGAAGACATCATTGGATATTTCTTTCTAGTCACCTGACCTTTACAGCCAATCACAGTCTGCAGTGGTCATGTGACTTCCGAATAGAGCAGACACCACATCCAGAGCTGACACAGACCACTGGAACAGGGTGCACTAGATCTGTAGAAGTCATGGATGTTGAGTATGCCTTCATTATTAATTCACCAATGCATAATAAAATTACAGAGAAATTATGGTAAAATATGCATACTATAGAGTACCCACTATAGTAAGACATCTCTCGATACAGATTAATAAATGTTCTATAAGTACCTGTGTATCTTCTAGTTAATTGTTTAGTCTATGGTAAGCATAAGCATGCACATAGACTCATTAGGATGCTGTTAGAATCAGGGTAGAGCTTTTGCACTCACAGTTCTTTTTTTCACCCATTTTGCCATTTATTTTCTGACTGTTCAACGGAGGAAACGTTCACATGGAGAAAAAGTAGGACAAGCTCCACTTCTTTCTTTTGTCATATACTTTACCAAGCTTGCCATGTGCACTGAACCCTGGCCTGTTCTTAGTGACCAATGGGCAGCACGTTGGCTCAGTGGATAGCACTGCAGCCTTGCAGTGCTGGAGTCCTGGATTCGAATCCCACCAAGGACAACATCTGCAAGGAGTTTGCATGTTCTCCCTGTGTTTGCATGAGTGCTCCGGTTTCCTCCCACACTCTAAAAAACATACTGATAGGGAATCTAGATTGTGAGCCCCATCGGGGACAGCGATGATAATGTGTGGAAACTGTGAAGCGCTGCGGAATATGTTAGCGCTATATAAAAATAAAGATTATTATTATGAATGATGTCTATGAACACATCTGTCTCTCCTCTGTTAAACATTCCCAGTCAAAGAGGAATGTAAAGAAGGTTGCAATGAATGAGACTAATTAGACTCATCAAAGTATATACTATATTATAAAACAATGATGAGAGTAAGGCATGGGAGGCTGTATTATTAAGTGAATGGATAAAGAGACAATTTAATGGTTTAATGGAGAGTTTATAGAAAGGATATGGGGTGTGAGGTAGGGAGTAGAGATGAGCAAGTATTACAATGATGGGTTCGGATTATGATCATCGAATTTGCAATATTCGCCAATTAATTAGTCGAATATTTACCGAACATAGCCGAATGCCATTCACGTCAATGGGAGGCAAAAACAAATGTATACACAACACCTTATAACAGCCCAAAATGCTGCCAAAACTCATCAAATTAGGGCCAGACACCAGGAAAGTGGCCTCAATTCACCCAAAGTACAGATTTTAACATGGCACTGCAGCAATCAGCCAGGCATGAGGTATCAGGTCTGGGACAGCATTTACAGCTTTCAAATGACCGTCACAGTAAGAAGAGGTGGGTGGGGGATCGCTGTAGGCCTCCTGTGCTGGGAGCCCTGATACCACATGCAAAACCTCTACCTGCTTTCATACTCAGCCACACTCAGGTGGCACAAATATCATATAAATTTTGTAGACTACTATTGTCAGAAAAATCTAAGGATAGTAACACGGGTAGTTGACCTCAAAGAAGTGGAGGCTTGATGGTCTTAGAGGCCTACTGCTACAGGCAACATGCATGAGGGAGACCCAACCTGGAGTCTACACATTTACAAAAATTAGTGGCAGAGCAGACACCAACAAAGTGGCATCAATTGCAATAGAGTAGAACAAGTACAGTGGGGACCGACACCTCTTCCACTACAGCCAACCCAGCAGATGGAGACTGTAACGGGCAAGGTGGTGAAATCACTGTTCCATATCCAGGGTGGATTGATTTAAATCACGCCGATTTAAATCAACGATTTAAATCATGATTTAAATCAAATGATTTTTTCTATTTAAATCAGATCGATTTAAATCGTGATTTTAATCATGATTTAAATCACTGATTTAAATCAAAAGATTTTTTTAATATAAATCACGATTAAAATCTAAAACTTTCAATCATTGTTCAATTAACTCCACACTTCTAGCTTGGTTTCACTTTCTGTAGCTTGGTTTCAGTTTCTTTTTCCATTCAGTTGACATGCCCAAACTTGTTGGATAGTCAGTCAGCAGTACTTGGCTGTAGTAACAATCAAACTTCAGAAGTGATCTGCGTGAGCCATGGCAGGTCGTAAGAGAGACCCTATTTGGGTTCATTTTGTTGAGATGCCAGCAGAGCTTGGAAAGAAAGGTGGGAGAGCAAAGTGCAAATACTGTCAAAAGGATATCCAAGGACTTGTTTGCCGTTTGAAATCACATTATGAAAACTGCAACCAGAAGGGAAATGAAGATGTTGATAGTGATACAACTAATGTCAATGAACCCCCACAGCTTCTTATGCACCAGGACCCTAGCACTAGTGGTAAGTCTGGCAATTACAACCTATTTTAACAGACGTTTTACTGGGATGGTTAAAGTCTATGAAAAGAAAAATTTCTAGCACTAGTTCTGGAGTATAGAATTTAAATTTATGTTAAGGCAATATTTCACAGAAGATTAACGTTAAGTAAAAATAAAAGAGTGTGTATACGCCTATTTTTTTTTTTATTGTAGGCTACAATTCACTTTTGAAGTCTGCCAAATTGACCATTTTTTAAAAAAAACATTTTTAAAACTTTTGTGACATAATTTTTTTCAGTTGCTCTGATATTACTAGTATTACAGCAACTTCACCAGAAACTTGAGTAGCATAACTTTTGAGACAGCCCTTATAGGACGAGGACCATTACATTGTTCAAAAAGTTTGTTTCAAAATATTTTCGTTATATTTCTTCAAATACGCAGTCGAATTATATTTTTAATTACTGTGCTTTCAGGGTCAAATATGGCTTGTGCTGCACGTGACAATCAATATCTGGGTACAACTTCAACAAAGCAGCCCAACAAAAAAATTTGCGTGCAAAGTGTAGAAAAATTCCTCTTAAAGACTACGACGAGCCAGAAAGAACATTTTGATGAATTAATTGCTAAATTCATATTTGCAAGTGCAACCAATTCTTCTTTCCGACTAGTTGAACACCCATTGTTTGTACAAATGATCGAAGGAATAAGACCAGGCTACAAACCACCAAGTAGATTTGATATCTCAGGAAAACATCTTCAGGCTGTATACGACAAAGAAAGAGCGGCTTGTACAAAATATTTGAAAGACAAAGTTGTTAACATGAGCTTGGATGGTTGGAGCAACATCCACAACGACCCCATAATTTACACTTGTGTCACAACAGAAGATGGTGAAACTTACCTTACAGACACAATCGACACATCTGGAAATTCACATACTGCTGAATATTTACTTGAAATTGCTAAGAACTCAATTCACCAATGCCAAGAACAGTTTGGATGTAAAGTAAGGAGCTTAGTTACTGATAACGCAAGCAATGTGGCAAAAATGCGAGCGGAACTGGCACATGAGGATGACACAAATGTCATTACATACGGTTGTTCTGCCCATTTGTTGCATCTTTTGGCAAAAGACCTGCATATTTCGGGTGTCAAGGAACATGTTGTAGAAATTGTTAAATATTTCCGCAATAATCATTTTGCACATGCAACCTACAAGGAAATGGGAGGACTGAAGTTGGTTCTACCACAAGATGTTAGATGGAATACCTTGGCTGAATGCTTGGAACTGTTTATTAACAACTGGTCAAAATTAGTGTCCATTTGCGAAACACATCGGGATAAAATTGATGCTAATATACGAAGCAAAGTATTAAATCTTGGTGTGAAGAGAAATGCCGAGGACCTTTTGGAAAGGTTAAAGCCAATATCTATTGCGTTGGATAAAATGCAGAAAGATACTGCAACCATAGCTGATGCCACAGAAGTTTGGAAAGATTTAGAAGGTTTGCTAGATCGCTTGAACCTCTCAAACAATGTAAAGGTTGCAATACACCACCGCAAGGACCAAGCATTAAAAGAAGAACACTATTTAGCCAATATCTTTCATCCCATCTACAGAGGGAAAAAACTATCTGAGGCAGAAATCAACTCTGCAATGGAGTGGCTCGCCAATACTAACCATGACATTGTGGCAACTGTGCTGAAATTGAAGTGTGAATCTGCACCATTTCAAAAATACATGTTTGCAGATAACGTCGTTAATGAACTAAAACCACTGGACTGGTGGAAGTCGCAATCAATTGTTCTTCTAGCAAAGATAATAAATGTAGCTACTCAGCTACTGACTGCATCGGCTTCATCGGCAGGAGTAGAGAGATTGTTTTCTTCATTTGGTTTTGTGCACACAACAGTCCGAAACCGCTTAGGAACTGCTAAAGCAGGACAACTAGTTTTCCTATTAAAAGTCCTAAATAAACAGTAGGCTTAAAGGACTGATGTATTCACTGAAGATGTTTGCTTACTTCAAACGTTAGAGATAGGCTATTGTTAAAAAGTACTTACTCTCTGTAGTTCAATTCTGATTGTTTAATAGTGCAAATAAAAATTATTAGGTTTCATAATCATCAACTGTTTTAATATTTTTATTTGTGTAAAATAATTTGATTTGCAAAAAGACAAAGTTTTGCTTGTGTACAACTTGATTAAAAAATCCTATTTAAATAAAAAAAATCCGATTTAAATAAAAAAAATCCGATTTTTTTGATTTTTTTAAAAAAATCATGATTTTTATCCACCCTGTCCATATCCCTCTGGAAGCCTGGAAGGGGCGTAACTAGGTGACCTACCAAATCCGTACTTGGACAAGTGGCAGCAGGTGAAAACTGCAACCCAAGAAGGGACAAAGAGGTGCTCCAGGTGCTACTCCATGGCTGACCTATAGAAGGTTGCAGCTGACCCCCTGCAGCGAGTAAGCTGCTACGGCCTGAAGGAGCGATGAAAAATACAGGCAGGCACTGAGGGACTCTGGAACCATGGCTGCAGATGGGACTGGCTGAGGAACAGAAAAGCACTGGCAGGTGCAGGCTGGACCAGCTGATGGACAGGAGAGCACAGACAGGTACGAGCAGATGGGCACAGACTGTTAACAGCATACGGCTACAGGGTAGACAAACAGACAGGCTGACCTGGGGAACCTGACAACTAGCAAGCATGCAAGGCAAACTAACAACATAGCTCAGGCACATCCATATTGGAGGAGAAGCCTTAAATAGAAGTTGTCTCCCAGCTACAGGATGGGAATACCTTAGGTTGATGCAGGTAGTCCCTTTAAGAGGGAGGGAGCACATGCGTGCACCCTCTAAGCATAGTTCCCGGTCCTACAACTGAACCTTGGTGGACACCGACACATAGGGGCGAGATGAGGAGGTGGTGTGTGAGTGGCAGACACTGAAAGTCCTGTCTGTTAGGTATCAGGAGATCCAACAAAGGGCCAAGTCTGTAATGTCAACAGATCAGAAAGCTTGTAGTAAGAGGGAATGGTTCACTGTATCAAAGACAGATGCCAGGTCCTGGAGAAAGAGGTGGATAAACTTGTGTCGCTTTCATTTGGCGGTTAGTAGGTTGTTGGTGACTTTAGTCATGTCAGTTTCAGTGGAATGGTGCGGTCTGAAGCCAGATTGTAAGCAGTCAAAGAGGAAGCAAGAGGAGAGGTGGAAGGACAGTTCAAAATGGATGTGTTGTTCCAGTTGTTGGAGGCATAGGGGAGAAATGATATGGGGCGATAGGTAGACACAGAGGATGGGTCAAGGGTGGGCTTTTTCAGGAAGGGCGTGATCAAGGTATGTTTCAATCAGGATGGAAGACACCAGTTATTAGTGACAGGTTGAAGAGGTGGGTTAGGCTTGTAATGAAGACTGTGGTAAAGTTTCGAATGTGGTGGGACTTTATTGTGTCAAGTTTACAGGTGGTGAGTAGTGATAGGCGAGCACAAAAATGCTCGGGTGCTCATCGCTCGGGTTGAGCAAATTGGAATACTCGGGTACTCGGACAGAACAACGAGCCCAATATAAGTCTATGGGAGACCCAAGCATTTTTACCGCGATTTAACCCCGGGGGTCCTTTTAAGGTCTAAAAATATCTGAAAATGATGGAAACACTGCTCAAATGACACGGGACCATCATGGCAACTGCCCATGGAAGCATTTCTGACTCCTAGGTCACAGCTCTAAACAATGTTGTCAGAGTTTCACGCCCTTGTTACAGGCGCACCAAAAACCCCACAAAAATTAAACCAAATTGGATTTTCCTGGGAAATATGTTAAGGAACATCCTTTCCAGGCTAATGACTTTTATCTAAGCCACAATAATTAACCCAAAACAAAAATGTTCCTCCACCAATTGGGCTATATTCACACACAGCGTTTTTGAGGCGTTTTGCAACTTTAGCATTTCTTTCAACCAATACAAATGCATTTACTGGGAAATGTCATTGAAACCTTTAACAACCCTAGCTGGCCATATGGTGTGTGACACATTAGCACACACATCCTGTTTCATTTATGAAGGAGGGACTCTTAACCCCTTCCCGACCCATGATGCCTACGTAGGCGTCATGAAAACCAGTGGCATCCCGACCCATGACTCCTACGTAGGTGTCATGCTATAAATCATGTTCCTGCGGGTCGGGTGACCGGGGTCACTGAAAGGTCTCCCAACCCGCAGTAACAGGACCCTTTTGCATCACCACAGTGGGGGTGGCTTAACCCCCATGTGGCTACGATCGCTCTGATTGGCTGTTAAAAGTGAAACAGCCAATCAGACCGATTTGTAATATTTCACCAATGAAATTTGGTGAAATATTACAATCCAGCCATGGCCGATGCTGCAATAGCATCGGCCATGGCTGGACACCGAGTTCCCACCCTCCCCACACCGAGTGACGGCGGTGATCGGCCGCCGCCACCGATTCATGGCGGCGAAGGTCACCGCCGTTACTATCTTCTGCCCTGCGCTCCGGTCCTCTCCCCTCCGCTCCGGTCCGCTCCCCTGCCTTCCGATCACCCCCCTCAGCTGTTCTCACCACCCCCGGTCTTCTGGTGCCCGTGGATCCGTCCCGGCATCCGTCCAGGACTCTTCATGGGCGCTGCCATCTTGGAAAATGGCGGGCGCATGCGCAGTGCGTCCGCCGGCCAGCGCATGCACAGTGCGCCTTCCATAGTTCATAAATTTATTTTGATCACTGTGATAAACTCTCACAGTGATCAAAATAAAAAAAAGTAAATAAAAGCCCCCTTTATCACCCCCATAGGTAGGGACAAAAAATAAAATAACAATTTTTTTTTCTATTAGGGTTAGAATTACAGTTAGGGTTAGGTTAGGGTTAGGGTTAGCCTTAGGGTTAGGTTAGGGTTTTAGCCTTAGGGTTAGGGTTAGCATTAGGGTTAGGCTGTATTTATATCGCATTATGGCAGTCTGTTAGACGGACTGCGTTACACCACAGTATAACGCGGAGTAACGCAGTCCGTTAACACTGCCCTTCACCACTATTTGCGGGCGCATCGCAACGCATTCCGTAAAGCGGCATGCGTTCGCGACGTGCCATCATTCAGAGACGGAGCCTCGGACGCGGCCTGCAGCATCTGGGCTCCATCACCGCTAGCGCGGATGAATCATGGAATTAGGGTTCCGGTTAGAATTAGGGTTAGGGTTGGGATTAAGGTTATGGTTAGGGTTGGGATTATGGTTATGGGTGTGTTGGGGTTAGGGTTATGGTTAGGGTTTGGATTAGGGTTAGGGGTGTGTAGGGGTTAGGGTTGTGGTTAGGGGTGTGTTGGGGTTAGGGTTATGGTTAGGGTTTGGATTAGGGTTAGGGGTGTGTAGGGGTTAGGGTTGTGGTTAGGGGTGTGTTGGGGTTAGGGTTGGAGTTAGAATTGAGGGGTTTTCACTATTTAGGCACATCAGGGGTCTCCAAACGCGACATGGCGCCTCCATTGATTCCTGCAAATTTTGCGTTCAAAACGTCAAACAGTGCTTTCTTTATTCCGATCCCCGACGTGTGCCCAAACAGTGGTTTTACCCCCACATATGGGGTATTAGCGTACTCAGGAAAAATTGAACAACAACTTTGGGGTTCTAATTTCTCCTATTAAACTAGGGAAAAAAAATTGGGCACTAAAAGATCATGTTTGTGGAAAAAATGATTTTTTATTTTCACGGCTCTGCGTTATAAATTTCTGTGAAGAACTTGGAGATTCAAAGTGCTCACCACACATCTAGAGGAGTTCCTTAGGGGATCTAGTTTCCAAAATGGGGTCACTTGGGGGGTTTCTACTGTTTAGGCACATCATGGGCTCTGCAAACGTAACATGATGCCCGCAGACCATTCCATCAAGTCGGTATTACAAAACGTCACTACTTCCCTTCCAAGCCCCCACGTGTGCCCAAACAGTGGTTCCCCCCACATATGGGGTACCAGCGTACTCAGACAAACAGGACAACAACTTTTGGGGTCCAATTTCTCCTGTTACCCTTGTGAAAATAAAAAATGATGGGCTAAAAAATGATTTTTTGAGGAAAAAAAATGATTTTTTATTTTCATGGCTCTGGGTTATAAACTTCTGTGAAGCATTTGGGGGTTCAAAGTGCTCACTACACATCTAGATAAGTTCCTTGCGGGGTCTAGTTTCCAAAATGGGGTCACTTGTGGGGAGTTTCTACTGTTTAGGCACATCAGGGGCTCTGCAAACATAACATGACGCCCGCAGACCATTCCATCAAGTCGGCATTTCAAATTGTCACTACTTCCCTTCCGAGCCCCGACGTGTGCCCATACAGTTGTTTTCTCCAACATATGGGATATCAGCGTACTCAGGATAAATTGGACAACAACTTTTGGGGTCTAATTTCTCCTGTTACCTTTGGTAAAATAAAAAAATTGGGGACTAAAAGGTCATGTTTGTGGAAAAAATATGATTTTTTTATTTTCATGCCCGGGCGTTATAAACTTGTGTAGCCCTTGGGGATTCAAAGTGCTCACCACATCTAGATAAGTTCCTTGCGGGGTCTAGTTGTGGGGAGTTTCTACTGTTTAGGCACATCAGGGGCTCTGCAAACGTAACATGACGCCATTCCATTAAGTCGGCATTTCAAAACGTCACTACTTCCCTTCCAAGCCCCAACGTGTGCCCGAACAGTGTTTCCCCCCACATATGGGGTACCAGTGTACTCAGGACAAACTGTACAAGAACTTTTGGGGTCCAATTTCTCCTGTTACTCTTGTGAAAATAAAAAATTGTGGGTTAAAAAAATCAGTTTTTCAGGAAAAAAAGATTTTTTTATTTTCACAGCTCTGCATTATAAACTTCTGTGAAGCACGTTGGGGTTCAAGGTGCTCACCACACATCTGGATAAGTTTCTTGGGGGGTCTAGTTTCCAAAATGGGGTCACTTGTGGGGGGTTTCTACTGTTTAGGCACATCAGGGACTCTCCAAACGTAACAAGATGCCCGCAGACCATTCCATGAAGTCGGCATTTCAAAGCGTCACTACATCCCTTCCGAGCCCTGACGTGTGCCCAAACAGTGGTTCCCCCCCACATATGGGGTACCAGCGTACTCAGGACAAACTAGACAACAACTTTTGGGGGCCAATTTCTCCTGTAACCATTGTGAAAATAAAAAATAGGGGCTAAAAAATCATTTTTGAGAAAAAAAAATGATTTTTATTTTCACGGCTCTGCGTTATAAACTTCTGTGAAGCACCTGGGGGTTCAAACTGCTCACTGTGCATCTAGATAAGTTCCTTAGGGGTCTAGTTTCCAATATGGGGTCATTTGTGGGGAGCTCCAAAGTTTAGGCACACAGGGGCTCTCCAAACACGACATGGTATCCGCTAACGATTGGAGCTAATTTTCCATTCAATAAGTCAAATGGCGCTCCTTCCCTTCTGGGCCCTGCCGTGCGCCCAAACAGTAGTTTAAGACCACATATGAGGTATCTTTGTACTCAGGAGAAATTGCCCAACAAATTTTAGAATCCATTTTATTCTGTTGCCCATGTGAAAATGAAAAAACTGAGGCTAAAAGAAATTTAAAAAAAAAAAAAAAAGTACTTTTTTTTTTACGGATCAATTTGTGAAGCACCTGGGGGTTCAAAGTGCTCACTATGCATCTATATACGTTCCTTGGGGGGTCTAGTTTCCAAAATTGGGACACTTGTGGGGGAGCTCCAATGTTTAGGCACACAGGGACTCTCCAAATGAAACATGGCAACCGCTAAATATTCCAGCATATTCTCTGTTATGATTTGGTAGCTGAGGAGAGCAGGCAAAAAAGGCAATACACCAGAGAGTTTGGAATCTACTGGATTGCAGTACCCTGACTAACCACCACAACTAAAGGCAGCCGTGGAGCTTACCTACGTTGGTCCTAGATGCCTCGTCACAGCCTGAGAAGCTAACTACACCTAAAGAAAGAAAGAGGAAAACTATCTGCCCCGGAGCAGATCCCAAAGAACATAAGAAGCCCCCAAACATGTAATGGCGGTTAGACAAGAGGAAATACAGACACAGACAGAAAATAGTATGAGCAAACGTTGGGGCCCAATCTTCCTAGAAAGAAAAGGATAGGAAGGGCACTTACTGCAATCCAAAAAACCCTAAAAAAATACCAACTCACTAATTGCAAAAACACCTGAGATCACACGACCTCTACCACCTAAATTAGTTCTCTGGTGTAACAAAACTAAGCAGCAGCCACTGAAAAAACTGGAAAAGGCAAATGAACAAATAACAGTGGCTCAGATAAACTGAGAGGAGCACAAGCCCGGGAGGGGACCCGGCTGACCTCCACAGAAGTGCAGGACAAAATGCAAAAAGCAAGCACAAAAATAAAAGCAGAAAATATCTTATCTGTTAGCAGAAGATGCAGGCAAGACACAGCAAGCTTCCAAGTGAACCAGGAACCAAAGTTGAGACAAGAACAATTGATCACCGGCAACCCTGATGGGAGGGAACCTCCCTTATATAAGACCAGTCTGTAACACCTGATTGCCAATCTTCACAATCTTCATTGAATAGTTCAGTACTGTTTGTAACCACCAGAGGGAGCTTCTGCTCAGAATTCATTTCTAACACATTCACAACAGTACCCCCCTTGAGGAGGGGTCACCGAACCCTCATTTGGGCAACCAGGTCGGTCAGGATGAGCTCTGTGATACGCACGGATCATTCTCCTAGCATGGATGTCCGAAGCAAACACCCAAGAATTGTCCTCCTGACCATAACCTCTCCACTTAACCAAATACTGGAGTTTCCGTCTAGAAAAACGAGAATCCAATATTTTCTCAACCACATACTCCAGATTGCCCTCAACCAAAACAGGGTCAGGAGGCGCAGCCATAGGAACCACTGGCTCGACAAACCTCTTCAATAAGGACTTGTGGAACATGTTATGGATCTTAAATGTCCCTGGAAGAAGTAAACGAAAGGAAACAGGATTAAGAATCTCCATGATCTTATAAGGTCCAATGAACCTAGGCTTAAACTTAGGAGATGCAACTCTCATAGGGATATTTCTTGAGGACAACCAGACCAAGTCCCCCACTTCAAACCGAGGACCATCAGTCCTATGCCGGTTGGCAAACCGCTGGGCCCTCTCCTGAGAGAGAGACAACCTCTCCACTACCTGGTCCCAAATCTGCTGCATACGCTCCACAACAGAGTCAACACCTGGACAGACAGAAGCCTCCATCTGTCCCGAAGAAAATCGAGGGTGAAACCCAAAATTGCAGAAAAATGGAGACATCAAAGTGGCAGAGCTAGCCCTATTATTAAGAGCAAACTCAGCCAAAGGCAAAAAAGAGACCCAGTCATCTTGATCAGCAGACACAAAGCATCTCAGATAAGTCTCCAATGTCTGGTTTGTTCTTTCAGTTTGTCCATTGGTCTGAGGATGAAAAGCCGAGGAGAAAGACAATTGAACACCAAGTTTAGAACAAAAAGTCCTCCAAAATCTGGAAACAAACTGGATTCCTCTGTCAGACACAATGTTCTCAGGAATGCCGTGTAACCGAACCACGTGCTGAAGGAACAAAGGCACCAATTCGGAGGAGGAAGGCAACTTAGGTAATGGCACAAGATGTATCATTTTGGAAAATCTATCACAAATCACCCAGATAACGGTCATTCTCTGAGAAACAGGGAGGTCGGAAATGAAATCCATAGAGATATGGGTCCATGGTCTCTTGGGCACAGGCAATGGCATCAACAAACCACTAGAGCGAGAGCAAGGCTAGGAGCGAGAGCAAGTCCCGCAGTACTGCACAAATTCCCTGACGTCACGAGACAAAGTAGGCCACCAAAAGGACCGACTAACCAAGTCTCTGGTACCAAAAATACCGGGATGACCGGCCAACGCGGAACAATGAATCTCAGACATCACACTCTTTTTCCACCGGTCTGGGACAAACAATTTCCCAATAGGGCAGCGCTCGGGCTTATCCTCCTGACACCCTTCCAGAGCCAGTCTCAAATTGGGCGAGATGGCGGAAAGAACTACACCCTCTTTCAAAATAACAGCAGGATCAGATAACTCAGGAGAGTCCGCAAGGAAACTCCTCGAGAGGGCATCCGCCTTAACATTCTTAGTGCCAGGAAGAAAGGAAACCACAAAATTAAAAAGTGTGAAAAACAAGGCCCACCTGGCCTGTCTAGGATTAAGTCGCTTGGCTGATTCCAGATAAACCAGATTCTTATGGTCCGTGAGGACCACCACCTGATGTTTGGCTCCCTCCAGCCAATGTCTCCACTCTTCAAAAGCCCACTTCATGGCCAATAACTCCCAATTACCCACATCATAATTACGTTCAGTTGGAGTAAATATTCGAGAGAAAAAGGCACAAGGGTTACTTTTAGAGTTCTCAGGATCTCTTTGGGACAAAACGGCACCTGCCCCAATTTCAGAGGCATCAACCTCCACCTGAAATGGCAGAGAAACATCAGGCTGCCGTAGAACAGGAGCAGAAGTGAATCTCTGCTTAAGTTCCTGAAACGCAGAGACTGCCTCAGGAGGCCAATTCACCACATCAGAACCCTTTTTGGTCAAATCAGTCAATGGTTTAACAATAACAGAGAAATTACCAATAAATTTACGATAAAAATTGGCAAAACCCAAGAATCTCTGAAGAGCCTTTAATGAAGTAGGTTGGACCCAATCACAGATGGCCGGAACCTTGACCGGGTCCATTTCAATAACAGATGGGGACAAAATGAATCCCAGAAATGAGATCCTCTGTACGCCAAAAAGACACTTTGATCCCTTCACATACAGAGCATTCTCTCTCAAAATCTGGAACACAGTCCGAACATGTTTCACATGAGAGTCCCAGTCATTGGAAAAAATCAAGATATCATCCAAATAAACAATCAGAAATTTATCCACAAAATCCCTGAAAATGTCATACATGAAGGACTAGAAGACGGAAGGAGCATTAGTGAGCCCAAAGGGCATCACTAGGTAATCAAAATGCCCCTCTGGGGTATTAAATGCCGTCTTCCATTCATCCCCGTGCTTAATGCGAATAAGGTTATACGCCCCCCTGAGGTCAAGCTTGGTAAACCAAGTAGCTCTTTTTACCCTGGAAAACAGGTCAGAAATCAAGGGTAACGGATATTGATATTTCACAGTGATATTGTTCAAGAGACGATAATCAATACACGGCCTTAATGAATCATCCTTTTTGGCCACAAAGAAAAAACCGGCACCCAAGGGTGAAGAGGATGGTCTGATATGACCCTTCTCCAATGACACCTTGATATAAGACCGCATAGCGTCATGTTCAGGTACAGACAAGTTAAAAAGGCGACCTTTAGGGAATTTACTACCAGGCACTAATTCAATAGCGCAGTCATAGCTCCTATGGGGGGGGCAAGGATGCAGATTTACTTTCGCTAAACACATCAGAAAAATCAGTCAAAAAGTCATGAACATCCTGAGCCTGGGGAGAGGCAGAAAAAACAGTAGTGTTGGCATTAACACATTGGCAGCCCCAACTGGTTACAGACACAGATTTCCAATCCAAAACAGAATTATGAGACTGTAACCAAGGGAAACCTAGTACAATAATGTCATGCAGATTATACAGCACCAAAAATTTGCAACTCTCCTGATGATCAGGTTCAACCCTCATTATCACCTGAGTAGAGAACTGGGGTTTATTCTCAGCCAAAGGGGTAGAATCAATCCCCAGTAGGGGAATAGACTTCCGTAGGGGTATCAAGGGAAACCCACAACGTTTAGCAAAATCAAAATCCATCAGGTTAATAGCTGCTCCCGAATCAACAAAAGCCTGAGCAGAAAATGTGGACAGGGAGCAAATCAGGGTAACAGTCAAAAGAAATTTAGTCTGAACACTACCCAAGACAACTGAGCGTGCAAAACGTCTTCCCCGCTTAGGGCAGACTGAAATAGCATGAGAGGCGTCACCACAGTAGAAACATAACCCATTGCGTTTTCTAAACTCATGACGCTGTGCCCAGAAGCCACTCTATCACACTGCATGGGTTCGGAAGCTGGTTCATAAGGCAACACTATTCCACGCATACCTCTACGCTCACGCAAACGTCTGTCAATTTGAATCGCTAATGACATAGAATTATTGAGACCAGAGGGAGCAGGGAAACCCACCATAACATCTTTTACTTTCTCTGACAGACCCTTCCGAAAAAGGGCTGCCAAAGCATCATCATTCCATTTTGGTCAGGACTGCCCACTTTCGGAATTTCTGACAGTACAACTCAGCGTCCTCAAGCCCCTGATTTAATGCCAACAAGGTTTTTTCAGCTTGATCAGTGAAATTAGGTTCATCGTACAATAACCCCAGAGCCAGAAAAAATGCATCAACATTACTCAAAACAGGGTCCCCAGGTGTCAGGGAAAAAGCCCAATCCTGAGGATCGCCGCGCAGGAGAGAGATGACAAATTGAACCTGCTGTGCTGCGTTCCTTGAGGACTTAGGTTTTAAGGCAAAAAACAACTTAGTTATTTTTGAAATTCAGAAATTTAGCTCGATCCCCCAAAAATAAATCTGGCATGGGGATCCTAGGTTCCACAACCGGCAACCCTGCAAGATAGGTAGCAATACTCCGAACTTCAGTGGCAAGCTGATCCAAACGGCCAGACAACTGTGCAAACTCCATTGAGAAAAAAAAATAAAAAATCCTCCTCAGCACCCAGAGAAAAAGAGGGAAAAAATGCAACAAACAGAGAAATAAAAAAATTCTGACAACTTCCTTTTTTTCTTTGTCCTTTTTCTATTTTTCCCTTCTGTTGAGTACCATATAATTTTCAGTTTGGCCGGTGATACTGTTATGATTTGGTAGCTGAGGAGAGCAGGCAAAAACGGCAATACACCAGAGAGGTTGGAATCTACAGGATTGCAGTACCCTGACTAACCACCACAACTAAAGGCAGCCGTGGAGCGTTCCTACGTTGGTCCTAGATGCCTCGTCCCAGCCTGAGAGGTTAACTACACCTAAAGATAGAAAGAGGAAAGCTATCTCCCCAAAGAACATAGGAAGCCTCCAAACATGTAATGGCGGTTAGACAAGAGGAAATACAGACACAGACAGAAAATAGTATGAGCAAACGTTGGGGCCCAATCTTCCTAGACAGAAAAGGATAGGAAGGACACTTACTGCAATCCAAAAAACCCTAAAAAATACCAACTCTACTAATTGCAAAAACACCTGAGATCACACGACCTCTACCACCTAAATTAGTTCTCTGGTGTAACAAAACTAAGCCGCAGCCACTGAAAAAACTGGAAAAGGCAAATGAACAAATAACAGTGGCTCCAGAAGAACTAAGAGGAGCCAAAGCCCCCCGGGGGGGGGGGGGGGGAGACCTGGCTAACCTCACAGAAATGCAGAGAAATATACAAATGGTAAGCACAAAAACAAAAAACAGAAAATATCTTATCTGAGAGCAGGAGAAGAGGCAAGAGTCAGCAAGCTTCCAAGTGAACTAGGAACCACAGTTGAGACAAGAACAATTGATCACCGGCAACCATGATGGGAGGGAACCTCCCTTATATAAGACCAGTCTGTAACTCCTGATTGCCAATCCTCATTGTCTCCAACGCCACTTCGGCTGTGTGCACCACGAACACCTCTTCCATTTGGCCCAGTACGGCTCGTGGTAGAACCTGCACTGCTGCTGTTTGCTGGGAATGCCTCTATCAAACGGTTTACCAGAGTTGCTTGTTTGTTCGCCAATATTTGCTCTAGGTTCTCCTGTGGCATGATGTTCTGTAATTTGCCTTTATAGCATCGATTGAGGATGCTGGCCAGCCAGTAGTCGTCATCCTTCATAATTTTGGCAATGCGGGGGTCCCTTTTTAGGATCCGCAAGGCATAATCACACATGTGGGCCAATGTTCCAGGTGTCAGTGATGCACTGCCAGTGGTGGGTGGAGGAGCACTTTCTGCCAAATCCACAACCCTCCAGTCACGCACAAACCCTGGACCTGAACTTGGCAAGCCAACATTTTCTCTTGCCCCCTGAGTAGCATCCTCCTCCCCAAAATATTCATCCCTCTCATCCTCCTCCTCCTCTTCCTCTTCTTCCTCCACCTCGTCCAGGACAGTTCCCTGAGCAGACAATGGCTGACTGTCATCAAGGCTTCCCTCTTCCTCCTCTTCCTACTCCCTGTTACTTAATGTGCGTCAAAGTTTGCATGAGCAGACGCATAAGTGGGATGCTCATTGCTTATGATGGCATCGTCTGTGCTTACCAGCCGTGTGCATTCCTCAAAACACTGAAGGACTTTACAGAAGTCTTTCAGCTTTGACCACTGCACACCCGACAACTCCATGTCTGCCCTCAAACTGCCTGCCCGTGTATCCTCCCTTAAATGCATTACAGCCTGCCTCTGTTCACACAGCCTCTCAACCATGTGCATGGTGGAGTTCCACTTTGTTGCAACATCTATGATTAGGCCGTGCTTGGGGAGGTGGAGCAATCGCTGCAGCCTCTGCATACGACTGAAGTCTACGGGCGGGCGCACAGTCTTCGCACTTCATGGAGCAGGGCTGTTAACTCCGGATAATTATTTAAGAGGCACTGCACCACCAGGTTCAAAGTGTGAGCCAGGCAAGGTATGTGTCTGAGTTTTGCCAAGGCTATGGCCGCCACAAAATTACGGTCGTTATCACTGACTACCTTGCCTGGCTCAAGATGTATACTGCCCAGCCATGACTCGCTGCAAGTAGTCGGCCAGTACCTCTGTGGTGTGTCTGTTGTCACCCAAAGACATCATTTTTAAAGCAGCCTGCTGACGCTTACCACTAGCTGTTCAATAGTGGGAAACCTCGTGAGCAACTCTGGCAGTTGCTGATGGAGTGCTCGTACGACTGCGCTCTGTTGACAAGCTTTCGCTTCTGGAGGAGGAGGAGGGTCGAACGCTTACAGCCAACTGTTGCCTATACAGTGGGCTAGGCAGCACTGTCCCACCGCCGCTGTCCCCTGTGGACCCTGCATCCACCACATTAACACAGTTCGCAGTGATGGACACGTAACGGCTCTGGCCATGCCTACTGGCCCATGCATCTGTTGTGAGGTGCACCTTTCCACTCACTGATTGTTTGAGTGCATGGACAATGTGGTCTTTCACATGCAAGTGGAGGGCAGGGATGGCTTTTCTAGAAAAGAAGTGCCGACTGGGTAGGTCATAGCGTGGGACAGCGTAAGCCATGAGGTCTCTGAATGCTGCGCTTTCAACCAAACGGAAGGGCATCATCTCTAATGATATCAGTTTGGCAATGTAGGCGTTCAAACTCAGTGTATGCGGATGAGAGGATGAGTACTTTCTTGTCCTACTCATAGTGTCTGGTAGGGTGAGCTGGACTTGAGAGCTGCATATGGTGGAACTATCGGTGGACATGAAGGACTGAGAGGGATTAGTGATGGTGGTGGTGATGGCCTAGATGCAGTCTTTCATTGCAAAAACATTGTGATTCCCTGACTGCTTTGACCTTGCGATGACAACTCAACATTTCTTGCTGGTGGTGTGCCAACCAGTGGGCTTACAGTGGGGGAAGCGATGGAGCGTTGCTGGCTAACTTCAGTCGGAGCCTGTGCACATGTGCTACCTGAGGTTTTGTAGTCCATCCACGCTTGCAAGTGCATGCTCATTAAATGTATAAGCATGCAACTGGTATTCAAATTTCTGAGATTTTTCCCTCGGCTAAAGGTCCTTCCGCACTTCTTGCAGATAACCTTTGCCTCATCAATAGGATTTTGGTCAAAAAAGTGCCACACTGGACTCTTCCTACTATGGTATAAATTTTCAGGGCTTGCACGCTGTGCTAATTTGACCGTCTGGCCAAGCTGTCCTGTAACTCTTTTTTTTAACACCTTTTTGGACTGCTATGGGCCTGCCAGATAACCCAGCTGCGATGTCGATACCTGCTGCGGATCCTCCTCCTCTTCTGAGCTATTGCCAGCGGCATCCTCTTCCCCCACTTGATGCCAATCCAGGTCAACAACTGGGTCATCCATCACCTCCTCTTCAATTTCATCTGCACCTTCCTCTGTGTCACCATGTAAGGTGGTATAGTATGCAGCAAGGGGCACCTGAGTTTCATCAGGGTCAGATTCTGGCTCAGTAGACTGCAAGGGAAATGTAGTGCTCTGGGTGAATGTACCAGCAGAATCATCTAGCAGTGGCTGTGCATCAGTGCACTCCATCTCTGATTCATGTTGAACTGGGGAATTCAGGATTTGACTTGATAACCCAGGCATGGTATGTGAAAAGAGCTCCATGGAGTAATCTGAAGTGTGGGCTGCCGCATCCTTCACTTTTGGTGGGGGTTAAGCACATAAGGAAAGGGGTTGTTCCTGACCAGAAGCCTGCACTGATGACTCAGTGCTTGCATTTTTTGAAAATTCATAACAGGAGGCGATAGAGCTGGAGGCTGTTTCGGCAATATAAGCCAAAACCTGTTCCTGATGCTCCGGCTTTAAAAGCAGTAAACCTACTTCCAGTAAAGGGAGCCTTCCAGGCCTTTTTGAGCCAGACGATGACTCCGGCTCAACATCTCCTACCTTAGATGCTATTGTGCTTATGGCACTTCCAGCAGATGCACCACCACCAGCATCAGTACCAGCTGGCCCACCATGCCCACGTCCGAGTCCTCTTCCACCATACTTCCTCATGTTTGTGAAAATGTACCCAAAATACCAGCAGATATATGTTACTGTATCAGAAGCGTACAGCTGTATACAGTCTAGGGATAATTGTAAATCTCCGTATATATTTCAGGAGTCACACACAGACGCTCTCAGGCTCAGTATGGATTACACCAGAATATAAAAAGTAGAAAAAGGGTAATGTATTACAAGCGTACAGCTGTATACAGTGTTGGGGTAATTTTTAAATCTCCGTATATATTTACGGAGTAACAGACAGACGGTCACAGGCTCAGTATGGATTAGACCACAATATAAAAAGCTGAAAAAGGGTACTGTATCACAAGATACCAGGTATATATAGTATAGTGAAAAAAATCGAAATCTCCGTATATATTTCAGGAGGCAGACACAGATGCTCTCAGGCACAGTATGGATTGCACAATAATATAAAAAGATGAAAACGGGGTACTGTATCACCAGATACCAGGTATATATAGTATAGCGAAAATATTCTAAATCTCCGTATATATTTCAGGAGGCAGACACAGAGGCTCTCAGGCTCAGTATGGATTACTCAATAATATAAAAGAAGAAAAAGGGGTACTGTATCAGCAGATACCAGGTATATATAGTTTAGGGAAAGTATTGGAAATTGCCGTATATATTTCTGGAGTCAGACAATGACGCTCACAGGCTCAGTATGGATTACACAAGAATATAAAAAGATCCGCAAGAAATAATCACACATGTGGGCCAATGTTCCAGGTGTCAATGATGCACTTACAGTTGGGGGAGAGGATGATTTTCTGCAAAAAACGGTACTGTATCCCAAGCGTACAGCTGTATACAGTGTTTGGGAAATTGTAAATCTCTGTATATTTTGCCAGAGTCAGACACTGGCTCTCACAGGCTCAGTATTGATCACACCAGAATATAAAAAGTAGAAAAAGGGTAATGTATTAGAAGCGTACAGCTGTATACAGGGTTGGGGAAATTGTAAATCTCCGTATATTTTGTCATAGTCAGACACTGGCTCTCAAAGGCTCAGTATTGATCACACCAGAATATAAAAAGTAGAAAAAGGGTAATGTATTAGAAGCGTACATCTGTATACAGGGTTGGGGAAATTGTAAATCTCCATATATTTTGCCAGAGTCAGACACTGTCTCTCACAGTCTCAGTATGAATCACACCAGACTATAAAAAGTAGAAAAAGGGTAATGTTTTAGAAGCGTACAGCTGTATACAGGGTTGGGGAAATTGAAAATCTCCGTATATTTTGCCAGAGTCAGACACAGGCTCAGTATGGATCACACCAGAATATAAAAAGTTGGGGGTGGAGGAGGGGGAGGGGACAGCCCAGATAGGGAGGTGGCAAAAATGGCATATGTTGAGGTGCATAATGAACGTAAAGCAGCTGCAAATGGAGGAATTGGAAAAGTCCAAGGAAGAGGAGGACAAAGCGAGCCATTTTGCTGGCAACCTATGAGTCATCAGGGGAAGGTGGGACAAAATCCTTTGAAACCCATGCATGGTTCATTTTAATGAAGGTTAGATCATCAACATTTTGCATCGACAGACGGGTCATTCTTTCTGTCAGGATTGATCCAGCAGCATTGAAAACTCTTTCTGATAGCACACTACCAGCAGGGCAAGCGAGCTCCTGTAAGGCATAATGTGCCAATTCAGGCCAGATGTCCAGTTTACAGGCCCAGTAGTCAAAGGGGAATGACCGGTGAGGGAGAACATTGATAGGGGAGGAGAAGTAATTTTTAACCATAGTTGACAACTGCTGTCTCCTGTCTGTTGCTAAAGATTCAGTATTACCAGGCATGTGAGCTGTCCTGAGAAATCAGTCCGCAACATGGTCATGAAACCCCAGTCTCCAACGCCACTTCGGCTGTGTGCACCACGAACACCTCTTCCATTTGGCCCAGTACGGCTCGTGGTAGAACCTGCACTGCTGCTGTTTGCTGGGAATGCCTCTATCAAACGGCTTACCAGAGTTGCTTGTTTGTTCGCCAATATTAGCTCTAGGTTCTCCTGTGGCATGATGTTCTGTAATTTGCCTTTATAGCGTCGATTGAGGATGCTGGCCAACCAGTAGTCATCATCCTTCATAATTTTGGCAATGCGGGGGTCCCTTTTTAGGTTCCGCAAGGCATAATCACACATGTGGGCCAATGTTCCAGGTGTCAGTGATGCACTGCCAGTGGTGGGTGGAGGAGCACTTTCTGCCAAATCCACATCCCTCCAGTCAGGCACAAACCCTGGACCTGAACTTGGCAAGCCAACATTTTCTCTTGCCCCCTGAGAAGCATCCTCCTCCCAAAATATTCATCCCCCTCATCCTCCTCCTCCTCTTCCTCTTCTTCCTCCACCTCATCCAGGACAGTTCCCTGAGCAGACAATGGCTGACTGTCATCAAGGCTTCCCTCTTCCTCCTCTTCCTACTCCTCTGCAGACGCCTGTTACTTAATGTGCGTCAAAGTTTGCATGAGCAGAAGCATAAGTGGGATGCTCATGCTTATGATGGCATCGTCTGTGCTTACCAGCCGTGTGCATTCCTCAAAACACTGAATGACTTTACAGAAGTCTTTCAGCTTTGACCACTGCACACCCGATAACTCCATGTCTGCCCTCAAACTGCCTGCCCGTGTATCCTCCCTTAAATGCATTACAGCCTGCCTCTGTTCACACAGCCTCTCAACAATGTGCATGGTGGAGCTCCACTTTGTTGCAACGTCTATGATTAGGCGGTGCTTGGGGAGGTGGAGCGATCGCTGCAGCCTCTGCATACGACTGGAGTCTACGGGCGGGCGCACAGTCTTCGCACTTTATGGAGCAGGGCTGTTAACTCCGGATAATTATTTAAGATGCACTGCACCACCAGGTTCAAGGTGTGAGCCAGGCAAGGTATGTGTCTGAGTTTTGCCAAGGCTATGGCCGCCACAAAATTACGGTCGTTATCACTGACTACCTTGCCTGGCTCAAGATGTATACTGCCCAGCCATGACTCGCTGTAAGTAGTCGGCCAGTACCTCCGTGGTGTGTCTGTTGTCACCCAAAGAGATCATTTTTAAAACAGCCTGCTAACGCTTACCACTAGCTGTTCAATAGTGGGACACCTCCTGAGCAACTCTGGCAGTTGCTGATGGAGTGCTTGTACGACTGCGCTCTGTTGACAAGCTTTCGCTTCTGGAGGAGGAGGAGGGTCGAACACCTACAGCCAACTGTTGCCTATACAGTGGGCTAAGCAGCACTGTCCCACAGCCGCTGTCCCCTGTGGACCCTGCATCCACCACATTAACAAAGTGCGCATTGATGGACACGTAACGGCCCTGGCCATGCCTACTGGCCCATGCATCTGTTGTGAGGTGCACCTTTCCACTCACTGATTGTTTGAGTGCATGGACAATGTGGTTTTTCACATGCAGGTGGAGGGCAGGGATGGCTTTTCTAGAAAAGAAGTGCCGACTGGGTAGGTCATAGCGTGGGACAGCGTAGGCCATGAGGTCTCTGAATGCTGCGCTTTCAACCAAACGGAAGGGCATCATCTCTAATGATATCAGTTTGGCAATGTAGGCGTTCAAACTCAGTGTACGCAGATGAGAGGATGAGTACTTTCTTGTCCTACTCATAGTGTCTGGTAGTGTGAGCTGGACTTGAGAGCTGCATATGGTGGAACTATCGGTGGACATGAAGGACTGAGAGGGATTGGTGATGGTGGTGGTGATGACCTAGATGCAGTCTTTCATTGCAAAAACATTGTAATTCCCTGACTGCTTTGACCTTGCGACGACACCTCAACATTTCTTGCTGGTGGTGTGCCAACCAGTGGGCTTACAGTGGGGGAAGCGATGGAGCGTTGCTGGCTAACTTCAGTTGGAGCCTGTGCACATGTGCTACCTGAGGTTTTGTAGTCCGTCCACGCTTGCAAGTGCATGTTCATTAAATGTCTAAGCATGCAACTGGTATTCAAATTTCTGAGATTTTTCCCTCGGCTAAAGGTCCTTCCGCACTTCTTACAGATAACCTTTGCCTCATCAATAGGATTTTGGTCAAAAAAGTGCCACACTGGACTCTTCCTACTATGGTATAAATTTTCAGGGCTTGCACTCTGTGCTAATTTGACTGTCTGGCCAAGCTGTCCTGCAACTCTTTTTTTTTTAACACCTATTTGGACTGCTACGGGTCTGCCAGATAACCCCAGCTGCGATGTCGATACCTGCTGCGGATCCTCCTCCTCTTCTGAGCTATTGCCAGTGGCACCCTCTTCCCCCACTGGATGCCAATCCAGGTCAACAACTGGGTCATCCATCACCTCCTCTTCAATTTCATCTGCACCTTCCTCTGTGTCACCATGTAAGGTGGTATAGTATGCAGGAAGGGGCACCTGAGTTTCATCAGGGTCAGATTCTGGCTCAGTAGACTGCAAGGGAAATGTAGTGCTCTGGGTGAATGTACCAGCAGAATCATCTAGCAGTGGCTGTGCATCAGTGCACTCCATGTCAAATTCATGTTGGACTGGGGAATTCAGGATTTGACTTGATAACCCAGCCATGGTATGTGAAAAGAGCTCCATGGAGTAATCTGAAGTGTGGCCTGCCGCATCCTTCCCTTTTGGTGGGGGTGAAGCACATAAGGAAAGGGGTTGTTCCTGACCAGAAGCCTGCACTGACGACTCAGTGCTTGGAGTTTTTGAAACTTTAGAAGAGGAGGTGATAGAGCTGGAGGCTGTTTTGGCAATGTAAGCCAAAACCTGTTCCTGATGCTCCGGCTTTAAAAGCGGTTTACGTAGTCCCAGAAAAGGGAGCTTTCCAGGCCTTCTGGAGCCAGACGATGACGCAGGCTCAACACCTCCTGCCTTAGGTGCTATTGTGCTTTGGCACTACCAGCAGATGCACCACCATCAGTACCAGGTGGCCCCCCACGCCCACGTCCGTGGCCTCTTCCACCACACTTCCTCATGTTTGTGAAAATGTACCCAAACTACCAGCAGCTATATGTTACTGTTTCAGAAGCGTACAGCTGTATACATTGTTGGGGTAATTTTAAATCTCCGTATATATTTCAGGAGTAACACACACGCTCATAGGCTCAGTATGGATAACACCAGAATATGAAAAGCAGAAAAAGTGTACAGTATCAGTAGCGTACAGCTGAATACAGTGTTGGGGTACTTTGAAATCTCCGTATATATTTGAGGAGTAACACACACGCTCACAGGCTCAGTATGGATTATACCAGAATCTGAAAAGCAGAAAAAGTGTACTGTATCAGTAGCGCACAGCTGTATACAGTGTTGGGGTAATTTTAAAGCTCCATATATATTTCAGGAGTAACACACACGCTCATAGGCTCAGTATGGATAACACCAGAATATGAAAAGCAGAAAAAGTGTACTGTATCAGTAGCGTACAGCTGAATACAGTGTTGGGGTACTTTGAAATCTCCGTATATATTTGAGGAGTAACACACACGCTCACAGGCTCAGTATGGATTATACCAGAATATGAAAAGCAGAAAAAGTGTACTGTATCAGTAGCGCACAGCTGTATACAGTGTTGGGGTAATTTTAAATCTCCGTATATATTTCAGGAGTAACACACACGCTCATAGGCTCAGTATGGATAACACCAGAATATGAAAAGCAGAAAAAGTGTACAGTATCAGTAGCGTACAGCTGAATACAGTGTTGGGGTACTTTGAAATCTCCGTATATATTTGAGGAGTAACACACACGCTCACAGGCTCAGTATGGATTATACCAGAATATGAAAAGCAGAAAAAGTGTACTGTATCAGTAGCGCACAGCTGTATACAGTGTTGGGGTAATTTTAAAGCTCCGTATATATTTCAGGAGTAACACACACGCTTATAGGCTCAGTATGGATAACACCAGAATATGAAAAGCAGAAAAAGTGTACTGTATCAGTAGCGTACAGCTGAATACAGTGTTGGGGTACTTTGAAATCTCCGTATATATTTGAGGAGTAACACACACGCTCACAGGCTCAGTATGGATTATACCAGAATATGAAAAGCAGAAAAAGTATACTGTATCAGTAGCGCACAGCTGTATACAGTGTTGGGGTAATTTTAAAGCTCCGTATATATTTCAGGAGTAACACACACGCTCATAGGCTCAGTATGGATAACACCAGAATATGAAAAGCAGAAAAAGTGTACTGTTTCAGTAGCGTACAGCTGTATACAGTGTTGGGGTAATTTTAAATCTCCGTATATATTCGAGGAGTAACACACACGCTCACAGGCTCAGTATGGAGTAGACCACAATATGAAAAGCATAAAAAGTGTTCTGTATCAGTAGCGTACAGCTGTATATAGTGTTGGGGTAATATTAAATCTCTGTATATATTTCAGGAGTAACACACACACGCTCTCTCAGTATGGATTTGACAGTAATACAGAAGGCAGAAAAACGGTACTGTATCAGAAGATACCAGCTGTATACGGTTTTGGGGAAAATTTCAATCTCCGTATATATTTCCGGAGTCACACACAGATAGTCAGCATGTATTTGTCCGTGATACCAGCCGGTACACGGTAGTGTGAGGAGCGTACAGCTCTATACGGTGTGGGAAAAAATGAACGCTCGGTAACTGTGCAGAAAAAAAGAATAAAAGTGTCATTGCTGTGTAGGTGCTGTGTTAAAAAGCACTCTGCACAGCAGTGTACACACAGCAATATAGGTAGCAGGCAGCCTAATAATCAGCTTTGCTGCTCCACACAAGAAATTCCTCCCCTCTCACTGGCAGGCAGCCTAATAATCAGCACTGCTGCTGCACACAAGCAATTCCTCCCCTGTCACTGGCAGGCAGCCTAAGAACCAGCGCTGCTGCACACAACAAAATCCTCCCCTGTCACTGCACACTAACTATACAGCTAATCGCTATCAGCACAAGCACAGAATTATTGTTTTTTTCCTGCCAAACGCTCTCCCTACTGAGAACCAGCCTCAGCAACCTCTCCCTACGCTAAGATCGGCAGAAGTAAAATGGCGGTCGGTGGTGAGGGCTTTTATAGGCACTGTGACGCCATATAAAGCAAGTCAATCACTGCAATGCCCTTCTCTAAGATGGTGCTGGCAGCTGACCATGTCATCTCGTTGGCCACAGTCTGCATCCTTGCTCATTAGCTGAAAAAAGGCCCTTCAAGCATTATGGGAAAACCGACTTTGGCGCACGGGTTGCCGAACGCATGACCGTCCTCACGCTATGGTCGGATTTCGCTCGGCGAAACCAGACTTTGATGAAAGTCTGTATTTTTTTAATCTGACCGACCTGTTTTCGCTCAACTCTAGTGGTTACATGAACTGATCAGGAAAATGGCCATGACGATGGCGGGAATGGGATTGGACAACAGGATCAATAACAGGGTGGCTATGGGAGGTACGAGATCCAGGATCCAACCTATAATAATTACTCATTTACCCAACACCAATTACCAGAGAGCATTTGATGTTCATCAGAAGATAGGTGTAACAGATGTGCCTCTCAAGCTAGGCATAAAAGATGGCAGTGAGAAATTGGGTGCCAAAGATGCACATAATCTAGAAGATAGGCTCAAAACAATTTCAAATGGAGACATCCCCTTCTGTATCACATTATTAACATAAAAAAAAGATTCTCCATGGCATTGGAATGCCCTCTTTCCTACAGTTGCTGCTGGTAAGGTGCAGGTTTGCCGAAGAAATATGGTCTACGTGTCATTACATGAACTGATCAGGGAAAGAGCAATGACGACGTCGTGAAAGGAGTCGGACAATAGAATAAATAGGGTGGCTATGGGAGGTACGAGACCCAGCGTCCAGCCTACAACGATTACTAATTTTCCCAACACCAATTACCAGAGAGCATTTGATGCTCGTCAAAAGATAGGTGTAACAGATGCACGTCTCAAGCTAGGCATAAAAGATGTCTATGAGAAATTGGATGCCAAAGATGCAGATAACCTAGAAGATAGCCTGTGAAGGACAACACCCGTCCTTCCACATCACCAATGTGATGTAACTCCACAGGCACAACTCTCCGGCGCCCCCTTTGTCTCTCAGGTCAGTAAGGGAACTGCACTCAGAGCAAATGGCCACCGGGGAGGGTGTCCTGTTACCCACTGGGTATTCTAAGATTCGTGATCAGAGTAAAAGCATCAGCCCAAGATTAATTTTATGGTTTAATTGCCTTAAGGGTGCCCTAGATAATTACAGAAACATACAGTAAGCTATACAACGGAATTACAATGGATTTACAGTCAGAGTAAAATACAACAATAATGGTACAAGGCTTAGAGGTATTAGCTAGAGGTCAATATTACCAGGTTGTAGGGGCATGTGGAGGCAGGGAGCTCTGCGATCCACAGGCGAAAGTCTTAGTTGCTGGACAGTCCCCCCAAAACATGTACCGCTGCTCCCTTGGCAGATCTGTCCCTTTGGTCCTTAGTTCTTCATTGTCTTGCTGCTGTGTGAATGGAACTGGTCTGCCCATAGCTCACAGTTCTTAAACCTGCTAGGTCCCTCCCCTCGGTGTCCGAGGGTGGGATCATAATCTCCACCCTTAGCCCCCTGCAGAATTTATTCCCAATACCTAATAAAGGGGTTAACTTTCTCCAGGATGATCGGATCAGGACACGAGAGGTACCAGCGGATGCAGTATGTTTTGCCTGTCGCGTGGAGATCAAACCTGGCCCGATTGGGTCTCTTTGGAGTGCCAATCTCTATATCTCAGACCCCTGAGCCATCACCGACTCAGGAGTTGCACCATCAGATGCCCGAGGTCCACAGGATCACGCAGATATTTTTATGAGTTTGTACCTTGAAAGATGTGCTCATAATTCATAATCCTAGAACGGAGCCGTCATGGCTGGGAGACACAATAGATGTGTTTTCTGTGTCTAGCTGGCAGGTATAATCTAATTGAAGCCCCAGCTTTGAAGTATTGTTTGGCCTGGCCTACTTAGCATACTAACAGACCTGGCTATTCAGATTGAGCAGTAAATCCTGTCTTGAGTCGAATCCACTCAGCAAACTAATAGACCTTTTCATTCGCAGTGGAGACCAAACCCTATTGTTTCGAATATGCCCACAGGCCCTGGGGCCAGGTGCAGTTAGCAGCCTGTGGCTCTGTGAACAGACAAAATGGAGGCTCGTATAGGCCCTATCCAAGATGGTGGCTATACCTTCCTCACATAGCCTAAAAACAATTTGACACTCAGATCTCAGCTGCTGTATCACGTTTCTAAAAAAAATAAAATAAATTAATTTTAATGTGCAACAGCTTTGCACACAGAACTATTTCAACGTCACTAAATGAAAAGGTTGGATATAGCGAGCTGTATCACATTTATCAACAGAAAAAAAAAAAAAAATTTAACCCCTTAATGTCCACTGACGTGCAGAGTCCGTCATGGCAAGGTGCCAGTTCCGGCACCAGGACGGACTCTGCACGTCATGGCTTTGATCTACCACTGCGTGTAAACACGCAGTGGTAGATCAGTGCCGACAGCTGTCACAGACAGCTGACAGGCACGGCAAGCGGTGCGGGGACCTTTGCCGTCGGTCCCCGCACCTACAGCACTGTGCTTGGTCAGTCAATCTGACTGACCAAACACAGCAACGATCGCGCAGGAGAAGCTGAAATTTCAGCTTCCACAGCGCGATCAGTGCAGGAGCCGGCACTGCAGTGGCCAGTCTTCCTGCACTGACAGCCAGGAGCGGAGCCCCCACCGCCCCTGGCTGTTAACCTCCTGACTGCTGCGATCCAGTGCGATCGCAGAGCTCAGGGGGGGAGGCAGAGGGTCGGGAGCTCCCTCTGCCTCAGATCGGCGCCCTGCAGGGCCCGATCTCTGCCTTGATGACCCGGGGGTTGTCATGACAACCTCCGGGTCATCTAGCTACGGAAAGCTGCTGTGATCATTGTCACAGCAGCTTCCACTATAGTTGCAATGCATTGCAATGCCAGAGCATTGCAATGCATTGTAACTGCAATAAAAAGTAAAAAAAAGTGAAAGTCCCATAAAGGTACAAGTTAAAAAAAATCATTTTTTAAAAAAAATTGTAAAAAAAATATTAAAAAATAATTTTAAAAAAATCCCCTAAAAAATACACATTTTTATGTAATAAAAAAAAATAAAAAACAAAAAACATACACATGTTTGGTATTGCCACGTCTGTAAAAATCCCATCTATAAAAGCGTAACCCAAGTTAACCCCTTTAGTGAAAGCCGTAAAAAAAAAACACAAAAAAGTAGTAAATTATACTTTTTCCAAGCTGTATCATTATACCGCTTGGAAAAAGTGCAATAACACGCGATCAAAAAGTCAGATATAAATAATCATGGTACCGCTGAAAACGTCATCTTGTCCCGCAAAAAACAAGCCACTATACAGCATCATCAGCGAAAAAATAAAAAAGTTATAGCTCGCGGAATAAACTGATGCAAAAATAATTATTTTTTCTATAAAATTTTTTATTGTGTAAAAAACGCCAAAACATAAAAAAAATATATAAATGAGGAATCGCCGTAACCGTAGTGACCCGAAGAATAAAGCTGCTTTATCAATTTTACCACACACGGAACGGAGGAAAAAAAAAAAAAAAAACAATTCCTGAATTGCTGGTTTTTGTTCATTCTGATTCCACAAAAATCGGAATAGGAAACGATCAAAAAACGTTATGTGCCTGAATATGGTACCAATAAAAACGTCAGCTCGTCCCGCAAAAAATAAGCCCATAGATAACTCTGTCGGCCGAAATATGGAAAAATTATAGCTCTCAAAATACGGCGATGCAAAAATTTCTTACAAAAAATTATTCCAAAAAAAGCATCTTTTAGTGTGTGACAGAAGCTAAACATGAAAAAAGGTGTAAATCTGGTATCGCTGTAATCGCACCGATCCGAGGAATAAAGTCGCCTAATCACTAATATCGCACGAGGAACGGCGTAAAAAAGAAAACCAATTCTTCACCTTTTGTGGATTTGTTCATTGTGCCTCCCAAAGATCTCAGTAAGGCGATCACAGTGGTTCCCCCCCACATATGGGGTATCAGCGTACTCAGGACAAAATGCACAATAGCTTTTGGGGTCCTATTTCTCCTGTTACCCTTAGAAAAATAAAAATTTGGGGCAAAAAGATTATTTTTGTGGAAAAAAATATGATATTTTTATTTTCACGGCTCTACGTTATAAACTTCTGTGAAGCACTTGGGGGTTCAAAGTGCTCACCACACATCTAGATAAGTTCCTTGGGGGGGTCTAGTTTCCAAAATGGAGTCACTTGTGGGGGGTTTCTACTGTTTAGGCACATCAGGGGCTTTCCAAACGTGACATGACACCCGCAGACCATTCCATCAAAATCTGCATTTAAAAACGGTGCTCCTTCCCTTCCGAGCTCTGCCATGCGTCAAAATAGTGGTTCCCCCCACATATGGGATATCAGCGTACTCAGGACAAATTGCACAATAGCTTTTGGGGTCCTATTTCTCCTGTTACCCTTATAAAAATAAAAATTTGGGGGCAAAAAGATTATTTTTGTGGAAAAAAATATGATATTTTTATTTTCACGGCTCTACCTTATAAACTTCTGTGAAGCACTTGGGGGTTCAAAGTGCTCACAACACATCTAGATAAGTTCCTTGGGGGGTCTAGTTTCCAAAATGGAGTCACTTGTGGGGGGTTTCTACTGTTTAGGCACATCAGGGGCTTTCCAAACGTGACATGACACCAGCAGACCATTCCATCAAAATCTGCATTTGAAAAAGGCGCTCCTTCCCTTTCCAGCTCTGCCATGCGTCAAAATAGTGGTTTACTCCCACATATGGGTATCAGCATACTCAGGACAAATTGCACAATAACTTTTGGGGTCCTGTTACCCTTTGGAAAATAACAATTGGGGGTGGAAAGATCATTTTTGTGGAAAAGATATGATTTTTTAATTTTACTGCTCTACGTTATAACCTTCTGTGAAGCCCTTGGGGGTTCAAAGCTTTCACCACACATCTAGATAAGTTCCTTGGGGGGTCTAGTTTCCAAAATGGGGTCACTTGTGGGGGGTTTCCACTGTTTAGGCACACAGGGACTCTCCAAATGCGACATGGCGTCCAATCTCAATTCCAGCCAAAAAAGTCAAATGGCGCTGCTTCCCTTCCAAGCTCTGCCATGCGCCCAAATAGTGGTTTACCCCCACATATGGGGTATAAGCGTACTCAGGACAAATTGCACAATAACTTTTGGGGTCCTGTTACCCTTTGGAAAATAAAAATTGGGGGTGGAAAGATCATTTTAGTGGAAAAGATATGATTTTTTAATTTTACAGCTCTACGTTATAACCTTCTGTGAAGCCCTTGGGGGTTCAAAGCTCTCATCACACATCTAGATAAGTTCCTTGGGGGGGTCTAGTTTCCAAAATGGGGTTACTTGTGGGGGGTTTCCACTGTTTAGGCACACAGGGGCTCTCCAAATACGACATGGCGTCCAATCTCAATTCCAGCCAAAAAAGTCAAATGGCGCTGCTTCCCTTCCGAGCTCTGCCATGCACCCAAATAGTGGTTTACCCCCACATATGGGGTATCAGCGTACTCAGGACTAATTGCACAATAACTTTTGGGGTCCTTTTATCCTTTGGAAAATAAAAATTGGGATGAAAAGATCATTTTTGTGGAAAAAATATGATTTTTTAATTTTACGGCTCTACGTTATAACCTTCTGTGAAGCCCTTGGGGGTTCAAAGCTCTCACTACACATCTAGATAAGTTCCTTGGGGGTCTAGTTTCCAAAATAGGGTTACTTGTGGGGGGTTTCCACTGTTTAGGCACACAGGGGCTCTCCAAATGCGACATGGCGTCCAATCTCAATTCCAGCCAAAAAAGTCAAATGGCGCTGCTTCCCTTCCGAGCTCTGCCATGCACCCAAATAGTGGTTTACCCCCACATATGGGGTATCAGCATACTCAGGACTAATTGCACAATAACTTTTGGGGTCCTTTTATCCTTTGGAAAATAAAAATTGGGATGAAAAGATCATTTTTGTGGAAAAAATATGATTTTTTAATTTTACGGCTCTACGTTATAACCTTCTGTGAAACCCTTGGGGGTTCAAAGCTCTTACTACACATTTAGATAAGTTACTTAGGGGGTCTAGTTTCCAAAATGGGGTCACTTGTGGGGGTTTCCACTGTTTAGGCACACAGGGACTCTCCAAATGCGACATGGCGTCCAATCTCAATTCCAGCCAAAAAAGTCAAATGGCGCTGCTTCCCTTCCGAGCTCTGCCATGCGCCCAAATAGTGGTTTACCCCCACACATGGGTATCGCTGTACTCAGGAGAAATTGTACAACAAATATTGTGGTTCATTTTCTACTGATACCCTTGACAAAATTTTAAAAAATTGTGTCGAAAGAAAAATTTTGGGAAAAAAAGTTAAATGTTAATTTTTTCCTTCCACATTGCTTCAATTCTTGTGAAGTACCTAAAGGGTTAATAAACTTCTTGAATGTGGCTTTGAACACGTTGAGGGGTGCAGTTTTTAGAATGGTGTCACTTTTGGGTATTTTCTGTCATATCGACCCCTCAAATTCACTTCAAATGTGAGGTGGCCCCTAAAAAAAATGATTTTTGTAAATTTTGTTGGAAAAATGAGAAATTGCTGGTCAACTTTTAACACTTATAACTTCCTAACAAAAAAAAATTTTGGTTCCAAAATTGTGCTGATGTAAAGTAGACATGTGGGAAATGTTATTTATTAACTAATTTTTGTGACATATCTCTCTGATTTAACCCCTTCACCCCCAAGGGTGGTTTGCACGTTAATGACCGGGCCAATTTTTACAATTCTGACCACTGTCTCTTTATGAGGTTATAACTCTGGAACGCTTCAACGGATCTTCGCGATTCTGAGACTGTTTTCTCGTGACATATTGTACTTTATGTTAGTGGTAAAATTTCTTCCATATAACTTGCGTTTATTTATGAAAAAAACGCAAATATGGTGAAAATTTGGAAAATTTAGCAATTTTCAAACTTTGAAATTTTATTCCCTTAAAACAGAGAAATATGTCACAGACAATAGTTAACACATAACATTTCCCACATGTCTACTTTACATCAGCACAATTTTGGAACCAAAATTTTTTTTGTTACGAAGTTATGAGGGTTAAAAGTTGACCAGCGATTTCTCATTTTTACATCAAAATGTACAAAGCCATTTTTTTTAGGGACCACCTCATATTTGAAGTCACTTTGAGGGGTGTATATAGCAGAAAATACCCAAAAGTGACACCATTGTAAAAACTACACCCCTCAAGGTACTCAAAACCACATTCAAAAAGTTTATTAACCCTTCAGGTGCTTCACAGGAGCTGAAGCAACGTGGAAGGAAAAAATGAACATTTTACTTTTTAGTCACAAAAATGATCTTTTACAAACATTTTTTTTATATTCACAAGGGAAAAAGGAGAAAATGGACCGATAAAGTTGTTGTGCAATTTCTCCTGAGTACGCCGATACCCCATATGTGAGGGAAAACCACTGTTTGGGCGCACGGCAGGGCTCGGAATGGAAGGAGCGCAGTTTGACTTTTCCAAACCAAAATTGGCTGGAATTGAGAATGGATGCCATGTCGCGTTTGGAGAGGCCCTGATATGCCTAAACAGTGGAAACCCCCCACATGTGACCCCATTTTGGAAACTAGACCCCCTAAGGAACTTATCTAGATGTGTGGTGAGCACTTTGAACCCCCAAGTGCTTCACGCAAGTTTATAATGTAGAGTCGTGAAAAAAAAAAATCATATTTTTTCAACAAGCATGATGTTTTAGTCCCCAATTTTTTATTTTCCCAAGGGTAAGAGGAGAAATTGGACCACAAAAGTTGTTGTCCAACTTGTCCTGAGTACGCTGATACTCCATATGTGGGGGGGAACCACTGTTTGGGCGCACGGAAGGGCTCGAAAGAGAAGGAGCGCCGTTTGACTTTTCCAAACCAAAATTGGCTGGAATTGTGAACGAACGCCATGTCGCGTTTGGAGGGCCCCTGATGTGCCTAAACAGTGGAAACCCCCACATGTGACCCCATTTTGGAAACTAGACCCCTTAAGGAACTTATCTAGATTTGTGGTGAGCACTTTGAACCCCCAAGTGCTTCACGCAAGTTTGTAATGTAGAGCCGTGAAGAAAAAAAATCATATTTTTTACACAAGCATGATGTTTTAGTCCCCAATTTTTTATTTTCCCAAGGGTAAGAGGAGAAATTGGACCACAAAAGTTGTTGTCCAACTTGGCCTGAGTACGCTGATACCCCATATGTGGGGGGGAACCACTGTTTGGGCGCACGGCAGGGCTCGAAAGGGAAGGAGCGCCGTTTGACTTTTCCAAACCAAAATTGGCTGGAATTGGGAACGAAAGCCATGTCGCGTTTGGAGGGCCCCTGATGTGCCTAAACAGTGGAAACCCCCCACATGTGACCCCATTTTGGAAACAAGACCCCCTAAGAAACTTATCTAGATGTGTGGTGAGCACTTTGAACCCCCAAGTGCTTCACGCAAGTTTGTAATTTGGAGCCGTGAAGAAAAAAAATCATATTTTTTTCCACAAGCATGACGTTTTAGTCCCCAATTTTTTATTTTCCCAAGGGTAAGAGGAGAAATTGGACCACAAAAGTTGTTGTCCAACTTGTCCTGAGTACGCTGATACCCCATATGTGGGGGGGAACCACTGTTTGGGTGCACGGCAGGGCTCGAAAGGGAAGGAGCGCCGTTTGACTTTTCCAAACCAAAATTGGCTGGAATTGGGAACGAACGCCATGTCGCGTTTGGAGGGCCCCTGATGTGCCTAAACAGTGGAAACCCCCCACATGTGACCCCATTTTAGAAACTAGACCCCCTAAGGAACTTATCTAGGTGTGTGGTGAGCACTTTGAACCCCCAAGTGCTTCACGCAAGTTTGTAATTTAGAGCCGTGAAGAAAAAAAATCATATTTTTTTTACACAAGCATGATGTTTTAGTCCCCAATTTTTTATTTTCCCAAGGGTAAGAGGAGAAATTGGACCACAAAAGTTGTTGTCCAACTTGTCCTGAGTACGCTGATACCCCATATGTGGGGGGGAACCACTGTTTGGGCGCACGGTAGGGCTCGAAAGAGAAGGAGCGCCGTTTGACTTTTCCAAACCAAAATTGGCTGGAATTGGGAACGAACGCCATGTCGCGTTTGGAGGGCCCCTGATGTGCCTAAACAGTGGAAACCCCCCACATGTGACCCCATTTTGGAAACTAGACCCCCTAAGGAACTTATCTAGGTGTGTGGTGAGCACTTTGAACCCCCAAGTGCTTCACGCAAGTTTGTAATGTAGAGCCGTGAAGAAAAAAAATCATATTTTTTCCACAAGCATGATGTTTTAGTCCCCAATTTTTTATTTTCCCAAGGGTAAGAGGAGAAATTGGACCACAAAAGTTGTTGTCCAACTTGTCCTGAGTACGCTGATACCCCATATGTGGGGGGAACCACTGTTTGGGCGCACGGCAGGGCTCGAAAGGGAAGGAGCGCCGTTTGACTTTTCCAAACCAAAATTGGCTGGAATTGGGAACGAACGCCATGTCGCGTTTGGAGGGCCCCTGATGTGCCTAAACAGTGGAAACCCCCCACATGTGACCCCATTTTGGAAACTAGACCCCCTAAGGAACTTATCTAGGTGTGTGGTGAGCACTTTGAACCCCCAAGTGCTTCACGCAAGTTTGTAATGTAGAGCCGTGAAGAAAAAAAATCATATTTTTTCCACAAGCATGATGTTTTAGTCCCCAATTTTTTATTTTCCCAAGGGTAAGAGGAGAAATTGGACCACAAAAGTTGTTGTCCAACTTGTCCTGAGTACGCTGATACCCCATATGTGGGGGGGAACCACTGTTTGGGCGCACGGTAGGGCTCGAAAGAGAAGGAGCGCCGTTTGACTTTTCCAAACCAAAATTGGCTGGAATTGGGAACGAACACCATGTCGCGTTTGGAGGGCCCCTGATGTGCCTAAACAGTGGAAACCCCCCACATGTGACCCCATTTTGGAAACTAGACCCCCTAAGGAACTTATCTAGGTGTGTGGTGAGCACTTTGAACCCCCAAGTGCTTCACGCAAGTTTGTAATGCCCTGGCGTGAAAAAAAAATATATTTTTTTTCCCACAAAAGTGATTTTTTTAGTCCCCAATTTTTTATTTTCCCAAGGGTAACAGGAGAAATTGGACCCCAAAAGTTGTTGTCCAATTTGTCCTGAGTACGCTGATACCCCATATGTTGGGGGGAACCACTGTTTGGGCGCACGGCAGGGCTCGGAAGGGAAGTAGTGACGTTTTGGAATGCAGACTTTGATGGAATGGTCTGCGGGCGTCATGTTCCGTTAGCAGAGCCCCTGATGTGCCTAAACAGTGGAAACCCCCCACAAGTGACCCCATTTTGGAAACTAGACCCCCTAAGGAACTTATCTAGGTGTGTGGTGAGCACTTTGAACCCCCATGTGTTTCACTAAAGTTTATAATGCCCTAGCGTGAAAAAAAAAATATTTTTTTTTCCCACAAAAGTGATTTTTTTTAGTCCCCAATTTTTTATTTTCCCAAAGGGTAACAGGAGAAATTGGACCCCAAAAGTTGTTGTCCAATTTGTCCTGAGAACGCTGGTACCCCACATGTGGGAAAAAACTGTTTAGGCACACGTCGGGACTCGGAAGGGAAGTAGTGACGTTTTGGAATGCAGACTTTGATGGAATGGTCTGCGGGCGTCATGTTCCATTTGCAGAGCCCCTGATGTGCCTAAACAGGAAAAAAAACCCACAAGTGACATAATTTTAGAAATTAGACCGCCAAGAAGCTTCTCTAGATGTGCCCCCCTTCTGGAACTAATCTTTCCTGTAAAGTAAATTAGTAGTGCATGGAGGTGTGGTACAATTTGAAGCAATCCTTCATACACAGGCCAGGTTTTTCGGGGCAGGTGTCGCACTGATAAATGGTGTCCTTGCGTATTCCCCTTTTGTAACACACTCGGCACCTTTTTTGCGACTTACCTTTTTTTGCAGTTTGCGGGACCTCCCCGGGAAATGCTGGCCTGGTACAATACGAGCACCTTCAGTTCCGGAAGTACTGGGGCCCTCTCCTTCCTGAGCGCCAAACATCAGGGCCTTGATCACTACCTCTTGGAACTGAAGGTACGACGTATTGGTATGGCGTGCACATCGTGACAGCAGGAAAGCGTTGAGCATTGCCATTTGGACGATGTGCACGGACAGCTTCTTGTACCACACCTTGGCCTTTCTCAAAGCACTGTATGGTTGGAGGAGTTGATCAGAGAGATCAACACCCCCCCATGTATTTGTTGTACCCAAGTACACAGTCCGGTTTGCGGACCTGTGTAGAGGTACCCCGTACAGTGCTGAGGGCGCTGCCATCACCGTGTATGGTGGTCAAGAGAAGGACATCCCTCTTGTCCTTGTACTTGACCACCAGAAGGTGGTCGCTACATTGGGCTCTGCTCTCACCCTTTCTGAGCATCTGCCCAAGCAGCGTCTTCGGGAGGCCCTTCTGATTTTTGCGGACGGTACCGCAGGCTGCGGTACCACGCGCAAAGAGGGATTTGTGGAGTGGGATGCTGGTATAAAAGTTATCGGTGTAGAGGTGATAACCTTTATCCAGCAGTGGGTGAACCAAATCCCACACAATTTTCCCACTCACTCCCAGGACAGGAGAACACTCAGGGGGTTCAATCCTGGTGTCCTTTCCTTCGTAAACTCTAAAACGGTGAGTGTACTCTCACACAGTTTGTAGAGTTTGATTCCGTACCTTGCCCTCTTGTTGGGCAGGTACTGACGGAATCCGAGCCGTCCCTTAAAATGAACCAAGGACTCATCCACGCAAATGTCCCTTTTGGGCACGTACACTTCAGCAAACTTTTTGTTGAAGTGTTCGATGACCGGCCGAACTTTGAACAGACGGTCAAAGTTGGGGTCATCTCGTGCGGGACACTGTGCATTATCGTTATAATGCAAGAATTTCTGGATGGCCTCAAAACGCGTCCGGGCCATGACCATTCGGAACACTGGAGCGTTATATAAAATATCAACACTCCAATATTGCCGAAGTTCTGGCTTCTTCAAGATCCCCGTGTGAAGGACCAGGCCCCAAAACTGCATCAATTCAACTGCGTCTACAGGAGACCAGTTAGAATATGATGAACGGGGGTTTTGCTCCAAAAATTGACGAGCGTACAAATTTGTTTGCTCCACCATGTGGTTAATAAAATCCTCAGAGAAAAAGACTTTGAAAAAGTCTATTTCTGTGAGGCCAGTGGTGTCAAACCTGATTCCTGATTCTGCCACAAAATCAGGAATCAGTGGCTCGTAATTTTCGGGGGGCGAGGTCCACACGGGATCCGCAGTGGGTTGCGCTGGTTCGGCTTCGGCTTCATCTTCGTCTTCTGGAATGGCGGCAGATGCCTCATCTTCTGTCCTGGGTCGTCTGCGTGGTGGTTCCGCAGGACCCGAAGAGGAAGATGAGGAGGGGGAAGAGGAAGAGGAGGAGGAAGAGGAATCTGAAAAATAAAGAAATGTGGGATCCTCTCTCTCGCTATCAGTGTCGGAGGCAAGAAAAGCGTATGCCTCCTCCAATGAATAGCGCTGTTGGGACGAACGGGACGGGTGGGACATTTTTTTGTAAATGTGGTGCTTGGGTGTACTTTATTGATAACTGTGTATGTGTGGGGGGGGGATAGTGCTTGGTGTAAACTATGCTGAAAAGAAAAATCTAAAAGAAAAAAAAAATGGGGAGAAAAAAATGCCTGTGAAAAGAAAAGTCTAAAACAGCAGGCCCTAGCTCTGATAAGTGAACTGCGTCACTTATCAAAGTTCGGTGGCTGCTAGATGTGGCGCAAGGAGGGGGTGAAAAAAAAAAAGGGAAAACAGCCGGCACGAGATCTGATAAGTGAACTGCGTCACTTATCAAAATTCGGCGGCTGCTAAATGTGGAAACGGAGGCGGCGCAAAGGCGGGTGAAAAAAAAGGAAAAAAAAAAAGAAAAGGAAAACAGCCGGTGCGAGCTCTGATAAGTGAACTGTGTCACTTGTCAAAGTTCGGCGGCTGCTAGATGTGGCGCAAAGGGAGTGGCGCAGGGAGGGGGTGAAAAAAAAAAACAGGAAAACAGCCGGCACGAGATCTGATAAGTGAACTGAGTCACTTATCAAAATTCGGCGGCTGCTAAATGTGGAAACGGAGGCGGCGCAAAGGCGGGTGAAAAAAGAAAAAGGAAAAAAAAAAAAGAAAAGGAAAACAGCCGGTGCGAGCTCTGATAAGTGAACTGTGTCACTTGTCAAAGTTCGGCGGCTGCTAGATGTGGCGCAAAGGGAGTGGCGCAGGGAGGGGGTGAAAAAAAAAAAAAGGAAAACAGCCGGCGCGAGCTCTGATAAGTGAACTCTGTCACTTGTCAAAGTTCGGCGGCTGCTAAATGTGGAAACGGAGGCGGCGCAAAGGCGGGTGAAAAAAGAAAAAGGAAAAAAAAAAAAAGGAAAACAGCCGGTGCGAGCTCTGATAAGTGAACTGTGTCACTTGTCAAAGTTCGGCGGCTGCTAGATGTGGCGCAAAGGGAGTGGCGCAGGGAGGGGGTGAAAAAAAAAACAGGAAAACAGCCGGCACGAGATCTGATAAGTGAACTGAGTCACTTATCAAAATTCGGCGGCTGCTAGATGTGGAAACGGAGGCGGCGCAAAGGCGGGTGAAAAAAAAAAAAAGGAAAACAGCCGGCGCGAGCTCTGATAAGTGAACTGCGTCACTTATCAAAGTTCGCCGGCTGCAGGGTGTGCGCACGGAGGTGGCGCAAAGGGGGCTGAGAGCACGAGTGTTGATCGGTGAAATGCGTCACCAATCAACGCTCGGCGGCTGGGTGTGCGCACGGAGGCGGCGCAAAGGGGGGGTGGAGGGGGTAAAAAGAGGGGGAAGGGGGATGGGGAGGGAGGAAGAGAGGGATCAACACTTACGGTTGTAGTCTCTCTTCTTTTTTCTATCTTCTTTCTTCTTTTCTTCTGTCTTCTTTTCTTCTGTCTTCAGCACTACAAGGCCCAGCACAGGAGAGATCTGTTGTATGACCGCTCTGCAGGAATCCTCAGCAAGTGTGAGGATCCCTGCAGAACGGTCACTCACAGGTCAGAGCCAGGTGAGACAGGTCACAGACCGGTCAATTCGCTTCTGTGACCTGTGATTGGTGGGATCCATCATAACAAGATCCCACCAATCAGAGCTCTCCTGGTTACCCTGGTAACCTGCCCAGGATCGGAGCTCACAGCTCCGATCCTAGGCAGGTCACAGCCAGGGCAGCAGCCAGGTCACCTGCAGGGCACAGCGCGGTCACACAGCGATCAGACTGCTGCTGTGCCCTGTGATTGGCGCGATCGACGATGTCATCGATCGCGCCAATCAGCTCCTGCAGGCCCTACAGGGCCTGTCCTGAGCCTCCACAGCCGGATCGGTGCTTTTACAGCACCGATCCAGCCAGGATCGGTGCTATTACAGCACCGATCCGGCAGGTCAGCAGCAAGGCACAGCGCTCCTGCGCCGCGGCTGTGCCTTGCGATTGGCGCGATCGACGATAACATCGATCGCGCCAATCAGCTCCTGCAGGCCCTGCTAGGCCTGTCCCATGTTCTGGCCTAGGATCGGTGCTTTTATAGCACCGATCCAGCAGGAACCGGCAGGGCACAGCGCGGTAATACCGCTTCTGTGCCCTGCGATTGGCGCGATCGATATGATCGGCGATCGCGCCAATCCAGGGGGGTCTGTATAGTGCTAGACCCAGGCCTAGGATCGAGTACATCGGTACTCGATCCTAGCCTGGGATCTCACTGTTTCAGCCCATCTGATTGGCTGAAACAGTGAGAAAGGCTGCGATTGGCTGTTCAGAATTGAACAGCCAATCACAGCGATCGGGAGGCCGGAGAGGGGAGGACGCAGCCCGGGATGCCGACGTCATCTTCCTAGAGGTAAGATGGCGTCGGAATTTTAATGCGATCACCGCGACTTTAGTCGCGATGTCGCATTAAAGGGCATGACGTACTATTCCGTCCATGGGAATTAGGTCCAGGGTCACATGGACGGAATAGTACGTCTGATGGCAGAGAGGGGTTAATGGCATAAAAATTAAAAGTTTGAAAATTGCAAAATTTTCAAAATTTTTGCCATATTTCCGTTTTTTTCATAAATAAACGCAAGTTATATTGAAGAAATTTTACCACTATCATGAAGTACAATATGTCTCGAGAAAACAATCTCAGAATCGCCAAGATCCGTTGAAGCGTTCCAGAGTTATAACCTCATAAAGAGACAGTGGTCAGAATTGTAAAAATTGGCCTGGTCTTTAACCTACAAAATGGCTTGGTCGTTAAGGGGTTAATGTGCTTGAGGTCTGCAGACAGCTTCATATCACCGCCATAAAATTACAACGTGTGATACGGCAGGCTGTATCACATTCAGCAACAGAAAAAATTATAATTTTTTTAATGCACATTAGGTCTGCAGACAGGTTCATATCACCACCACAAAATGACAACATGGGAAACAGCGGGCTCTATCACATTCAGCAACAGAAAAAATTATATATTTTTTTAATGCGCATTAGGTCTGCAGGCAGGTTCATATCACCGCCACAAAATGACAATGTGGGATATGGCGGACTGTATCACATTCAGCTAGTGAAAAATTAAATTTAGAACGCTATACTCATCCATGGAACACAATAGAAGCAGTGCAGAACACACTTTTAGGGCATGTGCCCTGCTGGCTTTGTCTGTAGACCTCAGTAATGAAAAAAAAAAATGCTGGAAGGTCATTTTCACAGCCACACTGGATATTAGCTACACTATCTGACTGATATACAATTGCCTAGTTAACTAGCTAAAATCTTGCTGCTAACGGTGTCAGAGTCAGGAGCAGCCTCTCTGCACTGTTACAGTGTCAAAATGGCGCTAAAATAAGATGTCCGCTCTTTATATGGAGAGGGACATGTGATTTCAGCAGCCAATGACACAAGCCGTTGTGTTAGGACATTGTGGGTGTTCCCTGCGCCCTGATTGGCTAGCTTCAATGTGCACACATAAAGTTATGAGAGAAAAAAAAGTCTGTTTACAAGAACACTGCGCCTTTGAGCACTGAAAACCCCCTCCCCTCATCAAACACGTGCCAAACGCTCATGACACCCCACCATTATCTTTGCTAAAGTGCTGAAAATGCTTTTGTGGCAATGCAAATATTTTCCCGCACTTTTTACCGAATGTTACCAACTTTTTCTGATTTTATAAAATTTTGCTTGTGCTTCCGATCATGATTCCGAATGTGCCATATTCATGCCGAAATTATGTTTGGCGATCGTTTTCCGAACAAATTGGCTCATCACTAATAGGGAGGTTTGGGATTGCATTGAGCGAGGGGTTTTGGAGCTGGTATAAATAGTAAGGAACAGGGGTGGCACCTTCTCCTTGGTCATCTGAGCTAGCCCAGCTTCGCAATCTCACATCACTTGTCAGTTTCTGCAATGTCCAATCTTAACCGTGATGTGAGGCTGGTGATGGAGGCCTGGCTACATCAGCTTAGGCAGGCTACAGTGGTGCCCTTTTCACACATGAGAGGAGAGACATCAAAAACTCTCAGGCAAGACAAGGAGGCAGATCAAGTACAGTCTGGCAGTCTGCTGCTGCCGCTAGAAGAAATCCTCAGCTAAGTTATAGCTTTCCAGAAGTAGGCTGATCTAGGGCTGTGTCTACTTCCAATTTTGTTTAATTGTGGCCGTCAGCACAGCTAATAAAGTGGCGAACAGGTAGGATCCCAAACTGTATGAAATTATAAGAAAACCTGGTTCAGGTAGAAGAGCAATTTAGGCAGCATAAGGTAATAAGCCCAGATATAAGATGGGATCATAACGATATTTCCCTTTGGATGTGGGTTATGGCTTCATCCAATTAGTACCTTTGAGATGGATCTGGGAGCTTAAGACTAAGGGGCAGGTTCTCTTCCAAATAGCAAAAAGCCTACTGTTGGCAATTTTTTGAGGGACAGTGAAAATTAATAGCTCTATATAAGAGAGTAAAATAAAATAAATAAATAAAATAAAGTCAGGCAATGCTGGGCTAGACATTGCAGAGAAAAAAGGTTGTATGCTGGTGTAGGTTGGAACGAAGCTACCTTTTTCAAGTTAATATCCTGACATGAGGGTGACTGCCCTTCTGTGGTCTGGTCTTTGTGAAGCTTTCCGTATTTCAGTGTGCTCTTTATTTATCCTATACATATGGTAAAAAGGTTTTCATAGTAGCTGCATGCACATAGCCTCATTAGGATGCCATTGAGGTCTGCATTTCAGTTACTGTTAGAGTCAGGCTAGAGCTTGCAGTCACAGTTGTTTTTTACTCATTTTGCTTCCATTTACTTTCTGACAGTTCAACGGAGTAAAGGTGATTGTTCACATGGAGAGAAAATAGGACAAGCTTCGCTGCTCTCTTTTGTCATATACTTTACCGAGTTTGCCATGTGCACTGAACCCAGGCTTGTTCTTGGAGATCCATGATGTCTATGTACACATCTGTCTCTGCCAAGTTAAACATCTCTAGTCAAAAAGGAATGAAATAGATGTAGCAATGAGTGAGACTAATAAAACGCATCAAAGTAAATACTTTATTGTAAAGTAATGAGAGCAAGGCATGGGAGGCTGCATGATAAAGGGAGTGGATAAGGAGACACAAGGTTTAACACAGTGTTTATAAAATGGAGACGGAGGCTTGTGCTTGATTGGAGGGATATTGGAGCTGATTTAGTAAGGGGTAGGTGTGATACCTATCCTTTGATCATCTGAGCTAGCCCAGCATCACTGTCACACATCAGCTGCAAGTCTTTTCAATGTCCAGCCTTAGCTGTGATGGGAGGTCCGTGCTGGAGGCCTGGCTACATCATGTTAGGCAGAGTACAGTGCCTGCACCATTATTTTATGCCAAGGGGTAAAATAACCCTATCTTAGGGGTTGTAATTAATACTTGACTTTTATTTATTTTAATTAGTATAGATAAGTGTAAACTATTTAAAAACACAAATGTGGTCCTATAGTATATTTCCATATTAAAAGTGTGTTGTATTTTATAGATCCGTACCCTATCTGCCATTAACACTGGATTAATATCCTAAGTAATCATGGCTGCAGTCCATGAACCGGCTGTAGAGTGAGTATATTTGTCAATGGGTATAAGATGACACAAGCCGCTAAATATAGCTCATAGCCTCCCCAATGTGTTTCACCTATAATTATAGCCTCAGTCCCCTGATAACACCTATTAAGTTTTTAACGGACCTTCCTGAGCTGGATTATACCTTCATGACTTGCGTTTTTCCTGCTACACTGCAGTTTCCGTGCTTGAATTCAGGGACCAAATGATGGGCGAGCTGACTTTTTTCTATACTTCTTCATGCCTAGCTCATGTGCTTAACTTCGTGGTTCAGTGGTTTTTCAAAACCTACCCAGAGCTGCTGGATCTGCTTGTCAATGTATGCCACCTGTGTGCCCATTTTAGAAAGTCAGCTACAGCTTCCACCGCCCTTGCCGTGCTTCAGCAGCGTTTGCAGCTTCCAGGTCACTGACTGGTGTGTGATGTCCCCACACGTTGGAATTCTACACTGCAGATGTTGGGAAGGATTTGTGAGCAGAAGAGGGCAGTTGTTGACTACCAGCATCAACAAGGCCATCGGTATTCAATTCAGACTCCACACATAAGACCTCAGGAGTGGACATGGATGTCAGACATGTATACCATCCTCCAAAACTTTGAGGACTCCACCAAGATGGTGAGCGGTGATGACGCCCTAATTAGCATCACCATCACGCTTCTCTGTGTTCTGAAACTCTCTCTGCTCACAATCAAAGAGGATGCATTGCAGGCAGAGCACAATGAGATGGAGCAAGGAACCATAAAGGGTGATTACACACAGCCCTCGCGTTCTCAAAATTTTGGGTGACAGTCATTACTGGTTGGTGATACTTCTAGATCCACGCTACAAGGAGTACTTATTCTTATGCTTATTCTTGAGTTACACAGGTCTACTAAAATAGGGCAGTACCAGAAAGCCCTTGTTGCGGAATTATTAAAAAAAATTCCCATCTGAAAACTCTGGCAGCAGAGGTCACAGTTCTTTGGACAACCAAGAAGTACAGGCGAGAGAGACACAAGACTCCAATCTAGCAGAGGCAGTGGAATATTGTCAAAGTTCTGGGAGAGTTTTCTCAGACCCTCCCATCGTACAGGCCCTGAGGCGCGGGGTACTCTCACAAGGAGTGCAAAGTTTGGGAAGATGCTGAGGGAGTACCTTGCTGACTGTACCAACGTCCTCCATGATTCCTTTGTGCCTTATAATTATTGGGTATCCAAGCTGGACACGTGGTATGAACTGGCTCTCTACGACTTGGAGGTCCTGGCCTGCCCTGCCACTAGCATTTTGTCAGAGTGGGTTTCTAGTGACGCTGGTGGAATTATAACTGATAGGCGCATCCGCCTGTCAACTGAAAATGCTGATAGGCTGACTCTTATAAAAATGAACAAGGGCTGGATTGAGCTAGACTTCTCAACACCACCGAATGATATCAGCGTAACATAAACTCAAATCCAGTGTCTTTTTTTGGGAGGTCTATTTCTATGCACCTATTCACACCCACACATGGTTATACACTTCCTGATTTTGGCTATTTGCTGTTGCTCTCCTCCTTCTCCTCATCCTCATCATCCACCACCACTATATCACTAGGGTGACCGTGGAATTTAATTTTTTTAAAGGGTGTTTATGATGCCCATAACAAAAATTTTTATTCAGTATGTTCATGTATACCCCCCAGGGGTAAATGTTTGTCAGCCCATACACTTAGTGCATGGGTATTACAAATATAGGAGACCCGCTCCTTTCTAATGGGAACATTTTTGTAATGAGGCCCTCCTCCACGTCTCTACCAAGGGGCATTGTAGTGCCTCCAAATTTTTGGCAGCCTTTGCATTCACTGCATAGGCAAACACTATGAAAGACCAGCTCCTTTCTAATGGGAACATTTTGTTATGAGGCCCTCCTGCACGTCTCTACCAAGGGGCATTGTAGTGCCTCCAAATTTTTGGCAGGCCTTGCATTCACTGCATAGGCAAACAGTATGTGTGTACCAATTTCCTAATAATGGGAACATTGCTTTCAGGAGGCCCTCCTGTACTCCTCTTCAAAGAGTTATTGGGGTGCGTCTGTAGGCAGGTGCGGGAATTCAGTAATGCAGGGATTGCAGAACAAAGCTGTATAACAATGCTATTTAATTTTCAACAATAAGGATGGCAATGGTCTCCTCGCAGAGAGCTAATAAACAAAAAACAAAGGAAGTAAAAGGGTTTACGCAACAGTCTGGTATTGAAACGGCACTTATCGTAGTCTTCTCTGGTCCTCATCCACATACAGTCTGATGGCAGCTGGAGCACCGGCAACAGCCGGCGTGATGTCCTCAGATGAATTCCAACAAATCACGGTCCAGCTTCTGGTGGCAACGGGTGGGCACCAGTTTTGCCCGCTGAACACTTAGTCCATAAATCTGTGCAGCCAAAGTGGAGAGCGCTGCAGGAGTCTCTGTCTCTCACGTGAGCTGCTGCGCGTCTATCAGCAATGGGGAACGCGCCTCAGGGTCCTGCCACTGGCACCCATTCCTCCGCATGAGCACTGCACTCTGCTTGGCTGAGCACACGCCCCTCTGAACACTCACTGGAGCATTTGCCTAAGCTCTGCTGGGCCATGTCTCCGTGCTGTCTCTGTCGCTGAGGAGCACACCACACACCTCTCTCTGCTCTCAATGTTGGCTGGAAACTGAGATCTCTTTCCCGTGCTTCCTGCTCACTGCCAAGCTCAGCCACACCACCTCTCCCCGGGTCATCGGACCTGTCCGGTTTCCCATTCTTTCTCTCCGGCAAACTGGATGCAGCCCCAACAGTTCTGAACCCGGCATTACACAGGTACCAGCAGCCCGGTCTTCCCCCTTACACATCCAAATTTGGGGCAGGCCTTGCATTCACTGCATAGGCAAACAGTATAGGAGTACCAACTTCCTAATAATGGAAACATTGATTTCAGGAGGCCGTCCTGTACGTCTCTTCAAAGGGGTATTGGGGTGCATCCAAATTTTGGGCAGCCATGCCACTCACTGCATACGCAACAACAGCATAGGAGACCCACTATTTCATAATGGGAACAACAAAACGTAGCCGGCTGATGGCGCTCTAAGAATAGTGAGGGCTGACTGCTGGCTCTTTAAGAATAGTAAAGGCTGCCTGATGGCCCTATAAAAATAGGCTTTGTGACTTTCAGAGTCCCTCCTTCATAAATGAAACAGGATGTGTCTGATGATGTGTCACACACCACATGGCCAGATAAGGGTGTAAAAAGTTAAAATTACATATCTCAGTGAATGCATTTGTCTTGGTTGAAAGCAATCCTAAAGTTGAAAAACGCATCAAAAATACTACGTGTGAACATAGCCAAGGTGTGGAGGAGCATTTTTGTTTTTGGTTATTTATTTTGCCTTATATACAAGTCGTTACCCTGGAAAGGATGTTCCTTAACATATTTCCCAGAAAATCCATTTTGGTTTCGTCTTTGTATGTTTTATTGTGAGTCTGTAAAAGTGGCGTAAGACTCTGACAACATTGTTCACAGCAGTGACCTGGGAGTCAGAAATGCTTCCAGGGGTTTTCCCCATAATAATAATAATAATAATAATAATCTTTATTTATATAGCGCCAACATATTCCGCAGCGCTTTACAGTTTAACAGTTTCAAAACACAAGTCATAAGTAACAACGTTAACAATACAATAATTAAAGCAAAATAAGCCGCCCCTGCTCGTGAGAGCTTACAATCTACAATGATTCCCCATGCTGTTCCCATGTCATTTGAGCACTGTTCATATAGATTTCCGCAATTTTTAGTCCATCTGCAGACCGCTGGGGGGGGTGCGCGGTAAAAATGCTTGAGTTTACCCTTGGACTTACATTGGGCTCGTTGCTCGGGTCGAGCATCCGAACATTCCATTTTTATCAACCCGAGCAACAATCACCCAAGCATTTTAGTGCTCGCCCATCACTAGTGATAAGGATGACTAGGAAATGGCACAAATGGCCATCAACAGGCAGATCAATACACAAAGTATACAGGCAATGTTTCTGTGTTCAGCTTCTTGGGACACTAATTAACAGGTTCCTCTCTATGTCAGGGAAACGTCAGCATCACCCCAACCGGTCATAACTTTTCATGTGTAGAAACAATTCGATATACAACTGGATGATTCCAAAATATCAACTTGCAGAGCCAAACGGAGCTATGGTACAGTCTATTAAGACAAAAGTCCAATTCAAGTTAACAACTTTCCCCAATTAGTATTGTACGTCTGCACAAGAAGCAATGGCCCTGTTCACTCTGAACTTCTTCTGAAGGAAGACAGGCGTTCTATTCGGTGATCAGCATCTGGCCTGCAGTGTTTGACCTATGAAGTCTGGTCTCCTCCGGGAGCACATCAATCTCAGGTGCTTCTACTGCGGTGGTGGCCACGAGCTCGTTAAGCTGTTCATGCATCTTCTTCCTTTCCCATCTTGGCTCCAGTTACCCTCCTGCTTCACCACCATGGCCTTTTATATTTAGCAACTGCGACACAACTGTCATATAACCCGGTGTCCCCGTCAAACTTTTCCTTCCAGGAAACACGCTCTCCGTCCTTCAGTTCCTGCCTATCTAATACAATAGATGGTGGCATTTACTTACAAGTGCTGTGGAACGTTCACCAGATGTATCTTTTGCTCACCAGATTGGACTAGTGGCACAGCTTTGCTGTTGGTCTGAAATGTCAAACATTAGGAACGCACTGAAAGCTAGAAACTGGGAGGTTGTAGAACGATATTCTCCTGAAAATACTAAATTAAATTTAGAGCCTGACAAAGGAAATGTGTATAGTAGGTGCCATTTAATGGCTCTGTACAACCAGAGTTGAACCCCAGCAACCCAGCCCAAATTTGTAAACAAAACCTACACTGGGGCTGATGGTTGGTATATGATTTCTGTTTAGAGCCCCTTTTTTGTTTAGTGAGAATCCTAATTTCACAGTAAGTAATTTGAGTATGCACCTAATACCAGGATTGCATCCCATTTTTGCCACACTTCATTTGTTTGCATATACAACAGATTAGGACTTATTATAAGTAAAAGGAGCACTTTATGCTGACCTGACAATAGATGGCGATGTTGTGTAACGTTTCCTTCTGTTTAATGTATTGTATAAGAAATAGTCTCACTTGTAGTTTCACTTTTGTTTTGTTCCTGTTTCCTGATGCAATGCTAAAATGACTGTGCATTTTCCCTTTACCTCATGCTGTTACAAGTAAAAGCTTGTTATCCCATGCAGCCTGCTCTGTGAAGTTTTCTACTGCAAAGGTGTGGATTCAGAAGCTGTGCAACAGGTTATGGGCCCAGACACCCAGACCCAGTCACCCCAGATACAGCGTACCCAGAATCCAGGCACCAGAGAATTCCAGACACCACAGATCCCAAGCACCAAGAATACCAGATACCCAGGACACTGGAACTCTCAGCAAGACCCAGAATAATTCTTCAATGCAAGTCTCTCCAAACAAGTAAGATAAGTTAAAAATGATGAATAACACAGCTAAAACTTGCAGTAGCTAAACTGAATGATGAGAATTATCAGCTACGGAAGTTCAAAGTAGAGATGTTATTGTCTAAAGATGATTTATGGGAAGTAATCACTATAGATAGACCTGATCAAGATAATCAGACATGGGATAAGAAAAATAGACAAGCGAGAGCCACCATTAGCTTATTAGTGGATGATGCTCAATTAATACATATAAGAAATGAAGAAACAGCGAAAGGAATGTGGGAAGAATTAAGAAAGCTATATAAGAGACCCAGTTTAAATCACAAGTTAATTTTATTAAGAAAGCTTTACAGTATGAGACTAAGTGCAGACAGTGACATGCAGAAGCATATATTCTCAATGATGGAAGTAATATCACAGCTAAGATCTATTGGTGAAGATATTAAAGAAAGTCATATAACAGCTATATTGTTGTGCAGTTTGGCAGATTCATATACAGCTTTAATAAATGCACTAGAGACAAGACCTGAAACAGACATTACATTAGAGTTTGTGAAAACAAGACTAATAGATGAATATCAGAGAAGAAAAGAACAAAGCAATGATTCTTCTACTGAAAAAGACAGTGAAAACGCTCTTAAAGCTACAGAATTTAAAAAACTCTATAATAAAGAGACAAGAGAATGCTTCAGATGTAAGAAAAAGGGACATTTAAAGAAAGACTACCATATGGAAAGCAGAACAACAAAATTACAACATAAAAAGCATACACAGAAAGTGAAAAACACAATTTCCGATTCGTGTGAGAATAATTGGAATGGCACATTCAAAATAACAGACAAGAAATCATCACTTGGTTAGTTTATTGATTCAGGAGCAACGAGTCATATGACAAGTGACAAGAATTTCTTTACTGATCTTGATTTAGATAAGAAAGAAGCCATTTATCTTGCAGATGGAAGCAAAATAACCGAAGAAGATATCGGACAAGGTATGCTAAATTGTTCAAATAAGTTCGGACAAGATTCAAAGATACTTGTACAGGATGTGTTGTATGTTCCAAAATTGGAAGGTGGATTATTATCTGTGAAATGTTTAACAGCAAAAGGACTTAAAATTCAAAGACAATGAGTGTGCAATTATTGCAGGAAACAAGATGATAACCAAAGTCAAGGCAAATGAACAATTATATCATTTTGACAAACCAAAGGAACAGATGATGGTATGTACACATGATCACAAAAACTGTATTCACATGTGGCATAGACGTCTAGGACATAGACACCCGGACAGTATAAGGGAATTACAGAGAAAACAATTGACAAAAGATTTAAAGATATCAGATTGCTCAATTACCATAAGATGTGAATGTTGTATAAAATCCAAAGCCACAAGGATATCTATTCCAAAAGAAAGTGAGATGAAAAGCGAAAGACCACTTGATTTGGTGCACACTGACGTATGTGGACCCATGAAAGTGACTACATCAGAAGGCAATAGATACATGTTGACTTTTATAGACGACTACTCAAGATACACAGTCACATACTTAATTAAGAACAAAAGTGAAGTTTTTGATAAACTTGTAGACTATGTAACAAGATCAAGTAACAAATTTCAAAGGAAGCCAATTGTCATCAGAAGTGATAATGGAGGTGAATTTACAGGTCACAGAATAGAAGACTGCTTAAGACAAAATGGAATAGAACATCAGAAAACTGTTCCATACACACCTGTACAAAATGGAGTAGCAGAAAGGAAAAACAGAACTCTAACAGAAATTATGAGATGTATGCTGACAGATTCTAAACTACCAGAGAAATATTGGGGTGAGGCAGCAATGACAGCTACATATCTACAGAACCGACTTTTTTTCCAGAAAACTGAAGAAAATTCCATATGAACTGTGGCAAGGTATGAAACCAAGTGTCAATCTTTTAAAAGTTTTTGGATGTAAAGTTTTATATTCATTCCAACAGAAAAACATTCCAAGCTTCAAAACAGATCCATGGAAGGAATATTCGTTGGATATAGTGAAAACTGCAAAGGATATAGAATCTTAGATCCCAAAACAGACAGAGTTACGGTGAGTAACAATGTGACATTAATTGAAGATTTAGATGAAGACATTATGATTTCAGTTGAAACAAAAATGAGAAAAAACAATAGTGACATATCTGAAGAAATATCTGATGAGAAAGAAGTAGAAATTAATTAAGAACAAAATACTGAAAGTGAAGAATCACAACTACAAACAGACACAGAACCAAGACGTTCAATAAGAGAGAACAAAGGAAAACCACCAAAATGTCTCTCATACAAGACAAGTATAAGAAAAATCCATGAGCCTACCTCTTGGGAAGACATATTTAAACTTTCTGAAGAAGAAGCTAATAAATGGATAGAAGCAACAGAAACAGAAATTAAATCCATGCATGATTCAAATACATGGACACTAACAGATTTGCAAGAAGGAAGAAAAGCCATAGGATGTAAATGGATTTTTAAAGTAAAATACCAAACAGATGGCACACCTGAAAGATATCGAGCAAGACTCGTAGCTAAAGGGTATTCTCAAAATATGGAGAAGACTATGATGAAACATTTGCTCCAGTTGTCAAACACACTACAGTTGCAGCAATGGAACAGATGGAACTAAGACATCTGGATGTAAAGACAGCTTTTTTGAATGGAGATTTAACAGAAGACATTTACATGGAACAACCTCCAGGATTCAAAGATGAAAGAAATCCAAACAAAGTTTGTAAACTACAGAAAAGCATATATGGTTTAAAGCAAGCAGCTAAAGCGTGGAATGACAAAATCACGGAAGTACTAACAAATGAAAAATTTAAAAGAAGCAAAGCTGATCCATGCTTGTACACAAAAAGGCAGAGTAATAGATGGATTTATGTACTCATATATGTAGACAACATTTTGATTTGTTTTAAACAAGAAAGGGATAAAGAAAACATTCTAAAAATCCTGAAACAACATTTTGAAATCAAAGACTTGGGAAATATAAAACAGTACCTAGGAATACAGATAGAAAGTCAAGAAGTACTGTGGTTAAGACAATTGTTAACAGAATTAGGACAACCACAGTTGGAACCAACAAAACTAAAAGAGGACAATCAAGGATGTCTTGTTCTTGCTCAGATGGAAAGAGTCAATCCAAGAACCAAGCATATTGATTTGAAGTATCATTTCTTGAGAGATCATCAGGATCAAGGAGTCTTGAAGTTGGAGTATTGCCCTACTGAAGAAATGACAGCAGACATTTTCATGAAGGCGTTGAATGCTGATAAACATCAGAGACTAATAAAAAAGTTGGGTTTGATTGAATAAGTCCTTACTGTTGAGAAAGGGTGTTGGCATATACAACAGATTAGGACTTATTATAAGTAAAAGGAGGACTTTATGCTGACCTGACAATAGATGGCGATGTTGTGTAATGTTTCCTTCTGTTTAATGTATTGTATAAGAAATAGTCTCACTTGTAGTTTCACTTTCGTTTTGTTCCTGCTTCCTGATGCAATGCTAAAATGACTGTGCATTTTCCCTTTACCTCATGTTGTAAGAAGTAAAAGCTTGTTATCCCATGCAGCCTGCTCTGTGAAGTTTTCTACTGCAAAGGTGTGGATTCAGAAGCTGTGCACCATCATTGACTTTGTTGGAGCTTATTTTCATAGCCCTGAAAAATTTAATTAAGTCGTATACACTGACTGGGCCATTGACTTAAATGAGAAAGATTCTTGAAAACCCGGTCAGCAGGGCGCAAAAGACAGGAATCTTCTTAGTGAATGACAATCTTCATTTATTAAAAATTATTATATGGCATAATGCCACCTGAGGAAGACGGACTCACTCCGTTGAAACGCGTTGTGGATTCATTGTTTTACCATAATTTTTAATAATTTTTAATAAATGAAGATTGTCATTCACTAAGAAGATTCCTGTCTTTTGCGCCCTGCTGACCGGGTTTTCAAGAATCTTTCTCAATAGTAATCCCACTCGGGGTACCCGGCTGGAGCAGCATTAGATTTCTTAATCGCTTACAACACTTACACCTGGCTGGCGCTCATACAGACTGTCTATCCCACGTCTTTCATTGACTTAAATGAGGCAGATGGAGTTATTTGCTGCTCTATGTGATCTCATTTTTGGCAGCAACTGGCTTGTTGAGGCAGGCACAAAAACACAGTCAGCCAAGTTTTCATGCCTGCCTCAAAAATCACTGCTGAAAATAAGGGTAGGCAGTGCACAAAGTAACTTTACCTGCCCCATTTAAGTCAACAGCCCTGATGGCAGATACAAAATCCCATTTTTCAGAGCTTTAGCCAAAAGCCCCAAAGGAGCCACTGATTGTGTGGCTAAAACGCGATGTGAACATGGCCTATGCCTTTTATGCGGTGCGCTCCAGATTCTCCTGGTAAGTACAGGATTCAATGTTTTTTCTTTAGATTAAAAAGTTAAACTTCCTCTCTCCCTGGACAGGGGAGTCATTTATCAGAGAGAAGTATGTTTAGATGTGTGAAAGAAGGCCTCCTGCCAGGTCTCTAAACTCCCATTTTCCCGCTCCCACGGCAGCTGAGGGTGCATTTTCTGGCGCTCATCAGAAGCATTAAGTCATAAAAGAGATGGATCTTGCAAAGATGAGAGGGCAGGGAAGAAGTGGAACAGAATCAGTCTCTGTGAAAGACAAGCTCAGTACAAAGGGCTCATTAAGAATACAAAGAAAGTCATTGGTTGTAATAGATAGGATTCTGATGGAGAGAAAACCTAGTACAATAGACATTACAAGCACAGAAGAGCAGCGCCGCTAAATGATCCAGAGCAAGTAAAATCTACAAACTTACACTGATACGGTCTATTATTTACATATGTCATCAAAGGGACTGTTCTTCTTACAGGCCTCATCTTATATTGAATTCCTCCTTCTTTGCTCAATTCTCACATCAGGTAATGCTATAGATCAGGGGTCTCAAACTCAGCAGAGTATATGGGCCGCACATAAAAAAAAATTTAAGCTGGCGGGCCGCATTCCATTCAAACTTAATACAGTACAAAATTATTGCTAAACAATTGTTTATTTGAACTACTATAACAATTTTCTCCCTCCGGACCTCTCCCTCTCTCTGTGGCTGTTCAAATGAGTTGTCAGCTGCGATGTACAGCTTACAGTATATACTCGTGTATAAGCCGACCAAGTATAAGCCGACCCCCCTAATGTTGCCACAAAAAAACTGGGAAAACTTATTGACTCGCGTATAAGCCTAGTGTGGAAAATGCAGCTGCTACTGGAAAATTTAAAAAAAAAAAAATAGATGCCAATAAAAGAAAAATTAATTGAGACATCAGTAGGTTAAATGTTTTTGAATATCCATATTGAATCAGGAGCCCCATATAATGCTCCATACAGTTCATGATGTCCCCATAAGATGCTCCATACAAAATACGCCCCATATAATGCTGCACAAAGGTTAATAATGGCCCCATAAGATGCTCCATCTAATAATATGCCCCATATGCTGCTCCATAAAGGTTATGGCCCCATAAAATGCTCCATAGATTATGCCCCATATGATGCTCCATAGATTATGCCCCCATAAGATGCTCCATATATTTTGTGCCCCCATATGATGCTCCATAGATTATGCCCCCATATGATGCTCCATAGATTATGCCCCCATAAGATGCTCCATAGATTATGCCCCGTTAAGATGCTCCATATATTTTATGCCCCCATAAGATGCTCTGTATATTTTATGCCCCATAAGATGCTCCATAGAATATGCCTCCATAAAATGCTCCATAGAATCGGCCCCATATGCTGCTGCTGCAAATAAAAAAAAATGACATACTCACCTCTCGTAGCTAGGGGCCAGGTCTCGGTGTCCTGAGCAGGTGGGGACACCGGCGCGCTATGGGGGACAGGTGCCGGTGTCACCACTGGCTCAGTGCCCCGACACCCGCGATATTCACCTGTCGCCGGTCCACCGCTGTGCGCCGCTCCATCGTCCGGCTCCTCTGTCAGTGGCTGTTCAGGCAGAGGGTGCGGTGTGTACTAACTACGTCATCGCGCCCTCTGCCTGAACATCACAGATGGAGGACGCAGAGGATAGAACGGTGTGCAGCAGTGGACCGGGCACAGATGAATATCGCTTATACTTATCCCCTCCTGGCACGTCTCTGCAGTCCTGCTTCGGCAGCTATTCTTCCTTCAGCGGTCACGTGGTACCGCTCATTAAAGTCATGAATATGCGCGTATTCATGACCTTAATGAGCAGTACCATGTGACCGCTGCAGGAAGGAGCCTGAGATCGTGGGAGAAGCAGAGTTGGCTGCAGAGATACACCAGGGGGGTTAGCATGATCTGACAACCCCCCTCCCCCGCCGTATGTCAATACACAGTGCCATAGGGATGTTATCACGCAGGGCCACAGCCACTACAGAGCGGCGCACTCCTCCTCTCTTCTAGCGTTAGACATGTGGTGCACCGCGGGCAGCATGTTTGAGACCTCTGCTATAGATGATCATTTTGACAATTCTATGTCTACATCTCTTATGCAGCATTTCTGTGACAGCAAGCTGCAGACAGCTTCCTGTGTAGTCTGATCCCACAGCCATGTACCATTTCAATTTTTCTTCCTTAAAGAGGACCTTTCACAAAAGTTTTATGTTGAACTGGACACAAAATGTAATTGTGGTCTGCAGAGCAGAAAAATGCATTTTATTTTTATTTATTTAGTTATTTAATGTCACTTCTGTGTTGAGTAGATATTAGCAATTAAAGTGTTTGGCACCTAATGAGTTATATATTTTTGTTAAAGTCCAAATGGGTATTACCAGACAGTTTTCACTTGGGGCATATACAGTACTTCTTCACCTTGTATGATGCTGAGCAAATCATATGCAATCAGCACCACTGAAAGGAAAGAACACACCCTCACCATAGCTTAGAGCAGGCTTCTCAGTGTACAAGATGTAATGATACAGCTTGATTTTTTGGTCTAATCTAGTGTATGAGTTAGTGTGCGGGAAGGGCATTGCAGCTCAGTTTAGCTCTGTCACATTACAAACCCTTCTGTCAGCTCTTCTGAGTACTGAGTACATCAGTAATCACATGTTTTTCTGCTCTGCTTAATCAACTTGTAATTGTTCTGCAGTACAATGAGACCAGGGTGTCACTATGTCTCCCACAGGAGTAACCTACCTGTTCTGGGCTACTTTTGTGTCCGACAAAATGTCCCCACTTTTTTGATATCACTGCAGAGCAAAAGCAAGTTGAGCACATCTATGGCCAGGCAGTTTAGGGGGAGGGATAGTACAGCAGAGTTGACAGTTCTATGAGATGACGAGCGCTAGAAGAGTTTGTAATGTCACACAGCTAAACTCAGCTATGCTACCCTTTCACCACAGGGACCTTTTCTGAAAAATGTTAGTCATCTATGCTTTCTAATCATGCAGGAAGAAACACCAGGAGATCAGGGCTGTCCGTACTTACATCTCACACACTGAGAAATATGCTCTAAACTATTGTGGGAGTCTGTTCTCACCTTTCCTTTGAATGTTTGTCTTCTTGTGATTGATCAGCATCATACAGGATGAAGAAATACACTCCCAAAGTTAAAACTGTCTGATAACACCCACTTGGACTTAAAAAAGTTAACTTGTTAGGCACCAAAACTTTAAAAAAAGTGTTTTATTCCGCTCTGCAACTACTAATACATTTTGTGTCTAGTTGAACATGAAAAATGTTGGAAAATGACCTCTTTAACAATATTCAATAAAAAGGGAAGAGTGTCTCATCTGAAAACATATATACTGTAAGCAAGTTCTGATAAAACGGAGCTTTACAAATATGGAATTATGCCCGAGCAGTAATTATTTAGATGTTGTATATCAAGGTTATTACTTTATGTATGGAGCTATTATTTGGTGACTGTATGTTGATAACATGTGAGCCCTGTATGGTGGTACTTAGTCACTGCTACCTGGGCAACTTGTATGATATTATTTTGGCAGAAATAATGCTATCTGTGAAAAACAAGATAATATTGTAGTTATGATATCTTTTAATGTTATCAGCTGCCAATGATATCAGCTGGCTAACACAGTACCAAACCCCTTTCATTAATATATTTTGGGCCCAATCCTAGATGATGCTGATAATTATGCGGTACATGATTGTACATTGCATGACAGCATAGTGAAGGTGGAGACAACTCCAGTCCTGATACGAAGCCCTATAAATTATTTTAACTATTTTTTTTAAACAATGGTCACTGTTGTACCACAGGGTATAAGAGAGCCACAAATGACAGATTCTTGATAAAACATAGCCTGAAACTACAAAGTCAAGGACATGATATCATAATTTGTAATAGTCAATACAAACAAATCCATGCAACGTGCTCGTATAATGTCATGAACCATAAATCAATAAAATAATGAGTTGGTTCATTTTCTGGCCATTCGCAAACTTACTTTGTTAGGTGCTGAAAACATAGGATTATACTGCAAAAATATTATTCCATCATGGCTATAGCGGCTACTGAACGGATTAATGACATAGCGTTTTTGAGACGAGGACTATGCTATGTCAAAGAATGCGGGAGATGTGATGGGCTCAGCTGGCAGCTGAGTGGCATTTGATATAACCAGCTGGAGACACTGTTACCATCTGAAACACAATTCTTCTTCAAGATGGTTCCTCATCCACTTGACACCCCCAATAGTGAGCAGCAGACACATTATGGTGAGGGGACGATAGAGTCTCATAAAGCAGCTGGTCTCTTAAGAAGCTCAGCTTTACAGGGTCTCACACAATAACCCAGAATCCTCCTAATCCCAAACTTTCTTTCTCTGTATAATAGGCTTTGGCAGGAACAGCAGAGAGATGAATATGGAACAACTTCGTCAAGCACCTGCCATGTCACTCAGTGAAAAAAAGCTCAGCAAGAATGGAAGGATTTGAATTTGAGGTTCTAAAAAGGTAAAAAGTAAAGTGATTTAGAAATGTTCCATTGACATGTCTATAAATAATATTCGTATAAACGTCACATTCTGATGTCAGAGTCGATGATTAGGAAGAGATGAGCTGTGATGAATAGACACCGCTTATCCCACCCTGAAGAATCAGTCTCTCACAAATCACATTTGCAGGAATTTCTTTCTACTGTTCTCACTATTGATTGACTCACATGTAGTGCACGTCAGTCAAAATGATACTCTATATCGATTTAGTGTTTTTCTTTAATACAAACTCCTTTGATGATATCTATTATGCTTATTTACAGTACAGTCATGGCCAAAAGTTTTGAGAATGACACAAATATTAATTTTTAAAGTCTACTGCTTCACTTTTTCTAATGGCAATTTGCATATACTCCAGAATGTTATAAAGAGTGATCAGCTTAACAGCAATTATTGCAAAGTCAATATTTGGCTAGGAAATGAACTTTATCCTCCAAAACACATTTCAACATCATTGCAGCCCTGCCTTAAAAGGACCAGCTAACCTCTTTTCAGTGATTGCTCCATTAACACAGGTGTGGGTGTTGATGAGGACATGGCTGGAGATCAATCTGTCATGATTAAGTAAGAATGGACACACTGGACACTTAAAAGGAGGCTGGTGCTTGGCATCATTGTTTCTCTTCTGTTAACCATGGTTATCTCTAAAGAAACACGTGCAGTCAACATTGCAATGCACAAAAATGGCCTAACAGGGAAGAGTATCGCAGCTAGAAAGATTGCACCTCAGTCAACAATCTATCGCATCATCAAGAACTTCAAGGAGAGAGGTTCCATTGTTGCCAAAAAGGCTTCAGGGCGCCCAAGAAAGACCAGCAAGCGCCAGGACCGTCTCTTAAAAGTGTTTCAGCGGCGGGATCGGGCTACCAGCAGTGCAGAGCTTGCTCAGGAATAGCAGCAGGCAGGTGTGAGTGCATCTGCACGCACTGTGAGGCGGAGACTCTTGGAGCAAGGCCTGGTCTCAAGGAGGGCAGCAAAGAAGCCACTTCTCTCCAGAAAAAACATCATGGACAGACTGATATTCTGCAAAAGGTACAGGCAGTGGACTGCTGAGGACTGGGGTAAAGTTATTTTCTCTGATGAATCCCCTTTTCGATTGTTTGGGACATCAGGAAAACGCCTCATTCGGAGAAGACAAGGTGAGCGCTACCACCAGTCTTGTCTCATGCCAACTGTTAAGCATCCTGAAACCATTCATGTGTGGGGTTGCTTCTCAGCCAAGGAAATCGGCTCTCTCACAGTCTTGCCTAAAAACACAGCCATGAATAAAGAATGGTACCAGAATGTCCTCCAAGAGCAACTTCTCCCAACCCTCCAAGAGCAGTTTGGCGATCAACAATGCCTTTTCCAGCATGATGGAAACACCTTGCCATAAAGCAAAGGTGATAACTAACTGGCTCAGGGAACAAAAACATAGAGATTTTGGGTCCATGGCCTGGAAACTCCCCAGATCTTAATCCCATTGAGAACTTGTGGTCAATCATCAAGAGACGGGTGGACAAACAAAAACCTAAAAATTCTGACAGAATGAAAACATTGATTGTGCAAGAATGGACTGCTATCAGTCAGGATTTGGTCCAGAAGTTGATTGAGAGCATGCCAGGGAGAATTGCAGAGGTCCTGAAGAAGAAGGGTCAACACTGCAAATATTGACTTGGTGCATTAACTCATTCTAACTGTCAATATAAGCTTTTGTTACTCATATGTTTGCAATTATTATATTTCTGTCTGTGATAAAAACATCTGTCAAACACACATAAAAACCAGAGGGCAGCAGATCATGTGAAAATATAATATTTGTGTCATTCTCAAAACTTTTGGCCATGACTGTAGAGGTGACATTACATTATCTCCTATATATTCAAGCTCGACATACAACGCAAATTAACACCAGGGGTGGTGACATAGGAGTAATACATTGCCTCTATAAACAGTCAGATTATATCTAAGCTATTTTAGAAGCATCGCCTATTGGTGAGCTTCTATGAGTATATCGGAAATAATTAAAATAATAATTGGTCACACAGATATGAAGATTTTTTTATATAATAGCAATGTGGTGTTTCTTGTTTTAAAAAAAAAATATCAAAAATATGATTAGATGTAGGTCTGATTTTATAACCTACAAATTCAAAGTTGATTAAATATTACACTGTTATAGTTACAACAAAATTTTTCAACGTTTAACATTTTTATTGAGGACCTCTTGGTTTTTGTATTCCCCACAGAGCATATTATAATGTTTAGCTGGATTTTCCTGACTTTTTTAGTTGTATTTTATAGTAAGCAGCTTACAACACAGCAAAGGAATCTTATTGCTAAAGTTCTTGAGAGAAAGGTACAAAAATTGTTTCAAAGCATTATATAACTCATATACCATGGAATTATGTGAAGAAGTGGATTAAATTTGGAACAAGAGTGACATTACCTAGAACTAGAAGTCCTCCAAAAATTTATGAAAAGAAGAGAATTGGTCCTAGAGGCTGCTAAGAGGCCTACAGCAACATTAAAAGAGCTGGAAGATTTTTGTCAAGTACTGCATGTGACAACAATCACCTGCATTCTTCATATGTCTGCACTGTGGGGTATGTTAGCAATATGGAATCCTTTTATTACAAAGAAGAAGATCCATGCTTTAGATATGCTTTGCCAAAACCAAAATCAAATCTGCCAAAATCATGTGGGAAAATGTGTTATGGTCTGATTAGATCAAGGCTGAACTTTTTGGCAATAATTCCAAAAATTATGTTTGGTGCAAATGAACACCGTGAATTGCCAAAATAACACCAAACCAAGAGTGGACCCTTGATGTTGGGTTGCGAGCTTATCTGCTTTGGCCAAACTAGTAACTAAAACCTCATTTGATGCATTTATCATATGCATCATTTTTGCACTTTTTATCATTTTTTGCAGGCTAGGCTCCTTTTTGTTGCTTGGTTTTCTGTGTTATGCACATATAGTGCTGAACAGCCCGCCTTCTATTATAGGTGTTATAAATAGGCTGCTACCCAGACACTATGCATTGCATTTTCCTGTGTGACTTATGTCCTAAGCAAGCCCATTTGTGTGATTTTGTCCACTAGACAGTTAACACCTTCATCATCACTATTTCTGTGACAGGGTGGCTGTTCTCATCAGTGGAAGGCACCTGTGTTGCTCCAACCTTTATCTATGGGAGCTTGCTGCATCCTGCTAGTGCTTTGTTCATCTAACAAGATTTGGTGAGGCTGTTTTTCATGTTGTGTTTTAACTTGGTAGTTTAGCAGTTTCTGAAAACATACCCAGAGCTTCTGGTCAAGGTATGCTGCGTCAGCGCCCATTTCCGCAAGTCGGCTACAGCTCACACCACTCTGGCAATGCTGTAGCAACAAATGCAAATGCAAGCTCACCGACTGGTGTGCAACATGCTGACACGCTAGAACACCACACTGCACATTATTATTATTATTATTATTATACATTTATATAGCGCCATTTATTCCATGGCGCTTTACATATGAAAAGGGGAAAAATATAGACAGGTACAATAAACATGTGCTGGACAAGGGACACACAAGTACAGAAGGAGAGAGGACCCTGCCCGCGAGGGCTCACAGACTGCAGGGATGGGTGAGAATACACTAGGAAAGGGTAGAGCTGGTCGTACGATGGTTCAGTACACATGCTGGCAAGGCTTTCTGAGCAGCAGAGGCCAGTTGTTAAGTACCAGCTACAACACGCCCGTGGGTATTCTGGTCAGCCTTTGCACATAACAACTGAAGAGAGGGCATAGATGTCTAACATTTCCAAGGCATTGAGGACTCCACATAGATGGTGAGTGGCACCAAAGAGCAACAATCCAGCTTCTGGGCCTACTTAAACAGTCACTGCTCACAATTAAACATGAAGATATGCATGCAGACCATGTGCAGATGGAGGAAGACACGAGACAAAGAGATAGTACAAAGCCCAGTTTCATCTCATCAGCTCAGCACGGATTGGGTAACTGTGAGGAGATGGACCCCGAGGAGGAGGAGCAGGAGCTGGTGGCTAGCGCAACAGAGACTAGTGCCCACACAACCTTCATCCCATCTCTCCTATGTGGATGAGCTGAGGATGGGAATGAGGAGGAAGAGAGGGAGGGAGGAAGAGGAGATGGAGAGTAGTTATCATGGTGGAGACAGGGAAGTGTTGGCTGTAGGGAGCTTGGCATGTTAGGCCAACTTTATGTACTGCTGCCTTTACATGACGCTCGAGTTATATTAATCTTGTACAAAAAAAATTACTGGTTGTTTGACCTGCTATACCCACGCTACAAAGACAACTTTGCATCTTTTATTCCTGAGGTGGAGAGGTCTTCTAAATGCTGCTATACCAGAAGGCCATTATGGAAATTATGTTGAAAAATTCCCATCACACAACATTAGCGGCAGGGGGCAAGCATCCTTGCCCAACCAAGTAGGAGAGGCCAGGGAGACACACAGCAGAGGCAGGGGTACCCTGTCAAAGGTCAATTTCAGGACACCAGCCCAGCGTCCAGGGTCTGATGACTGGGTATTTTTGACAAGGAGAGAAAAAGTTTTTAAAGATGGTCAAGCAATACTTGGACGAACAATCCAGCATACGCCCTAATTTCTCTGCAAAGTTCAACTATTGGTTCTCAGAGCTGGATACCTGGCATGAGCTTTCCCTCTACGTCTTGGAGGTGATTGTGCTGCCCTGCCGCTAGCATCTGGTTTGAGATTTCACCTGTGAACAGAGAATGCTGGAAAGAAAAGGTATTCCTGCTCCTTAAAACAATTCAGACTATATTAACCCCTTAACGACCAAGCCATTTTGTAGGTTAAAGACCAGGCCAATTTTTACAATTCTGACCACTGTCATTTTATGTGCTTATAACTCTGGAACGCTTCAACGGATCTTGGCGATTCTGAGAATGTTTTCTCGTGACATACTGTACTTCATGATAGTGGTAAAATTTCTTCAATATAACTTGCATTTATTTATGAAAAAAACGGAAATATGGCAAAAATTTTGAAAATTTTGCAATTTTCAAACTTTTAATTTTTATGCCATTAAATCAGAGAGATATGTCACAAAAAATAGTTAATAAATAACTTTTCCTACATGTCTACTTTACATCAGCACAATTTTGGAACCAAATTATAGTGTTATAAGTGTTATAAGTGTTAAAAGTTGACCAGAAATTTCTCATTTTTCCAACAAAATTTACAAAACCATTTTTTTAGGGACCACCTCACATTTGAAGTGAATTTGAGGGGTCAATATGACAGAAAATACCCAAAAGTGACACCATTCTAAAAACTGCACCCCTCAAGGTGTTCAAAGCCACATTCAAGAAGTTTATTAACCCTTTAGGTACTTCACAGGAATTGAAGCAATGTGGAAGGAAAAAATGAACATTTAACTTTTTTTCCCAAAATTTTCTTCGAACATTTTTTAAATTTTGTCAAGGGTATCAGTAGAAAATGAACCACAATATTTGTTGTACAATTTCTTCTGAATACAATGATACCCCATATGTGGGGGAAAACTAATCTTTAGGCGCACGGCAGTGCTCAGAAGGGAAGGAGCATCATTTGAGATTTTGAATGTCAAATTGGCTGGAATCTAGAGCGGATACCATGTCGCGTTTGGAGAGTCCTTGATGTACCTAAACAGTGGAAACCCCCAATAAGTGACCCCATTTTGGAAACTAGACCCCCGAAGGAACTTATCTAGATCTGTGGTGAGCACATTGAACCCAAAGGGCTTCACAGAAGGTTATAACGTAGAGCCGTAAAATTTAAAAATCATATTTTTTCCACAAAAATGATCTTTTCACCAGCAATTTTTATTTTTCAAAGGATAAAAGGATCCCAAAAGTTATTGTGCAATTTGTCCTGAGTACGCTGATACCCCATATGTGGGGGTAAACCACTATTTGGGCGCATGGCAGAGCTCGGAAGGGAAGCAGCGCCATTTGACTTTTTTGGCTGGAATTGAGATTGGACGCCATGTCGCATTTGGAGAGTCCCTGATGTGCCTAAACAGTGGAAACCCCCCACAAGTGACCCACTTTTGGAAACTAGACCCGCCAAGGAACTTATCTAAATGTGTTGTGTGTCACGGGTGTGTCGCGGCGGAGATCGTCGCGATTGCACCCCCTGACTTCGCACAGCTGAGTTTCTGGTGCTGGGTGTTTTTCGGCACTGAGGGAGTTAATTCTTTCTCTCTCGGTGCTGGGCTGACCAGCCTCGCCCAGCTGCGATTGATGTTTTGTTAATTAGCTTCCTTCATATACCTGCTGGTCTGCTGGGGAAGTTGCCGGTGAAAGCATTCATTCAGACCAGCAGAGCGGATCGTTTCTGAGAAGACTTAAGCTAAGAGTGCCTGTTGTGGTTTTTCCTCTCCTCGCTTATTGTTTATCTCCTTAACCTTTTGTGTTCCTCTGTAGTGGAAGTGTTGTATGCAAGGCTGTGTTTTCTTTACCCCTTGTCTGTCTCGTTTGTCTTAGACTGTGTGTAAGCTGTGACCTGCCCATTCCTGTGGTGGTAATCAGGGTCCTTCTCAGGACTAGATTACAGTGGTCAGGGATCTACAGGAGACAGGGTTACGCTGGCGGACTGGACCTCTGTACCATTAACAGTACCTCCAGGTAGAGGGACCAGTCAGGACCCAGTTCAGGGTCAGCATAGACCCGGTCCACCTTTATCCAGAGACAGCATGACACGTACACAGTATTGACCCACAATACATAGGATATTATGTCAGGTAAGACATTGCTGGCAGATACTATGTATACATGTTGATTTTCTCTATTATATGAAATTTAGAATGATGTCACATTAGATATAGGTTGCTATCTTTGAATATATCTGTTATACGTCGTGACATTTTCACCGGCCCATCTAAAGATTCTCCCCAGCCACCATGGATCCAGTAGCCCATTTAGCTCAGCAGTTGCAGAGTTTGTCCATGGAGCTGACGGACGTTAAATCCAAGGTTTTGTACCCCCGGGAGCAAACCAGATTTGAACCTAAAGTAGCTCTCCCGGACAGGTTCACTGGTGGGCGGGACAAGTTTTTTACTTTCCGGGAAGCATGTAAATTGTATTTTCGGCTGCGGCCGCAGTCGTCGGGGAGTGAGGATCAGAGGGTGGGAATTGTCATCTCGCTCTTACAAGGGGACCCTCAATCCTGGGCGTTCTCTCTCCCCCCGGGCTCCCCGGCTCTCCAGTCAGTGGACCGATTTTTTACAGCAGTGGGTCTGGTATATGATGACCCGGATCGGGTCTCCCTTGCTGAAATGAAGTTACGTAGGATACAGCAGGGAGATCGTCCGGCGGAGGAATTTTCTTCAGAGTTCCGTAGGTGGGCCACGGATACTCAGTGGAATGACCCGGCTCTTAAGAGCCAGTTTTGTCAAGGTTTATCTGACAAATTAAAAGATGTGTTGGCTCAGTATGATTCTCCCCCGTCACTGGAGGCCGCTATGGCTCTTGCTATTCGCATTGATAGACGGCTTCGGGAGAGGTGTGGGGTAACTCCGCCCCCTGTGATGACTCCACCTCCTTCTAAAGTCCCTAATATTGAGGTTCCCCTGGTTTGTTCCAAGGAACCTATGCAGTTGGGAGGGACATCATTCCGAGGGAGGGGATCGGCGGTGCGCCGCAAAACAAGAAGGTGTTTCTTCTGCGGGAGAGAGGGACATTTTATTGAGGGGTGTCCATCCCGTACTGTACTGAGCAAGAAGTCGCCGGAAAACTATTAATCCCAGGTTGTGTGGTGGACGACAATCTGGGAGTATGTATTTCGTCCCCAAGTCCGTCTCAGTTTCTCGTACCAGCGGAGGTGGTGGTAGATACGAGAACTGAGAGGATTTCTGTTCTTCTGGATAGTGGGGCCGCGGCTAATCTGGTGGACGCTTGGTTTGCCCAGGTGCAAGGTATGCAACTGAGTGTATTGGCCAAACCTATCCCTATATTCTCTATTGACGCCAGGCCTCTCGGTCAAGGTAGCTTTGTGCAAGCCGTGCATAACATAGACCTTCGAGTGGGGGCAATACATAAAGAACTATTGTCTTGTTATGTGTTGGAGGGCCTTCCCACTCCTATTGTGTTGGGACTTCCTTGGTTAACTAAACATAACCCAGTTATTAATTGGCAATCCAGAGAGATAAGCCAGTGGGGTGAATTTTGCATGAACACGGTCATCGGTACGGTCGTGCCTAGAACTTGGAGGACTTTGAGGATGTGTTTTCAGAGGAAGGGTGTCAAGAATTACCTCCTCATCGCGCATATGACTGTGCTATAAAATTGCTTCCTGATGCTAAGTTACCAAAATCTAGGTTATATAACCTTTCTGGTCCTGAGAGGCAAGCTATGAAGGATTACATTTCGGAAAGTCTGGCCAAGGGGCATATTAGACCTTCATCTTCCCCAGTGGCCGCGGGGTTCTTCTTTGTGAAGAAAAAAGATGGAGGCCTACGCCCTTGCCTGGATTTCCGTGAGCTTAATCGGATTACGGTCCGAGATCCGTATCCGCTCCCACTTATTCCTGATCTCTTCAATCAGATTGTGGGCGCCAAATGGTTCTCTAAGTTGGATCTCAGGGGGGCGTATAATCTGATTAGGATAAAGGAGGGGGATGAGTGGAAGACGGCGTTTAACACTCCGGAGGGACATTATGAGAACCTTGTCATGCCTTTCGGTCTGACTACTGCCCCGGCGGTGTTTCAACATTTTGTTAATGACATCTTTCGCCACCTAGTGGGACAGTTTGTTGTCATTTATCTAGATGACATCTTAATTTACTCGCCGGATCTTGTGTCTCATCAGGAGCATGTGAGACAAGTGTTGCAGATCTTGCGAGATAATAAACTGTACGCCAAATGGGAGAAGTGTGTATTCGCTGTACAAGAACTTCAGTTTTTAGGATTCTTGGTGTCAGCCTCCGGTTTCCGTATGGACCCTGGGAAGTGAAGGCTGTGCTTGAATGGGATCGGCCAGAGGATCTTAAAGCACTGCAGCGTTTCCTGGGGTTTGCTAACTACTACCGGAAATTTATTCGTAATTTCTCATCTGTTGTCAAACCTCTCACTGACATGACAAAAAAAGGGACGGATTTTTCTAGGTGGTCTGACAAAGCTTGTCAAGCATTTTCCTCCTTGAAAAAATGTTTTGCTTCAGCACCCATACTCATCCAACGTGATGCATCACAACCGTTCATTGTGGAGGTAGACGCATCTGATGTAGGAGTGGGTGCGGTATTATCTCAAGGTCCGTCGCCTGGTAAATGGCATCCGTGCGCTTTCTTCTCTAAAAAATTGTCGTCCGCCGAGAGGAATTATGATGTCGGCAATAGGGAACTCTTGGCCATTAAGTTGGCTTTTGAAGAGTGGCGTCACTTTTTGGAGGGGCAGTCCACCCGGTCACCGTCATTACTGATCACAAGAACCTGCTGTATTTAGAGTCTGCAAAACGTCTGAATTCCAGACAAGCTAGATGGTTGTTGTTTTTTACCAGGTTTAATTTTGTCGTCACATATCGTCCTGGGTCAAAAAATGTAAAGGCTGATGCCTTATCTCGTAGTTTCCCGGGGGCTGGGAAGACGGATGACCGGTTCCTATTCTTCAGGAGGGAGTTGTGGTGTCGGCTGTATGCTCTGAGCTTGAGGAGAAGGTATTGGAGGCTCAGGGGGACGCCCCTGTAGGACCTCCAGGGAAACTGTTTGTTCCAGATCAGTTAAGACAAAAGGTTATCAAGGCACATCATAATTCTGCTTTGGCAGGACACCCAGGGAGTAAAGCAACTGTAGATCTCGTTTCTCGCCGGTTTTGGTGGCCTAACTTAAATAAAGAAGTGGTAACTTTTGTCGCGTCCTGTGGGGTATGTGCGCGCTCTAAGACCCCACATACCCGTCCGTCTGGGGCCCTTTTACCGTTGAAAATCCCGGAGCGTCCATGGACCCATCTGTCTATGGACTTCATTACGGACCTTCCTCCGTCTTCAGGTAAAACTGTCATACTAGTTGACAGGTTCAGCAAAATGGCACATTTTATTGCTCTTCCTGCTCTTCCTAATGCTAAAACTCTGGCGCAGGTGTTCATTGGGGAGATTGTGAGACTTCACGGGTTGCCTTCCGATGTGGTGTCGGATCGGGGGTCTCAGTTTGTGTCCAAATTCTGGAAGGCATTTTGTTCTCGTCGGGGGATGCAGTTGTCATTTTCTTCGGCTTTTCATCCGCAGACCAATGGTCAGACAGAGCGTCTGAATCAGAGCTTAGAGACATATCTCCGGTGTTTTGTCTCAGAGAACCAAGAGGACTGGTCTTCTTTCTTGCCTCTGGCAGAGTTCGCTCTTAACAATAGGCGGAGCGAGTCCACTGGTAAGTCCCCGTTTTTTGGGGCATATGGTTTTCACCCCAGTTTTGTACTTTCAATGGGGGGGGCTCTTCTGGGGTTCCTGAGGAGGAACGATTTTCGTCGTCACTTGCTTCAGTGTGGAGAGGAGTGCTTAATAATCTGAGCACTATGGGGAACCGATACAAACGTATGGCTGATAGGAGGAGAGTGTCTGGTCCGGACCTAAGTGTGAACGATCTGGTATGGTTGTCCACCAAGAATATAAAACTTAAGGTTCCCTCCTGGAAACTCGGTCCCAGATTCATCGGGCCATACAGGATCAGTTCAATAGTTAATCCGGTGGCTTTCCGTCTTGACCTCCCTCCTACATTTAAAATCCACAATGTGTTCCACAAATTGTTGCTTAAGAGGTACGTGGCACCAGTTATACCGTCACCTCTACCTCCTCCTCCAGTGGTGGTCAATGGTAATTTGGAGTTTCAGGTATCGAAGATCATTGACTCACGTCTGAATCGCCGGTCCCTTCAGTACCTTGTTCATTGAAGGGGGTATGGTCCTGAGGAGAGGATGTGGGTTTCTGCGTCGGATATTAACGCAGACCGTTTGGTTCGGGCCTTCCACACTACTCACCCAGATAGACCAGGCCCTGAGGGTCCAGAGGCCCCTCGTAGAAGGGGGGTACTATCACGGGTGTGTCGCGGCGGAGATCGTCGCGATTGCACCCCCTGACTTCGCACAGCTGAGTTTCTGGTGCTGGGTGTTTTTCGGCACTGAGGGAGTTAATTCTTTCTCTCTCGGTGCTGGGCTGACCAGCCTCGCCCAGCTGCGATTGATGTTTTGTTAATTAGCTTCCTTCATATACCTGCTGGTCTGCTGGGGAAGTTGCCGGTGAAAGCATTCATTCAGACCAGCAGAGCGGATCGTTTCTGAGAAGACTTAAGCTAAGAGTGCCTGTTGTGGTTTTTCCTCTCCTCGCTTATTGTTTATCTCCTTAACCTTTTGTGTTCCTCTGTAGTGGAAGTGTTGTATGCAAGGCTGTGTTTTCTTTACCCCTTGTTTGTCTCGTTTGTCTTAGACTGTGTGTAAGCTGTGACCTGCCCATTCCCTGTGGTGGTAATCAGGATCCTTCTCAGGAATAGATTACAGTGGACAGGGATCTACAGGAGACAGGGTTACGCTGGCGGACTGGACCTCTGTACCATTAACAGTACCTCCAGGTAGAGGGACCAGTCAGGACCCCAGTTCAGGGTCAGCATAGACCCCGGTCCACCTCTATCCAGAGACAGCGTGACATGTACACAGTATTGACCCACAATACATAGGATATTATGTCAGGTAAGACATTGCTGGCAGATACTATGTATACATGTTGATTTTCTCTATTATATGAAATTTAGAATGATGTCACATTAGATATAGGTTGCTATCTTTGAATATATCTGTTATACGTCGTGACATTGTGAGAGCTTTGAACCCCCAAGGGCTTCACAGAAGATTATAACGTAGAGCGGTAAAATTAAAAAATCATTCTTTTTCCACAAAAATTATCTTTTCATCCCAATTTTTATTTTCCAAAGGATAAAAGGACCCCAAAAGTTATTGTGCAATTTTTCCTGAGTACGCTGATACCCCATATGTGGGGGTAAACCACTATTTGGGCGCATGGCAGAGCTCGGAAGGGAAGCAGCGCCATTTGACTTTTTTGGCTGGAATTGAGATTGGACGCCATGTCGCATTTGGAGAGTCCCTGTGTGCCTAAACAGTGGAAACCCCCACAAGTGACACCATTTTGGAAACTAGACCCCCCAAGGAACTTATCTAGATGTGTGGTGAGAGCTTTGAACCCCCAAGGGCTTCACAGAAGGTTATAACGTAGAGCTGTAAAATTAAAAAATCATATCTTTTCCACAAAAATGATCTTTCCACCCCCAATTTTTATTTTCCAAAGGGTAATAGGCCCACAAAAGTTATTGTGCAATTTGTCCTGAGTACGCTGATACCCCATATGTGGGGGTAAACCACTATTTTGACGCATGGCAGAGCTCGGAAGGGAAGGAGCGCCTATTTCAAATGCAGACTTTGATGGAATGGTCTGCGGGTGTCATGTCGCACTTGGAGAGCCCCTGATGTGCCTAAACAGTTGAAACCCCCCACAAGTGACTCCATTTTGGAAATAGACCCCCAAGGAACTTATCTAGATGTGTGGTGAACACTTTGAACACCCAAGTGCTTCACATAAGTTTATAACGTAGAGCCGTGAAAATAAAAAAATCATATTTTTTTTCCACAAAAATGACCTTTTTGCCCCCAAATTTTTATTTTTATAAGGGTAACAGGAGAAATAGGACCCCAAAAGTTGATGTGCATTTTGTCCTGAGTACGCTGATATCCCATATGTGGGGGGGAACCACTGTGATCGCCTTACTGCGATCTTTGGGAGGCAGAATGAACAAATCCACAAAAGGTGAAAAATTGGTTTTGTTTTTTACGCCGTTCCTCGTGCGGTATTAGTGATTAGGCGACTTTATTCCTCGGATCGTGCGATTACAGCGATACCAGATTTATACCCTTTTTTCATGTTTAGCTTCTGTCACACTCTAAAAGACGCTTTTTTTTGGAAGAATTTTTTGTAAGAAATTTTTGCATCTCCGTATTTTGAGAGCTATAATTTTTTAATATTTCGTCCGACAGAGTTATCTGTGGGCTTATTTTTTGTGGGACGAGCTGACATTTTTATTGGTACCATATTCGGGCACATAACGTTTTTTGAGAGCTTCCTATTCCGATTTTTGTGGAAGCAGAATGAACAAAAACCACCAATTCAGGAATTTTTTTTTTTTCCTCCGTTCCGCGTGTGGTAAAATTGATAAAGCAGCTTTATTCTTCGGGTCACTACGATTACAGCGATACCTCATTTATATATTTTTTTATGTTTTGGCGTTTTTTTACACAATAAAAAATTTTATAGAAAAAATAATTATTTTTGCATCAGTTTATTTCGCGAGCTATAACTTTTTTATTTTTTCGCTGATGATGCTGTATAGTGGCTTGTTTTTTGCGGGACAAGATGACGTTTTCAGCGGTACCATGATTATTTATATCCGACTTTTTGATCGCATGTTATTGCACTTTTTCCAAGTGGTATGATGATACGGCTTGGAAAAAGTATAATTTAGTACTTTTTTGTGTTTTTTTTTTACGGCTTTCACTGAAGGGGTTAACTAGGGTTACGATTTTATAGATGGGATTTTTATGGACGCGGCGATACCAAACATGTGTATTTTTTTGTTTTTTTGTTTTTTTTATTACATAAAAATGTGTATTTTTTAGGGGAATTTTTTTAAATTATTTTTTAAATATTTTTTTACAATTTTTTTAAAAAAATGCTTTTTTTTAACTTGTCCCTTTATGGGACTTTCACTTTTTTACTTTTTATTGCAGTTACAATGCATTGCAATGCTCAGCATTGCAATGCATTGTAACTATAGTGAAAGCTGCTATGACCATGATCACAGCAGCTTTCCGTAGCTAGATGACCCGGGTCATCAAGGCAGAGATCGGGCCCTGCAAATACATTGCATGGCGCCGATCTGAGGCAGAGGGAGCTCCCGACCCTCTGCCTCCCCCTCGATCGCAGCAGTCAGGGGGTTAACAGCCAGGGGCGGCGGGGGCGCCGCTCCTGGCTGTCAGTGCAGGAAGCTTGGCCACTGCAACGCTGAGCTCCTGCACTGATCGGGCAGAAGAGGCTGAAATTTCAGCCTCTTTTGCCTGATCGCTGCTGTGTTTGGTCAGTCACATTGACTGACCAATCACAGCGCTGTAGGTGCGGGGACCGACGGCAAAGGTCCCCGCACCGCTTGCCGTGCCTGTCAGCTGTCTGTGACAGCTGTTGGCACTGAACTACTAGTTCAAAAGCTGGACGTGCACAGTCCGTCAAGGTGCCAAAACTGACACCTTGCCATGACGGACTGTGCACGTCATTGGACATTAAGGGGTTAATCCAATTTAAAATGACAGATGCTAAACATCATGAGTGGGCAGGGGGAAACGAGAAACGCATTTCGTTTGGAGTCGCTCCTTTCCCCCTATTCGCTCATGATGTGGACCATTTGTCTTTTTAAATTGTATTAATGAAGTCTGGATTGTTTTAAGGAGCAGGAACACCTTTTCTTTCCATTTGCTAGAGACGTCTCATCAGGACAGAGTTCCGTGCACCTGCAGTGGCTGTCGGTGAGCTGGCTATTTTTCTTTTTCTCCCTAACAAAGAATACTGACAGGCTCACTCTCATAAAAATGAACAAAGCCTGGATTAGCCCCCACTTTTCCACACCACCAGATGACATCAGCACATTAAGTGTTTTTAATATTCAATATTTGAATGAGGCCCACCAGTTGTTGCCTTTCAGGGGTCTATGGATTAGATGACCTTACTTAGAATTATTTTCTGGTCTTGCACTTTCTGCAAAGCCTTTATGAGTGTAGAAGTACATTGACTACACTTTCAAAATATTTATGTTCTAAATTTTTTGGGATTCAATGACTCATCCACACAATTTAATTCAGTTACTGTTGCATTATGATGGTATGCAAAACTCCCAAAAAGCGTTGAAAAAATATTTCTGGATTCAATTAGTCATTCACTGAGTATTAGGTCTTCTGGGGTACATTTTGGTGGTATAATACCCTCAAAAAAAGTTTTACATTTTTTTTTGTATTATATTGCTCATCCAGGGTCGGACTGGCCCACCGGAGAACCGGAGGATTCTCCGGTGGGCCCAGGCTCTGACACCTGCTGTCATATTGGCCAGCAGCTGCCTAGGGCCCCAACTGCTCCAGGGGCCCCCAGCCAGTGGCATGTCACTAATAGCGGCACACCCAGCTGCTATGGGGCCCCTGAGTCAAGGGGGGCCCTCCCGGTGCCAGGAGCAGCAGCTGGAGACAAGCGCCTGTCACTGCTGCTAAAGAGAAATGAATATTCATGCTTCACCAAGCCCCCATGGGCGTGGAGAGGAGTGAATACCATTTCTCTTTAATAACGGGCAGTGCTAGCCACAAGCTGAGGCTAGCACTGCCCGCTGGTGCTGCTGAATCGGGGCCCCGGAGGTGGGCCCCTAAATGCGGGTGAACCCTAATTGCGATCCCTGCAGCTTGGGACAGGAGTGGAGCTGCAGGGACCAACGCTGTCCTCCTTCCTGTTTGCCAGCCCAGCACTTCCTGTCTGACACAGCGTGGCTGTTTCAGAGAGGAAGCTGCGGGGCATGGTGCAGATAGATGAGTGTATGTGTGTGTGTCTGCCTGCGTGTGTGTATGTAGTGCGGTGCTTTGTGTGTGTATGTGAGAGAGTGCTGCGGTGCTGTCTGTGTGTGGTGCTGTATGTGTGATGGTGATGGGGAGAGGCAATGATGATGGTAATGGTGGTGGGGGAGGCAGTGATGGTGGTGAGGAGGCAATGATGGTGGGGAGGCAATGATGATGATGGGGAGACAATGATGGTGGTGGGGGAGACAATGATGGTAGTGAGGAGGTAATGATGATGGTGGGAGGCAATTATGATGGGAAGGCAATGATGGTGGTGGGGGGAAGGCAATGATTATGGTGGTGAGGAGGCAATAGTGGTGGGGAGGCAATGATGATGATGATGGGGAGGTAATGATGGTGGTGGGGACACAATGATGGTGGTGAGGAGGCAATGATGATGTGGTGGGAGGAGGCAATGATGATGGTGGTGAGGAGGCGATGATGATGGTGGTGGGGGAAGGCGATGATGATGGTGGTGGGGGAAGGCAATGATGATGGTGAGGAGGCAATGATAATGGTGGTGAGGAGGCAATGATGATGGTGGTGAGGAGGCAATGATGATGGTGGTGAGGAGGCAATGATGATGGTGGTGAGGAGGCATTGATGGTGGTGGGGAGAGGCAATGATGGTGTTGGGGGAGGCAATGATGATGGTGATGAGAAGGAGACAATGATGATGATGTGGAGGCAATGATGATGATGGGGAGACAATGATGATGATGGGGAGGCAGTGATGATGATGGGGAGGCAGTGATGGTGGTTGGGAAGGCAATGATGGTGGTGGGGAAGGCAATGATGATGGTGGTGAGGAGGCAATAGTGGTGGGGAGGCAATGATGATGATGATGGGGAGGAAATGATGGTGGTGGGGAGACAATGATGGTGGTGAGGAGGCAATGAGGATGGTGATGAGAAGGAGGCAATGATGATGATGATAGGGAGGCAATGATGATGATGGGAGGCAGTGATGGTGGTGGGGAAGGCAATGATGATGGTGGTGAGGAGGCAATGATGATGGTGGTGAGGAGAAAATGATGATGGTGGTGAGGAGGCAATGATGATGGTGATGAGAAGGAGGCAATGACGATGATGATGGGGAGGAAATGATGATGATGGGGAGGCAGTGATGGTGGTTAGGAAGGCAATGATGGTGGTGGGGAGACAATGATGGTGGTGAGGAGGCAATGAGGATGGTGATGAGAAGGAGGTAATGACGATGATGATGGGGAGGCAATGATGATGATGGGGAGGCAGTGATGATGGTGGGGAAGGCAATGATGATGGTGGTGAGGAGGCAATGACGATGATGAAAGGGGAGGAAATGATGATGATGGGGAGAGGCAATGATGATGATGAGGAGGCAGTGATGGTGGTTAGGAAGGCAATGATGGTGGTGGGGAAGGCAATGATGATGGTGGTGAGGAGGCAATAGTGGTGGGGAGGTAATGATGATGATGATGAGGAGGAGCCAATGATGGTGGTGGGGAGACAATGATGGTGGTGGGGAGACAATGATGGTGGTGAGGAGGCAATGAGGATGGTGATGAGAAGGAGGCAATGACGATGATGATGGGGAGGCAATGATAATGATGGGGAGGCAATGATGATGATGGGGAGAGAGTGATGGTGGTGGGGAAGGCAATGATGATGGTGGTGAGGAGGCAATGATGATGATGATGGGGAGACAATGATGATGATGGGGAGGCAGTGATGGTGGTTAGGAAGGCAATGATGGTGGTGGGGGAAGGCAATGATGATGGTGGTGAGGAGGCAATAGTGGTGGGGAGGTAATGATGATGATGATGAGGAGGCAATGATGGTGGTGGGGAGACAATGATGGTGGTGGGGAGACAATGATGGTGGTGAGGAGGCAATGAGGATGGTGATGAGAAGGAGGTAATGACGATGATGATGGGGAGGCAATGATAATGATGGGGAGGCAATGATGATGATGGGGAGGCAGTGATGGTGGTGGGGAAGGCAATGATGATAGTGGTGAGGAGGCAATGAATGATGGTGGTGAGGAGATATTGATGGTGGTGGGGGGAGGCAATGATGGTGTTGGGGAGGCAATGATGATGGGGAGACAATGATGATGGTGGTGGGGAGGCAATGATGGAGGTGTTGGAATGGGCAATGATGGGGGAGAAAGCAATGATGGTTGTGGTGTAAAGGACAATGATGGTAGTGGTGGAAAGGTCAATGGTAGTGGGGGAGGAGGCAATGATGGAGGTGGTGATGAGGACAATGGTGGAGGGGGCTGCATTATACCCTCTGAGGGGGGATGCACTATACTCTTTGAGGAGGGATGCACTATACCCTATGAAGGGGCTACATTATATTTTGTGGGGGGATGTATTATATTCTGTGTGGGGGCTGCATTATGCCATATGAGGGTGCTACATTATATTCTATTGGGGGCTGCATTATAACTTATGAGGGGTTGCATTATATTTTGTGGGGTGCTGTATTATACCCTATGAGGGGGGCTACTTTATATTCTATGAGGGGGCTACCCCAATCTGTGCTACATAATTAAGATGTGTATTACCTTATATTATACCCTGATATTAGCACATTTTACCACACAATTGTTGGTCTTGTATTTATTTCTTTGTAGCTACATAGTGGGCCCCAAGAATGATTTTCTCTGGTGGGCCCAAGGTGCTCCAGTCCGACATTGTGCTCATCCATAGAATATTATATGTTCTTGGGTACATTTTGGTGGTATTCTAACTAAAAAAAATTGTTAAAAAATGTATTGGAATTATATTGCTTATCAATAGAGTATTATGGCTTCTGGAGTACATTTTGGTGGTATACAGGTCCTTCTCAAAAAATTAGCATATAGTGCAAAATTTCATTATTTTCCATAATGTAATGATTACAATTAAACTTTCATATATTTTAGAATCATTACACACCAACTGAAATTTGTCAGGTCTTTTATTGTTTTAATACTGATGATTTTGACATACAACTCCTGATAACCCAAAAAACCTGTCTCAAAAAATTAGCATATCAAGAAAAGGTTCTCTAAACGACCTATTACCCTAATCTTCTGAATCAACTAATTAACTCTAAACACATGCAAAAGATTCCTGAGGCTTTTAAAAACTCCCTGCCTCGGAGTTCCCATAACACCTCAGCAGTGCCACAGGCTGATCGCCTCTATGCCACGCCGCATTGATGCAGTAATTGATGCAAAAGAAGCCCCGACCAAGTATTGAGGGCATTTACTGAACATACATTTCAGTAGGCCAACATTTCGGATTTTAAAATCATTTTTCAAGCTGGTGGTATAAAGTATTCTAATTTACTGAAATAATGACTTTTGGTTTTTCATTGGCTGAAAGCCATAATCATCAACATTACCAGAAATAAACACTTGAAATAGATCACTCTGTTTGTCATGACTCTATATAATATATGAGATTCACTTTTTGTACTGAAGAACTGAATAAATTAACTTTTTGATGATATTCTAATTATGTGAGAAGCACTTGTATGTCAGTGGCTCCAGCACTACCAGAAGCTGTGTCACTTACAGCCCAGGCACTTGGGAATCTGTCTCCAATAAGCAGATGGAGGCAATCCCACCAGCCTCCCAAAGAAGGAGAAGAAGTAGACACCTGAAGAGGATTACAATTATTACCCTCCTTTATAATTTTTTCCTGGCTTTGCACTTTTTGCAAAGTGTTTAGTAGTACATGAAATGCACTTTCAAAATATTTACGTTCCAAATATTTTTGTGGATTCAATTAGTCATCCATACAGTTTAACGTGCTTTGTGTAAAATTACATTGTGTTAACATTTTTAAAAACCACCTGGCCTGATACAGTGCACAAAATATTTTTGTTCCAAAAATCGATTATTGTCATATATACTTTAGAATCCGCTTTGGTTGTTCAACAATTCACTATTGTCAGATACACTGTAGAACTTGGTTTGTGTGAAATTTTGTTGGTTTAAAATAAAAACCAAAAACTGTCCTGCTACAGGTGTACAAATTTGGACCATCTCTACTTGGCCCCCAGCCGCCACTATTTCTTCCATTATGGTGTCTCTGCCTTGTACCAGCACGTGTCCAAGAATATCATCCATGCCTTTACCAGTGCAGTTACTGGGATTGTCCATTTAACTACCAACACATGTATAAGCGCTTGTGGCCAGGGACCCTACATTTCCCAGATGGCACTCTGGGTGAACATTGTGGAAACCGGGGTCAAGTCCCACCCTGGCATGGCACTTGTGTTACCGATGGCAAGGATTGGTGGTCCTAATTTTATCAGGGTTTACTCCATGTCCTACACCAGCTCCTGCACCCCTCTGCTCATCCTCTATCTCTGATGTGCTATCTCAGAGCACGTCATCCACATTAGCCAAGAGTTGGAAGCTATGTAACACTACCTCAGTGAAGGGGCAACAGGCTCTGCTGAAGCTAATTTGTCTAGGAGACAAAACATACACTGTGGCATAGTTATTCAAAGGAAAAACAGAACAGACAGTTCTGTGGCTTTCACCACTGAACCTCCAAGGTTGATGTGTGTCATAATGACCATAACGCAGTGGTGGATGTGAAACTTGGCAAGCTCACACATGCACTTGCTTGGCCCTTGTTCTCAACTTGGTAGTTCAGTGGTTTCTGAAAACCTACCCAGATTTGCCATAACTTCTGGTCAAGGTACGACGCATCAGCGCCCATTTATGAAAGTCAGCTACAGCTGTTGAAGCTTTGGCAGTTCTGCAGCAGCGCATGCAAGTGCCAGCTCACCACGCACTGGTACTCCACACTGCATATGCTGGCAAGGCTTCGTGAGCAGCAGAGTTCAGGTGTGGAATACCAGCTCCAACAAGCCCGTCGGTATTTTGGTCAGCCTCCAGACATAACAACCGAAGAGTGGGCATGGATGACTGACATTTGTGAGGTTCTCCAAGACTATGAAAACTCCACAAAGATGGTGAGCGGCAATGACGCCATCATTAGCGCAACTATCCCGCATCTGTGCCTACTAAAACAGTTGCTGCTGACAACAAAATATGAAGCATTACATGTGGACCAGGTGGAAATGGAGGAAGACATGAGACAGAGAGATACTACCCAGCTCTGCCTCATCTCATGTGCTCAGTGCAGATTGGGTAACAATGAGGAGGTGGAAGCAGAGGAAAAGGCGGAGGAACAGATGCTAGTTCCCGCACAAGCTTTGTCCCCTCTCTCCTACATGGATGGGCTGAGAAGGGGAATGAGGTCTTCCAAAATGGTGCCATACCAGAAGGCTATTGTGGAAAATATGTTGAAAAAAATTCCCATTAGATAATGCTAGCAGCAGTAGGTAAGCTTCCTTGCCCAACTAAGGAGGAGAGGCAATGAAGATACACAGCAGAGGTAGGTGTACACTGTCAAAGGTGTGGGTTAATTTCCTGCATACATGCTCTGATGACCTAGTATTTTTAACAAGGAGAGAAAAGTTTTTAAAGATGGTCAACCAATACCTGGCCGACAAAACCAGCCTTTTCCCTACTTCCTCTGTGTCCTTCAGCTATTGGGTCTCAAAGCTGGACACCTGGCATGAACTGTCCCTCTGTGCCTTGCAGGTGTTGTGGTGTCCTGCCCATAGCGTCTTGTCTGAGCAGGTTTTTAGTCTGGTGCTTTTACCTGTCAACAGAAAGTGCTGACAGGCTCACTCTGATAACAATGAACAAAGCATGGATTTGACCCAACGTTTCCCCACCACAAGAAAACAGCAGAACATAAAGTGTTTTTAATGTTCAATATTTGAATGAGGCAGGCCAGTTGTTACCTTCTAGGGTCTATGGATGACCCTAATTATATATTTTTCCTGGCTTTGCACTTTGTGCAAAGTTTTCATGAGTGTAAAAGTACCACAACTACACTTTAATTTTTTTTATGAGGCACTACAGTTGGCACCTTCAAGTGTGTATGGATGACCCTGCTTCTAATTCTGGGAAGGATTTGCACTTAGTGCATAGCCTTTTTGAGTCTAGAAGTACCACTACAATTTGAGCAGAATGTGTGTGAGGCCTGTCTTTATGTCTACTACAGGGTGTATCTGAGTCCCTAATTTTTGGCACTTCTTGCTGCCTTCATTAATTACACTTTAATTTCCAATATGTTAACAAAAAATTAATCTTGGTTATCTTAAATTATATCTTTTCAAACATCTTTTTTAAATTTATCCTTATATATAAGTCATTATACAGAAAAAAAACATTTCAAATTTCTTGTTGATTTTGAATGTTTTATTGTTAGTCTTTAAAGTGGAGTAAAAGTGTGATACCATTGTTCTCAGCAGCGATGTGGGAATCTGAGATGCTTCCAGGCGTCTTCCTCATGCTGTTCTACTTTCATTCAGCACTTTTTCCAACCATTTCATCATTTTCACTGCCTCACAGACATCCTTGTAGGGTCTACCGGAAAAATGCCTGGCAGTGACATAATTCAGATCGCCGATAGATGCTACTGTGCAGGCGCTGTCGGCACCATCTTGGTGACGACAATTTTTTTTTCCTCTAGTAAAATGGCACCGGTGGGGGCGCCTGCACAGTAGCATCTATCGCATTCTGAATTATGCTACTGCGCTGGTGCCATTTTGAGGAAGACTTTTTTTCTCAAGGAATTTATATCACTAAATAAAATGAATATATGGATATTATAGATCCGATCATGCTACAAAGCAGGCACTGCCGCCGGTGCCTGAATGATGAATTAATTTTTTTTCCAAATAATAAGATATACAGTATGTAAAATATGGATCAGTGGCCTGTCATAAGCCCATACAGATGAATATGTAAGCAGAGCACCACATAAAGATCCCCCACAGGCCCACTCCAGAGCATAAGAATCTCATTAACTGAAAACTACAAATAAAGATTAAACAACAACCACAAGATGGATTTTATCAACCAAGGTACAGTGGGGAAAAATATTTAGTCGGCCACCAATTGTGCAAGTTCTCCCACTTAAAAAGATGAGAGAGGCCTGTAATTGACATCATAGGTATACCACAACTATGACAGTCAAAATGAGAAAACATATCCAAAAAATCACCTTGTTTAATTTGGCAAGATTGATTTTGTAAATTAAGGTGAAAAATAAGTATTTGATCATTAACAAAAATTAATCTCAATATTTTGTTGGCAATGACAGAGGTCAAACGTTTTCTGTAAGTCTTCACAAGGTTGCGCCACACACTGTTGGTGATATGTTGGCCCATTCCTCCATGCATATCTGCTCTAGAGCAGTGATGTTTTGGGCCTTTCGCTGGGCAACACGGACTTTCAAATCCCTCCAAAAGTTTTCTATGGGGTTGAGATCTGGAGACTGGCTAGGCCACTCCAGTACCTTCATATGCTTCTTACGAAGCCACTCCTTCGTTGCCCTGGCAGTGTGCTTGGGATCATTATCATGCTGAAAGACCCATACGCGTTTAATCTTCAATGCCATTGCTGATGAAACAAGGTTTGCACTCAAAATCTCATGATGCATGGCCCCATTCATTCTTTCATATAAACGGATCAGTCCTCTTGGTCACTTTGCAGAGAAAGAGCCCCAAAGCATGATGTTGCCACGCCCATGCTTCACAGTAGGTATGGTGTTCTTTGGATGCAACTCAGCATTCTGTCTCCTCCAAACACAACGAGTTTTGTTTCTACCAAACAGTTCTACTTTAGTTTCAACAGACCATATGTCATTCTACCAATACTCTTCTGGATAATCCAAATGCTCTCTAGCAAACTTCAGACGGGCCCGATATGTACTGACTTAAGCAGGGAGACACGTCTGGCACTGCAGGATCTGAGTCCCTGGCTGCGTAGTGTTACTGGTGGTAGCCTTTGTTACCCTGGTCCCAGCTCTATGCAGGTCATTCACTAGGTCCCCTCGTGTGGCTCTGGGATTTTTTATCACCGTTCTTGTGATCATTTTGACCCCATGGGGTGAGATCTTGCATGGAGCCCCAGATCAAGTGAGATTATCAGTGGTCTTGTATGTCTTCCATTTTTTAAATATTGCTCCCACAGTTGATTTCATCACACCAAGCGGCTTGCCTATTGTAGATTCAGTCTTCCCAGCCTGGTGCAGGGCTACAATTTTGTTTCTGGTGTCCTTTGACAGCTCTTTGGTCTTCACCATAGTGGAGTTTGGAGTGTGACTGTTTGAGGTTGTGGACAGGTGTCTTTTATACTGATAAGTTCAAACAGGTTCCATTACTACAGGTAATGACTGGAGAACAGAGGAGACTCTTAAAGAAGAAGTTACAGGTCTGCGAGAGTCAGAAATCTTGCATGTTTTTAGGTGACTAAATACTTATTTTCCACCATAATTAGCAAAATAAATGTTGCCAAATCAGACAAGGTGATTTTCTGGATTTGTGTTCTCATTTTGACTCTCATAGTTGTGGTCTACCCATGATGTCAATTACACACGTGGTCAAAATTGTTGGTACCCCTCGTTTAATGACAGAAAAACCACAATGGTAACAGAAATAACTTGAATCTGAGAAAAGTAATAATAAATCAAAAATCTATGAAAATGAACAAATGAAAGTCAGACATTGCTTTTCAACCATGCATCCACGGAATTAAAAAAAAAATAAAACTCATGAAATAGACCTGGACAGAAAAGATGGTACCCCTGAAAATGGGGGACATGTTAAATCAAGGTGTGTCCACTAATTAGCATTACAGGTGTCTACAATATTGGAATCAGTGAGTGGGCCTGTATAGAGGGCTACAGATACTCACTGAGCTGTTTGGTGACATGGTGTGTATCAAACTCAACATGGACCAGAGGAAGCGAAGTAAAGAGTTGTCTCAGTAGACTGGAAAGAAAATTATAGATAAACATGTTAAAGGTAAAAGTTATAAGACCATCTCCAAGCAGCTTGAAGTTCCTGTGACTACAGTTGCACATATTATTCACAAATGTAAGCTCCATGGGACTGTAGCCAACTTCCCTGGACATGGCCGCAGGAGGAAAATTGATGACAAATCAAAGAGACGAATAATACGAATGGTAACAAAAGAGCCCAGAAAAATTTCTAAACAGATTAAAGGTGAACTTCAAGCTCAAGGAACATCAGTGTCAGATCGCACCATCCGTGGTTGTATGAGCCAAAGTGGACTTCATGGGAGACGACCAAGGAGGACACTATTGTTGAAAAAAAATCATAAAAAAGACCCTCTGGGTCATGATAACAATGCACCCTGGGCGAGCTGACCTAGTGAGAACCATCCCCTATACAGGGAGCGTCAGGGGCAGACCCAGGGAAGTAAAGTACCACGACTGCTGGAACCAGGTGGTTGGCTCACAGAAGACGGTAGTGTGCAGGATTTGGAAGAGTGCAATACATAGAGTACAGGACAGTGCAAAGCGTGTGCATGAGGGTACACAGAGTACAAGACGCTGCAAGGCGTGTGCATGAGGACACGCGGAGTACAGGACAGTGCTAGGCTGTGCACGAGGGCACGCAGAATACAAGTAGTTGCAAGGTGTGTGCACGAGGACACGCAGAGTACAGGACAGTGCTAGGCGTGTGCACAAGGGCACGCAGAATACAAGACGGTGCAAGGTGTGTGCAAGAGGACACGCAGAGTACAGGCTAGTGCAAGACGTGTTTACGCAGAGTACAGGATAGTGCAAAGCGTGTGTACGAGGACACGCAGAGTATAGGACAGTGCAATGCGGGAGGCGTGCTAGACGCTCCACAGAAGACAAGGCAAGAACTGAGTGTGTGCCAAGAAGCACGACAGGGCACAGAGCAGAGCGTGTGCTAAGAAGCACGAGTAAGTACAGAGTAGTATTTCAATATTTGCAGATGACACTAAACTATGCAGGGTAATCAATACAGAGGAGGACAATTTTATATTACAGGAGGATTTATGTAAACTAGAAGCTTGGGCTGATAAATGGCAAATGAGCTTTAATGGGATAAATGTAAGGTCATGCACTTGGGTAGAACAAATAAGATGTATATTTATGTGCTTAATTGTAAAACACTGGGCAAAACTGTCACTGAAAAAGACCTGGGTGCTATGGTGGACGACAAACTCACATTTAGTGGCCAATGTCAGGCAGCTGCTGCCAAGGCAAATAAAATAATGGGATGCATTAAAAGAGGCATAGATGCTCATGAGGAGAACATAATTTTACCTCTATACAAGTCACTGGTGCGACCACACTTAGAATACTGTGTGAAGTTTTGGTCTCCGATGTATAAGAAAGACATAGCTGAACTGGAGCGGGTGCAGAGAAGAGCGACCAAGGTTATTAGAGAACTGGGGGGTCTGCAATACCAAGACAGGTTTTTACACTTGGGGTTATTTAGTTTGGAAAAACGAAGGCTTAGGGGTGATCTTATTACAATGTATAAATATATGAGGGGACAGTACAAAGACCTTTCTAATGATCTTTTTAGTCTTAGACCTGTGACGGGGACAAGGGGGCATCCTCTACGTCTGGAGGAAAGGTTTAGTCATAATCACAGATGCAGATTCTTTACTGTAAGAGCAGTGAGACTATGGAACTCTCTGCCGTCTAATGTTGTAATGAGTGATTCCCTACTAAAATTTAAGAAGGGACTGGATGCCTTTCTTGAAAAGTATAATATTACAGGCTATATTCACTAGTTTCCTAAATATTGCGTTGATCCAGGGAGCTAGTCTGATTGCCGTATGTGGAGTCGGGAAGGAATTTTTTTCCGCAATGTGAAGCTTACTGTTTGCACTTGGTTTTTTTTTGCCTTCCTCTGGATCAACATGTTATGGCAGGTTAAGATAGGATATGGGTTGAACTAGATGGACTTAAAGTCTTCCTTCAACCTTAATAACTATGTTACTATGTTAAAGCACAGTACAGAGGGCCTGAGTACAGGGAGCGACCGAGCAGGAACCAAGCAGACCTAGCAGGGAAGCATAACAATATCAGCCTGATATAGGGCAAGTGTGCTGGGACTTCCGGGTCAGGTCCTCCAGAACAGCCACAGGTCAAACGAGGGAGGTGCGCGTGTGCACTCGATGTGATGACGTCGGGCGCTGAGCCCCGGCGCCAGGTGAGCGCGGCGTAACAAAAGCCAGACTGGAATTTGCCAAACTACATGTTGACAAGCCACAAAGCTTCTGGGAGAATGTCCTATGGATAGATGAGAGACAAAAATGGAACTTTTTGGCAAGGCACATCAGCTCTATGTTCACAGATGGGAAATTGAAGCATATCAAGAAAAGAACACTGTCCCTACTGTGAAACATGGAAGAAGCTCTGTTATGTTCTGGGGCTGCTTTGCTGCATCTGGTACAGAGTGTCTAGAATCTGTGCAGGGTACAATGAAATTTCATGACTATCAAGGGATTGTAGAGAGAAATTTTGCTGTCCAGTGTCAGAAAGCTTGGTCTCAGTCACAGGTCATGGGTCTTGCAACAAGATAATGAGCCAAAACACACAGCTAAAACACCCAAGAATTGGTAAGAGGAAAACATTGGACTATTCTGAAGTGGCCTTCTATGAGCCCTGACCTAAATCCTATTGACCATCTTTGGAAAGAGCTGAAACATGCCATCTGGAAAAGGAAACCTTGAAACACGAGACAACTGGAGCAGTTTGCTCTTGAGGAGTGGGCTAAAATACCTGTCGAGATGTGCAGAAGTATCATTGACAGTTACAGTGTTACAGGAATCGTAACTGCAGTGATTGCTTCAAAAGCTTGTGTAACAAAATATTAAGTTAAGGGTACCATCATTTCTGTCCTGGCCTATTTCATGAGTTTTATTTTTTTTAAATTTTGTGCAAGCATGGTTGAAAAGCAATGTGTGACTTTAATTTGTTCATTTTCATAGATTTTTGATTCATTATTACTTTTGTCAGATTCAAGTTATTTCTGTCACCATTGTGGGTTTTTCTCTCATTAAACGAGACGTACCAACAATTTTGACCCCTTGTGTACAGGCCTCTCATCTTTTTAAGTGGAAAAGTTTGCACAATTGGTGGCTGACTAAATAGTTTTTTCCCCACTGTATCATTTTAATCAGTATAACGTTGCCAACCTGACAGTGTCTGTAGGTTACTCAGCACAATTCTGCTGACAAGTTCACTTTAAAGTTAGTGAGGCCCAAGTTACCAACCACACTATGCTCCTGTTAATGTCCTATACTGTCCCCTCCCTCTCACCCATGGAGTCCTGGAACAGATATGTACGGTAAGTCTATATACACGCAAGACAAATAGGGATAACAAAAAGCAACTTACATACAAAAACACTCACTAAGGGTAGAGAATAATAAAGGGAACGAAGGAAGGTACAGACCAAATGGGAATAGGATATTGGAGAACGCATACACCCAAAAACAGCAGAGAACAATCTCCAGCAGCAACTACAAACTCCAACTTCAGAACACCAACTCCAGCAAACCAGGAAGCAAAACTTTCACAGGCAGGGATGAGAAGGTCTGATCAGAAAACAAACAGGTCAGGAGCAGCTGTGAGATGGAGCTGCATGTATCTAACCAGCAAACAAAGAGGTGATAATCTCTTCTTTGTCAAATGAAATGAAGTCCATTTAATATGAAGAACAAAACACACAGGCTAAATGATCTGCGATTCACAGTACATAAAGATCGCCTAACCCCAGCAGGATGTGACGCACTCGTGCCATAGCCCCCCCACTCCTACAAGGGGCCACAGGATTCTTTGGGCTGGGTTTATCTTGATGGACCAAATGAAAGGACTGTATCAACCTACAGGCATTAACCTTAGATGCTGGCACCCACCTCCTCTCCTTAGAACAATACCCCTTCCAATGCACCAGGTACTGTACAGAGCAGCGAACCTTACGGGAATCAATAATTCTCGCTACCTGAAATTCTAAATTGGCATCAATAATAACCGGTGGCGGTGGTAAAGGTGACGATACCACAGGCGCAACATATCTTTTGAGCAAAGACGTGTGGAAAACATGATGGATCTTGAGTCGGAGGAAGCTTGAGATGAAAAATTTCAGGATTGATTACGGTGACCATGTTACAAAGGACCAATAAACCTCGGACCTAGTTTCCAAAAAGGAACTTTCAGTTTAATAATTTTGGTGGACCGCTATACCAACTCATTCACCTCCAGGTCCAGACTTGACATTTGTTTTTTTATCAGCCATACGTTTGTATTTGTCTCCCATGATTTTTAAATTATTCTGAATCCCTTCCCACACAGATGAGAGCGAAGACGAGAATTGTTTCTCTCGGGAACCCCTGAAGACTCATCTTTACTGAAGGTACAGAACGGAGGATGGAAGCCATTTGCGCCAGAAAATGGAGACTTACCAGTGAACTCGCTATGACGATTGATTAACCCCTTTATCAACTTAGATGTATCCATATGTACCTGTGACCTAGTAGTTATTTACCTGAGAAGCATGGATACATCCACATGATTTTGCGTGCACGCGATCGCCGTGTGTTAGCGGATTCTGACAGCTGAACCCGACACTCAGTGCCAGGAGCGGTCCCGCACTGCTCCCGGCACTTTAACCCCCCTAAATGCTGCGATCAAACTTCGTTGCATTTTGGGAGCAGGCTGAGGGAAGAAAGCCCCTCTAGTCTTGGATCGGATAATTGCCATGGTGACCTGATGTTATCATGACGAAATCCTGGTCAGGAGAGCTAGCATGCTAAGTTGCTTGGTCATGCTCAGAGCATGAGGAAGAAAAGCCGGATTACTTACCGGTAATGCTCTTTTATAGAGCCCACGACAGCACCCACTGAAAGAGGGGATCCGCCCCTAGGAACAGGAAACCTACAGAGAGATAAAAGGGGCGGCCCCCCTCGCTCCTCAGTTGGATTACAGAGAATGAGAGGAACCGCCACACAAGTTTAGTTAATTTGCTTCGTAATACGTTTAAGATATATATACATATTTACACTGCTAGACTATGTACATACATTTAGCCCTTCACCCAACGGAATACACTGTGCATACTATAACTAGGGGAGGGAAGTGAGTGGGTGCTGTCGTGGGCTCTATAAAAGAGCATTACCGGTAAGTAATCCGGCTTTTTCTCTTCGCCACGACAGCACCCACTGAGAGATTTTCAGAGACTATCACCTGGGAGGGACCACCGTGTCAAGGACTGATCTACCAAACACTAGGTCTGTTGAGGAAGATAGATCTAATCTATAGTGATCATAGAAGGTAGAAGGTGAAGCCCAGGTTGCGGCCTTACATATAAGGTCTATTGGGACATCTGCTCTTTCTGCCCAGGAGGAAGATATGGCTCGTGCGGAATGTGCTTTCACGCCCTGTGGTGGAACTTTCCCCTTTGCCACATACGCCAGAGATATTGCGTCTCTAATCCATCGAGACAGCGTACTCTTCGTCACTCCTGCACCTTTACGGCTGCCCTGGAACGAGACAAAGAGAGCCCTGCTCTTCCTCCAGGGTCTAGTCCTGTCCAGATATGCTAAGACGGCCCTTTTAACATCTAAAGTGTGGAATCTTTTTTCCTGTGGTGATGAGGGCCTATCGTAAAAGGAAGGAAGGTAGATCTCCTGGGATCTATGAAATTTTGTCGCCACTTTAGGAAGATAAGACGGGTCTGTTTTTAAGACTATCTTGTCCTGAGATACCGATAGGAAAGGAGGATCTATCGATAAGGCCTGGAGATCACTCACTCTTCTTGCTGAGACCAAGGCTACTAACAAAATGGTTTTAAATGAAACATATTTTATTGGTATTGAATGGAGTGGTTCAAATGGACTTTCCGTTAAGGCGTCTAGAACTAAGTTTAAGTCCCAAGATGGCATTTGCGGTATATAAACTGGTTGTGTTCGATGGCAGGCTGAAATAAATCGAGCCACCCATTTATTGCCTGCTATATCCTGACTGTATAAAGCTCCTAGAGCTGACACTTGGACTTTAAGTGTATTCACTGATAGACCTAACTCATGTCCTTTTTGCAAAAATTCAAGGATAGCCGGGATAGGTACTTCATCAGATAGGTGTGTTGAATGAAATATTAAGAATTTTTTCCAGACTCTGGCATATATATTGGTTGTGATCTCCTTTCTACTATGCAGAACGGTATTAATTAGACCGTCTGAAAACCCTCTTTGCTTTAATAGCTGCCTTTCAAATTCCAAGCCGTGAGGCGAAGACCTTTGACCTGAGGGTGGTGAAATGGCCCTTGTGAGAGAAGGTCCCGGTCCCAAGGAAGAACCCATGGATCTGAGACCGACATGGCCCTCAGCCATGAGAACCATGGCCTCTTGGGCCAGAACGGAGCTATTAAGATTATTCTCGCTCCTTCCTCCCTGATTTTCCGGATGACGGTTGGTAGTAACATCATTGGAGGAAAGGCATAGGCTAGGCGAAAAGTCCACGGAGTCTGCAAAGCATCCAGTATGTCCGGACTGTCCATCCTGAACAGTGAAGCAAACCTTTCGACTTGTCTGTTGTCCCTTGTGGCAAACAGGTCTATCTCTGGCTTGCCCCATCTGACTGCTATCATGTTGAAGATTTGGCGACTGAGCATCCATTCTCCCTGATGTAGAGTATGGCGACTGAGGAAATCTGCCTTGATATTGTCTGCTCCTCTGACATGTAATGCTGATAGGGACAAGAGATGATCTTCTGCTATTTTTAGAATTTTCCCCGCGATAGACATGAGTGCTGCTGATCGTGTTCCTCCTTGGTGGTTTATGTATGCTACAGAGGTGGTGTTGTCTGATAGAATCCTTGTATGAGTTCATTGTAGCTGTGGAAGAAAGTTACATATAGCATGATATACAGCTTTTAATTCTCTCATATTTGACGAGTCTTCTACCTCAGATCTAGGCCACTTTCCCTGCACGATATAATCTTTTAAATGCGCTCCCCATCCCAAGGGACTGGCATCTGTGGTTACTATATTTGAGGGGACCACTACCCAAGGAACCCCTCCCGAAAGATTATCTGGATCCAGCCACCACCTTAGGGAATTGACTACTTCCGATGGTAGGGATATCATGCTTTCTAATTGTCCCTGCAGCTTTTCTTCCTCCTGTAGGATGGTTCTTTGCAATGTTCTGGTATGAAACTGAGCCCACTGGACTGCCGGAATACAAGAGGTCAATGATCCTAGTAAGGACATGCCTGCTCTTAGTAATATTACAGGATTATTTACTACAAGTCGTACTTTATTGATTACAGTTAATTTCTTTGCCTCTGGTAGCAGGCATCTCTGACTTACTGAATTTAGATGAAGGCCTAGGAACGTCTGACAGGTTACCGGGTGTAGTCTGGATTTTTCCCAGTTTATCAGCCAACCTAAGCTCTGCAAAGATGAGATTACGTCAGATAGTCTGTGCTCACACTGCCGATACGAATTTCCCACAATCAGAATATCATCCAGATATGGGATTACCAGGGTATCTTTTATTCGCAAGTGTGATATCACCTCCAGCATTAGTTTGGTGAAGACGCGGGGTGCCATAGATAATCCGAAGGGCATTGCCGTGAATTGCAGATGACGAATTCGGCCCTCTAATATAACTGCTACTCGTAGAAACTGCTGATGCGAGATCTGTATTGGCAGGTGGTAATACGCATCCTTGAGGTCCACGACCGCCATGTAGCATCTGGGAAACAGAAGTTTTATGGCTGACCGTATAGACTCCATCTTAAAAGTCTGGGCCTTCAAAAAGGTATTCAGCTTTTTTAAATTAATTATGGTTCTAAATGAACCATCTGGTTTAGATACCAGAAACAAGGGAGAATAAAAGCCTTTCCCTCTTTGATGAATCGGAACCTCTACTAGTACCTTTTTATGTAATAGGCCTTTAATTTCCAATTCTAATGACTCCTGTTGAGCCTGAGACTTTAAAGAAGTCAATAGAAAGGAGTCCGGAGGATTCCGGACAAATTCCAATGCTAGACCTGATCTTACAATATTAATGGCCCAGGGGTTTGAAGTGATCTTTTCCCAGTGACAGCAAAAGTATAACAGTCTGCCACCCACAGGTAGATTAACACTACCGGAATTTTTCTCCTGATCTAAAGGGGCGTTTACCGAACAAGTTTCCTTTCGGCTTGAACTCCTTATTATTCCAAGGGTTCTGGGCTTTAAAGTCCTTTTTCCTGCCAAACGCTGGCTTCCTGAATGACCTCCTGTAGGACGGAACATATGGATTAGGGAAGCCTTTCTTTCTTTCTGCTGCCTTGGTTAGGATGTCATCTAGCACTGCACCAAACAGATACTCACCCTGGCAGGGTATAGCGCAGAGTTTAGATTTAATCTGAGTGTCTCCCTTCCAGCCTTTTAGCCATAACGCTCTTCTAGCTGCGTTAGTTAAACCCGCTGTTCTTGCTGCTAGGCGGAGAGAATCTAATGAAGCATCTGACAAAAAAGCTGCTGCACCCCTAATCAGTGGAATGGAGGCACGTAGCTTCTCTCTGGATAGACCATTTTTTATATTGTCCTCTAACTGGTCTAACCATATTAACAAGGTTCTGCCCGTACACGTAGCCGATATAGCTGGCTTAAATGCCCCTATACATGATTCCCATGATCTTTTAAGCAGTGCGTCTGCTTTCCGATCCAGGGGGTCTGATAACATCCCAGAATCTTCCACTGGCAGAGAGGACCGGCGAGAAGTCGAGGCTACAGCCGCTTCTACTTTAGGTGCTTTTGCCGAAGAGGCCAACTCATCATCATCAAAAGGGTATCGTCTTTTAGATGCTGCCGGCAAAAAACCCCTTTGCCCTTGCTTCTCCCATTCTTTTTTAACCAGATCTTTTATGGCTGGAATTAAAGGAAACACTCTACCCTTTCATTGGGAGATTCCTGAAAACATGATTTCCTGGGGAGTTTTAGGATCTTTAACGTCCGGCAACCCCATAGTGTTTCTTATTGATTTAATCAGATTATTTACGCTATCTGTAGGAAAGCATGTATGTTCCTCTTCCTCCTCTGAGGATACAGATTGCGAAGCTTGTGAATTCAGTTCTCCACTGTCTGAAGAAGATGCTACCCTAGGCGGGGTGATTTCTTTAAGGGATCTCCTTCCCGTAACACTACTTGCTCCTCCCAGGGCCTGTAGCTCTTCTCTAATCATAAGACGAATATCCTCTGATCTAACAGAATTTTCTTCCTAGAGCGTATGACCAATGCATGTTTGACACAATCTTTTAGCATATGTGTCTGGGAGGGGTTGGGAGCATAGGGCACATTCCTTGTGTTTGGATTTGGCCGTCTTTTTCCCCTAAAGATAGACAGAAAAGAGGGGGAAGGGCCATCAGCTTTACAGGTGTGATAAAGCACTCACCCAGTGAAGCTCCTTTGTCAGCACAGTACAGGCTTTGGAGGATCTGGCTGCAGTGTGGAGTGAGATGTTTTTTTTCTCCATCTCTGTTAGTGGAACCACTTCGTTTGGAGCGTCCACTTTCATCTTTTTTGCTGCTACTGCTGCTGTTACGGCGTGGATTAACCATGCCTTCAGAGAGGTGCGATACAGGGTCACCAGACGCTGACATTGCTGCACACCGGAGGCCAAATAGCCGGTGTTTTTATGCAGCTCCTACATAATTTCCTCCCGCTTTTTTTTTTTTCTTTGCATAGCGTTGACCCGGAAGTGTTACCCTTCTACTTCCGGGTTCCGCCTCTTCTGCCTGCGACCGCGCTATACTCCCATTTGCCTCCGTGGTATCCTCGGAGGTCTGAACTTATCTCCGGTGATTACGGAGCGTGCGCTTGTTCTGCGCCGCTTTTTCTCTCCCTGGTACTTCGGTCATGCTCCCACATCATCGCAGAGGAAGGCGGCGGCTTTTCCACGCCATCTTTCCTTTCATCAAGGCTCCCAGTAATCTAAAGGTAGGGCAGCCTCACATATCCACATATATTCGAGCCAGAGCTATATCACTCCTGGCCTCGCAAACACCACCTGATATACATACGGTTCTCTTCATGACAGCGTTCTGTCAGGTGGTTAACTTCAGTCGAGGGGGAGTTAACCCCGACGCTGCCTCTGGTGCCCGAACCCCTGCCGCTCTTATAGACACTGCGCAGGCGGTTCCATAGCCCAGGTATCCTCTTCTAGCTCCATAATCAGTAGGTTCCTCTCTTAGGAACAGGAAACCAACTGAGGAGCGAGGGGGGCCGCCCCTTTTATCTCTCTGTAGGTTTCCTGTTCCTAGGGGCGGATCCCCTCTCTCAGTGGGTGCTGTCGTGGCGAAGAGAAAAGACTGACTATTCAGTGCAGCTCTGACAGCTTGCATAGCATAAGGATACTCTTGCATCCGTATGCTTTACCAACAATCATCCTGCAAAAAATGAAAGTCCAATAGTGGGACAAATTTAAAAAAAAAAAAATCTATTGTACCAATAAATATTTTTAGGAAAAAAAAATATAAACAATTAAAGTACACATATTTGGTATTGCCATGTCCGGATCAACCCGACCCGGCAAAATAAACAATGCTTTATCATCATAACGCTGAATAAAAAGTAGAATAAAACGCGATCAAAATGACAAATATAAATAAACATGGTACCGCTGAAAATGTAATCTTTTCCCGCAAAAAACAAGTCGTCATACATCTTCATCAACTGAAAAATAAAGTAATAGCTCTCAGAATAAAGTGATGCAAAAATAATTATTTTTTCTATAAAATCGTTTTTATTGTGTAAAAGCACCAAAACATAAAAAAATATAAATGAGGTGTCGCTGCAATCGTACTGATCCAAAGAATAAAGTTGCATCAATTTTACCACATGCAGAAGTACATAAAACAATCCAAAAAAACAATTCCTAAATTGCTGGTTTTTGTTTATTCTGGCTACCAAAAATCAGAATAGAAAGGGATTAAAAAATGTCATGTGTCTGAATATGGTACGAATAAAAGCATCAACTCGTTCCACAAAAAACAAGCCCTCACATGACTCTGAGCCGAAATATGGAAAAATTATAGCTCTCAAAATATGGTGATGCAAAAACTAGTTTTTGCAATAAAAAGCCTCTTTTAGTGTGTGACAGCAGCCAAACATAAAAAAGATATACTGCAAATCTGGTATTGCTGTAATTGCACAAACCCAAAGAATATAGTCGCCATATCACTTATACCACACAAAGAACGGCGAAAAAAATAAGTAAAACCATTTCTTCACCTGCTGTTGATTTGTTCATTCTACCTCCCAAAGATCGCAGTAAGGATTTGGGCACATTTATCCTGTGCTCTCCACTGTGCTTACACAGGAGTTTACGTGTAGATCTCTGAAATACGTGATTCAGACGGAACCGCGTCGGAAAATTTCCTATAATGAGGCCGATGTAGGAACTGTGGTCTTGATTTAAAAATGGTGTCACTTGTGGGGGGTTTCCCATGTTTAGGCACATCAGGGGCTCGCCAAACAGGAAGACTAGAACATTTTGAGGGGGCACCACAGACAATTGAAAGAGGGGATCCAACCACGGCCTATGATATAATGACTTAGGCAAAAATAAAAGAAACAAGAATAGGCCATAAACAGGGGATCACTCAGAGACATGGATATAGCAAAAAACATACTAGTTTTATTGGACACAAGTACACATACAAAAAACATTTAAAAACATTAAAAGATAGTCACACATGTGACATAACCACAGTTATCAAAAGGCACATAATAGAACCAAAAACCTGCAACATAACCCCAAACAATGTGCATGATATGGGTACTGATTTTATAATAATATAAACAGCATACCATTAGTTGATTAAGCCCAGGCTCTGAAATTGAATATTGGTGTACAAAAGCACAAGTACTGGACGCTCTATAGAACCTACAGGCATGTACAACAACCCAGTGTCAAAAGCACATTCTAAAAGTATGTAGAAAATAAGAGCAGTATAGATGTCGATAAACACTCTCCTAATGACAAAAGACTTACCCACACTGGGTGTATATAATAAAGAGAATAAGTACAAAGTTATGCCAAGTCTTGAGAACCTAGCTAAAAGTCAGAGAGTGCAGAGTAGACTGCTATAAGCCCATAAGGGGTAATGGTAACAGCAAATGCCAACTCCCATGAATGGTAATCATGGAGTAACTGAGTCTACCCAGAAGCGCACATGGGGTTAAGTTAGACAGGGCAGAGACCAGACGCATGTCGCCACTCTGGGTGGCTTCGTCAGGGGTACTGAAAGTAGGTAACCCGTGTCCTTAACTCCTCTCTGCCATCCGACGTACTATCCCGTCCATGAGACAATCTGACCATGGACGGGATAGTACGTCGAAGTGATCGGATGCGCTCCCTGGGGGAGCGTGGCCGATCACGGCCGGGTGTCAGCTGATTATCACAGCTGACACCTGGCACTATGTGCCAGGAGCGGTCACGGACCGCTCCCGGCACATTAACCCCTGGCACACCAAACAGATCGCGGTGTACCGGGGGCACAGGGGAGCATCGCACAGGGAGGGGGCTCCCTGTGTGCTCCCGAGACCCTCAGAACAGTGCGATGTGACCACGCTGTTCTGAAGGCCTCTTCCCTGCAGGACCCCGGATCCAAGATGGCCGCCGGATCCTTGCAGGGAGGTGGCTTCCTCAGTGCCTGCTGAGAGCAGGTGCTGAGGAAGCCTGCAGCACTGCCTGTGGGATCGCTGGTCTCACAGAGTTCTGTGCACACTGTGAGACCAGCGATCTGACCCTATACTGTAATGTCCCACCCTGGGACAAAGTAAAAAAGTTAAACAAAAAAAAATAACAAGTGTAAAAAAAAAAATCCAAAAAAAAAAAATATTCCCCAATAAATTTATTTCTTCCTATAAATAAAAAAAACAAACCAATAAAAGTACACATATTTGGTATCGCTGCGTCTGTAACGACCCGCCCTATAGAACTGTCCCACTAGTTAACCCCTTTAGTGAACCCCTTAAAAAAAAAAGCAAAAAATCAATGCTTTATCATCATACCGCCGAACAAAAAGTGGAATAACACGAGATCAAAAAGACCGATTTAAATAAACATGGTACCGCTGAAAACGTCATCTTGTCCCGCAAAAAAGAGCCACCATACAGCATCATCAGCGAAAAAATAAAAAGTTATAGCTCGCAGGATAAAGCGATGCAAAAATAATTATTTTTATATTAAATTGTTTTTATTGTATAAAAGCGCCAAAACAGAAAAAAATTATATAAATGAGGTATCGCTGTAATCGTACTAACCCAAAGAATAAAACTGCTTTATCAATTTTACCACATGAGGAACGGTATAAACGCCCCCCCAAAAGAAATTCATGAATTGCTGATTTTTGTTCATTCTAACCTCCCAAAAATCGAAATAAAAAGCGATCAAAAAATTCACGTGCTTAAAAACGGTACCAATAAAAACGTCACCTCGTCCCGCAAAAAATAAGACCTCACATGACTCTGTGGGCCAAAATATGCAAAAATTATAGCTCTCAAAATGTGGTGATGCAAAAACTATTTTTTGCAATAAAAAGCGTCTTTTAGCGTGACAGCTGCCAATCATAAAAACCCGCTATAAATAGTAAATCAAACCCCCTTTATCACCCCCTTAGTTAGAGAAAAATAATAAAATTAAAAAAATGTATTTATTTCCATTTTCCCATTAGGGTTAGGGTTGCGCCTAAAGTTAGAGTTAGGATTGCGCCTAAAGTTAGGATTAGGGTTAGGGTTGGGATTAGGGTTAGAGCTGTGTTAGGGTTAGGTTTGTGGTTAGGGTTATGGTTAGGGTTGGGACTAGGGTTAGGGGTGTGTTGGGGTTAGGGTTGGAGTTAGAATTGGGGTTTTTTCACTGTTTAGGCACATCAGGGGCTCTCCAAATGTGACATGGCGTCTGATCTCAATTACAGCCAATTCTGCGTTGAAAAAGTCAAACGGTGCTCCTTCACTTCTGAGCTCTGCCATGCGCCCAAACAGTAGTTTACCCCCACATATGGGGTATCAGCGTACTCAGGACAAATTGCACAATAACTCTTGGGGTCCAATTTCTTCTGTTACCATTGTGAAAATAAAATATTGGGGGGGAAAAATCATTTTTGTAAAAAAAAAAAAAGATTTTCTATTTTTACGGCTGGACGTTATAAACTTCTGTGAAGCACTTCGGGTTCAAAGTGCTCACCACACATCTAGATAAGTTCCTTGGGGGTCTATTTTCCAAAATGGGGTCACTTGTGGGGGGTTTCCACTGTTTAGGCACATCATGGGCTCTCCAAACGTGACATGACGCCCGCAGACCATTCCTTCAAAGTCTGCAATAAAAAACGTCACTACTTCACTTCCGAGCCCCGACGTGTGCCCATACAGTAGTTTTCTCCCACATATTGGGTATCAACGTACTCAGGACAAATTGGACAACAACTTTTGCGGTCCAATTTCTCCTGTTACCCTTGTGAAAATAAAATATTGGGGGCAAAAAAATCATTTTTGTAAAAAAAAAAAAAAAAATTTTATTTTTACGGCTGTAAGTTATAAACTTCTGTGAAGCACTTCTGGGTTCAAAGTGCTCACCACACATCTAGATAAGTTCCTTGGGGGTCTATTTTCCAAAATGGGGTCACTTGTGGGGGTTTCCACTGTTTAGGCACATATGGGGCTCTCCAAATGCGACATGATGCCCGCAGACCATTCCATCAAAGTCTGCAATCCAAAACGTTACTACTTCCCTTCCGAGCCCTGTCGTGTACCCATACTGTAGTTTTCTCCCACATATGGTGCATCATCATACTCAGGACAAATTGGACAACAACTTTTGGAGTCCAGTTTCTCCTGTTACCCTTGGAAAAATAGAAAGTTGGAGACTTTAAGAGCATGTTTGTGGAAAAAATATGATTTTTTTATTTTCATGCTCGGGCGTTATAAACTTTAGTGAAACATCTGGGGGTTCAAAGTTCTCATCACACATCTAGATAAGTTCCTTGAGGGGTCTAGTTTCCAAAATGGTGTCATTTTTGGGGGGTTTCCACTGTTTAGGCACATCAGGAGCTCTCTATACACGACATGGCATCCAGCCAATTCTGCGTTGAAAAAGTCAAACGGCGCTTCTTCCCTTCTGAGCTCTGCCATGCACCCAAACAGTGGTTTACCCCCACATATGGGGTATCAGCATACTCAGGACAAATTGCACAATAACTTTTGGGGTCTTGTTACCCTTGGGAAAATAAAGATTGGGGTGAAAAGATCATTTTTATGGAAAAAATGATTTTTTAATTTTACGGCTCTACGTTATAAACTTGTGTGAAGCACTTGGGGGTTCAAATTCCTCACCATAGATCTAGATAAGTTCCATAGGGGGTCTAGTTTCCAAAATGGGGTCACTTGTTGGGGTTTCCACTGTTTAGACACATCAGGGGCTCCCAAATGTAACAGGGCATCCAATCTCAATTCCAGCCAATTTTGGTTGGAAAAAGTCAAATGGTGCTCCTTCCATTCCGAGCTCTGCCGTGCGCCCAAACATGTTTCCCCTCCATATATGGGGTATCAGCATACTCAGGACAAGTATGACAACAACTTTTGTGGTCCAATTTCTCCTGTTACCCTTGGGAAAATAAAAAATTGGTGACTAAAAGATAATTTTTGTGGGAAAAAAAATAGGATTTTTTATTTTCATGCCCGGGCATTATAAACTAGTGTGAAGCACTTGGGTGTTCAAAGTGCTCACCACAGATCTAGATAAGTTCCTTAGGGAGTCTAGTTTCCAAAATGGGGTCACTTGTGGGGGTTTCCACTGTTTAGGCACATCTGGGGCACTGCAAACGGAACATGACCCCCATCAACGTCTGCATTCCAAAACGTTATTACTTCCTTTCCAAGCCCTGCCGTGCGCCCAAACATTCCCCCCCCCACATATTTGGTATCAGCGTACTCAGGACAAATTGGACAACAACTTTTAGGAGCCAATTTCCTTGGAAAAAAATTGGGACTAAAAAATCATTTTTGTGGAAAATTGTTTTTTTTTTTTTTTTCTCACCCAGGCAATATAAACTTTTGTGAAACACTTGGGGGTTCAAAGTGCTCACAACAGATCTAGATATGTTCCATAAGGGGTCTAGTTTCCAAAATGGTGTTACTTGTGGGGGATTTCCACTGTTTAAGTGCATCAGGGGCTCTCCAAACGCGACATGATGTCCAATCTCAATTCCAGCCAATTTTTGTGTTTGAAAATGTCAAACGGCGCTGCTTCCCTTCCAAGCCCTGCCGTGTGCCCAAACAGTGGTCCCCCCCAATATATGGGGTATCAGCGTACTCAGGACAAATTGGACAACAACTTTTGTGGTCTAATTTCTCCTGTTACCCTTGGGAAAATAAAAAATTGGGGACTAAACGATCAGGTTTGTGGGAAAAAATATGATTTTTTATTTTCATGCCCGGGCGTTATAAACTTCTGTGAAGCACTTGGGGGTTCAAAGTGCTCACCACACATCTAGATAAGTTCCTTAGGGGTCTAGTTTCCAAAATGGGGTCACTTGTGGGGGGTTTCCACTGTTTAGACACATCAGGGCCTCTACAAATGCGACATGGCGTCCAGCCAATTCTGCGTTGAAAAAGTCAAACGGCGCTCCTTCCCTTGCAACCTCTGCCGTGCGCCCAAAAAGTGGTTTACCCCCACATATGGGGTATCGGCATGCTCAGGACAAATTGCGCAAAAATTTTGCGGTCTTGTTACCCTTCGGAAAATAAAAATTGGGGTGAAAAGATCATTTTTGTAGAAAAAAAATGATTTTTCTTTCACGGCTCTACGTTATAAACTTGTGTGAAGCACTTGGAGGTTCAAAGTGCTCACCACACATCTAGATAAGTTCCTTAAGGGGTCTTGTTTCCAAAATGGGGTCACTTGTGGGGGGTTTCCACTGCTTAGGCACATCAGGGGCTCTCTAAACGTGACATGGCATCAAGCCAATTCTGCGTTGAAAAAGTCAAATGGTGCTCCTTCCTTTGCAACCTCTGCCGTGCGCCCAAAAAGTGGTTTACCCCCACATATGTACATATCGGCGTATTCAGGAGAAATTGCACAACAAATTTTGTGGTTCATTTTTTCTTTTAACACTTGTGAAAATAAAAAAAATTGGTTCCGAAGTAAAGCTTTTGCAAAAAAAGTTAAATGTAAATTTTTTCCTTCCACATTGCTTCAGCTCCTGTGAAGCACCTGAAGGGTTAATAAACTTCTTGAATGTGGTTTTGAGCACCTTGAGGGGTGCAGTTTTTAGAATGGTGTCACTTTTGGGTATTTTCTGTCATATAGACCCCTCAAAGTGACTTCAAATGTGATGTGGTCCCTAAAAAAAAATGGTGTTGTAAAAATGAGAAATCACTGGTCAACTTTTAACCCTTATAACTTCGTAACAAAAGAAAATTTTGTTCCCAAAATTGTGCTTTTGTAAAGTAGACATGTGGGAAATGTTATTTAGTAAGAAATTTGTGTGACATATCTCTCTGATTTAAGGGCATAAAAATCTCAAGTTTGAAAATTGCAAAATTTTCTAAATTTGCCATATTTCCGTTTTTTTCATAAATAAAAGCAAGTCATATAAAAATTTTTTTACCACTAAAGTGAAGTACAATATGTCACGAAAAAACATTCCCAGAATCAGCTGGATTCGTTAAAGCGTTCCAGAGTTATAACCTCATAAAGTGACAGTGGTCAGAATTGAAAAAATTGGCCCGGTCATTAAGCTGCAAAATGTATGAGAAAAGGCGGCGCTCATAATCAAAGCCCATTTATCAAAAAACAGTATAAATTGGCAAAAAAGATTTTATATAATAAGAACCAGCAATGGAAGGTTGTTGTTATGGAAAAATATGGTTACAACACTGACATAATAAGATGTCACAAACGTAGCATGTAAAAGATCTAGCAAAAAATGTTAAATAAATGTTGGACCCAAGTCAACTAGACGTGGAGAAAAAGGAATGGTATTTTGTTTATATGGACAATAATGGGAGAAAATCCTAAGCCAACCAACAAAATACATGAATATACATAGCCACATTTGCGGGTAATACCCCCAAAGAGCGGACAGACTTGAACCCTAGTGGACATAATAAAAAAGAAAGTAATCACGTTTGTTTATAGAAACCAGTAAACAAAAGGTCTTAATTAAGACCATGTGGGGCCAGAGAGTTAAGATTGAAAATCCATCTAGACTCGCGTCTAAGTAATTCCAAAGTGATGTCTTCACCTCTGATGTCAGGTTGAATTGATTCAAGTCCCAGAATATTGGTGCCACTCCAATGTGAGTCATGTGCAACCAAGTAGTGCGAGGCAACCGACATGTTTTGCCTTTTTCTATGTCCTTCTTTGCCGTTGTGATTTCGAGAAGTGTTGCTGTATCCTCCTCCTCAACTCTTGCGCTGTTTGCCCAATGTATGTTTTAGGACAGGGACAAATTAAAGCGTAGACCAAGTAACGAGATTTGCAGTTAAAATATGACCTGGTAACAATCTGGAATGGAAAGAAAGGTAAAGTGAAAACACTATTCTGGATGGTGAATGGGCATATATTGCAGTTACCACATGGAAATGTACCAACAAGGCGTATCCCCCTATTTAGCCTACATTCTGACCGTTTAAAGTGACTGTGTCTCAAACAGTTCTTTAGATTTTTGCCCTCCTTGCTATCAAACTTGGTTGTGCAGCAAAGTGAGGTTTAAGCCTAGGTTCACTGAGGAGTATCCCCCAGTGCCAAGTCAGAATCCCTCGGATATCCTGCCACTGATTATTGTAAGTAGTAATGATTCCCAAAGGTCTCGGGGGACCCATCGCCCGAGGTTGTAAAAGACTATCCCTGTCGGCATCCCGTGCTTCTCTAAAAGCACATGAAATTACCTTCTTAGGGTAGCCCCTCTTTCTGAAACGAGGGTCAGGTTCTTTGCTTGTGACAAGAAATCATTCTATGTGCTGCAGCTCCTCTTCACTCGATAGAACTGTCCTTTAGGAATGCCTTTCCTAAGGTGCTGTGGGTGAAAGCTAGAGGAATGTAGCAGGCTATTTGTAGCCATAGGCTTACGGTTATAGGGAAGTGGTAACACAAGAGCCCTGAAGAAGGATTTTCAGATCAATAAATTCTACATGACTGTGAAAAATACAATGTAAGCCGTATGTTCCAGGGATTGGTGTTTATTGCCTCAACAAATTGTTGACCTTCTTCCAGGGTGCCTGTTAAGAGAAACAAAATATCATTAATGTAACGATACCATTTGTTAACATGCATGGTGAAAAGCTCAAGACAGAACACCCTGGTGACTTCCCACCACCCCAAAAATAGGTTTGCATATAAGGGCGCACAGCGTGCGGCCATCGCAGTGCCCGTTACTTGCCTATAGTAGACACGGTCAAAGATGAAGTAGTTTTTATCCAATATAAAGAATAGCAGGTCCAACAAAAAAGAGTCATGCTTCCGGTTGTCCGATGAGGTCTGGTCCAGAAAAAAGGAGACAGCTTGTACCCCCAAATTATGCTGTATGCACGTATATAACGACTCCACATCCAAGGTAACAAGCCAAGTGTCTGGACTTACAGAAAGATAATGCAAATGTTGAATCAAGAAAGTGAAATCCCTCACAAATGACCTGAGGGACGAGACCAGTGGCTGCAAGAAAAAGTCCACATATATACATGGCCGTTCCAACAAGTCACCAATCCTAGACACAATGGGCCTGCCTGGAGGGGCCTGAAGGGACTTGTGTACCTTAGGGAGCATGTAGAAGGTCGGTGTTGTGGGGTGATGGCTTGTCATGAACTCTCTCATTTGTTAATGATGTTGCAAGCAAAAGCAGAGTCCAATAACCGATCCGGTTTGGTCTTGAAGGCAGAGGAGGGGTCTGAAGGGAGAACCTGGTAACAGTCAGAATTAGAAAGTTGACATTTTGCTTCTTTCAAATATAAATCCAATGGCCAAATAACCAGATTCCCACCTTTATCCGCCTCCCGAATAACAAAGTCCCGATTGGACCCCAGGCTAGCAGCAACAGTCCGTTCAGCCCTACTCAGATTTTTACCCCTATTAGGATCGATTTTAAGGCTTGTATCTCACTGTAAACAGTATCAAAGAAACTCTGCACTGCTGGGAACAACGAAAAGGAGGGGTAGCCTGTCCAAACAGGACATTGCATCCACTAATGATTACAGCAAAATTTGCGGTCAAAAAGTCAAATTGATGCACCGTCTTTTCCGAGCCTTCCCGTGCGCCCAAACAGTAGTTTTCTCCCACATATGGGGTATTGGCCTACTCAGGAAAAATTACACCACAAATTGTATGGTACAATGTTTCCTGTTACCCGTGAAAATGTAGAATTTGGGCTAAAATGTAGAATTTGTGGGGAAAATATTTTTTTTTCATTTTCATGGTTCAATGTTATAAACTTCTGTGAAGCACCTTGGGGTTCAATGTGCTCACCATACATCTAGATAAGTTCGCTGAGGTGTCTAGTTTCCAAAATGGTTTCACTTTTTGGGGATTTTCACTGATTAGGCACAACAGGGGCTCTCCAAATGCGACATGGTGTCCGCTAATTGTTTCAGCAAGTTTTGCATTAAAAAAAATCAAATGGCACTTCTTCCCTTTCAACCTCTGTTGTGCCCACAAACAGTGGTTTCCTCCCACATATGGGGGATCGGCATGCTCAGGAGAAATTGCACAACACATATTTTGTTCTATTTTTTTCCTATTAACCTTGTGAAAATAAAAAAATAGGTCTAAATTAAAATTTTGACTCAAAGAAAAAAGGAAGCACACTGTAGTGCTATAGCTTGCAAACATGAGATATGAAAAATAAATTGCATCACTGCCTTAGAAGTATGAAAAATTGAGAAAGCTTAGCGCATAAAATGGCCAATTTATGTGTACCTGGAAGCCACGTTAAGGCGCTTCTCGTTTTCCAGGTCCTAATAATGCCAATCCTCGCTTAGAAAAGTCTCTATCTGTATGGGAACATATTAATCCTCTCCATAGACTGAAATCTACATCTCTGTGGAAGGGTAGTGGCCTTGCTGTAGTTAAAACGCCTGCGACTAACAGGTGGAGTGATCAGTTAGAAAGTAAATGAATACATATCAAAAAACTGACAGTCACATCCAAACATAGACCTAGTGTGAACAGGTGCTTAACCTAGAGTCACCAACTCATGCACACTCAGAGATTTAGATTTCAGTCTACACAGAGACTTTTCTAAGCGAGGATAGGCATTAGTTAGGACCTGGAAGACGAGAAGCGCCTTAAGGTGGCTTCCAGGTACACATAAATTGGACATTTTATGCGCAAAGCTTCTTCAATTTTTCCTATTTCTAAGGCAGTGATGCAATTCATTTTTCATATCTCATATTTGCAAGCTATAGCACTACAGTGTGCTTCCTTTGTTCTTTGTCTGTGCATGAGTTGGTGACCGTCAGTTTTTTTATATATATTAATTAAAATTTTGGTGAAATAAAGTTCATTTTTTTTTACACATTCCAAAAATTTCTGTGAAGCACCTGGAGGGCTAATAAACTTCTTCAATGTGGTTTTGAGCACCTTCAAGGGTGTAGTTTTTATAGATTGGTGTAACGCTTGTGTATTTTCTATCATATAGTCTCCTCAAAGTCACTTCAAATGTAATGTGGTCCCTAAAAAATGGTTTGTAAATTTTGTTGGAAAAATGAGAAATCGCTGGTCAACTTTTAACTCAACTTCCTAACAAAACAAATTATTTTTCAAAAATTGGGCTGATGTAAAGTATACATGTGGGAAATATTATTTATTAACTATTTTGTTTGACATATCCCTCTGATTTAAGGGCAGGACAATTCAAACTTTGAAAATTGCTAAATTTTCCAAATTTTCACCAAATTTCCATTTGTTTCACACAAACACAAGTCATATCGAAGAAATGTTACCACTGTCATGAAGTACAATATGTCACAAAAAAACAGTTTCAGAATCAGTAGGCTCTGTTGAAGCATTCCAGAGTTATTTCCTCTTAAAGTGACACTGGTCAGAATTATAAAAATTGGCCTGGTCATTAATGTGCAAACCAACTTGGGGGGTTAAACAACCATAACCAGTGTTAAAACAGAAGACCAATCCTCCTGGCTATCTGACACAAAACATTGAAGGTATGTCTCCAAACTTTCGTTTAGGCGTTCAGTCTGACCATTGGTTGGAAAGTGGAACGCCAAAGAAAAGGATAGATGTATCTCTAAAAGGGAAAATGCCCTCCAAAATTTAGATACAAACTGGGTTCCCCGATCTGACACCACATCGAAGGAAACTCTGTGAAGCTTCACGATCTCAGTGACAATCACCTGAGCCAGTGTCTTGGCATTTGGGAGAGCAGATAAAGCAATACAGTGCGCCACTTTACTAAACCTATCCACAACAAATAAGATAACCGTTTTGCCATATGACAAAGGGAGATCCGTGATTAAATCAATGGATAAATGAGTCCATGATCGGTCAGGAATGGTCAAAGAGTAAAAGAGCCCCAGACGGACGAGTATGTGGGGTCTTAGAACACACACAGACACTACAAGAAGGCATAAAGTCAACTATATCTTTACACAACCTTGGCCTCCAGAAATGAGGAGAAAGGAAGTCCAAAGTCGCACTATGACCTTGGTGACCAGCCAGAGCTAAGTTATGATGTGCTTCTAAAATTTTGAGATGCAGATGTACAGGTACAAACAATTTTCCTGAAGAACCAGAAGGGGCATCCCCTGAGCCTTCAATACCTCACCCTCAAATTCAGAACACACTGCGGAGACTACCACCCCTTTTTGTAAAATAGGAACAGCATCAGCACTCCCACCCCAGGGAAACTCAGAGACAAAGAATCCACTTCAACGTTCTTAATCCCGGCAGGGATGAGAAGGTCTGGTCAGGATTGATAGAGAGAAAACAAGCAGGTCAGGAGCAGCTGTGAGATGGAGTTGCATGTCTCCAACCAGCTTACAAAGAGTCATTAACCTCTTTAGCGCCACAGGAAACGAAGTCCATTTAATATGAGGAACAAAACACAGGCTAAATGGAAGATCTGTGATTCACGTTATGTAAAGATCACCTAACTCCAGATCTTCCAGGAGGACGAGACACACTTGTGACAGATTCGTTGCAATAAATAAGGTATACGGTGGTTCAGAGTCCACGCTGCCCAAGGTTCAAAGGTATGATCACACACGAAGGTCAAGCATGAATGCAGTTTATGTTAACCTCTTAATCAGGACCAAACCACAATCACGTTTTTTTTTCCTTAAACCACACTTCCTTACTGTGAAGTGTGTGACAAATAGTGTCTATAAAGTACATAATGAATATCGACAAGGAAGGTGAAACAGTGTTACGGAAAAAATGTGCCACAATTCTGGTGCAATTAGCTGTGCAAATTGCCATTAATATGGTATGCTTTGTGTAGGGCCTATGGTGTGCATGGCACAAGGATTCAAACCAGCAGAAAAAAGGCAGAGATGTTTACTTGCCCAGGCCTACCAACAAATGCACTAACAGGATGCAGTGGACCCCACTTAACACGGGTGCAAGAATGCCGATGAGGCAACCACTCACAGCGTGCCAATCCATGGAGGGGGTGGTTGCTTGGCATATTAATGCACAAAAATAGCCTGCATGCGGCGCTGTTCACATACAGGTTATGCAGAGCATCTGGCTTACAGCCTATTGGTGACGCCCATACTATTAGATCAGGCGGGCTGCCCAGTGCTATCCAAAATGCATCCCATGTGAACAGACACCACAGTTTACAGAGCCAAATGGGTCCAGCTGCACCCTGAAAAATAAAGTGAAAAAAAGCACATACAAAACTATGTCAGGTATTAGTTGATATTATGGCCAAAATATGCTCGCAACCCATGTCAAGGTAAAACAGTGTTACGGAAAAAATGTGCCACAATTCTGGTGAAATTAGCTTCGCAAATTGCCATCAATATGGTATGCTTTGCGTAGGGCCTATGGCGTGCATGGCACATGGATTCAAACACCACCAAATGAATGGCCCCCTGAGCACTAAGTATAGCGCAGCATATCAATTTGTACTGGCTGCTCCTTAATATTCATACAATAATGCAGACATCTAAATCTTTGATACTGAAATTGAATGAGCTTGCAAAAGCCAATAATACAATAAAACATAAATAAAAGCCCAAAAAATAAATAAATAAAACTATACAACTGTTTCTATCACAGTATGATATGCTTCATATTTTATTCTGGCATAGGAATAAGATAATTTTATGCAGAACAACAAATTAATTATTTTTTATTCCTCCCTGCGTAGGCACAACAATTCAGTCATCTGTGATAATGAAAGCTCAATGCTAACTAGATCTGACACAAATACACATATTTATACAGGATACTGCTGATTCTACACTTGTTAGAGGAGACTTGCTTTTATGCCAGGCTGAGTCATACAGTATGTTTAATTTCCCTGCCCTAGTGTAGTCATAACATGGATCATAGCTTGTTACTCAAGTGCCTCTGAGCTGATAACAGCAGCCTGAGACCAACTGGAACTATAGTGACATTCACATCACACAAGTATTAGGGCTTCTTCTACACAAGCATCAAAGCAATTAATTCAATTAGATTTTTTGTTAGTGCAGATGAAAGGAGAGTGATATGAAGGACTACAGTCGTGGCCAAAAGCTTTGAGACTGACTCAAATTTTAGTTTTCACTAAATTTGCTGCTTCAGTTTTTATAGCTGCAATTTGCCTTAACCCCTTCACCCCAAGGGTGGTTTGCACATTAATAACCGGGTCAATTTTTACAATTCTGACCACTGTCTCTTTATGAGGTTATAACTCTGGAACGATTCAACGGATCTTCGCGATTCTGAGACTGTTTTCTCGTGACATATTGTACTTCACATTAGTGGTAAAATTTCTTTGATATAACTTGCATTTATTTTTGAAAAAAACACAAATATGGCGAAAATTATGAAAATTTTGCAATTTTCAAGCTTTGAATTTTTATTCCCTTAAAACAGAGAAATTTGCCACACAAAATAGTTAAGAAATAACATTTCCCACATGTCTACTTTATATCAGCACAACTTTGGAACCAAAATTTTTTTTGTTAGGAAATTATAAGGGTTAAAAGTTGACCAGCGATTTCTCATTTTTACAACAAAATTTACAAAGCCATTTTTTTTAGGGACCACCTCATATTTGGAGTCACTTTGAGGGGTCTATATAGCAGAAAATACCCAAAAGTGACACCATTCTAAAAACTGCACCCCTCAAGGTACTCAAAACCACATTCAAGAATTTTATTAACCCTTCAGGTGCTTCACAGGAGCTGAAGCAACGTGGAAGGATAAAATGAATATTTAACTTTTTAGCCACAAAAATGATCTTTTACAAACTTTTTTTTTATTTTCACAAGGGTAAAAGGAGAAAATGGACAGATAAAGTTGTTGTGCAATTTCTCCTGAGTACGCCAACACCCCATATGTGGGGGAAAACCACTGTTTGGGCACACGGCAGAGCTCGTAAGGGAAGGAGTGCCGTTTGACTTTTTCAAACTAAAATTGGCTGGAATTGAGATTGGACGCCATGTCGCGTTTGGAGAGCCCTGATGCGCCTAAACAGTGGAAACCCCCCATAAGTGACACCATTTTGGAAACTAGACCCCTAAGGAACTTATCTAGATCTGTTGTGAGCACTTTGAACCCCCAAGTGTTTCACAAAAGTTTATAATGCCTGGGTGTGAAAAAAAAAAAAAACAATTTTCCACAAAAATGATTTTTTAGTCTCAAATTTTTGATTTTTCCCAAGGAAATTGGACCCCAAAAGTTATTGTCCAATTTGTCCTGAGTACGCTGATACCCCATATGTGGGGGGGGGGGAACTGTTTGGGAGCACGGCAGGGCTTGGAAAGGAAGTAGTAACGTTTTGGAATGCAGACGTTGATGGGGGTCATGTTCCATTTGCAGTGCCCCAGATGAGCGTAAACAGTGGAAACCCTCCACAAGTGACCCCAGTTTGGAAACTAGACCCCCTAAGGAACTTATCTAGATCTTTGGTGAGCACTTTGAACCCCCAAGTGCTTCACACAAGTTTACAATGCCCGGGCATGAAAATAAAAAATCCTATTTTTTTCCCACAAAAATTATCTTTTAGTCACTAATTTTTTATTTTCCCAAGGGTAACAGGAGAAATTGGACCACAAAAGTTGTTGTCCAATTTGTCCTGAGTAAGCTGATACCCCATATGTGGGGGGGGGAACCACTGTTTGGGCGCACAGCAGAGCTTGGAATGGAAGGAGCACCATTTGACTTTTTCCAACCAAAATTGGCTGGAATTGAGATTGGACGCCATGTTACATTTGGAGAGCCCCTGATGTGCCTAAACAGTGGAAACCCCCCACAAGTGACCCCAATTGGGAAACTAGACCCCCCAAAGGAACTTATCTAGATCTTTGGTGAGCAATTTGAACCCCCAAGTGCTTCACACAAGTTTATAACGTAGAGCCGTAAAATTAAAAAATCATATTTTTTCCACAAAAATTATCTTTTCACCTCAATTTTTATTTTTCCAAGGGTAACAAGACTCCAAAAGTTATTGTGCAATTTGTCCTGAGTACGCTGATACCCCATATGTGGGGGTAAACCACTGTTTGGGTGCACGGCAGAGTTTGGAAGGGAAGGAGCGCCGTTTGACTTTTTCAACGCAGAATTGGCTGGAATTGAGATCAGACGCCATGTCACATTTGGAGAACCCATGATGTGCCTAAACAGTGGAAACCCCCTCAATTCTAACTCCAACCCTAAACCCAACACACCCCTAACCCTAGTCCCAACCCTAACCATAACCCTAACCACAAACCTAACCCTAACACACCCCTAACCCTAATCCCAACCCTAACCCTAACTTTAGCGCCAAACTTAACCCTAACTTTAGCCGCAACCCTAACCCTAATGGGAAAATGGAAATAAATACATTTTTTAAATTTTATTATTTTTCCCTAACTAAGGGGGTGATAAAGGGGGGTTTGATTTACTATTTATAGCGGGTTTTTATGATTGGCAGCTGTCACGCTAAAAGACGCTTTTTATTGCAAAAAGACGGATTTTGGTAAGAACTTACATGTAAAATCCTTTTCAGCGAAGAAGGAAGGGAGACACACTAGTCATTACTAGTGGGTAGGCGGAGCCCACATAGGATAGAAACACCTCAGATTAAAAAAGTGTTGACCGGCCCCTCCAGCTTATAGGGCTCCTCCTACTCCAACTCTCCAGTCGTACCCAAGCTAAGGAAGAGCAATATCACCAGCGTAGCAACATAACCCCTTCTGAAAGACTTCAGAGAAAAAACAAGAAGACAGGTTATGCATATAGCCGAAACAACCACACAGTCCAGGTACTACTCACTGAACCTGACCACTGCGATGAGCTGGCAATGCTGGAACAGAGCCTTAGCGCGCCGACCTCAGCCCAGATAATCGCTATCAGAGAAGGGTCACGCCGCATCTGAAAACACAACAACACACTTCTGCCATGGGAGGGATGTGTGTCTCCCTTCCTTCTTCGCTGAAAAGGATTTTACAGGTAAGTTCTTACCAAAATCCGTCTTTCAGCAGCAGATGAAGGAAGGGAGACACACTAGTCATTACTAGTGGGACGTCCCAAAGCAGTCCAAAAATAAGGGTGGGCAAAAAAACCAAAAGAGGCAGATACCCAACAACCTAAATAAATGCGCAACTAGCGCTAACTACAAGTTCACAAGAACTTTAAACTACAGTCGCCTGCAGGACCCTACGTCCTAAGGCCGCATCAGCGGAAGCACTGACGTCCACCTTATAAAATTTCGTAAATGTGTGGACGCAGCGCCAGGTCGCCGCCCTGCAGAGCTGAGCTGCCGAGGCCCCTTGATGAAAGGCCCACGATGAACCCACAGCCCTTGTGGAGTGAGCTTGAATCTTAATCGGGCAAGGTTCGCCCTTAAGTCGGTAAGCCTCTAAAATGGCCGACCGAATCCAACGAGCTATAGAATCCTTAGAAGCTCGTTGCCCACGTCGACGACCTGCTGGAATCACAAACAGAGAATCCGACTTTCGAAAACTTTGAGTAATAGACAAATAGAACTTCAAAGCCCGAACCAAATCCAATGTGTGCAAGGCCCGTTCCTTCGCATTCCTTGGCTCTGGACAAAGCGAGGGCAACACAATATCCTGGTTAACATGAAACTGTGACACCACTTTAGGTAGAAAGTCGCCCCGTGTGCGAAGCACTACGCGATCTGGGTGAAACTCCAGAAAAAGGAGGCGAGCAAGAAAGAGCCTTCTCAAAGAAGTGACCGCCACTAGGAAGGCAACCTTCCAAGAGAGAAAGGAAATATTAACAGAGTCCATAGGCTCAAAAGGCCCATGTTGAAGAGCCTCCAAGACAAGATTGAGCCGCCAAGGAGACACAATCGCCTTCTGCGGCGGAAATTGACGGGTTGCCCCGCGAAAAAAGGAACGTACGTCCCTACGCGAGGCGATAGCCTTCCGAAACAGCAAAGACAGAGCAGAAACCTGTCCTTTCAGAGTGCTAACTGCCAAACCCTTGTCCAGCCCGTACTGCAAAAAGGCCAACAAATTGGGAAAGGAAAAAATCCTCGGGTTCCTAGAAGAACCCGAACACCACGAAAAGAAGGCTTCCCCAAATCTTGTGATAAATCCTAGTAGTAGCCGGACCTCTGGCAGCTCGCAGAGTGGCAATGACTTTGGCTGAAAAACCTTGATGGGTCAAGATTTCGGTCTCAAGAGCCACGCCGTCAAACGCAGAGACATCAGGTCCGGGTGACGAACGAGCCCTTGGGTTAACAGGTCCGGGCGAAGAGGGAGTGGAAGTGGAGGCGCTGCCAAAAGCGACACCAGTGTCGAGAACCACGTCCTCCTTGGCCAATCTGGGGCTATCAATATAGCCGGGACTCTCTCCAGTCTGATCCGACGCAACACCAGAGGAAGTAAGGATATCGGCGGGAACACATAGATTAGCTCGAATTGGTCCCAAGGAGCCACCAGAGCATCCACTGCCACAGCCTTTGGGTCCTTGTACCTGGACATGAACGTCGGTAACTTGGCATTGAACCTGGATGCCATCAAATCCACTTGGGGAGTTCACCAACGGGAGCACAGCAGTGCAAAAATTTTCAGATGAAGACTCCATTCTCCGGAATCCATCTTTTCGCGACTGAGGAAGTCCGCTGTGATATTCTGAACTCCTGGAATGTGAATCGCAGAGATGGCTGTCACTCTGGCCTCGGCCCATACCAGAATTCGAGACACTTCCATCATGAGCCTGAAGCTCCTCGTCCCACCTTGATGATTGATATACGCGACCGCCGTCGCGTTGTCTGTCTGCACTCGGACTGGTAGACCGCTTAAAGGGACCGTCCAGTGTTGGAGGCAAAGGAAAATTGCCCTCAATTCCAGGATGTTGATCGGCAGGACAGACTCTTCCAACGACCATACTCCCTGAATCCAGAGATCGTTCCAGACACCCCTCCAGCCCGTCAGGCTGGCATCAGTGGTTACGATCGACCACCTCGGAGGGAGGAAGGACTTCCCCAGGGATAACACTTCCAGACGTAACCACCATCCTAGAGACTCTCGCACCCTGTGGGAGATGATGACACTGCAATCCAGTGAAAACTGCGATCGATCCCAACGGTTCAAAATGAGCATTTGGAGAGCCCTGGAATGAAATTGGGCAAACGGAATTGCCTCCATCGACGCCACCATCAAACCCAGAAGGCGCATACACCTTCGAAGGGACATTGCTGTAGAAGACTTCATTACATGTCAAAGAAGACTCGCTTGCTTGTCTGGAGGCAGAGACACCACTGCTCGTACTGTGTCGAATGCATTCCTAAAAAACAGGATTGACTGTGACGGTTCCAGAGACGACTTCTCCCAATTGACCAGCCACCCGAAGTCCTCCAGGAGCTGAAGGGATAGATTGCGAGCCGTCACCGCCTCCTCCTTTGAGGACGCCACAATCAAAAGGTCGTCCAGATAGGGAAGAATCGTAACCCCCTGTCTTCGCAGAATCGCCATGAGAGGTGCCAGAATTTTCGTAAAAACTCTGGGTGCTGAGGCCAACCCGAATGGCAGGGCCACAAACTAGTAATGGTCCTGGCCTATGGCAAAACGAAGGAAGCGTTGGTGGGCCCTTCCGACGGGAACATGCAAAAAAGCGTCCCGAATGTCGATTCGTTATGCTCAGGGCCACCACAACGGAGCGAAGTGACTCCATGCGGAATTTCCGGGTACGGACATGCCAATTCAATCTTTTGAGATCCAGAATGGGGTGAAATTTGTCCTCCTTTTTGGGGACCACAAAGAGGTTGGAATAAAACCCTCTTCCCCGGCCCTCCGCGGAACCGGTACCACCACACCCTTCTGCAGAAGGGAATCAACCTCCCGCAGTAGAGCGGCAAATAGCTCGGGCTCTGACGGAATGCGAGAGTGGCAAAAACTGTCTGGGAGTCGAGAAAGAAACTCTATGAAGTAGCCTGCCGACACAACCCGCGTCACCCAGGCGTCCGACACGCGGGAAGCCCAAGTCGGTTTGAATTGGAGCAGGTGACCTCCCACTCGAGAGCCCTCGAGTGAGACCCTGGCGTCAGTCCGCCTTAGCGGGCTTTTTGTCAGCTTCCCACTTGTCTTGGCGGAAGCTCTGTTTCCAGGGAGTGCGGGATTTCTGAGCGTTCTTTTTTCCCGAAAAAAGAGGGACGACCCGATCCCCAAGAGGGCTGACCGAACCGTCCCCTGGACCGAAAGGACCACCGACTACTACCGGCACTATGCCTGCCAGACGCAGAAGTCACAGCTCTTCGCTGTGGTAAAGCTGTTTCTTTTGCCTTTGCCTTGGCAATCAGCTCCGTGAGGTCAGATCCAAATAGCTGACCACCCTTGTAAGCTAAGGATAGCAAACCTTGCTTGGAAACCGCGTCTCCGGTCCACTGTCTAAGCCACAGTGCTCTCCTGACTGTGATTGCCTAGGATTGCGCCCTGGACAGCAGTGACGCAGTATCCAAACCTGCATCACTGTCATATCGGGCTGCATCCTCCAACTTAAAAAGCCCATCTACCTCGGATAGAGGGGATCTATCTTGCCACGCCGTCCTTAGACGGTCTAACCAGCTTAGAGAAGCTTTACAAGCACACATGCTCTGAATCCATGACCCACGGCCTCGTAGATGGATTTCGCCGCCATCTCCGTTTTTCTGTCCAGCGGATTCTGCAAACTCGCCTTCCCTTTTAACAGGAAGTAATGAGGACTTGCTAAGCTGGGATAAAGGGACATCCACTTCAGGAGAAGGAATCCAATTATCAATCAATTCCGTCGTACACGGATACAGCTGAAAACACTTATCTGGAACAGGCGTTCCTTTAAGCCTACAGCACCTGGAATTCCCAGGCGGTCTCCCATCCAAGTACTAACCAGGCCCAACCCTGCTTAGCTTCCGAGATCAGATGAGATCGGGCGTGTTCAGGGTGGTAATGCTGATCGCGACCTATGCGACTCCTGAAAACATCCGGGCCGAATTACTAGGACGTCTAGTTACCTCCTCCGGTAACTGTAACGCCTCCCTCATGGCTCCAATAAAAGCCTCTGTACGACCCAAAAGAGAAGCAGAGAGCCCCTGCCGATCCTCCTTATCCGAATCGGACACCTCCCCATCTGAGCTTGAAAGGGAAACCCTCCATGCCCGAGATCTCCGAGTCGCTGCGCGGGAATGAAGGCACCGGCCTGTGTCGCTTCCTCTGAGAGGATCTAGCTGACACCCAATAACCTAGAAGGTCAAACAGGCCATCAATAGAACGAGCGAGGGCCTCCATTTTGACATCACTGAAACCTCTGACCGCTGCGCCTGACGCCGTCGAGGTCTGCGTGTCAGATACGCGAGACTGATCCTGTAGCGGATCTGGGAGACGGTCCGCACCTCCTGGACCCTGATCTGACATGTCCTCACACAGTATATGGCAGGTTAAACCTGTCAGTAACTAGGACAGTGTGGTTTCTTAAAGAAGAAACGAACGCTGAAGCTCTTAAAGAGAGAGCTACCCCAGCTGTCCCCCAAAAAAGGGTTAACCGCCAAAGAAGGGGTTAATGTCGCAGACTCCCCACAACCCTTGTTTAATGAAAAGGGTGTGCGAGCCCCAGGTGCCTCTTATGAGGTAACAGCTGCAGGACAGTGCTCTCAAAGGTATGCTTCTTTTGCCTTTGTACACTAAACAAGAACGCTAAAATATTGCGCTGATTTGTACATCGCAATGACCGCCAAAGTCGCTAAGGGGATCGCTAACCACTTATGCGTCATCAATGAGATCGCCCACTGTGGTAGCTACTAGCGACATTAAAACGATCACAAAAAACGATCAAATTAGTATGCGTCGTTATAATGATCGTTAGCGGTAGCGTTCAGTGTCCTGCGCTGTGGGGGTGAGGGGGTTAAGCTTCTGCCCTGACAGGCAGAAGCGACTCACCCAGCTGGTCGCGGTGTAGCGTCTTCGATTGTCGGGAGGAGAGGAGAGTGAGGAAGGAAGCCTTCCGCTTCCAGTAATGGCCGCCGCGCTGTGCTTCTGAGAGAGAAGCCGGAAGAAGACAGTAGTAAAGTGCGCGCTCAGAGCGCCGCGAAAATTCAAAAAAAGGGCGCGCGACTCCTCCGCTCTCCATGTCCTGCAGGCATCCACCTGCGGACAAAAGACACCAAGTCACCAACATGTCACATGTAACAGCGGCTGCCGCAGCAGTCACTGAAGCACTCAAACACATTAAAATGTGGAGTACTCACCCCGCTGAGCGCCACAGGGACCCCTCAGAGATTTGTGGCGCTGTGCCCGTAGCTTCCCCCCAGGGCGGGGAACGCAGTGACCCCAGAAGCGCGGTTTGCGTCCCCGCCAGGGAAGCAATCCTCATCCCCCAGGGCCGGCAGGGTTCTGCAGGGACCACCTTACAGGGTAATACAGATCCGCCAAGGGAGAGGTGGGGGTCCAGCAGCGCTGAGACCCCTGAGACCTCTAGACCACTGGCGGTCCAAGTCTCTGTCCGACTAAAATAAAAGAAATTTCTGAGGAGCTGCTTCCAGCAGCGACTATCCTCTGTGACCTCAAATTTTAGACTGGAGAGCTGGAGTAGGAGGAGCCCTATAAGCTGGAGGGATCGGTCAACACTTTTTTAATCTGAGGTGTTTCTATCCTATGTGGGCTCCGCCTACCCACTAGTAATGACTAGTGTGTCTCCCTTCCTTCATCTGCTGCTGAAAATAGTTTTTGCATCACCACATTTTGAGAGCTATAATTTTTGCATATTTTGGCCCACAGAGTCATGGGAGGTCTTATTTTTTTTGGTACGAGTTGTCGTTTTTATTGGTACCATTTTTGAGCACGTGACATTTTTTGATTGCTTTTTATTTCGATTTTTGGGAGGTTAGAATGAACAAAAAGTAGCAATTCATGAATTTCTTTTGGGGGAGGTGTTTATACCGTTCCGCGTGTGGTAAAATTGATAAAGCAGTTTTATTCTTCGGGTCAGTACGATTACGGCGATACCTCATTTATATCATTTTTTTATGTTTTGGTGCTTTTATAGAATAAAAACAATTTTATATAAAAAATTATTTTTGCATTGCTTTATTCTGCGAGCTATAACTTTTTTATTTTTTCGCTGATGATGCTGTGTGGCGGCTCGTTTTTTGCGGAAGAAGATGACGTTTTCAGCGGTACCATGTTTATTTATATCGGTCTTTTTGATCGCGTGTTATTCCACTTTTTTTTTCGGCGGTATTATGATAAAGCATTGATTTTTTGCTTTGTTTTTTTTTTTTAAGGGGTTCACTAAAGGGGTTAACTAGTGGGACAGTTTTATAGGGGGGGTCGTTACGTACGCAGCGATACCAAATATGTGTACTTTAATTGTTTTGTTTTTTTATTTACAGGAAAAAATGAATTTTTTTGGGGAATATTTTTTTTTTCTTTATTTTGGATTATTTTTTAAAAACATGTTTACTTTTATTTTTTTCACTTTTTTACTTTGTCCCAGGGTGGGACATCACTGTAAAATGTCAGATAGCTGGTGTGACAGTGTGCGGAGCACTCTGTCACATCAGCGATCGCTCTGACACTGCTGCAGGCTTCTCAGTGCCTGATCTCAGCAGGCACTGAGGAAGCCGCCTCCCTGCAGGGCCCGGTGGCCATCTTGGATCCGGGTCCTTGGAGGGAAGAAGGTCTCAGAACAGCGCGATCACATCGCGCTGTTCTGAGGGTCTCAGGGGAGCCCCCTCCCTGCGCGATGCTCCCCTTTGCCCCTGGTACACCGCGATCATGTTTGATCGCGGTGTGCCAGGGGTTAATGTGCCGGGAGCGGTCCGTGACCACTCCTGACACACAGTCCCGGGTGTCAGCTGTGATAATCAGCTGACACCCGGCGGCGATTAGCTGTGCTCCCCCCGGGAGCGCAGCTGATCGCCCTGGATGTACTATTCCTTCCATGGGAATGAGGTCCAGGGTCACATGGAATAAAGGGGTTAAAATGAACTGGTCATCAGCAATTTGTTAAGTAAACTACAGGCATTGTCAGGGTGGCGCTGTTATACTGATTAAAATGATATCTAGATTGAAGAAATCCATCTTGTAGTTCTTGTTTAATGTTTGCAGTTTTGAGTTAAGGAGATGCTCGTGCTCCAGGGCGGCCTGTGGGCGGGATTTTTTTTGGTGCTCTGGCCTCGTAGTCATCATTCTGGCTTAAATGACATTTCACTGAACCTTCAGTGAGCTGCCTTCTATTTTAAATAATGTGCTTGCGCAGTTAATATTGGCTCCAGCAAAATGGTGGCGGCGCCTGCGCAGTAGCATCTATTGCTTACCTATAGCTGATATTTTTGCAGACGCCACCAGGCAATGCCATTTTGCTGAACTTCAATTTTTTTTTGCTTTAACAAAATGGAGCCGGCACATGCACAGTACCATCTATCTGCAAGAGATGCTCTTAATCTGTGCAAACTTCACCCACTAGTAGGTGGCGCTTGCACAGATTGTCAATGGATGCTACTGCGCATGTGTCAATGCCATTTTGCTGGAGCATAAAGAAAAAAATTGGCCCCAGCAGAATGGCGGCGTTTGCGCAGTAGCATCTATCGACAAGCCATAGCTGCTACTGTACATGCGCCACGGCCATTTTGCTGGAGTTAATTTTTTTTTGAAGACCAGACTATGAACTGCGTAAGCGTCGTATTTAAGATAGTAGGCAGGTCACGGAATGTTCAGTGACCTGCCATTTAAGTCAAAATGATGACGATGAGGCCAGATCGCCTAAAAAAGATAGACCTCCCCGAAGGACAAGAATCTCATTAACTCAAAACTGCAAACAAAGGTTAAACAAGAACCACAAAAAAAATTTCTTCAAAACAGGTATCATTGTAATCAGTGTAACAGCGCCAACCTTACAAGGTCTGTAGTTTACTTAGCAAAATCCTGATGACAGCTTTCCTTTAACTCTTGATTATTATGATGAGTAATCCAAGGAATTGCAAAAAATTGCTAAATAATTCCCTGCCAGGAAAATTAACTTTATCACAAGAACTTCATTTCCACTAATTTTCAATGCTGCCACAAAATGACGTCCCTATATCATTTCAGTTATCTTATTGTTAGTTCAGGAGAAAGTTTCACCAAGCACAAGGCAGCTAATATAACTCCATTATGCTGACTGAATTATAAGAGAAGACTGAATGCTTATAGAGAGATCTGGTGGTTGAAATCTCTGTCTTCTGTTAACCATGGTTACCTCCAAGGAAACGCGTTCAGTCATCACTGCTTGTATTAAAAGGGCTTTACAGGAAAGGACATTACTGCTTTTACAATTTACCCTTTAACAGCTATTTATCAGATCAAAAACTTTAAAAATAAAGGTTTAATTGCGTGAGAAAGTATTTAGGGCACTCAAGAAAGTCCAACAAGTGCCAGGATCGTCTCCTACAGAGTAGTGATGGGCAAACGTGCTTGGAGAACATGTTATCTGAGCATCTTGGGAATGCTTGAATAATATGTTTGAATCCCTGTGGCAGCATGTTAGCTCATAACTACTAAGGAGGATTCAGCTAAATGATCAGTCTAACACCAAGGCAAAGCTTGCTCAATCATTTCAGCAAGCATCAGTACGTCTGCATGCATTGTGAGGCAAAGGCTTTTTGAGGCTGGCCTGTTGTAAAGAAGGTCAGCAAAGAAGCCACTTATCTCCTCCAGACTGACATTCCACAGGACGTACAGGGATTGGGCTGCAGAGAAATGGGGCAGAGTTAATTTTCATGATGATACCTGTTTCAGACTGCTTGGGACAACTGGATGAATGTCCAGGAAAAAAAAGGTTAGCTGTACCATGTGTCCTGTGTCATGCCAACAGTAAAGCGTCCTGAGGCCATTCAGATTTACACTTTTACTTCAGAACTCTGCCATGGATAGAGAATGGTATCTAAACATCCTCAAAGACAAACTTCTTCCAACAACCCAGGAGAAATTTGGAGATGAACAATGCTTCTCCTAGCATGATGGAAACCATGTCACAAGGCCAGAGATAACTAAGTGGTTTGGTGAACAAAACACTGAAATGTCGGGTTCATGGCAGATGACAAAACAAAATCACAGATTATAATTAACTCCAAGTACTGATTAGACAATGGGTTGCCATCTCGAAGGATTTAGCCCAAAAACTGATATCCACCAAACCAGGGTGAATTAGTCTTTGAATAAACGTTATATATTTGTCGATAAAAGTCTAAACCCTTCTGAAATACTTATAATTGTACTTCAGCAACCATAGAAACATTCGACTACAAGATCTAAAAGTACAAAAGCAGCAAACTTTGTAAAAACAAAAATTTGCGTTGTACTCAAAACTTTTCACCACCACTGTAAATTAAGTCATACTTCCTTGCTCTGTCAACCTGCCCATGGTGAAGAATATACTAATGTTTGGAAAACCTAAAAAATGGAAGCTTTTGTTGTAATCTTCCTGAAGACCTTTAAAGAGGATTAGAACAACCCTAACCATATGCCACACTAGGTCAACAGGAGGTCAAATAAAACTGTTCCCTTACTAAGGACCCATCTGTTAACCAGTTCAGAACTGATGCAGAGCATGACTCCTCCACAAGCTGTAGCTAGAGATGCCAGGACTCTGGACCGGGGCTGATCTCTAGAGATCAGAGCTTCTTTGTTAATTCAAATAACTAAGTTGTATATATTTCTATTTTAAACACATTTAGAGATGTACTTTTCAGCTACAAAAACCCTGTAAACCCCATGCAGGGGATTTGTATATGACATACTCAATATGACTATTTATCAGGAAAAATAATCAGCGCAGAATCTGGAACTATTTTTATAATTATGTCCAAATCTAACCAAGACTCCAGAGGGAAAGCCGTTAAAAAGCCACGCCATGTTGTTCTGATCTTAGGACAGATTTTTTTAAGAGCTACAAAACAATAAGTAGACCGATATTTTGGGATGATTTTCGCACCTGAGTTGCACAGATTTTGCTTTGCCTCCTTGGGTAATCACATTGACAACAATTGGGTTCTGTTGAACTCAACTGGAAAAATGAACAAGAAATTAGGTGATAGATTGACATGATGCAGATTTAAAAATCAGCACAGTGGGTCGATTTCTGCAGCGTGTGGGTCAGATCTGAACAAATCTCATCCACTTTATTCAGCTACAGATTTCCCGTCCAAAAATTCAGGTACAATTTCAGAACACTTTCAATGAAACATTTCGAGCACATAAGTAACACATAGAAAGCCATGCCCCATATTTAAAAATCTTGCAATTTTATTTGCATATAAAGGCGCTAGATACATATCACAATAAATGTAAAAGAAACAAATGGTTTTCTAAAGTCCATTAACAAGGTAGCAAAAAAGAAAAAAAAATGGACAAGCCCTGGAAAAAAAAAGCATTTACAGAGGTCAACAGAAAAGAACTTTTTGCGACAATATTTTTGTGCTAGCAAGATTGCATTTACACACAGTGCAAAATAAGAAAAGGTAAAAGTTAACAGGAAAAGGGGGGGTTCAAGAATGTTTATAAAAGGGCCACAAAGCCCTTTTCATCGATTGTATTCATACATGCCTAAAAAATACACACAAATACTAGGAAGAAAAGGACACCTGTAGATGTGCCCCATCCTTCATAATTTAGGTTAGCTGTGTGCAACATTTTGATGTATTTTATACTTTTGCAAATGCCTAAAACTGCCAATAATGATTCCAACATTATGTAACACAAAAAAATACTTATATATATATATAAAAACTCATATTTAAAAAGAGTTTTGCATTTACATGTTTTAATGTATGGCATACAATTTCTTTACAGCTGTTTCAGCCCCATACATAATAAAGATAAAAAATAATTTAATTAAAAAAAAAAAAAAAAAAACAAGCGCAAAAAGTAATGGATTAATAATAACAATAACAATGGATGTACAAAGGTTTGCATTAACTAAAAACAGACTACAAAATAGAGAAAAAAACAATGGAAAATGCACCTTGAGGTGATAGAAAAAGCACACAAATTCAATATCAATAAAAAAATACAATTACACACAAAACAAAAATATTAGATTGTGCAAATCCCGGTGGTTAAAAAAAACATAGCTTTTTTTAAATTTAATGTAATGTACTGTATAGTTTGAGGACCTTCCTGGGATATGTACAATTTACAACAGAGTTCTGAGGACACAATAATTGCTGATAAATTAAAAGTAGATTTAATAAAAAATCTTGAATTTTTTTTTTGTACCAAAACTGAAAGGAAGATGAGGAAAAACAGCTTTAAATAGTTACAAATACCAACAGAAATTGTTTTATTATTAAAATTAAATGGGGAAAAAAATGCAGTTATCAGTTTATAGACCCATTTTTTTTTCCGAAGTGCATAGGGTCTTCATGATCCTTGGGGATTGGGAAGGTCAAAAATAATGGGAGGGTTGGTTGGTTGAAAGCTGACTGTACACGTTGAGGCGTTGATGTACGTTGTGTAACCATCAGTCATAATCCCGTAACCTGCAAAACGAAGGTTATATTGTAATACAGACAAGTGAGGTGGAACAACTGCACAAGACCTAAGCCAGAATGCTATAAGCTACGGCATGGAAATAAAGTCGCGCTATAATCCTCTTTACACAGAGTAAGAAGCTTTCATTTTTAGATTCTTACAAACACAACATGCAGCCTTAATAAGCAGAAAAATAATCACCAACTGTTTTCTTCTACTACGCTGTTGTCAAGTCATTTAAGGTATAAATGTCCTCCCACCAAGTAAATCTGTGGCAGCCCATGAATACTCCCACTGACTATATTCCCCCAAGTAAAAAATATACTAATACTTAGGTTTTAAATGGTAAAGAATTGACTTCTATGGTAACAAAAGGCAATGTAGCTTAATAGATGTAAGTATTTCCATAAGACTTGTAGACCATCTATGTCAAGGAGAAGACCATATGACCATGAAGAATACACCATTCAGTCAGTTATCATATGGTCACAATCTGTTAGACTGACAGCAACTATTCCATCACCATACATGGATTTTGTGAACAGCTATCTTTGAATTAACCCCTTCACAACATCCACAGTACATGTACGGTGCCGCTTGAAGTGAATTCCTGCTGACCGATGTAAATGTATGGCGTGACAATCACGCAGGCTCACTCCAAGCGATGGCGCACTCAAAAGCGGATGTCAGTGCTATACGAGAGCTGACACCCTGGGGCAACACCCACAATATGTGTTTGAGCTACTCTTGAGCGTTTAACCCTTTTAATGCCGCTGTTAATAGCTACAGCGACATCAATCGGCACAGCAGAGGGAGGGAGCCCCCTCTCTGCTTCGATCGGCACTACGAGATTGTGATCGCTTTGTACCGATGGACTCCACAGTGACCCTGGGCCGAAAGACGGCCGTGGGGGTCACCCGGGTATGGTAGCCCATAAGCTCATCTGTACAGCAGGTGCTGACACGCCTCCTCCCTATCTGTGATGCCCCGAGCTAAAGCCCTGCAATGCAAAAGCGATCAGAGTGGGGAAAGTTGATGGCCATATTGTTTATTTTATTGTCACATAAACTTCAGTAATTTTGGTGGGATGTTTTGTTTGGAATATTTTAAGACCATTATTAAAAGTTATATTTTTAGGGTTAGTTATGTAAAAAACACTAAATTTTGCGACTATTGACGTCTATATGGCAGTTTATCCCAGCCGGGCAGAGCAGGGGAGGGACATGGAACAGGTTGCATTCCCGGCTTGTCAAATTCATGCCGAGCGGTGGCATTCATGCCGAGCGGTTAGTGTTTGTGGCAAGGCGCACAGAGGTTCTATGCCACTCGTCCAATACATCAAGTCACGAAGAGGCGTACGCTGACTCCAGCACAGCCCATCATCAAGGCTGACATTAACACCAGTGTTGATGAATCTGGCCCCTTATTCTTTCTAATATAGTTCCTATGGAAAAAAAGTTATATAAAATCAGTAAGAAAGAGGACAGAATTTCTAGTGTCATCTATTGGATTTAGCAATCCTAAAATTCATTACATGACTCAGGCTAAGAAGCCAAATCAGAAACTCCATTTTCAGACACATGTTTTGGAGAGTTTACTCCTCATCAGTGCAAAGCAAGAGCATTTGTTTGGCTGGATGAGAAGCCTTTGACAGTGGATATAATGACTAAACATGTGTCTGCAAATAAAATTTCTGCTTTGGCGTTTTATCCTAAGTTATATGGCAAGGCTTGTTAAAGGGTCGATAATGACTTTTAGGATTGCTACTTCCAATAGGTGCCACTAGAGTTTCTGTCCTTTTCCTCTCTGAAGAGGATATTTGAATATTTAAATTACCAGAAAAGAATCGCAAGGCCTATAAATCTCCTTATGCTGAGTTGGCAGACTCCACAAGGGGAAACTAACTGTTAGATACCTTATAAAAGTACTGGGGTTTACTTTTTAATTGGGGTCCCAAATCCCACCAAGGACAACATCTGCAAGGAGTTTGTATATTCCTCCCCGTGTATGTGTGGGTTTCCTTGGGTTCTCTGGTTTTCTCACAAACTCCAAAGACATACTGATAGGGATTCTAGATTGTGAGCCCCAAAGGGGACAATGATGGTGGTCAATGTAAAGAGCTGCGGAATTAATGGTGCTATATAACTAGAGTAAAATAAATAAATATAACAGAAATTTAAAGCACATACAATAGTCCAAATTAATCAAGACTCGTCTTATTCACACCAGTTTTGATGAGGGGGCCTGTTGGAGCCATGGTTGCCTTAATCATAAAGAAGTAGACGCCTCATTCGGGGCTGAAGTAAGATTTGTGGTGTAAGGTACACCGCTGCTCTTCATGAACTAGGTAAGCGGATTAGATGAGCAGTCGTTGCCACACCCTGTTCCACCAGCATCCTGCACAGCACCACAAAAAAATCCACTAAATGTTTGCACAAAGTCTTTTACGCCAATCTGATGTATGCACTTCGATGAATCAGGGACAATGTTTTGATAACTTTTTATTAAGTTAGGTATGATTCCTAAAAAAACACTATTCTGTAGCTTTGATTTTTTTTTCTTACAGTGTTTACCGATTGGGTTAATTAATTTGATATTTTGAGACACTGGACATTTACAGGCACAGTCATATCAAATGTGTTTATTTTAATGGGGAAATGAATAAAATTTTTAGATTTTTAAAAGCTTTTTCTTTATTTTTTTAGCCTAACTAGGAACTTGAACCAGTGATTTTCTGATTGCCTATACTATACATTGCAAATACCACTGTATTGCAGTATATAGTGAAAATCTGTCTCCTATGGAGGTCAGTCTGTGACTGAGTACTACAGGAATACCGAGAAGGTGGTGAATGGGGCCATCAGTAGGCCTCTGGCTGCCATGGTGACTCTTTGGTCACTGCGATTACATAGCAGGGGCCGGTGGTAGCCACACTACACGTGTCCATGTGTAAGACTAGCAGCAGTGGCAGAGCTTAGAGACACAGATACCGGCTGTGTAATATAGTTGGTGCTACCGCTTGTGGGCAGAGATCAGCTCCTGAACCTTCTCCACATGCTGTCACCCCTACAATGACATAGATATATATGTCAATTACGTATGGATTAAAAATATCTACGATAATTGTTAGAGGAGATGTTCAATAAGATTTGCAATCAGCCTGGTCCGGTGTATGCTTAGGTACTCCGTGGCAGCTAAACTACGGCAATGCAAGCTACCACTAATGGAACATGAATGCTGGTATCCTAGGCACTTCTTGAGATTACTAGGTCCTGGCTATGTCTTGACTTTGTGCGAGCCTTAGTGGTTACTAATAATTGTATACCTAGCCCAAGAAAAAAAATATCCATGACGGGCACCCTTGTAATTCAAGGGGATATGTCAGAATCAATCTGGATATTGATTCAACACAGCTATGAGATGAAAAAATATTTTTTTCCATAACAAAAGAAGTTTCAAGGTTAAAAAATTGTGTCCACTGTACATAAAATGTATAAGAGTTTGCAGTATATCCAACCTCTAAATTGTGTAGGTTGAGAGCATGTGTTGTTGCGCACTTGACCGGCCAGGTCAGCAGCAGCTGTTTGGCATAGCTCTGCTATAGACCACACAGGATGGCAATCAGATGCAGTGGTTGGGTAAACTAAAGTCAACTGTACATGATGTCCATCCATCACATCACACGTATAGACCTCATGCAAGAACCCGACATAAGCAGGAATGCAATTGAATTCAAAGGGTTAGTATATTGCAAAGTACCGTATATACTCATGTATAAGCCGACCCGAGTATAAGCCGACCCCCCTAATTTTGCCACAAAAAACTGGGAAAACTTATTGACTCACGTATAAGCCTAGGGTGGAAAATGCAGCAGCTACTGGTAAATTTTCAAAAATAAAAATATATACCAATAAAAGTAAAATTAATTGAGACATCAGTAGGTTAAAGTATTTGAATATACATATTAAATCTAGAGCCCGATATAATGCTCCATACAGTTCATGATGGCCCCATAAGATGCTCCATACAAAATACTCCCCATATAACGCTGCATATTATTCTATGGAGCCCCATATGCTGCTCCATAAAGGTTATGCCCTCATAAGATGCTCCATATATTTTACACCCCATATGATGCTCCATAGATTATGCCCCCATAAATTGCTCCATATATTTTATGCCCCATATGATGCTCCATAGATTATGCCCCCATAAGATGCTCCATAGATTATGTCCCCATATGATGCTCAATAGATTATGCCCCCCATAAGATGCTCCATAGATTATGCCCCCATAAGATGCTCCATAGATTATGCCCCCATAAGATGCTCCATAGATTATGCCCCCATATGATGCCCCATAGATTATGTCCCCATATGATGCTCAATAGATTATGCCCCCCATAAGATGCTCCATAGATTATGCCCCCATAAGATGCTCCATAGATTATGCCCCCATAAGATGCTCCATAGATTATGCCCCCATATGATGCCCCATAGATTATGTCCCCATATGATGCTCCATAGATTATGCCCCCCATAAGATGCTCCATAGTACAGGCCCCACATGATGCCCCATAAAATGACCCACAGATTATGCCCCCCCATAGATTATGCCCCCATATGATGCCCCATAGATTATGCCCCCATAAGATGCTCCATAGTATAGGCCACATATGCTGCCGCTGCTGCTGCAAATGAAAAAATAATAATGACATACTCACCTCTCATCGCTGGGGGCCAGGTGCCGGTGTCTTGAGCAGGCGGGGACACCGGCGCGCTATGGGAGACAGGTGCCGGTGTCATCGCTAGCTCAGGGCTCCAGCGATGTTAACCTGTCCCCGGTCCACCGCTGCGCGCCGCTGTCTTCCGGGTCCTCTGTCAGTGAGCACTCAGGCAGAGGGCGCAGCGTGCACTAACTATGTCATCGCACCCCCTCTGACCTGAACATCGCAGCCAGAGGATGCAGAGGAGAGAGCGAAGCGCAGCGGTGGACAGGTGAATATCGCTTATACTCACCCCTCCTGGCGCGTCTCTGCAGTCCCCCTACTTCTCCCGTTGTCTCCGGCAGCTATTCCTTCAGCAGTCAAGTGGTACCGCTCATTAAAGTCATGAATATGCACATATTCATGACTTTAATGAGCGGTACCACGTGACCGCTGCAGGAAGGAGCCTGATACCGTGGGAGAAGCAGGGGAGCTGCAGAGACCCGTCGGAAGGGGGGGGTAAGTATGATCTGACACCCCCACGCCCCCCTGGAGTATATGACTCGCGTATAAACCGAGAGGGGGACTTTCAGCCTTAAAAAATGGGCTGAAAATCTCAGCTTATATGCGAGTATATAAGGTATATTAAGCCAGTTCTTTAAGCCAGGATATCCCTGTTGAGTAGAAAGCTACTGTAAATAGCTTCTCTTGCTTCAGATCCCTCAGCATGACCAATTAAGCTTCACTACATCTACAGGGAAGAAATTGACAGTTGTTAGTCATGTTCTTACCTTCATGGATTCCACCAAATACATGCAACTTGGGCCTGACCCTCCTTTGCACTGTGTTAAGAAGTTCTACACATCCAACCCTCTGTAATTCTTTAGGGACCCAGTCCCGGAAACCTAATGCAGATAAAAGTGAAGAAAAGAAAAATAAAACATCAGTATACTTAATATTCTGTAATAAAAGGTGGTTCTTACTTCTAGGAGCCTTTTCTGGAAACCATAATTCATGAAAAAGGTTTATTACAATATATGTAATAGAACACCGCCCATTAAACCCCAGCAGAATGCTTTTAAGGAGCCTTCACTTTATCTTAGAGAGACCCCAAACATGGAGCGTTCTGACAGAGATAATGAACATTTTTTTTTCCCACCGGTTTGATTTATAAAAGCGAGGGTGATAGAATTAACTTTATTCCTCGGAGTTCCTCTCCGTTTTTTCCCGGCAGTAACCTAATTATTTAGCCGTTCCCTTATCCACTTCTCTCATTTCATTTTTTTTTGCAGGCTCTTCCTTAATTGCATTTTTTTTCTCATTTAGCGGGAATATATTGGAAAGGATGTTTAATATCTCAGCTTTATCATGCACCCAACGATCTGCCGCTGTTCTCTGTCTTTACAAGTCACAGGACCACCACTTTCTACTGCCGAAAACCCAATTACTCCAGAATACTCAGCTAGTCTCTACAATGGAAATGCTAGGAATGGAAATGGTGGGATAGAATGAAACATTTTCCTAAGTTAGTGATGTGAAAAGATCTAAACTAGTTATTACAGGGATAATAGTAATAATCATTAACAGGCTAAAAGCTTCAATTGGTAATAGTCGCCTGGACACTGACAGCAATGGGTAAAAGTTGTAAGCAAATGTGGAAAAATGCTGCAAAGTAGGAATGCTTTAGAAACAGAAGTATTAATAGCTTAATTTTATCAATTAACAAAATGCAAAGTGAATGAATAAAAGAGAATTAATATTTGGTGTGACCGCCATCTGCCTTCAAAACAGGATCAACTCTTCTAGGACCCGATGGTCTTCTTCACATTGCCAGTGTGTTTAGGGTAATTATCCTGCTGCATAATACATTTGGAGCCCATCAGACTCCTCTCTGATGGTATTATATGTTGGATAAGTATTTGCCTGTATTTGTTGGCAGAGACAAATCTTTACTAACTGGCAATATCACATCATCTTATCCCACAAGTTATAGACCCTGAATGAATGATCTTGTGCTCAGATTCTGGACAGTCTGTGAAAGTGTTAAATCCACTGTCAGGTGCACTGGCCACAGTGAAAGTGTTATGAACATGGCAGCACAAAGGTTAAAATCGCAGACTTTCAGAAACCTAAGTGAATGTCTAGCAATGAAGTCACAGCTAATTGATGGCTCTTACAGTTTAAGAGCCACTTAGTTCTACAGTTAATGTAGAGAATCCATAAAACTGAACATCAATTATCACACAAACTACCCAAGAAGAACTAAAAAAAATGCATGAGATGGAGCAGGTGAGGCGCTTACATATCTATATATCTCTTCCAGATTGTACCGAATGGTCATTTATTTATTTATATATATATATATATAATATATATATATATATATACTCCTCAACATTGAAATTGCAACCTCAAGATGGAAAAGTCTTGGAATTATGAAAATCACATCAGGTTGAATACATGTTACTCATATCGCATCGGGAGGGCGGTAACTCTCCCCTCCATGTGCTCACCCACCTATCCACTCTCTCTTTCCCCATGTGCTGACTTCTCCCATCTGTGCTCTCTTCTATGATTTGTCTACCCCATGTGCTGTTCCCTTCTCTGCCTGTAGACACGTCACGCATCTGCAGCCGGATCAGCCGAATGATTCACTGCGCCTGCGCGGAATTCGCGCAGGCGCAGTGCACGGTGCCGCTGTGAGTGTGTGTTTATGAGTGTCAGTGTGAGAATGTGAGTGTGTGAATGTGAGTGTGTGAGTGAGTGTGCTTGAGTGTATGAGCGTGAGTCTGAGTGTGAATGTGAGTGTGTGAGCGTGTGTGGGTGCATACGGCGTATACAGATTGTGTGTTTGTGGTGCAATGGTGTTCCGCTGGTAGTACCGCACATAGGTTGTACCAGCAGCAGTTTCCATATTGAGACACCATCACTTGTGTGTCCCAATATGGTGGTCATGAACTTCCTTGGCTTGGGAATTCTGGATACGGACATCTGACAGAACAGGAAATGAAAACATGCAAGGCAATTATATAAGTAGATGAAAAAAATGAAACATCTCAATTTAGTCAGTAAGGACTCGGAGTATGAGCACGGGCACAGAAATCCCCGCACTTACACACTTGGCTGCTATCAGTAAGGTTAGTTAAAGAAGCACTCTGTGTAGCCCTGGTACACAATACCAGGAGGATGAGTGGAGAGGTAACAGTTAAGTCTCTTCATGACATCTGTACACTTCTGACACACCCAGCAGGGGTTGTGGAAGGGAGTGATTTCTAGTCAGTCAGTTTCCTGTCCTTGGACAAGTAGACGTGTCCAGTTTGAGCCTGTCATCAGTTCAGAACGTGGAGGCTGTACAGGTGTCTAATTCACCTTAGTCTAGTCAGAGCTGCCCCACTGGAAGAAAGACTGAACTATCTGTTAAGAGTCGAGCAATCGAAGGGCAAAGTGGAAGGAAGATTATTGGAAAAGGCTTTTGACTTGGAAGAGTCCTGCACATTGCTACGGTCACTGGGACCGAAGGATCACATTAGCTACAAGCATAGTGAAGAGAAAACCAGAGATTTACCGGACCCTAGGTCGCGGCAAACAAGCCCCTTATAGTCAGTACGTAACTGGGTCAGGGAAGTGAAGACTTGAGCCTCTGCAGGACAAATAAGAATTCAGCTCCTCATAGAAAGGCTCCACCACAAACCTGACTGGAAGAACAGCTTTGGAAAAGCTGGAATCATAGAGGGAACTACGCTTCAGGCTGGTCGTACTCATCATTATTGGACAGTAAAGGAGGCCCCTAACTTGCTTAGCTGTTGCCTCAAAGCTCATCCTCCATCAACCCCATCAGCCTCCCTGGGACCTGCCTTATCATCTTGCAAGTAAAGGTATTGGAAAGACGCTGACGGGTGAGACTGAGTTATTATTGCATGCCCGCACAATCCCTACCTAACTACCGACCTGAGGGAAGAGTCCCACCTGTAGGGGACCAGACATCTAGCTGCCTCACCATCCCCTCAGAGATCTACAGCAGCGCTGGTACTAATTACCAGAAGACTACAGGTGCGTCACGAACTGTACATAAATCTATCCCCTGTAAATATTCCCCCAACATACGCCAGACCGCCAGGGCCACAGACCGAGCCACAGCTACCTGTGACAAAAATCCCCATAGACTTCTACGGGCTCGGCTCTGAGTACCCCATTGCCCTGGTAACCCACAATTGTGGTGGCGGGTCGACACAACTCTCAGGAAGATTTCTTTTTAATCTGACATGTCAAATGTGATTGACAAAAGAGAAAGCCAGAGATGCTGCAGGCCATGGTAGCATGTTTAGCTCACGCAGGATGCTTACGAGCAACCTGCAGCCTGGTGTTGCCATGTTTAAAAATAGCTTTTTGGACACCGATAATTACATGATTCATCCATTCTGTACTGCAAGTGAAATTGGTTGTCACATACTAAACCTAAGGCATCAGTGTCTACACAAAACCATCAGAAGGCGTTTGCATGACATTGAGCCACAAGCCAGATGTCAAGCTATAGATGTTCCATTGACCAGATGCCACTGCTCTGAAAGGTCACCACGGAAATGGAGGTTTATCCTCTTCGGAGATGAGTCCCCCTTTTGCTTTGGATATAATGAAAGCCGGAGAATGGTCTAGAGACCACGTGGACAACACCTTCACATGGGTACGTCACACCGGCCCAACTCCCAGGATTATGGTGAGGAAGGGTGTACTGTATGGTAACTGGGCCCCATTAGTCTTCATTTTAGATACACTAACAGTCATAACACGGTCATTTCTCCAGTGTCCCAGGAGCGATTTTTCAACATGACAATGCCAGGCCACATGTTGTTTGTGCTACTGTGAGCAGCCAGAGTGCCCAAATGAGCTACTATGGTCTTCAGCATCTCTGGACTTTTCTCCCATCGAGCACACCTGGGACGTCATTGATTGGCAATTGGAGTTGCCAGTAGCAGATTTTGATGATTTGCTCAAAATGCATTCAGAGCGGCAGAACATTCCTCAGACAACCATTAATGACCTCACTGAAGGCAACCAATATGCAAATTGCCTCTTCAAAAAAAAGAGGACTTGTACTCTATAGAGCCACCTATTGGAAGTAGCGATCCTACAAGTCACAATCAACCCTTTAACGAGTCTTGTAATATGACTTAGGATAAAAGCCAAATCAGAATCTCCATTTGCAGACACGGTGTTTCGGACTGTTGGTCCTCGTCAGTGCAAAGTAGGAGAGATCCGATTTGGCTAGATGAGAGGCTCTGGACTTGGGTCTAAGGAGTAAGGTTACTCCTTGTGGAGAGTGACATACCAGCTCTGGCGTGTCGAGGTAAGGAGGCTTATTCGCCGTGCAATGCTCCTCTGGAAAATTTAATATGCAAATTGCCTCTTCAAAAAAAGAGGACTTGTACTCTATAGCGCCAACTATTGGAAGTCAACCAAGTCATTGAAGGCAACCAAGTCATTTAAGTGCAAGGATTTCTGTGTGTAGCGCTCATACTTGATACTGAATAAATTGAGAGGTTTTAAAAATGTTGTTTCCATTTTTCTTCATCTGCACATCATGTCTATTTATTCTGTGATTTACACAACTTTTCCTTTTTGGTGTTGCAACACTCAATGTCATTCAGTACTATGTGAAATGCTCTTTGCTAGGCAGATTCATCATTGATGTTGCTACAATTTCCTGGAGTAATTTGCTCCTTTGTAGTGACTTTAGTATTTATGCCTTATTTACTATACATTTTGTGCCACTTGTTAAGTTTTCTTTCTGTTTTTGTTTTTTTTTCCTCCAAAACATTGCTTATTTAGAAGTTTTAGACAGATTTAAGAAATGCAACTATTACCAAAATATAACTTTTTTTTGGACATATAGCACGCCAGACCTTGCCTGGAGTAATGTTTCTGGAGAAGTCTTCAATATTTCACATATTTGCGACTAATATTACTGAAAAAAGTTGAATAAAACAGTCAAAAGGTAAACTATAGACTGGACCAAGGTGAGTCATTGGACCTGGTATATCTTGATTTTTCCAAAGTGTTTGATACCGTGCTACACAAGAGGTTGGTACACAAAATGGAAATGCTGGGTCTAGGGGAAAATGTGTGTAAATGGGTAAGTAACTGGCTGAGTGATAGAAATCAGAGGGTGGTTATAAATGGTATATTCTGTAACTGGGTCGCTGTGACCAGTGGGGTACCATTGGGACCTATTCTCTTCAATGTATTTATTAACGATCTGGTAACCAGTAGAATATCGATATTTGCAGATGATACAAAACTATGTGAAGGAGTCAATACAAGAGACGATAGTATTCTGCGACAGATGGATCTGGATAAGTTGGAAACTTGGGCCGAAAGGTGGCAGATGCGGTTTAACAATGATAAATGTAAGGTTATACAAATGGGAAGAAAGAATCAATATCACCATTACACACTGAATGGGAAACCACTGGGTAAATCTGATGTGGAGAAGGACTTGGGGATCCTAGTTATTGATAAACTTACCTGGAGCAACCAGTGGCAGGCAGCGGCTGCTAAGGCAAACAGGATCATGGGGTGCATTAAAAGAGGTCTGGATACACATGATGAGAGCATTATACTGCCTCTGTACAAATCCCTGGTTAGACCGCACATGGAGTACTGTGTACAGTTTTGGGCACCGGTGCTCAGGAAGGATATAATGGAACTAGAGTGAGTACAATGGAGGGCAACAAAATTAATAAAGGGGATGAAGGAACTACAATACCCAGAGAGATTAGCAAAATTAGGATTATTTAGTCTAGAAAAAAAAAAGACTGATGGGCAATCTAATAACCATATATAAGTAGATAAGGGGACAATACAAATATCTCTCCGAAGATCTGTTTATACCAAGGAAGGTGATGGTCACAAGGAGGCATTCTCTGTGTCTGGAGGAGAGAAGGTTTTTCCACCAACATCTTACAGTTATTAGGTTCTTTAGAAGGACGTAGATCTGGGGATATATTCTGATGGAATGTAGGCTGAACTGGATGGACAAATGTATTTTTTCGGCCTTGCTAACTATGTAACTATGTAAAAGCACAAATGATGAAAATTTTTTGTGCCAAATTCATGAAGGGTGTGAGTCATTTTGAAGAATTTAACACATAAAATGTCAGTGATTATCACATGACAAAAAATGAAAACTGACTTCCATAAATCACAAATGATCGGGCCAAGTGTGTCCAGAGTTCTAGACTAAGATTGCATGACTGGTTTGCACAAAGGTTAATCGTCCAAGACTGGGGTCTACTTGGTGAAGTTTGTGCCAGGATGGTCACAATGTAATAAGTCATCAGCCTTTAGTTACATGAGCATTATGCACATCGGCTTCATTATTAGGTCATTAAACGTTATACAACTTTCTATTATACTTTGTCATTTTTAAGACATGTTTTTTATTATTTTTAAGATCTGCAGAAAATGCCTATGACTAAATACTATTCACAGATAAAATAATTATAGACAGCGCATGTATAAATCGGCAACAGTTTCTCCAGAACTGTATATTGAACCTGCAATGATTAAAGGGGGTGTCCTCTTTGGATATATATGTTTTTGGAAGGGCCAAGGGGTTCTTTGATAACACTGTTAATATACGGAGTCCTGATGTTGAAACCCAGAGTAATCAGCTGTAATACTGGGAAACATACTCAGTTTGCTGCAATGCTATTTCCAAAAGAAAATTAAAGGGCATCAGTCAGCAGGATGAACCCTCCTAAGCCGTCTATATGGCCATGTAGGTCATAGGAAGGGGAATAAAGTGATACCTTGATATCTGCGATCCGAAGTCTTATTCCAGAAAAAGCCATGCTTTTCTTTTATGCGAATGAGCTGTTAAGATCTATGGGCCGGACATAGATCTCCCCAAGAATCTGCCTCCAGAGCTTATATAAAATCAGGAGAGCAGACTGTCAGCCATTTCATGTTTCACACTGATAGTGCCTCCTTTCATTTAAAATAATTTTTGGAGGCAGAATCTCAGGGAGATCTATGTCCGGCCCATAGATGTTAAAGGATCACTTACAGATAAAAAAACATGGATTTCTCAGGAATAAGACATCGGATCACAGATATCAAGGTATCATTTATTGAGCTTCCTATGAACTACATGCCCATATAGACGGCATCGGATGGTTGATCCTACTGACAGATTCCCTTTAAGGATTACAATGTTCCTAATTAAATCATGGCACCGACATGAGGGCTACTTCAGAGTAAGATGCTATACATAGGGGCAGGACAATAGATGAAGATCCTGAAAGACTGAATGAGTCCTTTAAATGGCAGAACACACCTCAAATCTGACACCAAAGCCTACCAAACCTTGTTCTGTTATATCTGTGATGGGGACAGCTATAATTTTTCAAAAGTTCCACTAGTCTGATACATTTAGTATAAAGAATGAATTCTGCTTGATAGATGAAGCTTCTTTTTAACTCCATTTGCTGTAAAACAACTAAAGACATTCCTTAATCGAAATCTTCAAGCCTCCATGAACCCTTCTCCAACCAGAGGATATCACCACTCAAAGATGGGGGGAGCTAAAAGTACACAACAAAAAAAATCTAAAAAAAAGCCAGAAAATAGAATGTTGCAGAAATATGTCCCTTTCTTGTTCTTCAATTGTATTAACCCACTGAATGCCAACACGAGAAGGATAATCATAGGGAACCTCAAAGAGGTTAAACAACTCTCAAGGATGTAGTTTGTTGCATTCTCGCAACATCTCAATTTACACAGCAGGGACTCTTCAATAAAGGGTAATTAAGAGAGATTGTGCTTTTAAAGCCCCACGAGAAAAACTTGTTACACTACATTGCTTTATGCAGATTTTTTAAGACAGAAATCTAACAATAAAAGCAGCCTCCATATTATAGGGGGCCCAGGAGGAAGACAAAGCACTGTGCCGCAATGGTGCAAGATCTATGGCACTATGGTGACACGTGCCAAGATTAGTGACTTGTCTACATAGCACATGCGAGTGCTCCACATCACCATGCAGAGCGGCTCCTACTTGTCGTGTGAGTTACACGAGGAGCCGTGAGCTCCTGCGTCATCTATATGACAAGAGACCATCGTGGCTGCTCCCAGGCACTAAAGATTTGGATCTGACCCATCTACCATTACTGATCCCTAAATTCAGGCAGTAAATCCTTGCCTATATCATACTATGCATACAAAATTTGCAATTTAGGTAAAAAAAAATTATGCCTAAAATATATTGCTACAATGAAGTTACAATATTCTGGACCAAATACACTGACACAAGGTAAATACCATTTGTCTTACACTACTTCTATCTCTGGTTTCATTTTGAGTCCTCAGAAAGGAGAATAAGGTTGAACACATCCAAAATTCAGATACCATAGGGACCTATAGTAAGTTCAGTAGGGGCTATAAGTGAGGATGTAGTGTATGGCAAAGGGGCAGACTGCACGCTGTGCACTTATAGCAGCCGCTATGTTCTTGGCCATTGCCAGCCCCAGGGATGCTTCTAATAAGACTGTGAGGCCCAGGATGAAATATGATTTTGACTTGTCAAGAGGAATGTGACTAGATGGCTCACTGGGACCCCAGCTGTATACATGTGTCAAATCTATGTATTTACAGTAGTTTATGACAAATTAGAATTTTTTTAGGCAATGGAATGATGCCAAATATGCACATTTTTTCTAATCTTTCATTTATTAAAAAAAAGTGATGTGAAAATTTGACATAAGATGAAATCAATAGAAAAAATTCCTGTCTGCTCATGAAAGTCCAAATGTGCCAAATTCATTAGAAAAGCCCATTTCAACACATTTGGTGCAAATCTCAGTAACTAGTCTCTCCACTTTGACTGGTGCAGAATATATATAGTAAATGTAGGTTACTGCTTTTATTCTCTTTTATTTTCCTCATTTACATAGCATCATGATATTCTGCAGCAGTCTACAGACATCATCATCGCTGTCCCCATTGGGGCTCACAATCTAAACTTAGTATGGTTTTGGAGTGTGCGAGGAAACTTCAGAACCTGGAGGAAACCCACACAAACATGGGGTGGGCAAATAAAATCTTTGGAGATAAGATGTTGTCCTTGGTGGGATTTGAACACAGGAATCCAGTGCTGCAAGACAACAGTGCTAACCACTGAGCCACAATGCTGCTTTGATGCAACTCGACGCCGGTACTGACATGTCAGGTCACAGCAGAAAATGCCAGTGTCAGGCTTATGCACACGGGTGACGTTTACAGTTGTTTGGAGCCATTATATTGGGTTGGGTACTCCCAGGAGGTCTCACTTTTCCTTGCAATCAGAGTCTTGGGTACTTCTGCGGTCACCATATGGTGACAGCCTCGGTGTACACAGCTCTGCCATGGGCACAAAGCTCGTTATGTGCTTCGCTTTGGACTAAATTCTGGCAATGCCTGCATACCCGTGTACTATGATAAAGTAATACATCACCCTGTTTAAGTCTCCGAATGATTGCGTTTCCAGTCCTGCCTTACTGGTACCCTCCAATGATGACACATGAAAGCAGGGTGCACCTCATGGGCAGCAGATGGAGCTAGCACCAGACTTAAAAGAAGCTCTTAGATTTCTAGCCCATCCACTAAACCCATAAAACCTCAGAATTGGGAGCAGTTACCTGTCAGATAAATACAGTTAATAAAACAAATGGCCGAGCTGGAAGAGCTGCAGAACTGCTGTGGATATCCATTTAATTCTCCCCGGCTCCAGTAAATCAGAAAATTTAATTTAAACAACACCTAGGAACTCTCCAGATCTGCTGGGTTTAATTATCATGCCGGGCTGCTGTAAAGGCATCAATTTTTTTCTTTATTCATTGCTTTGTGAGCAGAGGGAAAGCTGGTGCCCGGGACTGGAAGATTCATGCTGCTTACATTAAAGGCCGCTTCTGTGTGTGTAAGGTGACAGCGCGGCCTTAACTTACCGAGGGGAGGGCCGTGAGTCATTAGAATGTCGATGCCCTCAGGGATAAGGTTCCACTTGTCAAGTAAAGACTGGCCTCTAGGAAGATTAAATCCCCATCCATTAAACCATGGTGTCCTGTAGAAAAAAGAAGGGCTTTTATCAGTAATCGCTTGTAAATAGATCTGTCACTGTAACATCAATTTCTTTATTTTTAGTAATTTCTGCAATGGATAAGTTATGCTGGGGATTTTACATATTCACTTCTTGGGGATTATTTTTCATAGTATGCAAATAGATTTCTGCTATTAACTTGTTATATATATATATATATATATATATATATATATATATATATATATATATATATATATTTTTTTTTTACAGAAAGTTGAACCCATGACATCACAAAAACCACCATATACAATATACAAAAAAAGGTTGCACTCTATCATGCTAAAGCATGTCAATGTGAAATATGTGAAATTTGAAAAGCAATACGGCTTTGGAGTATTAGGAAAAATCTGAGACGTTTAGCATAAAATTTGGCCAAATATTATCTGCCCACCAACCATCGTCAAGGTGATCTCAGTCTGATGGGTCCCTCCCTCTCTAAGGCTGATGTCTGAATTCCTGGGTGAATGTGGACACCTCTGTCAGCAATGCCTGCATTATGGGTAAGTGAGGACCTGCAGTACTTAAAATCACCACCTGGTGGTGGCGGAGTGCTCGTCAGTAAGCTAAAATACAAAAGACAAAAAAACTGTCTGGCACATCCAGACTAGTGTGAATAGGTGCATATCCGTAGCTGTATATTTTTTTTTTCTATGGGCCGAAGAACTAAGATCACAGAACGCTCCTGCCGGCGATGCAGCGGCTTCTCTTCCGCTCTGCTCTGTTGATGGGCCTAAATGATAATGTCATGCCGGTATGCTTTCTGGCATTCACTACCTAACTGCGAGGAGCATGACGTCAGCTGTCAAGCCACATCGACAGAGCACCCCTGAAGAAGAGCTGCTCTGTTGACGTTTGGCAGCTGAATCGCCGGCAGGTGTGGTCTGTCACCGCTCTGTGCCAGCACCAGATAGAACAGGCAGGTAGTTCTCTCTGTTAGCAACAACCTGCCTATATGTTTTTAGGGCTATAGTAAAAAAAATATAATAGTCCTGGACAACCCCTTTAATACATAACAGCAGCAGTGAGGCTATGTTCTGAATAACACCACCACAGAATTGGGGCGATCCACTCCTGGTATCTGGGGTCCATTTCATCATTTTAACCATATTCAGAAATGTTCACATAAAGTTTTGAGGAGCAGAACACATAGAAATTCTTCCTATTTATTTCTATAGTAAATCCACTTTGAGGTTCACATTTTTGGAGTTTTTGAACCATTTTTTTTCCTTTATTGGTTTAGAAAAATACCTTCTGATAAAAAAAAAGTACTGTACATGTCACTTCTCTTAAGTGAATCCAGATTCAAAAATTCCTGAAGAGAAAAACTCTAAAACATCCCAAATTAAAAAGCATTTACTGGATCGGTTTTCATTTTAAAAACTCAGTAAGGGCTATTCATCAAATTATTTCCACTAAATAGCAATATTATGGTACAACATGGAGTTTCACAATAATTTTGCATTTTTGCTGTTTTCATGACAGTTTGTTTCAGCACCGCTATAATGGGCAGCGCTAGGGAGGTGGCAGAATAGGATGTGGCTACAAACCTGTCAAAATTAATCAAAAGTTCTTGCATTTTTTACGCCAGAAATGTTACTCCAGTCCTTGATTGAAGAGGCCCACACCACTGAGAAGATGAGCTGAATCCTTTAAGTGATGTGAATTAATTCAGCTCATCATACTCCAGCAAGCCCATTATCGACGTCAGTCTTAATGATTTGGCCCAAAAGTTTTTGATAGCGTCAAAAATCTCAAAATGAACCCAGCCTTAGAGCACCTTCTAATTAACATGGCACATGCACAAAATCACTGGAGTGGATCTGAGGTGAGGACTATGTGGCATGTAACCACCGTGGACAGACGCGCAAAACACAGCAATGGATCACTTGGCTCTGGACAGCTTTTGATATATGTCTTTGCATTTAACAATTGTGGTAATCCAGAGTTTCCCGTTTAAGATCTTTTACCCCTAAGGCTGTGTGCACACGTTCAGGATTTTTCGCGTTTTTCCACTGCAAAAACACTTAAAAAATGCATGCATTACGCATCCTATGATTAGAATGTATTCTGCAATTTCTGTGCACATGGTGCGTTTTTTTCCGTGAAAAAAATGCATTGCGGTAAAAAACGCAGCATGTTCATTATTTTCGCAGTAAATTTGCGCATTTCCCGCTATATTATTGATCTAGAATATTCAGGAAAAAAACGCGGTAAAAACACATAAAAACACGCCAACACGGTAAAAACACGCAAAAAACACGATAAAAACGCATCCGGATTTACTGGGAAAAAGTCAGTTTTTTCTCAGGAAATTTCTGCAAAGAATCCTGAACACACGTGTGCACATAGCCTAAAAATAGTGTACTAAACAGACATCGCAAAAAGAGAAAAATCCGGCTCAACAATGAAGTGAAAAAAAATATAAATCTTTATTCACTTGATGTTTCAAGTGTAGAGGATAAAAGTATCAGCAAAGATAGCAGCAGATAAATGCGTTATCAACGCATTTCAGGTGTCGCAGCACCCTTAGTCATGGATAAAGTGAATAAAGATTTATATTTTTTTTCACTTCATCGTTGAGCCGGATTTTTCTCTTTTTGCCATGTTTTACGTCTGACACAACGGTTCCGTGCTCCGAATCCTGGTATGCTACACTGGTGAGCTGGACTTTCATTTTGTATCTACTAAACAGACATCACATAGGGCCAAGTCTAGCACCTTCCGGTCTGAAACTGTGGACACTCTGAGCCACCATACAGGGTGTGCTGAAGTCTCAGTTATGCTTGCAATTACTCATCTTTCATGCGTTATTACCCAGCTGTCAAAAATGTGCAAATATATTAACACTGGAAAGCAAAAAATCAGATTATGTCAGACCCTTAACGATGACCATAGGGATATAATTGTAAAGGACAAAAAGAATAACGCGATATTAGACATACTTTTCACCTGTGTTCACTAATGAACTGACTGTGCCAGGGACCATTCAGCAAGGCAGAAATCAAACTTCACCACCTGATATAACTAAATTAACACAAGTAAAAGTACGGCTGTGTCTGAGGTGAATAAATATGGACAAAGCCCAGATGGCATCCACCCATGGATATTGAGGGAGTTGAGCTGTAATTCATGGTAATTATCATAATCACAGACTCTCTTGTAACAGGGGTGGTGCCACCGGATTGGAGGATGGCTGATGTGGTTCCGATATATAAGGTGCATCTGTGCAACTACTGTTAAGTTTGACATCAGTGGTGTACAATTTTTTTTAAGGTATTGCAAGAGATGAACTTTAAAAGTAGAATGCAGGAAAAATGGAGGAGCAAAACGTGCAATAGGGTCTTAACCAATGTTAAAAGCTAATAAGGTGCAGGGAATTGCTCCCCTGGTATAGTTGTGTATCACACAACAAAGGTCAAGCTTTAATTTGTCAGCTGCTGCAGTCCCATGGGTTAAAAAAAAGTTGAAATGCCAGAAGAGAATCAATAGGTGGTTTGCCAGCACTGCTGATGGAAATCCGAAAGAATGGTCTTGAGCAGTGCTGACGACCCACCTACTAGTTCTCTTCTGGAACTTCAAAAGGTTAAAGCAAAGAATGGTGTAATACCTGACAGCATGAATACATGAAAGATAGGTCGTGTCTAACCAACACGATGGGTTTCTATGAGGAGGTAAGTGCAAATCTGAATGTTGGTAATGAAGCTAATGTGACTTATGTGGTACAGTATCAAATGTCTTTGCAAAGTCCAGATAACAGCCTTCTACTGAAGAGCCAGAAGGACTAAGTAACACCTATGCACATGGGTAATAAACGGTTTCCTGTCCCTTAACCAAAGTCCTTGTAAATGGTACAACAACTTTGTACATTCTCACAATGGGAAAAAGTCAGCAGTGCGGACCACAGGGATCTGTGTTAGGACCAGTTCTCTCTAATCTCTTTATTAATGACCTTGTGTATGGGATTGAGAGTAAAGTGTCAGTCTTTTCTGATGATTATAAACTTTGTAGGATTATAAAAACTGAGTGAGCCTGGATAATATTACAGAACAATCTAGTTAAGATGTGTGCATGGGCAAACACATGGCAGATGAGGTTTATCATTGAGAAAAGTAAAGCAAAGCACCTAGGCTAGAGTAAATGTATTGCTGCATTTCTCCTTAACACAAAATGATATACATGTACTTCAGCGCTGTGGTCATCGAGTGTGGAGAGGGCTCAGGAGCTGTTAAATAACCGGCATCTCTAACAGCAGCAGGCTGAGGTGAGCTCCGATTACTACTGCTGTGTGCCATTTAAAGGGAATTTGTCACTAGGATCAACCCTCCTAAGCCGTCTATATGGGCATGTATGTCATAGGAAGCTGAATACAATCATACCTAGATATCTTGATATCTGTGATTCAGTGTCTTATTCCAGAGAAATCCACGTGTTTCTTATATGTAAATTATCTGTTCCATCCTATGGGGAGGATGTTCCCTGGAAGATAACTGCTTCCAGAGGTTACTTTAAATAAAAGAGGAAGTTACCAGTGTGAGACAAGTAACTAACACAAAAGAGGAGAACTGAAATTTGTCTTATTGCAAACACATTTACTGCAACTATTGAGCTCTGCTGTATTGCAACAATATTGCAGCTCTCTCTATGAGATGGAAAGGAAGCTGTAGATGTGTCAGGTATAATCACACACAGCTCTGCTGTGATATCAGGAGAGCAGAGAACGGCCAATACACATCACAGGTAACCATATCACATCACACTGGTAACCATTACACATCACACTGGTAACCATTACACATCACACTGGTAACCATCACACATCACACTGGTAACCATTACACATCACACTGGTACCCAATACACATCACACTGGTAACCATTACATATCACACTGGTAACCATTACACATCACACTGGTAACCATTACACATCACACTGGTAACCATTACACATCACACTGGTAACCATTACACATCACACTGGTAACCATTACATATCACACTGGTAACCATTACACATCACACTGGTACCCAATACACATCACACTGGTAACCATTACATATCACACTGGTAACCATTACACATCACACTGGTAACCATTACACATCACACTGGTAACCATCACACATCACACTGGTAACCATTACACATCACACTGGTACCCAATACACATCACACTGGTAACCATTACATATCACACTGGTAACCATTACACATCACACTGGTAACCATTACACATCACACTGGTAACCATTACACATCACACTGGTAACCATTACACATCACACTGGTAACCATTACACATCACACTGGTAACCATTACATATCACACTGGTAACCATTACACATCACACTGGTACCCAATACACATCACACTGGTAACCATTACATATCACACTGGTAACCATTACACATCACACTGGTAACCATTACACATCACACTGGTAACTCACCTTCATGTATAACAAGCTCTGGAGGCAGCGTTATCTCCAGGCAGCGTTGTACCCAGAGTCTGGAGGAGGTCACTTACATAAAGTTAAAAAAGATAATTTCTCAGCAAGACATCTGATGTAAGACACACAGGGATGCCTTTTTCAACAGTCTATAACCTGTGTGGCCATATTAATAGTTTAGAAAGGTCAAATGTGGTGACAGATTCCTTTAAATGCCACTTCTGTAACAGCGGCACTAAAATGAAGTACTTGTTGATATGCAGGCATCCATCAGCCTACTGTACCATGACTCGATTGTGCTCAAAATAGCAGACAAAGGACTGATGAAGACCTCCATCACTGCCATCGTAGTACTCCTTTGAAGCTCAGCCAAAAGGTTGAAAATCACAGTCTCTGACCTTCATATGAGACCATGATTATCACTATATACTTCATTACCATTGTAATATTGCAAGGGGCAATGTAAGAAACTAATAAAAGGAACTAATAAAAATTCTGAAGTTTATTCAAAAATACATTAAAAAGACAAAATAAAAAAAAATCCACAGTGGCCACGGTGTATGAAACTGTAGACGTTTTGGACCATAACTTATCCTTACTCATAGGATATGTGCCAAAATTGAAAGGAACGATGGCAATAACCGATAAAAAAAAAAACTTCTTTATTTCAATACTTTAAAACATCGGCGTCGGGAGGATGGGAGCAGGAGTGGAAGTGACGACAGCCGTTTCGCGCCATTGCAGCGCGAAACGGCTGTTGTCCCTTCCACTCCTGCTCCCATTCTCCCGACGACGATGTTTTAAAGTATTGGAATAAAGAAGTTTTTTTTTACCGGTGAGTGCCATCTGATCCTTTCAATTTTGGCATTTATTGTGGCAGGTTTCTTTGGAGAGGCACCCCGTTTTAGGGAGCATTCATTGCTGTACATATGCTTGCAGCTTTGTTTACACAACACTTGTGCATCGAGTGGGCTTACCCGCTGTGCATATTTACACTTCTTTGGACTTACTCATAGGATAATGTGGTCTGTGGTCATCAAAGATGAATGTGCAAGGAAACAAACAGAATGTAAAAGCAAGACGATGCCACATTTTTAATGAAACCCAATAGCAAAAATTATATTTAGCCAAAAATACATGCATTTTACTAAAAAATAAAAGGCCTCTAAGGTGGTCAACCCTTTAAATGGAAAAGAAGGACTTGGGTAATATAGCTTCAAGTAAGCGAAGCAGCAGTACTCAATGCCAAGCAGCAGCTGCAAAAGAAAATAAAGATTTTAAGGTGTAAAAAGAAATAAAAAATGGTGATACCACAATATTTTTACCTCTTTATAAATCACTTGTAAAGGCCACATCTTGAAGTTTTTTTTATATGGGATCACGTTTTTCTGCTTCATATTCAAAAAAGGATATTAGAAAGCTAGTGTCTGCTCAAAAGCAAGAAACCAGATTTTTGAATTAGATGGAGGCCTCTTATAGGTCGGTTTCACACATTATTTTTTATCTCTTACATGAAAAATACTTGTGTTATTTTCAGTGCGATGGCCCATTTTTTTTTATCTCTGTGTAAGTTTACAATCCTTGATGTATCTGTTTTTCACATACGTAAAAAATTTTTAAAATTTTTACCACCGATTAAACAGTAACATTCTTGTGCTATTCATTTTTTTCATGGGGCTATTAACTTGTTGAGCAAGTTAGATCTACAACATGGATCAAAGGAAGAGAGGTCTCCAGACAAGCAATCTGCAAAAAAATAAAATGAATAAATAAAAAGGCACAGTGATTGTCCACAATCTATCGACAAACGCAACGGATAGTACACATACCAAAAGCACGGATGTGTGAAACCGTCCTTATAATGACAGGCTAGAAAAGTGGGGCTTATTAAGCTTAAAAAAATATTTCATTTATATGTATAAATACATGAATAGCCATTACAAAAGACTGACATGATTAATTCCTTCCAAGGACCTTACAAAGGACCAGGGGGAACTCATTACATGTGAAAGAAAGGCAGCTAAATAGGAAAGGGTTCTTTACAGCTAGAGCAGTCAGACTGTGGAATGCCGACCACGAGAGGTAGTAATGGCAGACACTATAACTGCTTTTATAACAACGCTGGATGATTTCCTCATAACAAATGGCAGTGTGAATTATAAATAATTAGAGGATGTAGAAATGGTGAAGAAAGGTTGATCTTGATGGACCTAGGACTTTTTTCAACCTATGTAACTATGTATCCCAGAGTTAGTAATTTGTCTACTTGAAGGGAATCTGCAGCCCAAACTGCAGGCAGCAGGTTATAGATGAGGAGGAGCAAAGTAGATTGATATATAGATAAGTGAGAAAAGATTCAGTATAACTTATAATTTATTCATGTAAACTTCTGCTCTTTTTGGGGTTTTCAGTCCAGTGGGCCGTCCTATCAGTGACTGACAGCTATCTCTGTATTCACGCTTAAACAAAAACAAGCTGTGAGACACTGGTGGGACTGCCCACTGGGCCAAAAATCCAAGAAAAAAGAAAATCAGTGGATTAAATTATTAAAACACAAGTTACACTGAATCTTGTCTCCCAAAACTATATATCGATGTGATTTGCTCCCCCTGCTCTTACACATGATGCCTGCAGACTTGCAAATCCTCACAGCCAGTGAACTGCACAGTGTGTGGATTCTCTGGTGCCAGCAGTGAGCGTCATTTGACTGCAAGTATGAAATTTGAATTTTTCTGGCCACATTCCGAATAGACCAGGGATCTCAAATAAGCAGCCCGCAAGTCGCATGTGGCCCTTGAAGCTCCTTCATGCTGCCTGCAGGCACCATAGACCCCTTGATGATAGCGGCCCGGTCCAGGGATCTGCCAATACCAGCACTTTATTTCAGTTGAATGTGGGTTGTTGAATACTGCCGCACAGATACAAGTTCCATGCACAGCAACACTAATGCCAGCCACCGGAATGCCAATGTAAGCTGCTGGCCTCTGATTGGCTGGCGGCTGGCATTGGTATTGCTGTGAAGAGAGAGCTTGACTGCAAGGAAATACATTTCAGTTGAATGTGCATCCAAGGAAAACCATGCAGTTGAAATAAAGCACTGCCGTCGGTGGACCCCTGACCCGGACCGCGATTGTAAAGGTGTCTACAGTGCTTGCGGGCCGTATGTGCCGAAAAGAGGACTCCACGGGAACAGAGGACAGGTGAGAAGAATGTTTATTTTTCTTTTACGTTTATGGGAAGAACAGCACAATAGGAGACATTACTACAAAATGGGCACCTGGATGGGGACTCTACTTCAAAATGTTGACATTACTACAATATTCGGACCAGAATGGGGCATTATTACAAGATAAAGATGAAGATGGTCACATTACTACAAGAAGGGGACCGGGATGGGGACACTGCAACAAGAACAGGATCAGAATGGGGACATTGCTACAAGAAGAGGACTAGGATGGGGACATTACTACACAAAGAGGACTAGGATAGGGACATTACTATACGAAAAGGACTAGAATGGGGACATTACTGTACGAAGAGGACTAGGATGGGGACATTACTACATGAAGAGGACTAGGATGGGGACATTACTACATGAAGAAGAATAGGATGGGGACATTACTACACGAAGAGTACTAGGATAGGGACATTTCTACATGAAGAGGACTAGGATGGGGATATTGCTACAAGATGGGGACCAGGACAGGTACATTGCTACAAGATGGGGACCAGGATGGGGCATTACTACAAGAAGGGGACCAGGATGGGACATTACTACAAGAAAGGGACCAGGATGGGGCATTACTACAAGAAAGGGACCAGGATGGGGCATTACTATCTACGGAGGTCAAGGGTATTAACCCTTTAAATGTTGCATTCCCTTTATGTGTGTAGATGTATGCTTTGTATGAACTGTATGATGTCATGTACTTGAGTTATTTCTAAGATGTATGATTGAGGAAGGTATAGTTATAGGTAGATAGTGCATCCTTGGGGTCATTAGAGGAGGGTACTAGTAGGGTAGTAGAAATATATATATATATATATATATATATATATATATATGGGTTTAGATATAGATTGCGAAGGATCACTAATGGGGGCATGTTAGAGATCCAGTTAGAAAAAGATGTCAATGCAGTACTGGGTTTTGGACACTAGAGGGGGGCATTTAGCACATCCAGTCCAATAGGGACAATAGGTTAGGTACTTGTTGCTAGGGAAAGATTGCCTCCAAGCGGAAGTCAGTAGGGGGTGGACCTTGCTAGTGTGAGGACGTCCACGTTCCTGGGCCCTGAGCTTAGAGAAGAAGTGTGAGGGGACCAGGAACCCCTGAACAGCCGGTGAAGGATTCACCGTGGAAACGTGAGCCCAAAGTAAGTGGGTTTATGTAGCAGTAGTCCAGTGGAAGATCCACTGTGGGAACGCTCAGCAGAAGAGGTGAGTGTAGTAGCGAGTGGGCCACCAGCAAGTATCCGGGCAGGATAACCAGAGAGGGGTGGACAACCTAGTAGATGTGTCTTTCTATACTGGATTGAAGTGTCTCCAGGGGTAGAGATCGAAGTGCCGTTTTCACCGGGCTCTTCGTCCCATCAATACATTGTGGTCCATTCTAGTGTAGCAGAGGAGAAGAAGCAGAGTTGTGAAGAATGTATTGCTTGTGTCGTATAAGACGTGCTTATGGTGTCTTGGATGTGCTGTGTCCAGAGGAAAATAAAACAGAACTGTTTGACGTGATTTTGGACTCTTGACTCTGATTGTACTATACCTTCTGTCACTGGAGAAGAACATCCCAGGAGAATAGAGATAACAGGGGTAAAGAATGCAGCAGCTCACAGTAAGTTAACCCCTCGGCAAACCCTTTAAAACTGCAAGAAGGGGACCAGGATGGGGCATTACTACAAGAAAGGGACCAGGATGTGGCATTACTACAAGAAAGGGACCAGGATGTGGCATTACTTCAAGATGGGGACCAGGATGACTACACAATGTTTTCCAGAATTACTATATGGTGCTAATTGTAAGCCAAAATTATTGCATGTAGCCAATTGGGGAAAAAAAAACTGTAAAAAATGTAAAAAAAAATAAAAATAAAGCATGCAAAAATATTTTGCCAATAAAAATGCTGTTTTATATATAAATCTAAAGTAAACTAAAGAAGTGCACATTTGTTATCACCACATCCATAACGACTGGGCATATAAAACTGTACCATAACCCATACGATGAATGCCATTTTAAAATAATAACATAAACACAGCAAAAATGTTTAAAAAAATCAAAAGATGTATAGAAAAAAAATGGTATTATTAAAAATGTAACTTTTTTTCCTGCAAAGAATGCACCCCTTAAATTAATTTTTTTTTCTATGTGCGGCCCATATACCCAGCCGAGTTTGAGACAAATGGACTAGACTGTACCCGGCCTTGCTCAATACATTTGCATTGAGTGAAGCAGGAATCAATTCGGCATGTGAGTGCATGTATGCAAATCGCATACTTGTGGTTAAACTCCCTCCTACCAGAGCCAGAGAACCCTCACAACAGGCAGTGCATGCGATGTGAGGATTCACAAGTCTGCAGTCACACAGCCTAAGCCAGGACAACCCCTTTAAGCAAAAGAATAGGTTGGCATATTGAATAAAATGCTGCAATAGATCTCTAAAGCACCCTATACTCAGACCAGTGTTTGCCAAACCTACAGATATTCACGGGTTCAGCATTCTAATGTCTATGGCGTCCTGACTCTCTCCCAGCAGGTGATGTTGAGGAAGATAAAGATCCAGCACATCTGATTTCAGACTTCTGATTTTTTTTGTTCTCCTATAAATAAGCCACCACCATAAATTTATACATAGAGAACAAGCCAAGCCCTCATTCGGCTTACTATCTAAAGTGTTTTGGGGCTTTAGATGCAGGATATCAAAATTAAGAGCAGGAGGAACATCATTCTTGCCATTTCCCTCTTTGTAGCCAAGTAGTGTAACACTTTATCAGTACCACAATGGAGTTTGTATGGCCTGTTGGATAATCGGATACTAGTCCACTTCAATTTCAAAGGAAACTCATCCTATCAGAGCAGATGCAGGTCATGATCAATAAGGAACCATAGGCCGCTTATGAATTTACCTCTAAAAAGCAAATGCTTATTTTGAAGGTCACCTTCAGATTAGGTGACTGTGTTGGTCCTCAAGTCCTGCATTCTGACAGGGTTGTTATGCACATAATACAGACATGTCTGCCCATGGGGGACATTTAGGGACCCCTCCAAAATAACTTATCTGAATGTATGGACCTGTGCTCAGTTACCTTCCTTGGAGCTGCAGATGGACAGAGTGGAATGATGCAAAAAAGAAGTATTCAGACATCCTATTGCTGAAGTATGTCAGAGTAAAGCGTGGGGATTTGTCACGGCTGATTAAACACTGGTGCAGTGGGTAATCTGACAAGGGTGGAAGAATGTGTGAGGACAATTTCTTGACTCATCTTTAACATGCATAGCTGAGAAAGCTTTCAAAAGTCGCCTGGCTGGAAAATGAATGCTAAAATAATACATGGTAACGTACAGAACCTACACGTGAAATACAGTATATAGATAACGTCTGTGTGTGCAAAATCTGCTGTGTTTAACAGTTCACGCAAAGTGGATGGGATTTCATGAAAACTCATGATCACAATGCTTTTAAAGAATCTGCGGAGATGTCCACGGCCGGCTGACGCTCACGGTCTCCATAGAGTAGTCCTGCTCCTATTATATTAATGGAATGAGGTTCTCTGTAGAGCCTCCCGGACTCTCTAAAGGCTGACCGCTGTCTCATACACAGCAATGCTCGGCTAGCCAGAGTGCTCCTGTGATCTCTATGAAAGCTGGATTCCTTTGGCAGTGGCTTATCTCCTGGAGAACAAAGAATCAGCCGTCAGAATCATATTGGGGGCCTCCTTTCCCCACCATCGCTCAGGGGAGACTCCACAGTACCCAAAACGCATTAGACTAACCGGTTTGCCAACTTTCATCTAATGTGTACGGTGGCCTTAAAATCTAAAAGCCCAAAGTTTTGTCTTTTGTAAGTTTTTTGCCACAAATAAAATTATTCTAAAAGTATTCCAAACTCGTTAGAAAATAATAGCACACCATATAAAATGCATGTCAGGACGGGAAACCTCAGAACTGTACAGGGATTTATTTTTTTTTTCCTGAACAATTTTGGATATGTCAGTCCTTTGTAGTCTTGCAGCCAAATTACAGCACTGTCATTCAGGCATCACAAAGCTGTCATGATCATCCTCGATCCACAAATATCTGGGACAGCTCAATCTCACCACAGTCTCATCATTAGAGAAAGACGTCAGAGTGCTGTGTGGATGTCACTCTCCATACTGCAAAAGTCAAGACACACGACCATTTTCTTTTGCTGCCACTTAATGTTGCCTCATAGATCAGAGATCTCTGCCGTCCCATAGAGTATTGCCTGTCAAATCATGTCAAATGGCCATGACTTATAAAAAAAAGTCTCATCCAGTGCTTCAAAGGCGACCATGAGAGGGCAATGTGATGTCTTCTCTGCATACATGCAGTGTGAAAATAAGTATTTGATACACTGCCGATTTTGCAAGTTTTTCCACCTACAAAGAATGGAGAGGTCTGTAATTTTTATTATGAGTACACTTCAACTGTGAGAGACAATCTATAAATACAAACTAGAAAACACATTGTACGATTTTTAAATAATTAAATTGCATTTTATTGCATGAAAAAGTATTTGATCACCTACCAACAGGTACAGACTGGGACTGAAATTCAGCCCTAGCATTTGAAATCACACAGGCCCATGTTGTCCCCATCCCCAAGCACCAGATGGGATATATTACTAATATTACCTTGGATGGAGGAAAGGAAGATTTACTACCAGACCAATATTTCGAATGCTACCTGTGGCCTGCTGGGGTGACGGAGTCAGCGACTTGTGCTCCGTCACAACTCTTAACAGTATGGGTGTAAGTAAGACAGCCCACGACCAGACAGGCCCTTCTGGCATTTGCCAGAATTGCCAGGTGGCCAGTCCGGCCCTGCCTACCAACCAGCGAGAATTCTGGCTCTCACAGACCTGTTAAGAATCCCTCCTGCTCTGCACTCATTACCTGTATTAATTGCACCAGTTTGTACTTGTTACCTGTATAAAAGATGCCTGTTCACACACTGAATCACACTGCAACCTCTCCATCATGGCCAAGACCGTTGTCAGGGACAAAATTGTAGACCTGTAGGTTGGGTTGGGCTACAGGACAACAGACAAGCAGCTTGGTGAGAAGGCAACAACTGTTGGCACAATTATTAGATAACGGAAGAAACACAAGATGACTGTCAATCTTCCTCAGTGTGGGGCTCCATGCAAGATCTTGCCTTGTGGGATAAGGATGATTGTGAGGAAGGTCAGGAATCAGCCCAGAACTGCACGGGAGGACTTGGTTAATGACCTGAAGAGATTTGGGACCACAGTCACAAACATTACTGTTAGTAACACATGGACACAAGGTCTCCCTGCTCACACAAGCACATGTTCAGGCCAGTTTGACATTCACCAATGACCATCTGAATGATCCAGAAGAGGCATGGCAGAAGGTCATGTGGTCAGATGAGACCAAAGCAGAACTTTTTGGTATCAACTCCACTCGCAGTGTTTGAAGGAATAAGGATGAATACCACCCCAACCGTGAAGCATGGTGGGGAAAACATCATACTTTGGGGTGCTTTTCTGCAAAAGGGACAGGACAACTGAACGGTATTTAAAGGAGGATAGATGGGGTCATGTATCGCAAGATTTTGGCCAACAATCTCCTACAAAGGTTTCTGTACCAAATTTTTAGTCCTGTTTTTCTATTGTATCAAGTAATTTGCAATTTATTGCATGAAATACGTAAAAGTCATACAATGTGATTTTCTGGATTTTTTTTTTAAAGATTATGTATCTCACAGTTGAAGTTGTACCTACGATAAAAATTACAGATCTCTCCATTCTTTGTACGTGGAAAAGTAGCAAAATTGGCAGTGTATCAAAATACAATTTATATATGTACACACACACACACACACACACACACACACTATATATAATACAGTGTGCATGTGTGAGTATATATTTCTACACACACACCCCCCAAGACAACATGGTGGACTTATCTAGTCTTGCACAAGATCAATCTTCCTGCAGAGTGTTCATCCAGCAAATAAAATATTAAATATTTTACAGTATATATACCGTATTCATTTTTCTTGACTATATATACAGTATATAAGAATGTTATACTTGGTTGCTTACAATGTCGGCACTTATTATCTATACATTTAACATGTACATAGGGTTGCCATATGTACATTATATGTACATTATCTGTATATTATTTTTTCATATGTGTTCAAAATAATACCATTTAAGGGAGGTGAATTCTAAATCCTGGAATTTAATTACTCTATGGGGTATCTGTGCGACTTGGAATAAACTTGTAGAATTCCAAGATTTTGTCTCCTTAGGCAAATTCCTGTCCATATCCCACATAATGGCTTATGGACATCATGGACTGAGGTCCGTAGCTTCAGATCTGATTTTTCCACTGTATAAAATTGCGTGTAAAATACATTTTATCTGAAAGCGTCAAGGACCATACAGGTTTACTTATGAATACCGTTACTTTTTTGCCCTCACAGCCCCCAATTCTCTATAGGTATACAGTCAGCGTTTGCTTGTACCAGTCACATCTCATGGCCAAAAGTGGCGGTATTTATTTTTTCCTATTTTCCACATTTCCACAGAAATAAAAAAAATAAATAATAGCGGGATAAGTAGGAGCATAATGGAACTTAGCGTGCGTAATAAATTGATGAAGAATCCAGATATGGCAGCTCATTTCTGAATTACTCCCTATCAAAGGGGACAACAGTTAATCAATAATGACCCTGTAAAAACGACACAGAAGACGAGGCAGCGTAGAAATCATCTGCCATACTGTATAATTGTCATCCCATCAGACAGGCTTATTGGATTTCTGTGGGTAAAAGCCTGCATGTAGAGAACAGCTCGCCTCCTGCCTGATATCCCCTGAAAGAAGAGGCAGTAAACATTTATCGCTGGCTGTAAAATTCATTATCACCTTTCCTAAAGAGCCATTTCTATTCAGGACCTCTCCTGTATGCTGAACATGGAGGTGCAGTAAAACAATGCAATCTTCCAGCCTCCTGTGACACCAGCATGGCCATCTACATACACAGCGGCGTCAGGGCGAACCAGGCATGGGAGACATTAATCAGAAAAGGATGCAATATCCATATACCACAAAGCAGGGGAAGCAGCGGATTTTAAAAAAATAAAAAAAGAATAAATAATACACTTTAAATTAAAACACAAATATTAGCAATACTGGAAAAATACTAACTATGACCTGCAGCTTGTCGCAGCTATACGCAGTGGCATGTGTCGCCAATGGGCTTCATTGGTAAAAGCTATATACGTTTTACTGGAAGCCTCTGAATGGAGTAACACAACGACACTATTCCATACAGTTAGAAATCCACCTAATGGGGGCAGATGGACTCCTTTTTAGCCGCATTAACTTCAGTTGGGCCATGTGGATAATTTGGGAGTGCGCACTAGGTAAGGCTATGTTCACACGTTGCGCTTGTGCTCAGTTTTTTGTGCTCTTTCGGAAGTAAATAAGCTTCTTACAAAAAGCAGGTTTTGCTGCGTATTTGCTTCATTTTTTTATGCCTTTTTATTGTCTCTTGTGCACGCTGATAAAGTTTAGTGCCCCCCCCAAAAAAAAAGTAATGCAACTTCTTAGGGCCTGTGCACACATTGCGGATTTGCCTGCGGATTTTTCCGCGCCGAAACCGCACCTCTTGGCAGAAACCGCAGGCGCGGTTTTGACGCGGTTTTGGCGCGGTTTTTCTCATGCGGTTTTGTATGCGGTTTTTACAGCTAAATAAAGATATGTTGTTTAACAAAAAAAAAAAAAGATTTGTGATGTCATTTCTTGTCCAACCTCTTTTACATTTGTCCAACCCACACTCCATTACACACACACAGATAGAGATAGGCCGGCGTCACACTTGCGAGTGTGATGAGAGTAAGTCGCACGACTTTCTCGCATCAACACCCGGCACGGCCGCCCGCTCTCGGACCCGAGTGTGCGGCTGCATGTATTTCTATACATGTATTTCTATGCAGCCGCACACTCGGGTCTGAGAGCGGGCGGCCGTGCCGGGTGTTGATGCGAGAAAGTAGTGCGACTTACTCGCATCACACTCGCAAGTGTGACGCCGGCCATAGATAGATAATAGATACCAGTAGTTAGATAGAAAATACATAGATGGATAATAGATAGTTAGAAATATATATAGAAAGATAGATAGAGATAGACAGAAAGATAGATATATAGGTAGATAGATAAAATAGTACATAAATAGTTAAAGACACACACGCGTATACATACACAAAATAACGCAATAGTTAATAAAAAAAAATATAGGAAAAAAATTGGCGTGGGCTCCCGCGCAATTTTCTGCGCCAGAGGGAGAAAGCAGACAGTCGGGGCCAATATTTCTAGCCTGGGAAGGGGCTAATACCCATGGATCTTCCCAGGCTATGAATATCAGCCCGCAGCTAGCCTTCACTGGCTATTAAAATAGGGGGACCCCCCCAAAAAAATGACGTGGGGTCCCCCTATAATTTATAGCCAGAAAGGCTATGCAGACAGCTGCGGGCTGATATTCATAGCCTAGGAAGGGGCCATGGATATTGGCGCCCCCCCTGGCTAAAAATACCAGCACCCAGTGTCATGTGTGCATCGCCACGAAGATCGTCGCGGTTGCACATTCTGACTTCTCACAGCTGAGTTGCTGTTTCTTTGTGTTTGGCAGTGAGGGAGTTAATTCTGTCTGTGCTCTGTTCTGGGACTGGGTTCAGTTTCTCCCGGCTGCAATTGATTATTTGTTGATTGGTTTCCTTTAAATCCTTGGTAATCAGAATCCTTCTTAGGACTGATTACAGGGTTCAGGGACTGATAGGAGACAGGGTTAGGCTGGAGACTTGGACCTCTGAACCATTATCAGTACCTCCAAGGTGAGGGATTAGTTAGGACCCCAGTTTAGGGTCAGGTTAGACCCCGGTCCTCCTCTTTCCTGTGACAGTGTATCAAGTCCTCAAGATTAACCCTGAGTTCAACGGATATCGTGTCAGGTAAATCTATTCTATATTTACATGCTGATGTTGCTAATCTATATGTTGTATAGAGTGTTGTTCTTTTAAGAATAGTTTACTGACATCGTACACATATCATAAGACCGCGTGACATTTTCACTGGCCCTTAAAATTATCCCCAGTTGCCATGGATCCAGTAGCCCAGCTGGCTCTGCAGTTGCAGGGATTATCCATGGAGCTGACGGACATTAAGTCCAAAGTTTTGTCTCCCCTGGAGCAAACCAGATTTGAACCTAAAGTAGCTCTCCCGGACAGGTTCACTGGTGGGCGAGACAAATTTTTCACCTTCCGGGAAGCATGTAAATTGTATTTTCGGCTTCGGCCTCGATCATCAGGGAGTGAAGAGCAGAGAGTGGGAATTGTTATCTCGCTCCTACAAGGGGACCCTCAATCCTGGGCATTCTCCCTTCCTCCGGGATCCCCGGCTCTACAGTCTGTAGATCGATTTTTTACTGCCCTGGGTTTGGTATATGATGACCCAGATCGGGTCTCTCTTGCTGAGACAAAATTACGTAAGATACAGCAGGGAGATCGTCCGGCGGAGGAATTTGCTTCTGAGTTCCGTAGATGGGCCACAGATACTCAGTGGAATGACCCAGCTCTTAGGAGTCAGTTTTGTCATGGGCTTTCTGACAAATTAAAGGACGTTTTGGCTCAGTATGATTCTCCTCCATCACTGGAGGCTGCTATGGCCCTAGCTATCCGTACTGATAGACGGCATCGGGAGAGGGGTGAGGTAACTCCGCCCCCAGTAGTTGCTCCACCTACTACAAAAGTCCCTTATGTTGAGGTTCCCCTTGTCTGTTCAGAGGAGCCTATGCAGTTGGGAGGGACATCATTTCGTAGGAGGGGATTGGTGGTACGCAGCAGGACTAGAAGGTGTTTCTTCTGCGGGAAAGAGGGACATTTTGTTGGGGGATGTCCATCCCGTGCCTTGTTGAGCAAAAGTTGCCGGAAAACTGTTAATCCCAGGTTGTGTGGTGGACGACAACCTGGGAGTATGTATTTCGTCCGCTAGTTCTTCTCAGTTCCTTGTACCAGTGGAGATGGTGGTTGGTACGAGAGTGGAGAGATTTTCTGTTCTTCTTGATAGTGGGTCCGGGGCTAATCTTGTTGACGCTCAGTTTGCTCAGGCTCAAGGTATGCCTCTGAGTGTATTGGCCAAACCGATCCCTATATTCTCCATTGACGCCAGGCCTCTCGGCCAAGGTAGCTTTGTTCATGAGGTCCATAACATTGATATTCGAGTAGGGGCGATACATAGGGAACAATTATCTTGTTATGTGTTGGAGGGTCTACCTACTCCCATTGTGTTGGGACTTCCTTGGTTGGTTAAACATAACCCTGTGATTAATTGGCAGTCCAGAGAGATAAGCCAATGGGGTGAGTTTTGCAAAAGTAACTGCATGAACACAGTCATTAGTGCGGTCGTGCCTAGTACATTGCCTCCTTTTTTGGAGGACTTTGGGGATGTGTTCTCTGAGGAGGGGTGTCAGGAGTTGCCTCCTCATCGCGTGTATGACTGCTCTATTAATCTCCTTCCTGATGCTAAGTTGCCTAAAGCTAGGTTGTATAACCTTTCTGGTCCTGAGAGGCAGGCTATGAAAGACTATATTTCGGAAAGTCTGGCCAAAGGGCATATTAGACCTTCATCTTCCCCAGTAGCCCCGGGGTTCTTCTTTGTGAAGAAAAAAGATGGAGGCCTACGCCCTTGCTTGGATTTCCGCGAACTTAATCGGATTACTGTTCGAGATCCGTATCCTCTCCCTCTTATTCCTGATCTCTTCAATCAAATTGTGGGCGCCAAATGGTTCTCTAAATTGGATCTCAGGGGGGCGTATAATTTGATTAGGATAAAAGAGGGGGATGAGTGGAAAACGGCGTTTAACACGCCGGAGGGACATTATGAGAACCTTGTCATGCCTTTTGGTCTGACTACTGCACAAGCAGTATTCCAACATTTTGTTAATGACATTTTTCGTCACCTTGTGGGGCTGTTTGTGGTCGTATATTTGGATGACATTTTAATTTACTCGCCAGATCTTGTGTCTCACCAGGAGCATGTGAGACAGGTGTTGCAGATCTTGCGAGACAATAAACTATACGCCAAACTGGAAAAGTGTGTATTTGCTGTACAGGAACTTCAGTTTTTGGGTTTCTTGGTGTCAGCCTCCGGTTTCCGTATGGACCCTGAAAAAGTGAGAGCAGTGCTTGAATGGGATCAGCCAGAGGATCTTAAGGCTCTGCAGCGTTTTCTGGGGTTTGCTAACTACTACCGGAAATTTATTTGTAATTTCTCATCTGTTGTCAAACCTCTCACTGACATGACAAGAAAAGGGACGGATTTTTCTAAATGGTCGAACAAAGCTTGCCAAGCTTTTTCCTCTTTGAAAAAATGTTTTGCTTCAGCACCCGTTCTCATCCAACCAGATGCATCACAGCCGTTCATTGTGGAGGTGGACGCGTCTGACGTAGGGGTGGGTGCAATATTGTCCCAGGGTCCGTCCCCTGGTAAATGGCATCCGTGCGCTTTCTTTTCTAAGAAGTTGTCGTCCGCCGAAAGGAATTATGATATCGGCAATAGGGAACTTTTGGCCATTAAGTTGGCTTTTGAAGAATGGCGTCACTTTTTGGAGGGGGCAGTCCACCCGGTTACCGTCATTACTGATCACAAAAACCTGCTGTATTTGGAATCTGCTAAGCGTCTGAATTCCAGACAAGCTCGATGGTCGTTGTTTTTTACCAGGTTTAATTTTGTCGTCACATATCGCCCTGGGTCTAAGAATGTTAAGGCTGATGCCTTGTCTCGCAGTTTCCCAGGGGTCGGGAAAACGGATGACCCGATTCCTATCCTTCAGGAGGGGGTGGTAGTGTCGGCTGTATGTTCTGAGCTTGAGGAGGAGGTATTAGAGGCTCAGGGGGACGCCCCTGCAGGACCTTCAGGGAGACTGTTTGTCCCAAATCAGTTGAGACAAAAGGTTATTGAGGCACATCATAATTCTGCTTTAGCAGGACATCCAGGGAGTAAGGCTACTTTAGATCTCCTTTCTCGCCGGTTTTGGTGGCCTAACGTTAATAAAGATGTTATAACTTTTGTCGCGTCCTGTGGGGTTTGTGCTCGCTCTAAGACCCCGCATACCCGTCTGTCTGGGACCCTCTTACCCTTGAAACTTCCGGAGCGTCCATGGACTCATTTGTCTATGGACTTCATTACGGATCTTCCTCCGTCGTCAGGGAAAACTGTCATACTGGTGGTTGTTGACAGGTTCAGTAAGATGGCACATTTCATTGCTCTTCCTGCCCTCCCTAATGCTAAAACTCTGGCACAGGTGTTCATTGGGGAGATTGTGAGACTTCATGGGTTGCCTTCTGATGTGGTGTCAGATAGGGGGTCTCAGTTTGTGTCTAAATTTTGGAGGGCATTTTGTTTACGTCGGGGGATGCAATTGTCATTTTCCTCGGCTTTTCATCCGCAGACCAATGGTCAGACAGAGCGTCTGAATCAAAGCCTTGAGACTTATCTTCGGTGTTTTGTCTCAGAGAACCAGGAGGACTGGTCTTCTTTCTTGCCTCTGGCAGAGTTCGCTCTTAACAACAGGCGGAGCGAGTCCACTGGTAAATCCCCGTTTTTTGGGGCATATGGTTTTCATCCCAGTTTTGTACTTTCAATGGGGGGGGCCCTTCTGGGGTTCCTGAGGAGGAGCGTTTCTCGTCGTCACTTGCTTCAGTGTGGAGAGGTGTATTGAATAATCTGAGTGCTATGGGGAACCGTTATAAACGTATGGCTGATAGGAGGAGAGTTTCTGGTCCAGATCTGAATGTGAACGATCTGGTATGGTTGTCTACCAGGAATATAAAACTTAAAGTTCCCTCCTGGAAACTGGGTCCCAGATTCATCGGGCCGTACAGGATCAGTTCCATAATTAATCCTGTGGCATTTCGTCTGGACCTCCCTCCTACGTTTAAAATCCACAATGTGTTCCACAAGTCATTACTTAAGAGGTACGTGGCACCAGTCATACCGTCACCTCTACCTCCTCCTCCAGTGGTGGTCAATGGTAACTTGGAGTTTCAAGTGTCAAAGATCATTGACTCACGTCTGAATCGCCGGTCCCTTCAGTACTTGGTGCATTGGAAGGGGTATGGTCCAGAGGAGAGGACGTGGGTTCCTGCGTCTGACATTAACGCAGATCGGTTGGTTCGGACCTTCCACAGAACTCACCCGGGCAGACCTGGCCATGAGGGTCCGGAGGCCCCTCGTAGAAGGGGGGGTACTGTCATGTGTGCATCGCCACGAAGATCGTCGCGGTTGCACATTCTGACTTCTCACAGCTGAGTTGCTGTTTCTTTGTGTTTGGCAGTGAGGGAGTTAATTCTGTCTGTGCTCGGTTCTGGGACTGGGTTCAGTTTCTCCCGGCTGCAATTGATTATTTGTTGATTGGTTTCCTTTAAATCCTTGGTTGTCTGTTTGGGGAGTTGCCAGTGAAATTCTTCATGCAGACCACAGATAGGATTGTATCTGTATAGACTTAAGTTAAAGAGCTCCTTAGTTGTTTTAAGCTCACCTTGCTTAGAGTTTAATATCCCAGATCATTTATGTTCCTTCTGTGTTTGAGTGTGTATGCAAGTCTGTGTTTTCTCCAGTCTGTCTTATATGTCTAATCTGTGTATTTAGCAGAGATCAGCCCATATCCCTTTGGTGGTAATCAGAATCCTTCTTAGGACTGATTACAGGGTTCAGGGACTGATAGGAGACAGGGTTAGGCTGGAGACTTGGACCTCTGAACCATTATCAGTACCTCCAAGGTGAGGGATTAGTTAGGACCCCAGTTTAGGGTCAGGTTAGACCCCCGGTCCTCCTCTTTCCTGTGACAGTGTATCAAGTCCTCAAGATTAACCCTGAGTTCAACGGATATCGTATCAGGTAAATCTATTCTATATTTACATGCTGATGTTGCTAATCTATATGTTGTATAGAGTGTTGTTCTTTTAAGAATAGTTTACTGACATCGTACACATATCATAAGACCGCGTGACACCCAGCCGCCCCAGAATTGGCGCATCTGTACGATGCGCCAATTCCGGCACTTAGCCCCTCTCTTCCCACTCCCCTGTAGCGGTGGGATATGGGGTAATAAGGGGTTAATATCACCTTGCTATTGTAAGGTGATATTAAGCCCGGTTAATAATAGAGAGGCGTCAATAAGACGCCTATCCATTATTAATCTTATATTAATAAAGGGTTAAAAAAAACACACACAAGAATAAATTATTTTAATGAATAAAATACAACACGGTTTTCATTACTCTTTATTACACACTCAGATCCAAGCGACGCCCTCGATCTCCTGTAATAAAACGTAAAAAAATAAAACAACCGTATACTCCCTGTCCGACGCAGTCCAATTAATAACGAGGGTCCCACGACGGTCTCCCCTATAGAACGGTGACATCGGGTGATGTCACCGTTCTATAGGGCCTCCCAGTGATGCACTGACAGGAGACAATGGCTCCTGCAGTGCATCACTGAGTTCATTCTCTCACTTTATGGCAATGCTGCGTGGGAATTTTCTCACCCAGCATTGCCGTGAGAGAATGAACTGTCGTGACGTCATTCTCTCCCGGCGGCAGAGGCAGAGCAGTACAGATCGATGGCGTCGGGGAAGAGGTGAGTATGTGCTCTATGTTATGTGTTGTATGTCATGTGTATGTTGTATGTCATGTGTATGTTGTATGTCATGTGTATGTTATGTGTATGTTATATGTTCTGTATGTCATGTGTATGTTATATGTTCTGTATGTCATGTATGTTATATGTTCTGTATGTCATGTATGTTATATGTTGTATGTCACGTAATTTTTTTTTTTACATTCAGCACATTAGCCGGATGATGGGACTACTACTGTCCCATCATTGGCTAATGTGTCAGTCACTGTAGCAGGCATCGCCGGATGGGACTTGTAGTCCCATCCGACGATGCCTGCATACACGGAGACCCGCACACCGATCACGCAGACACCGGCACACAATCACCGCCCACACACACAGCGCCGCACACTATACACGCCCACGCACCGCCCACACACATAGCGCTGCACACTATACACGCCCACACTCCGCCCACACACTTCCCTCCTCCCGAACTGCAGCGGTTTCACCCGCAGCAAACCCGCAGATCTTTTTTAGATCTGCGGTTTTGCTGCGGAAGTGCCCGACTCAATGCAAGTCAATGGGCGCCGAACCGCTGCAGTTCCGCACAAAGAATTGACATGCTGCGGAAAATAAAACTCGGCTAAACCGCGCGTTTTTTTCCGCAGCATGTGCACAGCAGACCTGCGGTTCCCATTAGATTACATTGGTAGTGCACTGTGCTGCGGGTTGGATGCGTTTCCGCTGCGTTGAAAAACGCAGCGGAAACGCATCTAAAACCGCAAAGTGTGAACGGGGCCTTAGGTTTTTGCACCAAAAATGCAGCAAAACCGGATACCTGCATTTTTGCACTTACTCATTGGTTTCTATGGGTGAAAAAACGCTGAAAGATGTGACATGCTGCTGAAAAAAAAAGTGTGTGCATGAGATTACTGAAATCTCCTAGCTTTTGCTGGTACTGTAAAACACAGTTTAAAATTGCATAAAAGCACAGCAAAAACAAAATGTCAGAACATAGCATAAGGGGAGGTTCACACGACCGATCGATTAGTCTGATCAAAGTGGCATCAGTTTTTCTTTTTCTCGGACGTGGAGAGAAAAAGAAAAGTTTCTTCACCTTCTCTCCATTCTGTCAGTCTGTGAAAATCGGACCGCACTCTGATGTCATCCGAGTGCAGTTCAATTTTTTTCACAGAACCATAAATTTGCATTGCCCATTTTAATTGAACCCCTTGGATCAAAATCGGACATATGTGATTATTTCTGTGGGCCACTCGGTCTGAGGAAAAAATCAGACGTGCACAGCCCCATAGAATATCATAGGTACAAATAATTTTTGTGAAAACCATGGATAACACTCATCCGAGAAAATCGGTCATGTGCACGAGCCTTTACAGTGATGGCATTAAATTAGGAAATCCCATAGAATAAATATACCAACGCTCTTCTGACACTTTCTCTGAATGGTGACTTAGGCTGCTTTCACACTTGCGTTTGAGCGACCTGTGCCTGTCTGCGCATGGCTGCCGCTAAGCTCCGCCCCCGGCCGCACCTCCTCCAGGCGGCTATGCCTATGGGCGCATGACGCCGCATGCGACCTGCGTACCCTATCTTTATCATTGGGTACGCAGGCCGTGCGCAGGTATGCGTTTGGCGGCGCATGCGTCCTTTTGACGGAGCGTCGAGCGCACCAAAATGTTGCATGTTGCTTTTTGGTGCGCTCGCCGCACCAGTCAAAAGGACGCATGCGCCGCCAAACGCATACCTGCGCACGGCCTGCGTACCCAATGATAAAGATAGGGTATGCAGGTCGCATGCGGCGGCATGCGCCCATAGGCGGAGCTGCCGGGAGGAGGCGCGACCGGGGCGGAGCTTAGCGGCGGCCGTGTGCAGACAGGCGCAGGTCGCTCAAACGCAAGTGTGAAAGCAGCCTTAGTTACAAGAGCTGAGTTGCCATATTAGTACATCAACAATGTTGCTAGTAAAGGTAAAAAATTTAGAGATCACTCTGGTTCATTGCGTCAATCTATGCCTTACTTTTGTGTAAAAAAAACTTCTAACAGAGGAAAATACTTTTTAAAGGGAATGTGTCACTACTTGATGTAGGGGCAAAAACCCAGATTCCAGCAATGTATCGCTTGCTGGGCTGCTTGCTGTGGTTTTGATACAATCCCTATTTTCTCTGTTACAGATCCAGAACTTCTCTGAATGATGAGCACTGTATAACCCCAACCACACCACTGATTGGAAGCTCCCTGTGTACACTGTTCATAGGCAGAAAGCTGCCAACCAGTAGTGGGAGTGGGGCTATACAGAGATCATGAATATGGAGGACTGCATGGCAAAAGGTTTACTAGTCCTCTACTGAAAATCTCCTGCTAACAGATCTGTAGTTTTATCAAAACTGCAGCAAAAAGCCCAGTAATAGTGAGCAGCGCACCTGAACAGTAAGCCAGTATCAGTGTTATTGTTCGGATTCGGCACCCTGAACACTGGCTGTTTCCCCACGCTGTCACGTGTGACCATGCGAGAAACACCGATGGCTCAGATCAGTGGTAAGTTTGTCACCGCCGGTCAGAGCGCTGCGGTTTCCAAGCTGTCAGAAAAAAGCACTTGAGCAGCTGTGACCGCCGGTAAAAAGGTTACTGCAGGTCACGGGCATTGACTGATGAGAGTACTAGGTCAGGCAAAGCGCCAGAACAGGAGCATCAAATAGATGCACCTTTTCTGGGGAGGCAGCTGGCTGCTATTTTTAGGCTGGGGAGGGCCAGTATCCCATTCTAAAAATACAAGCCCTCAATTGTCTACCTTACTTTAACTGGTCAAAAATTGTAAAATGTAAATAATTTAGTAAAAGCAACGTAGGACCCCTCTATTGTTGATAACCAACCATGATAAGCTGACAGCTGCAAGTTGCAGCCCTCAGCTGTTGGTTTTGCCTGCTTTGGTTATCAAAAATAGAAGAGACACCTAGTCATTTTTTTTATTTATTTATAGCACAAGTGTCGGCTGGTTAATACTCTCATCAGCCTCACCTGCTCTCGCTGATATCAGCCACAGCATGCACATGCTGATGAGAGTAGTACTCATCAGCTAATGCATGTGACCAGCGGTAACCTTTTTACCGCTGGTCACAGCTGCTTGCTCACATGCTGTCATCTGACAGCGTGGGAACCGCCGCTCTCTACAGGCGGTAGCGATCTTACCGCCATTAAGAGCCTGTGTTTGCCGTTCTGTCAGGCAGATAACAGTGGCAAACAACAGATGTTCAGGCCCCCCCCATTCATCAGAACTCGGCCTAGAATTCGTTTTCTAGTTTGGGTACTGTTCTGGTACCCGAACCAAACTTTTTTAAATGATCAGCTGAACCCGCCAAACCCAAAGATCCACGGGATCGGCCATGACTACCTAGTAATTGCTATAGTTATTGGATGCAATAATGTGGGCACCCCTGGATACAAGTATACTGCCCATAAAGGAGGAGGCGTAAGGTCTCAATGGTTGGTTTTGGGGAATTTTGGCTGTCTTTATACTTGGCTCTGGGTTTCACTACTGAAAAGGGGGGAGGCGCTGAATTTGGCGTGTGACTATCTCTCATAGCCAAATGTGACTCTCACAGTAAGAACGTTGGGGACCACAGCTTTTAAAGATTTCTAAGAAATAGTATTTGAGATGTAGAATATAAAGGACACAGTTCTAGAACATTAAAAACCAGGTGGACAGAGGTGTCAGGTCAGTTTAGTCACAAGGAATAGAAAGACTTCCATTTTGCTGCAGTCCATGACAAAACCTTTGTTGGCCTGAACACAGAATTGAAGCTGAGTCCAACCATTGGCAGCTTCTTCCTTTTGCTGCCCATTCGGCTCTACTATTATAAAAGGACCAGCCACTTTGCAAGAAAAGGAGCATATTTGCTAATCCTTCTGTTGCGTCCCCACACGGCAGGGGGTGACAGGCAGGGGAAACCTCTGCATTCATCTGCCTTGTATTATCTATGGGGATGGTTTTATTCGTAGTGTGCACATTATACAACACTATTATTGGACACCATTAATAACATTATGCACAGTATCACTATTCAGAAAGGCAGGAGTTTTTGCTTTCCTTTTCCTCAAATGAGGATGAGTAGCGGGATAATACGGTTTTCTGCATCGACCACCTCTTTTTACACGTTATCAACATTCACCATTTCCCATATAGGCGAAGAGTGATGGGAGGATTCCACGAAAAGACAAAGTACAATGAGAAGTTCATGAGCGACTATCAGCCCAAAGAAATGTATCAATTACTCCTCTACAAAGGAAACATCCTTACAATACACTTATAAAATGACAATAAAAATACTGCGTGACTGTGTACATATTACTTACAACACACATTCATCTTCCGCATACACTGGTGTACAAATACATTACTGCAGTATATGTCTACATCATGTGTCCTAATTTCAAACTAACAAAATTCCAACACTCATCTACTGTATGTGATTTTTATTTTTATAATGTCAAAATCCAGAATAATAAAACATAATTGCGCACAATTGCCATATTATCCAACGCATTTCGAACCTATAATTTGAAGAGGTTCTTAGTCACAGCACAATGAGAGACCATTGAAGGCGCAGTCTTTTATGGCAAAACTTTTTACATTTGTGCTGATCACAATGTTTGTTTTTTGTTTGCTGGATTTTAATATATGTAATAAAGGACAAAAAGGGTTTTTAATAAAGAAAGCGAGTGATGGAATACAGTTTGTTGTTGGGCATTAGTATGCTGCACCCGCTAGCCGGCTGGAGAATGCTTCTTTGCATCGTCTATAAAATTACAATGTTTAATGAACCATCTTAAAGATTCAAACTTCTAAGAAGTTGAGCAGAGAAAAAATACTCATGTTTTCTTTCTTTTGTCCACTGTTACCTTTTTTGTGAATTTTGTAAAAGACCTCAATTTCTTACTGTACAAACTCAATCCATTATTGTTACATGACAGAGTACCCTTCATAGACTGCAAATCGCATCACAACTCCTATGTGGCCACATCGACACATAACATTCTGATACAGCGTTGAATAACCATGGTCCATTCACACTGGAATATGTGCTTACGGTAATTTACATATTCCACTATCGGGAAATTATAGCAAGACCCTTGACAGGCTGCAATTCACAATAGGAGCCCAGTGTGGCCACACAAAGCATGAACCTCTCTAGATGGTATCACAAAATTATGTGTTTTCCACTGTTATTGATGGAGAAGGGCTCACTGTACATCGATGGGAAATCTAGATGAATTTCTGTTGAGTATATATGTAGAAATGAAAAAGGCCTTTCTGGACCCCATGACCATCATCACAATCCAATTCCAGCCCACCATTACGGTCCATGTGATAGACCATCCTACACACGTGGTCAAAATTGTTGGTACCCCTCATTTAATGCCAGAAAAACCCACAATGGTCACAGAAATAACTTGAATCTGACAAAAGTAATAATAATTCAAAAATCTATGAAAGTGAACAAATGAAAGTCAGACTTTTCTTTTCAACCATGCTTCCACAGAATTTAAAAAAAAAATAAAACTCATGAATTAGGCCTGGTCAGAAATGATGGTACCCCTGAAAATAATGTGACAAAAGGGACATGTTAAATCAAGGTGTGTCCTCTAATTAGCATCACAGGTGTCTACAATCTTGGAATCAGTGAGTGGGCCTGTATAGAGGACTACAGATACTCACTGTGCTGTTGGTGACATGGTGTGTATCACACTAAATATGGACCAGAGGAAGCGAAGAGTTGTCTCAGAGATTAGAAAGAAAATTATAGACAAACATGGTAAACGTAAAAGTTATAAGACCATCTCCAAGCAGCTTGATGTCCTTGTGACTACAGTTGCACATATTATTCAGAAATTTAAGCTCCAAGGGACTGTAGACAACCTCCTTTGATGTGGCCGCAGGAGGAAAATTGATGACAAATCAAAGAGACGGATAATACGAATGGTAACAAAAGAGCCCAGAAAAACTTCTAAACAGATTAAAGGTGAACTTCAAGCTCAAGGAACATCAGTGTCAGATCACACCATCCGTCGTCATATGAGCCAAAGTGGACTTCATGGGAGAAGACCAGGGAGGACACCATTGTTGAAAAAAAAAATCATAAAAAAGCCAGACTGGAATTTTCCAAACTACATGTTGACAGGCCACAAAGCTTGTGGGAGAATGTCCTATGGACAGATGAGACAAAAATGGAAACTTTTTGGCAAGGCACATCAGCTCCATGTTCACAGATGAAAAAATGAAGCATATGAAGAAAAGAACAGTGTACCTACCGTGAAACATGGAGGAGGCTCTGTTATGTTCTGAGGCTGCTTTGCTTCATCTGGCACAGGGTGTCTAGAATCTGTTCAGGGTACAATGAAATCTCAAGGGATTCTAGAGAGAAATGTGCTGCCCAGTGTCAGAAAGCTTGGTCATGGGTCTTGCAACAGGATAATGACCCAAAACACAGCTAAAACCACCCAAGAATGGCTAAGAGGAAAACATTGGACTATTCTGAAGTGGCCTTCTATGAGCCCTGACCTAAATCCTATTGAGCATCTTTGGAAAGAGCTGAAACATGCCATCTGAAAAAGGCAACCTTCAAACATAAGACAACTGGAGCAGTTTGCTCTTAAGGAGTGGGGCAAAATACCTGTTGAGAGGTGCAGAAGTCTCATTGACAGTTACATGAATCGTTTGATTGAAGTGATTGCCTCAAAAGGTTGTGCAACAAAATATTAAGTTAAGTGTACCATTATTTCTGTCCAGGCCTATTTCATGAGTTTTATATTTTTTTTTTAATTCTGTGGAAGCATGGTTGAAAAGCAATGTCTGACTTTCATTTGTTTATTTTCATAGATTTTTTATTTATTATTACTTTTGTCAGATTCAAGCTATTTCTGTCACCATTGTGGGTTTTTCTCTCATTAAACGAGGGGTACCAACAATTTTGACCACATGTGTATGTGTCATTATAAAGGCTAACTAGAAATGGCTACACTACCTGAAATAGTGGGCACCTTTCAGAATGGATAAGCATTGCTTTATGTAACAAAAGAACTCGATTAAATCCATACAAAACATAGGCATTATATTATCAAATCCTGTTCTGCACCAATTTCAGTCTTTTTGTCAACTAATATGCAGTAAAGACAAGAAAAAAAAAGACGGCGGAGTCCTATCATTGTGTGATGTTTGCGATCAGATCCTAACAAAACCACGTTTTACATATTTGCTCAAGGTTATTAAAATCTGCTTTCCCTAACAGCACAATACAAGCAGATGAGGAGGGGGGAACAAGATCACCAAGACTCCGGCAGACGCATAATTAAATAACTTCTAAACAATGGTCCCAACATAAATTTCTATAAAGTGCAAGCATTTCAATCACTTTCTTTGTATATTGATCTGCAATTATTTACATATGAATTCTGCTCCTCTTACCTCAAAACCTTCTTCAATCTGTCAATAACTGTAGACCGAACTCGGCTCATTGTCTGGAAGCATGCCAATGTTAAATTACTTTTTTATTACAATATTTCAATTTAGCTATTCATTTTTTGAAGCTGATAGCAAGAATGTGATGGAAACAGACTTTAACTGTTAAGACTCAATCATGATTTGGTTGCTGGAAAAGAGAAGTTTTTTGTTTTTTTTTACAGTCAAGAAGTAACCACATACATCTACACGAATGTTTGACGACTCTATATTTCTGCTGCTTGGTTTAAAATTCCAACAGCAAAATGTTAAACAGTGCCATTATTTCTTCACTGCTTTACAAACATCATCAGCTCTGTCCCCACTGGGGCTCACAATCTATTATCGCAAACACTTCATTGCACTTGTTGCTGCTGAGGGTGGCCCAACCAGTTATTAGGTGTAGGGGGCAATCACTTTTTCACACAGGGCCATGTAGGTTTGGATTTCTTTTTCCCTTAACCCCTCTACTCCCGAGGGTTGTTTGCACATTAATGACTGGGACAATTTTACAATTCTGATCACTGTCCCTTTATGATTAAATAACTCTGGAACGCTTCCATGGATCCTGGTGATTCTGACATCGTTTTCTTGTGACATATTGTACTTCATGATAGTGGTAAAATTTCTTTGATATGACTTGCGTTTATTTGTGAAAAAAACAGAAATTTGGCGAAAATTGTCACAATTTTCCAACTTTCAATTTTAATGCCCTTAAATCACACAGATATGTCACACAAAATACTTAACGTTTACTTTACATCAATACAATTTTGGAACCAAAACTTTTTTTGTTAGGAAGTAATAAGGGTTAAACGTTGACCAGCGATTTCTCATTACATTTGAAGTCACTTTGAGGGGTCTATATGATAGAAAACACCCAAAAGTGACACCATTCTAAAAACTGCACCCCTCAAGGTGTTCAAAACCACATTCAAGAAGTTTATTAACCCTTCAGGTGCTTCACAAGAATTTTTGAATGTTTGAAAAAAAAAAAAAAACATTTAACTTTTTTTTTTGCAAAAAAATGAGTTCAGGTTCAATTTTTTTTATTTTCCCCAAGGGTAACAAGATAAATTGGACCCCAAAAGTTATTGTGCAATTTGTCCTGAGCACGCTGATACCCCTTATGTGGGGGTAAACCACTGTTTGGGTGCATGGCAGAGCTCGAAAGGGAAGGAGCGCCGTCTGACTTTTTCAACGCAGAATTGGCTGGACGCCATGTTGCGTTTGGAGAGCCCCTGATGTGCCTAAACCGTGGAAACACCCCACAAATGACACCATTTTGAAAACTAGACCCTTCAAGGAACTTATCTAGATGTGTGGTGAGCACTTTGAACCCCCCAAGTGCTTCATAGACATTTATAACACCCAGGCGTGAAAATAAAAAAATCATATTTTTTCACAAACATGATCTTTTAGACCCCAATTTTTTTTATTTTCCCAAGGGTAACAGGAGAATTGGAACCCAAAAGTTTTTTTTCCAATTTGTCCTGAGTACGTTGATACCCTATATGTGGGAGAAAACTACTGTATGGGCACACGTCGGGGTTCGGAAGGGAAGTAGTGATGTTTTGGATTGCAGACTTTGATGGAATGGTCTGCGAGCATCATGTCGCCTTTGGAGAGCCCCTGATGTGCTTAAACAGTGGAAACCCCCACAAGTGACCCCATTTTGGAAATTAGACCCCCCAAAGGACTTATCTAAATGAGTGGGGAGTACTTTGAAATCCCAAGTGCGTCACAGAAGTTTTAGAGCCATAAAAATAAAAAATCATATTTTTTCCACCAGAATATTTTTGCCCCCAATTTTTTATTTTCCCAAGGGTAACAGAAGAAATTGGACCCCAAGAGTTACTGTGCAATTTGTCCTGAGTACGCTCATACCCAATATGTGGGGGTAACACATTGTCTGGACGTATGGTAGACCTCGAAAGGGAAGGAGCACCGCTTGACTTTTTCAACGCAGAATTGGCTGGAATTGAGATCAGACGCCATGTCACGTTTGGAGAGCCCCTGATGTGCCTAAACAGTGGAAACCCCCCAATTCTAACTCCAACCCTAACCCCAACACACCCCTAACCCTAATCCCAACCCTAACATACCCCTTACCCTACTCCCAACCCTAACCCTAATCCTAACTTTAGCCGGAACCCTAACCCTAACTATAGCCCCAACCTTAACTCTAACTTTAGCCCCAACCCTAACTTTAGCTCCTACCCTAACTCTAACGGGAAAATGGAAATAAATACATTTTTTTAATTTTATTATTTTTCCCTAACCAAGTGGGTGATAAAGGGGGGTTTGATTTACTATTTATAGCAGGTTTTTATGTTTGGCAGCTGTCACACCTTAAAAGACGCTTTTTATTGCAAAAAATAGTTTTTGCATCACCACATTTTGAGAGCTATAATTTTTCCATATTTTGGCCCACAGAGTCATGTGAGGTCTAATTTTTTGCTGGATGAGTTGACGTTTTTATTGGTACCATTTTCGGTCACATGATATTTTTTTGATAGCTTTTTATAACGATTTTTGGGAGGCAGAATGAACAAAAACCAGCAATTCATGAATTTCTTTTGGGGGGGGTTTTATACCGTTCCGCATGTGGTAAAATTGATAAAGCAGTTTTATTCTTCGGGTCAGTACGATTACAGTGATACCTCATTTATATCTTTTTTATGTTTTGGCGCTTTTATACAAGAAAAACAATTTTATATAAAAAATTATTGCATCTATTTATTCTGCGAGCTATAACTTTTTTACTTTTTCGCTGATGACACTGTATGGTGGCTCGCTTTTTGCGGGACAAGATGACGTTTTCAGCGGTACCATGTTTATTTATATCTGTCTTTTTGATCGTGTGTTATTCCACTTTTTGTTCGGTGGTATGATGATAAAGCATTGTTTTTTTGCCTTGTTTTTTTTTTAAGGGGTTCACTAAAGGGGTTAACTCGTGGGAAAGTTTTATAGGGTGGGTTGTTACGGACGCGGCAATACTAAATATGCTATTTAGGGATTTTTAAAAAATATTTTTAGAGTATAATTTTTTTTTACACTGTCCCAGGGTGGGACATCACTATATAGTGTCAGATCGCTGATATGATTCTTTGCACTGGACTGTATTAGATCAGCGATCTGACAGGCAGTGCAGGAGGCTTGTCGGCGCCTGCTCTCAGCAGGCACTGACAAGCCACCTCCCTGCAGGACCCCACGGCCATCTTGGATCCGGGGGCCTGCAGGAAGGAGGCCCCTGGGACAACGCAATCATATCGTGTTGTTCTGAGGGTCTCAGGGAAGCATACAGGGAGCCCCCTCCTGCGCGATGCTTCCCTATGCCACCGGAACGCTTTGATCATGTTTCATTGCAGTTTCCCGGGAACGGTCTGTGACCACTCCTGGCAGTTAGTGCCGGGTGACAGCTGTGAGAATGAGCTGACACCCGGCTGCGATAAGTCGCGTACACCCCGTAAGCCCGGCCGATCGGTGATGACGTACTATCCCGTCCTTGGGAATTAAGGACAGGATAGTACGTCAAATGGTAGCAAGAGGTTAATAAAGACCTTTATTTAAAAACTGCATTTTGTGTTACTTGTGTTATCTTTGTCTAATAATTAAATCTGTTTGGTGATCTGAAATATTTAAGTGACAAAAATGCAAAAGAATAGGAAATCAGGAAGGGACAAATACTTTTTCACACAACTGTATATACACACATGCAGGAAGAGGCTTGTTAGTCACTGTCAGGGGGCAGGGAGAAGCCGCCAGGGACCCACCTGCACCACTAGTCTGGCTCAGTACCCAGCAGTGATTAAAAGCAGTTTTTAATCTGAAATGCCACAACGTTTCAGAGTAAGATATATGTCACTGTGACTGAGCAGCTAGGAGTGGATACATGCTGCCCACAGTTTGGGCAGCATATATCAGCTGACAGGTTCCCTTTAAAATTAGATTACATTAGCTAATTTTGCAGCATTAAATGACCGCTGATCCTGAAATATTAATCGATCAGCGGATGTTTAAAGCGTGATTACACAGGCAGATGGTACTACAGATGTGCTGCCACAAGTCACGTATCCTGAGGCCTGGGGCTCCTTCCCCTGTTCCTAATGTTACGGGTGCCATAGCTATCCCTGTTCCCAGGATTATCTCGAATGGGTGTAGATGCCCTGGTACCTTGATGAGCTCCTGAATCCGCCCTCAGTCTGTTTCCTCCTCCCACCCAGGGAAGAGGGGAGTAGTAGTATATGGCTATACACATACACCAACCAGACTAACAAGGTAATACAAACAGGGATAAAGGAAAATACCAATCTTAAAAAAATTCACTCATAGACAATAGAAGGAGACACCAGGGAATGAAGGTTGGGAAAAATCAAAGCAGGAGACGGAGAGGATTTGCACACAACACCTAGCAACAGTCTTAGATAAATCCATCAAGAGCCTTCTCAAACAACACACCAGCAACTCCTGAACCATGAAGTAATGAAGCCAAGTCTGGCAATGCTTACTTGCCAGAGTCCAGTTCTTAAAGGAGTGGGGAGTGGCCAAAAATGAACAGCTGAGAGCCTTAAGGCAGGTAAGCTTCCAGGAGCTCTTAACTGAGTAATTAACCCCTGCACTGCTAGAAGAAACCTAGACAGTTTAATACGAAGATGAAGTGCTTCTGGACAGTGCAGGAGTAGGAGAAATCGACAGCACAGTTTTCTGGCTCCTCTCTGTTGCAGCAACACCGTGACATGTGCACTGAGCGATCTGTAATACATATTTCAGTGCACATGGCCTGTCATTGTTTTCGGTAGTGCAGATCCCGGTTACGCTGCCGAGAATGATGATCTTATGGGCAAAAACATTATTTCACCCATTGCAAAAGGATGAAATTCACACCTTCATCCAGTGAAAAATAAAAAAAGTCAAGGATTAATTTACTTTTCTTTTTATTTTTGAGGAAATGCCATATTTATTTTTTTTACTCTTAATGTTAATGCATCTAAAGATTTTTTTTTGCCCCTTAACCAAAATAATACCTGACTATTCTGTGATATCATCAGACTTATTTGGATTTTTCACATTCCCTTTGACATGTGAATAAGTCTGAGTTTTCAGGTGAGCAGCTGACCTAAGTTCAGGGTCAGGTATCAGGAAAACTTCTCACCTTGGTAAAGATAAATGCACCTCTGCAATTTTCCGGAAACATCCTGGGGTTATCCTACAAATTTTCCACCATGCTTTTTTTCTGAGAAAAAAAGGTAACAGTCTCATTCCCTAAACACCAAAACCTATTGGAAGGCCTTTATGGACATCATGTCGGTGCACGTGATCATTGTTATGGGAGGTTATACTGCTTTCTTTTCGTACATGTCATTACGTCTATTGTAAAAATGTCCAACCGGTGACATGAGGCCTAAATTTAATAAGGCAACAAAGACTTAATGCCATAGAAACTTTATGGTTTTTTTCTGCCAATGCCATGGGGAATGGGCTGTGAACTACAGCTTTCTTTTTGTAATTAATCTGTCTATGTTCCTAAAGTTTGAAAGGATGCAGAATATAAGCTATTCTGTCCCCGGGGCCTGTGGCTGTAAATATGGCTCTGTGAGATGCCGGATCTCTTTCACCTTACTTACAATTGGCGACGATCGCAGATAGCTTAACTCAGCTGCAGGCACACATGTTATGAAGAATCCAGAAGAGACTTTAATTTCTTTAAGAATTCTTGTTGAATGCATACAAAGCAGCAGGTAAAAAAGACTTTCTTCAGACAGACTGAAAACACATGTGAATCTGATAAAATCAAGATGGAGAATGAAACACAGGAGAAAGAAGAAGGAAATTACATCATACCAGAAGAGGGAGACAGAGAGACAGGAGGGACAAACTTGATGTAAAGGGAGGATTTCAGCTATGCAAACACAGGAACACATAGCAACAGTAAACAATATGAGAGACTGCAATACAGCATGTAAAATACACAGGACAGTCTGGAAAATGTCTCATTCATGGGACATAACACTCCCCATCTGAAATCTATAGATTTCATAATTTTAATGATGTCCACTGGAGATGTCACTGTAGACCTGAAAGACAAAGTAGAAACACAACACGCGGAAATAAACTGTAACAGTTGTAAGTCCAATTCTTGGTTGATGACGTGAAGTCCTCAATGGTTGGATAAACCAAGTTATGGGAGAACCCATCTTCAGATTGGGGAAGTTGCAACATGCAAACGCCTTCACCAACCCAAACAATCCAAAGATGAAAGTTCAAGTTAACAAAGGAAAGTTCAAAGTTCATTCAGATGCTGATAGTTCTGCATACTAGCAAGGCAGTAGTATGCAGAGAAATGCTCCCCGCCGTGGCAGAGTTCAGAGACGAAGCTAAGATCATGTGACTCCTGCTCGAAGGAGCCAGCAGATGATTTGCCTGAAATGTATGTCAGCAGATAGGATGGCTGACCAGCTGAAAGGATGTCCAGGGTAAAGAGAGCTCAGCTTCTGTACCTTTTTGCCGGTTTCTGAAGCACTGGGAGAGGCTCCTGCAGCTGTAGTCTTCGTAGACACGTCGTAGGAAAGGTAGACTTGTCTCTTGATGACGGTTGAAAGAGTCTTTACAGAACTACGGGGCAGGACTTGTTGTAAGGCCTTTAGAGACTTCTTCGCCGTCTCCCATCTTTGCTGTCTCTGAGATGGTAACATAGTGTTCCCGTTGATATCCGGAGTAGCAAGCTGTCTCAGTGGTACCCTGCCTAGAACTGCGATGGGTGTCTTAAACCCGAGAGGACCGTCGATGCTGTTTTCAACAAGCGAGTCTCCTCGTTCGATAGCAAGTTCCTTACAGGGTGATGCTTGGGAAGTGAACGTGTCTTGTTCAACATCCGCCAGTGAGCTGAGGCTGAATTGCGTGGGGAAAACGCTGGCACCATCAGTTAGAGGTAGGCTGTTGAGAGAGGGGCTCTCACTCTGAGCACTGAAGTCTAGCATGGCTTCGGTTTGACCAGGCTTGTGATGGAGATGGGTATCAAAGGTTGGGAACTTAGCAGTTACTTGCTGTGGATCCCTTGGCAACTTAGTCTTTGCTGGAAGAGAAGGTGAGGGAGCTACCCAGCTGTTATAGGTGTCTTCGGTGGGTTTGATGTTCATGACCCTGATGATCACTTTGTCTCCCTTTGTAGGTAGTGAGTTGCTGTCCTTGGTTGAAGGATCGAATGCTGTTATCTCGAGGTTGTAGTCTTGAGGATAAAGCGGACTTGAAATATCGGATGGTTGCCGTTGACACGTAGTGTCGTTTGACTTCTCCTTCATCCATTGGTGACGTGAGTATGACAGGGAGGACAAGTCGTTGTCATCCGACGTGATAACGGTTTTGTAAGAGGAGATGTCGTTCTGATTCTTTGTCTGGTCACTACAGACGTTGCCAATGATGACCCAGGCCAGCTCGAGGCGCTGGGCATATGGTTCATTGAGTAGTCCGTGGATTTGTTGACGCATCTTGTGCAGTCGTATAATGTCTCTGCCGAGGAGAATTAGGATGTCTGCCTTATCGTCCAGGGGTGACATCTCTTTGGCTATCATTCTGAGATGAGGATGCTGAAGAGCGACTTCTGGTGTTGGGATTTCTTCCCTATCGAATGGTATTTGGTTACACTCTACAAGCGTGGGTAGTGGTATCTCCGTGGCGCCTTTCTCAAGAGAAGTTATAATGAGGCCACTGGCCCTTCTTCCAGAGGTTTGTAAAACGCCGCTGCAGGTACCCAAGGTGTAGGGATAGACGTCTCCTTTTAAGTCAAACAAGTCAAAGAGTTCTGACCTGGCTAATGATTTGTTGCTCTGGTCATCCAGGCTAACGTACACCTTGACTGCCTTCTCTGGATGGCCCTTGGGATACACCCATGACAGGCAAATCTTCGCACAGGACTTGTCTCGAAGACCTTCTCCACAGACATCGGTGCATGAGGAAGATACTGCAACATGGCTTGTCACTTGGTCTGTACTCTCCCCGCCATGGCTTGTGGTGGGAGAAGGTGAAGACGCAGTGTCAGGCTGTGATGGATGGAGCGCCTGTACGTGGTCTTCGCTGTCGCACTCTAGACACTTGATGGGGATGACACAGTCCTTAGCAAGATGTTCGGTAGAGGCGCAGCACCTGAAGCATACTCCAAACTTCAAGAGCTCCTTTCGTTCTTGAAGGGGCTTCTTCCTGAAGCCGATGCACTTCTTCAGGGGATGTGGCAGTTTGTGAATTGGACACTGGCGATTAGGATTCTCAACCTTCTCACCCTTGTCGCTCTTATCTTGTGATACTGAAGGTGCTGGAAGAACATCAGTCTTCTTGATGGACATTGGAGCTTGGTGGTTCCTGTAGTTAAGACGTGGACTGTCGTGTTTACTAGATGAAACAGGGTCGCTGTGTTCTCCATAGGAAAAACTTGGATCGGTCTTACACTCTGCGATATTTTCGATGAACTCGCAGAAGTAGGAAAATGGAGGGAAGGAGACTTGGTTTTCCTTTTGTATTTTGATCCAAGCATAGCCCACTTATTTTGGATAATGGGTGGCAGCTTGGAAACTATTGGGGTTACCCCATGAGCAGTGTCCAGGTAGCTGAGGCCAGGAAGGTACGGGTCTGCTTTGGCCAGCTGAAGCTCTAACAGGAAGTCGCTGAGCTCTTGGAACCTTGTACTGTCCTTATTAGATACCTTTGGAAAATCCTCTAGTCGTTTGAACAGGGCCCTTTCTATGACCTCAGGACTGCCATAGCTTCTTTCTAGCCTCTTCCATGCAGCAGTGAGACCAGCAATGGGATTACTGATGTAGACAGATTTAAGTCTCTTGACCCGATCCGTGGATTGTGGCCCAAGCCACCTGATTAGCAGGTCTAGCTCTTCAGCGGCGGTGATGCCGAGATCACTGATCGTGGTTTCAAAGGTACACTTCCAACCCCTGTAGTTCTCAGGTTTATCGTCAAACTCTGTAAGACCGGTCTTATTTAGATCGCGCCGAATCATGTACCTTGCGAGGCCAGTCATATCAGCATTCTCCGATTTTGGAAGGACCGATGCTGGCTGGATAGCTTTGTTCATACAGTCTGTGATTTGACCTGGGAATGCAGGTACGTATGGGGCAGCGTAGGCGTTCAGTCCATTAACTGGCTTAATGAGCTTAGTTTCTGCTACACATGGGACTGGAATTGTGTGATTGACCGGAGTGTGGTGACTGGCCTGCATATTGGCCTGTAAGTAGGATTCTGAGTATAAGATTTGGTGATTTGCAGGTTTCTGGTACATTTCGGTGCACAGAGGTGGATCAGGATACAAGATTGGCAGCGTATTGTAATTGTACTGACCTTGGGTGCAGGATGGGGATAAACGCTCTGTGTCCTGTTGTCTCAGGGGAGCATCAGTGTGGTCAGGAAGGATTGCAGGAGCAGGGATAGCGCTGTGTTGGCTTTGTACATAGTCTCTAGTACGCTTAAGAGGGTCTTCAGTATCAAAACCCTGATGTTTCAGGGGAGCATCTGTGTGGTCAGGAAGGATTGCAGGAGCAGGGATAGCACTGTGTTGGCTTTGTACATAGTCTCTAGTACGCTTAAGAGGGTCTTCAGTATCAAAACCACTTAAACTGATGCTGTCTCTTTGGCTCCCACTGATGGCTTGTTCCAGGACCTTTAACTTTGCCATGGCTATGGCGTGTTGGCGTTCCTTCTCTAGGGCCTCTAGGGCAGCTTGTATTTTAGTGGCCTCTAGGGCAGCTTGTATTTTAGTGGCCTCAGTTTTCATCTCAGTTTCCTTTTGAGCAAAGGCAGCTTGTATTTTAGTGGCCTCAGCTTCCGCACGTGCTTTTATGAGCTGTTCGCTGAGGGTTGAGGATTTTGAAGAGCGTGACTTAGATGGTCGCTTTGACTGTCTGGCAAGCCAGAAATGCAAGATGACATCTCGGCTATTAGTGCGATTCTTGCCTCTGTTTTGGCTTTTATATCGCGCACCATGCTTTCTCTCTCAGAGTTAAGTTTTTGGAAAGCTTGCAGCTCTTTGCAGGTAACTGATGGGTTAAGTCTTTTTAACACTGCGATATATTGGTCTGTTATTTTTGCATAACATTGATAATCTGAACACAGTTGTGCGAGAGCTCCCTCCAGTGGTCGTTGGAGAGAAGCAGGCTGAGACAGGCTATTTATGTGGCATAAGAGTTTTTGCCATAGCTCTGCTGTTGCACGGAGAAGATCATGTTTAGTGGATTCTAGATTCTCCCTTATTTTCCATGTTGGCTTTGTGACACGTCTAGCCTTCTCACTAAATGGTGGATCAGGGTCTATGCACTCTTCCTCTGACAATGGGTCTGGCAGAGACCGTGTAGTCATTCCTTCAGCCATCCTGCTGCACAGGGAGAAGGGGAGCTGTATAGATTCTTATATGTTGAGAGCAGATGCTCTGCAGGAAGCTTTATAGAAGCTGTGGGTTTTACAGATGAATCTGAAGAGTCTTTTTTACTATTCTGTCCCCGGGGCCTGTGGCTGTAAATATGGCTCTGTGAGATGCTGGATCTCTTTCACCTTACTTACAATTGGCGACGATCGCAGATAGCTTAACTCAGCTGCCGGCACACATGTTATGAAGAATCCAGAAGAGACTTTAATTTCTTTAAGAATTCTTGTTGAATGCATACAAACAGCAGCAGGTAAAAAAGACTTTCTTCAGACAGACCGAAAACACATGTGAATCTGATAAAATCAAGATGGAGAATGAAACACAGGAGAAAGAAGAAGGAAATGACATCATACCAGAAGAGGGAGACAGAGAGACAGGAGGGTCAAACTTGATGTAAAGGGAGGATTTCAGCTATGCAAACACAGGGACACATAGCAACAGTAAACAATATGAGAGACTGCAATACAGCATGTAAAATACACAGGACAGTCTGTAAAATGTCTCATTCATGGGACATAACATAAGCGCTTCTCTCAAATTGACGTCTTAATTTTTATACAAGACAAAAAAATTTAAAAATAAAAAGATTTTCTTTAAAGGGAAATCCATTTTAATTAACACTTGGTATTGCCTATTAACCCCTTAGTGACTGAGTCAATTTTGGCCTTTGGGACCAAGCCACAATTTTCAATTCTAACAAATTAAGGCTGCACTCTGAAAAGTTACAATATACAGGGTGGTCCAAAAGTAGGTGGACAGTATGTGTAATATGGTTATGAAGGGGGAAATTTATCAAACATGGTGTAAAGTGACACTGACTCAGTTGCCCTTAGCAACCAATCAGATTTCACTTTTCATCCTTCACAGACTCTTTGGAAAATGAAAGGTGGAATCTGATTGGTTGCGAAGGGCAACTGAGTCAGTTTCACAGATCCAGTTTTCACAGATAAATCTTCCCCAAAATGGCAAATAATTTAAATACAGATCAAAGAAAATGGATTTTAAAAGAGTATTGGAAATCTCAAATGCTGAAACAGCAAATTGGGTTGAAACATTTGGTACTCAAGCACCAAAGAGACAAACCATTTACCGCATTCGTGACAAATTCGATGCCACTGGCTCCTTAATGCTCCAAAAACTGGTCGACCCAAAACAGCCTGTACAGAAAATAATAAACAACTTGTTGCTGAAACATTTACTCAGATTCCAAAAAAGTCCACCAGAAGAGTCTCTTTAGAATTGGGAATTTCACGAGCTTCCATCATGAGAATCCTGAAATCTATTGGGTGGAAAGATTATCGTCCACGTCTAATTCATGGTTTATTGGAAGATGATCCAGACAGGCGGCTGTAATTTAGTGAGATTATGCTTAACGAAATTGAAGAAAATCCAGTAATTTTAGATAACATTATGTGAAGTGATGAAGCTTCTTTCACATTATCTGGCCATATTAACAGACATAATTGTATTTACTGGTATAATGAGAACATGCATTTAACATTAGAGCAACAACTAAATGAGCCTGGTGTCAATGTTTGGGGTGGTATTTCAAGTTTTGGTGTTTTTGGACTATTTTTTTTTGATGGAACAGTCACAGGAGATAAGTATCTCGAAATTCTAATGAATCAAGTTGTTCCCCAGTTACAGCAACAGCCTAATTCAAATGACCTTTATTTCCAACAAGATGGGGCCCCTCCACATTATTCAAGAGTAGTCCGAGAGTATCTTGATGAAACATTTCCTAATAAATGGATTGGCCGGCACATTCACCAGACTTGACCCCAATGGATTTTTTCTTTTGGGGAGTACTCAAGGACAACGTTTATAGTCGAAAATCAAAAAGTGTCAGTGATTTGAAAAATTACATAAGAGATGCATTTCAAGAAATTAATACCCAAAGAGACTTGTGCAAAAATGTTTGTCGAAGAGTAAGAGGCAGAATTCAAAGCTGTGCAAATTGTGATGGAAAACAGTTTGAGCACCTGCGTTGATAAAATTTAAGGGCTTTTGTATTATTGTTCAGAATAAAATTTAATTGTCAATGTTATGCTTGTGTAAATATAATTTTATATATAAATCAAAATAAATATTATTTTCTGTCCACCTACTTTTGGACCACCCTGTATAAACATCAAATATATGAAATTGGAGCTGCATTACTGCTGTATAAAACATGTAAAAAAAGACGAAGGTACTTAGCCCACTAATTGGCCAACTCGTGTGAGCCCAAGAGCCCGTGACAAGGCCAAATTGGGCACCAAAGATGGTACATGTTTTCTACAGCAGAAATGCAGTTCCAATTTCATATATTCAATGTTTACATATTGTAGCGCTTCAGAGTGCAGCTTAAAATTCTTAGTTACATAGAATGGTTCTCTTCACTTGCACCTGTTCACACTTGTCTTTCTTTGTTTAGAAGTGCTGATCAATTTTATTTATATTGTTTTCCATTTTTCAATTCTGACCTTTGTCACTTCAAGTGGTAATAACCTTGGAAAGCTTTGCTATATCCACCAAATCCGAGACTGTGTCTTTATGACACATAGCACTTTAAGTTTCAGGTAAATATAAGTCAATATGTTTTGCATTTTTATGAAACTATCTGAAGTTGGAGAAAAAGTTTGAGTAATTAGCAATTTTCAAACTTGTTTATACGATAATCACTAAGGGTACGTCTTCACAGGCCGTATTGTCGGCTCTTTAGACGGAACGGAAACCACGCTCCGCCCAAAGCACCGCCCCCTTCTGTACGCGCGGTGATATCGCATGTGTTCATTGAACACATCCGGAATCGCCGCACCCTATACATAGGACTGTGTTATTTACCTTCGGAGAAGGAGTGTCGCCGCAAGGTAAACAGACATGCTGTGGTCTAAAAAGATGCGCCGCATGTCCGGAAAAGCAGGGCTGCAGGATGTGTGTTCGTACGCATAGTGGAGACGGGATTTCATAAAATCCCCTCAACTATGCTGTAACATCTGGACGCGGCTCTACGTAGCGTTCAATCCGCAGCTAATCTGGATGTAATCCGGCCAGTGGAAACATACCCTTAGAGAAATATCATATACATGTACGCGATTGCAGGGGTCTTAGGAGAAGAGCTCCCTCCACACAAAGCAGATACCAGCTATAATAATTAGCCGGTATCTGAGCCTTACAACCAAAGATGGAGCGGAGGTCCGACCATGGCTGTTTACCATTTAAACACTGCTGTCAATCTGACAGAGGCATTTAAAATGGAACATGTGGCCTTGTCACTGCCATCTTACTCCTCCTCTGAAGGTTCCGCTACATGCTAAGCTTTAAAGCAGACTGTGATTTTCACTATATACTGTAATACTGTGGTACTGCAGTATATAATTTGAGTGATCTGACGATTGCAGGTTCAAGTCCCATGGGAGAACTGAAAGTTTTTTTTTAAGCTTTAAAGTACAGAAAAATATAAAAAAAATAAAAATTTATATTTTTAAGAGAGACAAACATATTAAGTATTGGAGTTTCCATGAAAGTCTGATCTATCAAAAATGAATATAAAACGAATTTACCACATCGGTAAATACTGTGAAGGGAAGACAAAGAATCTAGACTCCAGAATTGCATTTTTTTTGTCACTACTCCTCCATAAAAAGTGCAATAAAAGCTGACCATATCATCCTCTATACCCCAAATTAGTATCAATAAAACAGCTCAACAAACAAAAAGCAAGCCCTCATTCAGCTCAATGTATGGAAAAGTAAAAATAATACGGATCTCAGACAGAAAAAAACAACAATATAAATATATATTTTTAATCACAAATTTCCGATTTTTTTTCTCCATGTAAATAGGAAAAATATATGCAAGTTTTGTATCACCGTAATAGTACTGATTTAGAAACTTATGTTTCAGTCATTTTTAACACAGAATTTACGACTTAAAAACAAAATCTAAAAAATCATGGCGGATTTGAATTTTTTTTTCACAATTTCACTGCACTTGAAATTTTTTCACTTACAATCTGTGTGTTATTATTCATTTTTATAGCGCCATTTATTCCATGGCGCTTTACATGTGAGAGGGGGCGAATATAGACAAGTACAATAAACATGAGCAATACAGGACACACATAAATAAGCACAGAAGGAGAGAGGACCCTGCCTGCGAAGGCTCACAGTCTACAAGGGATGGGTGAGGATACACTAGGAGAGGATAGAACTGGTCGTGCGGCGGTACAGTAGACTGAGGATCACTGCTGATTGTAGGCTTGTCTGAAGAGGTGGGTCTTCAGGTTCTTTTTGAAGGTTTCCAAGGTAGGTGAGTGTCTGATGTGTTGGGGTAGAGAATTCCAGAGTATAGGGGAGGCACGGGAGAAGTCTTGTATGCGGTTGTGGGAAGAAGAGATAAGAGGAGAATAGAGAAGGAGATCTTGAGAGGATCGAAGGTTGCGTGTGGGTAAGTACCGGGAGACCATGTGACAGATGTATGGAGGGGACAGGTTGTGGGTGGCTTTGTATGTCATAGTTAGGGTTTTGAACTGGTGCCTCTGGACGATAGGGAGCCAATGAAGGGCTTGGCATAGGGGAGAGGCTGGGGAATAACAGGGAGACAGGTGGATTAGTCGGGCAGTAGAATGTAGGATGGATTGGAGTGGTGCCAGAGTGCTAGAGGGGAGGCCCGAGAGTAGGAGGTTGCAGTAGTCAAGGCGGGAGATAAGGGCATGCACTAGTGTTTTTGTGGTGTTGTGGTCAAGGAATGCACGGATCCGGGAAATATTTTTGAGTTTGAGACGGCAGGAGGAGGCTAGGGTTTGGATATGTGGCTTGAAAGAGAGGGCAGAGTCGAGTATCACCCCGAGGCACCGAGCATGCGGGATTGGGGAAAGTGAGCAGCCGTTGACATTGAGGGATAGGTCTGGTGGAGGGGTAGAGTGAGATGGGGGAAAGATGGTGAATTCTGTTTTGTCCATGTTCAGTTTTAGAAAGCGAGCAGAAAAGAAAGCTGAAATAGCGGACATTGTGGGATTTTTGTCAATAAGGAGGTGAGGTCAGGTCCAGATAGGTAGATCTGCATGTCATCGGCATAGAGATGATACTGTAAACCGTGGGATTCTATGAGCTGTCCCAGGCCGAAGGTGTAGATGGAGAAGAGTAGGGGTCCTAGAACTGAGCCTTGAGGAACACCGACAGAGAGGGGGCAAGGTGAGGAGGTGGTGTGGGAGAGGGAGACACTGAATGTTCGATCTGTTAGATATGATGAGATCCAGGATAGGGCCGAGCCTGTGATGCCCAGAGATGAGAGAATCTGGAGCAGGAGGGAGTGGTCCACAGTGTCGAAGGCAGAAGACAGGTCCAGGAGGAGGACAGAGTAGTGTCGCTTGCTCTTGGCGGTTAGTAGGTTGTTGGTGACTTTAGTTAGGGCAGTTTTAGTTGAGTGATACAGTCGGAAGCCTGATTGTAAGTGGTTAAAGAGGGAGCAAGAGGAGAGGTGGGAGGACAGTTCAAGATGGACATGCTGTTCCAGTAGTTTTGAGGCATAAGGGAGAAGAGATATCGGGCGATAGCTAGACGCAGAGGATGGGTCAAGGGAGGACTTTTTGAGGATGGGTGTGATCGAGGCATGTTTGAAGGATGAGGGGAACACACCATTTGTAAGTGAGAGGTTGAAGAAGTGTGTTAGAGTAGGGATGAAGACTGTGGCGAGGTTAGGGATGAGGTGGGACGGGAGCGGGTCAAGCGTGCAAGTGGTGAGGTGTGATCTTGAAAGGAGGGTGGAAAGTTGATCTTCTGTCATGGCGGAGAAGTTGGTTTTGGGGGAACAGGGCTGAGCAGCTAAGAGGGGCAGTGGGGGCTGTGGGCCAAAGCTTTCTCTGATCGTATCAATCTTCTGTTTAAAAAAGGAGGCAAAGTCTTCAGCAGAAATGAGAGGAGAAGGAGTAGACGGAGGGGGACTGAGTAGAGAATTGAAAGTGTTGAAGAGCTGTTTAGGGTTGTGAGACAGGGAGGATATGAGAGATGATAAGTTTGCTTTGCGGCAGTGAGTGTGGACTTGAAGCTGGTGAGGGACTGCTTGTATGTGGTTAAGTGCTCGGCAGAGCGGGATTTCTTCCATCTCCGCTCAGCAATCCTGGAAGCCCGTCTCAGTTCTTTGGTGAGGCTGGTCAGCCAGGGCTGCCTGTTGATTGTGCGAGTTTTGCTATGTGTGAGGGGGGCGGCCGAATCAAGTGCTGCTGTTATTGTGGTGTTATAAAAGGTGGCAGCAGCATCTGTGTCATGAAGTGAGGCTATGTCTGTAAGAGGGAGGAGGGACTCAGAGCGATTGTAAATTGAGGTGTTTGAGATTTCTGCGAGGATGAGTGAGTTTGTGGAGCTTGTTTGTGGAGTTTGTGTATGTGTTGTCCCCTCAGTTGAAAGACCCTAGGTGATGTTTCGGAACCTGTGCAGAATCACTGCCTGCAATTGGTCTCAAAGAGGTGTTAATATGCAGGTTGATAGGCCAGCCCTTGCTTGTAGGGCCCCTCTTATGAGAAGACTTCAGGCAATGATAAGGAGAATGTGTAGAGTCATGGGCAGAGGAAGAGAGAAGAGTGAACTGTCAGTCAAAGACAAAAGAGAACTTAGGTTGCTGCAAGATGATTTGCAATTTTGAATGAACCATCCATTTTTAATATATCATGTACTGAAAAATGGGGAAAAAATACAAGTTGGATGAAATTGTGAAAATAGTATATAGCTATTTCTTTCTATTACTACCGGGAACAAATTGTGCCTGTAAAAGCCAATCACTAATGCTACATGTAGGTAAGTGACCCTTCCATGCAGAACCTTACAATGACGAACAAACACTGCTGGCCATGTTCCAGTCTACAGAGCGCAGCCAATAAATTAGCGGCAGAGAACAGGAAGTGTCAGCCTATTGTGAGTATTTAGTTGCTAGTAAGAAAACTGGAATATTTCAATTTTATTTATGTGGATAGTAAATACAAAAGCACCAAAAATGTAAAAAAAAAGGATTTAACTAATAGGCACTTTTCTGATGATACATTTCACATTCCATTTACCAATGTGACTGAGCATTAATCATTATCATGTAAACATGACATGTATGCCGCAATCTGAACATAATTGAGTCTAATGGGACTCTGAACATGGAATGGTCACAGACTGACTTTGCAGTTGTTTGTTTCTTCTATGGACCATTTGGTTCATTTAAACTCATTAAAAATAAAAGTAATAAAATAAAACACATGAAAAAGTTAGTAGCTAGCGCAGTTTTGCAATCCTGCAGAGTAAAAAAAAAAAGGGTAAGAGGAGAAGACGGTAATTTAAATGACTGAATATGTGGGGAGAATATTAAGTTTCATACCCCAGTCTGTGTTTGGTCTGGAAAACAGGAAATGAAATATTTTAAACTAATTTAGAAACCTGTAATTGAATCTGCCTATTTCAATTTAGACACCTAAGGAACAAAAAAAAGAAAACATTTTCTCTGCTGTCAATTTACTTGCAAACAGGAGGCTGCTGCCTTGCAGATGCTATGCATTATAGATGTCTGGATGTATCTATGCATTATGGATAGGGCTAAAAATTAAATGGCGTATAGCAGGTACATTTTTTTAAACAGAGGTTGTGATTGCTAGGCCAGCGAGGTTGCCTAAATTTGCTTGTATGCGCTGAATTATATGAAGATGTCCACCTAAATTAGGACAAATGTATTAAATATATATATATATATATATATATATATATATATATATATATACACACACACATTGGTGGAAATAAGTATTTGATCCCTTGCTGATTTTGTAAGTTTGCCCACTGACAAAGACATGAACAGTCTATAATTTTAAGGGTAGGTTAATTTTAACATTGAGAGATAGAATATTAAAAATAAAATCCAGAACATCACATTGTATAAATTATATGTGTTTGCATTTTGCAGTGAGAAATAAGTATTTGATCCTCTGACAAACACGAGTTAATACTTGCTAGCAAAACTCTTGTTGGCAAGCCCAGCAGTCAGACATTTTTGTAGTTGATGATGATGTTTGCGCACATGTCAGGAGGAATTTTGGTTCACTCCTCTTTGCAGATCATCTCTAAATCATTAAGATTTTGAGGCTGTCATTTGGCAACTCTGAGCTTCATCTCCCTCCATAAGTTTTCTATGGGATTAAGATCTGGAGACTGGCTAGGCCACTCCATGACCGTAATGTGCTTCTTTTTGAGCCACTCCTTTGTTGCCTTGACTGTATGTCTTGGGTCATTGTCTTGCTGGAAGACCCAGGCACGACCCATTTTTAATCTCTTGGCGGAGGGAAGGAGGGTGTCACTCAGGATTTTACAGTACATGGCTCCATCCATTCTCCCATTGAATCTTTTTTAAATGACATAATAAAAGCTAATTTTTATTTACCCCAATAATACTGACTTGTAGGTTATGTAGTCTCAAGAGCCACTGTTGTCCTCCGACCAACAAAAGCAATAGAATTCTCGATTCATATGTATGAAAAGAGTAAAAAAAAAATGATAACTTACTGCTGGTGACTCTCCATGGATAAACTTAGTTTTATTAATATCTTTTTCTTGCATTTTCTTTATTAAGTCTTTTATGACCTAATGGAGGGCATAATTTTGTTGGAATGTATTTCAGTATTTACATGTTTTTTTTTTATATTGCCAATTTATCCTATAACTTGGGCTGGCATAACTCATCAGTTACATGGTAAATTTAGCTTTCTGCCTGCAATGGGTCAGCTGAGACTGAGCAGCTCCTGATGCCTCCCAACACCCAGCGATCACTTGATTGCTAGGATGGGATGAGGAAATGCATATATTTTAATTGTTTAAGCTGTGGTAATAAACGATTTATGCGTCCTCTACGTAGAGTTCAGCCATGTTTGAAAGCCAGCTTCCCGCTCCTTTAGCTGCATCATCTCCATGCAGCTGACGACTCTACAATGACGTTCTAGATCGTCCATGCACAGCTGGGAGTTGACTGGCCCAACATATTAAGATGGGTGATTAACAAGTAGTTAAGAGCTGCTCTTTTAAATTGTTCACCGTGTTTGGGACATGTATTTTATGTAAAACCCCTGATAGTTACAACTATGGTTTCATCTGACTGGTCCCAGATCACGTAAGGAAGAAATCATGCAGGAGCTTTGTGGCATTGACCTGAACCAGTAACAGACCTGATTTTAAGAGGATGCCTTTTTTGAGAAACCAAGACTGGCTGCTTCTATGCTTGGGAAAACTTTGAGTAGGTACCTTGAAGGAAAGGAAAATGTTAATGCGTAATACCCAAGGATCCATAATTGTCATTGGCATGGTGGCCATTCCTGTAAAGCTATGTTTCTGTACCATTAAAGTGATTGTACCTTTTGTTGGAGCCATGGTGTTAATCTTTCCTTGTGGCTGTAAAGTACAGTTCCTGAGCTAATCCTCTGACTCCCTGCAGTTACTTTTATCCATGCATTACCTGCTCCTTGATTCGCTACAGATGAACACATTTATGGGTTTTGACCAGACAATATGGTACCACAGTGCATGGGATTGCTGGTGGATGTATATATTATACATTTTTTTTATTGCACATATGGAGGCCTGCCTGTATGGAATAGATCTTTAGCATTATTAATACTATGGACTTTCCTTTCAAATTTATGTTCATATTTCATATTTTCTACCAACTCTATGAACTTTGTTCTTATTTTTGCAATGTACAGGTGTCTTGGTTAGCAGAGGTTTGCCTATTCTGTGAAGTCTGAGATTTCGCTTTACATCTTGACTTTTCACGTCCACTATATTGATAAAAGTTCAATGCCCCATTTGTAATGAAACCCTCCTTTTTCTTTCTGTGCTATGACAAGCCGTGTTGAAATGCAGGCTCCGCCATTGTATATTTTCTCAAGCATCAATCACAATCAGGCCCCGGCTCATGTTGTAAGGCCATTGTTGTCCTATTTTTAATGGTTCCTTCCTGTACAGCAGACAGTTAAAATAGCACAGGCAGGGGTCAGGAATATCTTAATGGGTTTGGTTCCCAGAGATATCAGTAACCAGAGGAAGACTGGTCCTTCCTGAGCAGATAAACAGAGCCTAGGTGAGGGGTGCGTTGAATGATGGCTTGCTCTCTGGCTAGGACCAAGTGCTGAAAGCACTAGGATAAAGCTAAGCCAGGGTACATTCATTATATACTTAGACTTCCAGACTTTCAGGTCAGGAACACTTGATGCAGTCATTAACTCTTTTTCCATCTCAAACATTTACATAACCCGGCATTATATAGATCGGAAATATTAATGTTTCGGTGTTGGAGCGTCTAATAATTACACTTGTAGAACATACCAAAAAGAGACAAAAACTTCAATGTAAAAAACTAAATAAAAAGACAAGTAAAAAAGCGAGTAACTTAACTTAGCTAATGGGTACAGAAATGCTGCAGAAAATCTGCAACATCAAAAACTCACTAAATACTCATTTTGGGGATTTATCCTAAAATACATAAAGGCAAAGACTCTCCTTAAATAGTTATAATGTTCCCTGCTATTATCTATGAGCTATACAAATGCAAATATAGGATCAAACTTTCTTGTTGGTGGTACAAGTAATTCACTGTGGCACAACTAAAAACCTTTTGGACCTAATTTTTGATGCCATAGAAAGAAGAAATGCTAAAACTTTGTTAAAACACTTTTAATTCTATTTATTTCTTTTAACAGCAACTAGTAAGATATGTTTATTTAATATCTTCTAATAATAGTTTATGTCTATAGATCCTAGGCAGCAGATCTGTGTATTCATGGTAACAGACTACAAACAAACACAATGTAGTCGGATTCTGCAGTCCTGCTCACTAGCATCTGTCTCCAACTTTTTGCATCCATGTGGTTGGTGAATAAGAGGTAGGCGATAGATGAAAAGAGGTATCATTGCCGAAGAGTTTGTAGTCTGTAATTGACATCACGTAAGCAAACATATTAAAGCCATAAGAAGTGAGTGCAACGGATTACATATTTTTTGACGGGATATTCCCAATAAAAGAATGTAATTTAGTAATGTATTATTTATGATGCTTAAGCAGCACCAACATATTCTGTAGTGCTGTACAGATTGTTGCATTTACATCAGTCACTCTCCCCAGAGGAGCTCAAAATCTAATTTTATTATCAGTATGCTTTTTGAGTGTGTGAGCAAACCAAAGTTCTCAGAATAAACCCATACAATCTCCATGCACATGTTCATCATTGGATTTGTACCCTGGACTTCCCAATGTTGCAAGGCAGCTGGCACCCAGGACAACTCTTCATACCTGGCCCATTACCGAGTAAATATCCTGTGTGTATAACATGGCTAGGAGGCCTGTAGTATTTGTACAATATTCCTTGTGGAACAGATCTGAACAGGATTGACATGTACAGTGGGGGAAATAAGTATTTGATCCCCTGCTGATTTTGTAAGTTTGCCCACTGACAAAGACATGAAGAGTCTATAATTTTAAGGGTAGGTTAATTTTAACATTGAGAGATAGAATATCAAAAATAAAATCCAGAAAATCACATTGCATAAATTATATAAATGTATTTGCATTTTGTAGTGAGAAATAAGTATTTGATCCCCTACCAACCATTAAGAGTTCTGGCTCCTACAGATCAGTTAGACGCTCCTAATCAACTCGTTACCTGCATTAAAGACAGCTGTGTTACATAGTCACCTTTATAAAAGACTCCTGTCCACAGACTGAATTAATCAGTCAGACTCTAACATCTACAACATGGGCAAGACCAAAGAGCTTTATAAGGATGTCAGCGACAAGATCATAAACCCGCACAAAGCTGGAATGGGCTACAAAACCATAAGTAAGACACTGGGTGAGAAGGAGACAACTGTTGGTGCAATAGTAAGAAAATGGAAGAAATACAAAATGACTGTCAGTCGACATCGACATGGGGCACCATGCAAAATCTCACCTCGTGGGGTATTCTTGATCATGAGGAAGGTGAGAGATCAGCCTAAAACTACACAGGGGGAACTTGTTAATGATCTCAAGGCAACTGAAAACCATTGGTAACACATTACAACATAAAGGCTTAAAATCCTGCAGTGCCCACAAGGTCCCCTTGCTCAAGAAGGCACATGTGCAGGCCTGTCTGAAGCTTGCCAATGAACCCCTGGATGATTCTGTGAGTGATTGGGAGAAGGTGCTGTGGTCAGATGAGATAAAAATTAAGGTCTTTGGCATTAACTCAACTCGCCGTGTTTGGAGGAAGAGAAATGTTGCCTATGACCCAAAAAACACATTCCCCACTGTCAAGCATGGAGGTGGAAACATTATGGTATATGTTGATGCTTTTGACCAAGGTGCCTGGGATTTGATATGCTAAATTATGGGGCTATTGGTGTTGAAGCATTAAATATACCTGGTCTTATAAAGCATGGTCTTGCTGCTATTATCACAAGAAGCCTGGTTACCACTATACTCGCCTATCCCTGTATGGAACACGAAGGTAAAATATGTGACTATGCCACGTAGATGTATTTTAGGTGGTATCACTATATTTGGAAACTATATGCATATTGGGATGAGCCAGTATAGAATGCGTGATAATAATCTGGGATTGATTTTCCTCTAATCAATTCCTTGGTTCATATTTGTATTTGTACCCTTGATGTACAATAACAAATTATATTGTGGTACAGTGTCAGCCAGAAAAATCGATGTGAATACTTTTCTGCCCAATGATGACAAAAGTATTCTCGGAGTGATACCCTTATTGGCTAACCAGAAAATAATATGTTTGCAAGCTGTCAGAGCACAGGGGCTGCTTCTTCAGGCAAGATTACAAATAGATTAATAAGAAAAAGGCACAACATTTAAGGGATAATACAGTAGGACATTTGTTCATGAGGTGGGAGGGGTAAAGATAAGCCAAGGAAATCAAATTAGGCATATTCTTAAGGGTATGCCACACTAAACAATATCGCTAACGAGATCGCTAAAAAACGTCACTATTTAGCGATCCCGTTAGCGATATTGTTCAGTGCGGCAGCTTCCAGCGACGAGCTTCCTGCTGTGATCTCGCTCGTCGCTGGAATCGTTCCGGACCCTATTTCATCGCTGGCGCTCCCGCTGGGTAAGTATCTTATCGCTGTGTGGCACCTTTTCTTAGCGATTTAGCGGTACTTTTGTACCGCTAAAGTCGTTAAGAAGATCGCTAACGGCGATAGCGTCGTTAACTATATCGCTAAATGTGGCCGCATTTAGCGATATAGAAACGATCCCGCTAGCGATCGCATTAGTATGCAACGCTAACAAGATCGCTAGCGGGATAGCTTAGTGTGGCAGTACCTTTACAAATGGAGTGATGGTGGGAATGATGTTCTTAGTTATCTGGAGTCTCTCTGATAGAGGTGTGAATTGTGTCCATGTAGTGAGACATAAATCCAGGTGTTAAATTGAGTTCTAGTGTCAAAGTATTAAACATCCTGATAAGTTTGAATTCCCAAATTTTTTTCTCTCTGTCATTCTTAACCCTTAACCCCCGGAGCTTTTTTCGGTTTCGCTCCCCTTATTCCAGAGCCACAACTTTTTTATTTTTCCATCAATATGGCCATATGAGGGCTTATGTTTTGCGGAACGAGTTGATATTTTGAACAACACCATTGGTTTTACCATGTATTGTACTCGAAAACTGGAAAAAAATTCCAAGTGCGGTGAAATTGCAAAAAAAGTGCAATCTCACACTTGTTTTTTGTTTGGCTTTTTTGCTAGGTTCACTAAATGCTAAAACTGACCTGCCATTATGATTCTCTAGGTCATTATGAGTTCATAGACACCAAACATGTCTAGGTTCTTTTTTATCTAAGTGGTGAAAAAAAATTCCAAAGTTTGCTAAAAATAAAAAAAAATTGCGCCATTTTCCGAGACCCGTAGCGTCTCCATTTTTCGTGATCTGGGACCGGGTGAGGGCTTATTTTTTGTGTGCTGAGCGGACGTTTTTAAGGATAATATTTTGGTGCAGATCCATTCTTTTGATCGCCCGTTATTGCATTTTAATGGAATGTCGTGGCGACCAAAAAAACGTATTTCTGGTGTTTTGATTTTTTCCTCGCTACGCCACTTAGCGATTGGGGTAATGCTTTTTTTTATTGATAGATCGGGCGATTCTGAATGCGGCGATACCAAATATGTGTATGTGTGATTTTTTAATTGTTTTATTTTGATTTGGGCGAAAGGGAGGTGATTGGAACTTTTAGGTTTTAATTTTTTTTTAATGTTTAAACTTTTTCTTTTACTTTTGGCATGCTTCAATAGCCTCCATAGGAGGCTAGAAGCATGCACAACTCGATCGGCTCTGCTACATATGGGCAATGAGCAGATCGCCCATATGTAGCAGATTTACTGCATTGCTTTGAGCGCTGACCACCGGGCGGCGCTCACAGCAATGTGCCAGCAACAACCATAGAGGTCTCTATGAGACCTCTGGTTGTCAAGGCAACTCATCGCCAACCCCGATCACATGACGGGGGTCTGCGATGCGCTCGTTTCCGGCCCGGCGGCCGGAAGCGCTAGTTAAATGCCCGCTGTCAGCTTTGACAGCGGGATTTAACTAGTTAATAGGTGCGGGCAGATCGCGATTCCGCTCGCGCCTATTGTGGGTACATGTCAGCTGTTTACAACAGCTGACATGTCACGGCTTTGAGGTGGGCTCATCTCAGAGCCCACCTCAAAGCGGGGTATACTGCCAGCTGACGTACTATTCCGTCAGCTGGCAGTAAGGGGTTAAAATGACCTTTTAGTATTAAGACTTTTAAGTCTGTCATACAATGCCCAGGTCCAGAGAAATGTTTACCCACAGGCGTGTCCATTTCATTCCTGATGGTATGTCTGTGTAAGAAAATGCTAATTTGATTTCCTTGGCTTATCTTTAGGAGGCATCACACCTCCCACCTCATGAACAAATATCCTACTGCACTATCCATCCCTTAAATGTTGTGCCTTTTTCTTATTAATCTATTTGTAATCTTGCCTGAGGAAGGAGCCCCTGTGCTCTGAAAGCTTGCAAACATTTTCTTGTTAGCCAATAAAGGTATCACTCCGAGAATACTTTTGTCATCATTGGGCAAAAAAGTATTTGCACCCTTCAATTTTGGCCAATTAGGGCCGTATCTCCTAGGGTTGTCAGACCTAGCAATTTTCAAAGGGTTACTGGCTGGGCCTCTGAGAAAAACGAAACTAGTCCTGTACAGGATAAGCTGTGAACCTGATATTGGTATTTTTTGTAGGGTCTTGAGTGGTAATCGACTACTTTTTTATGTATGCACAACACTTTGGCACTTCTGCACCTTACACATGATTAGTGCGTTCTATGAATTATTCTTTTATAAGTGACATAATAAAAGTTAGTATTAGCAGATTGGGGTAAATAAAAATTATCTATTTTTACTTGGGTTGATGCTGCCTCTACTCTTTCATAACCTACAAGGTCCCCAGTGGAGTAGTGCCGGCTATATGCATAACTATTCAAGGTGAGCGTTAGCTCTCATTTTTTACATCAGATATACGACACCCATGTAGTGCCCTTTTTCCATGCAGTCCACTTGACTATGAGCAAGTTCCAATGTCTTTTCTTCTATTACAAGTTTCTGGTCATTGTCATCTTGGTGTGCTTGCCAGGGTTATTCAGACCATTTTACCATCACTAATTTACACACTTATAAGGGACCCTTTCATTTTTTGCTTCAGGAACTATATTTTCATGTAACCTTTGATTTATTTTGGGGAAAACCCATGCATCACTTCTATTAGGCACTGATCCAGCACATCCGTTAAGCTTCAGCAGAATCAAAATGCACATTAAGTTCCTGTCCTATTTAGACTAGTTTGCACCCACATTTCCCATCTCTTTACAAAATTCTTTTTATACCTATGATTTTAATTTTGACCATTTTTATTTTCCATTTTATCACCACGGTTATTGCTAAAAATATGTACTAATTAAAATAAAGACAGAAAAATTAAATTATATTTTGTAATGATAATATTTATGATGGAAAAACAATTGTTTAAAATCCCATTATCTTTATGGATACTGGCATTTTTTCTTTTTATTGCAAAGTAAATGCAACCAATTTGTACAGCAAAGAAAAGCAATCTTATCTGAAACTATTCAGCTCGGTTCTTGTATATAAAAAATGCATTGATTAAATAAAGATCCAATCCATACTGACCATAAATAACCTCAGACTATGGGCATGATATAATGAACATGATATAACAAATCATGTGAACATTAACACATGGGAGAATGTTATACACTTGATCTATATTACATGCTGTGACCCCCACAGACCGAATATACTGATACATGGAGATAAATTGCATGTAACAGTGTATTTCTATGTCTCTGTGTTCTGGACGGAAACTAAAAGATATTTTTTTTCTTCCTATAAAATTACTTAAATATAATGAAAACCAATTACAATAATGTCAAATTAATGTGCTTTCTTATAATAAATATTGTAAATCAGCAAATATTATGGACATATTTCGTGTCCCTGTAATCGAAATGACAGCAGTAAGATTATTTACAGGGCATCGGTAAATGGCCTTAAAAAATTGCTTCATTGATATTTTTTCTCTAATAAACTGCTAAAAAAAGAAAAAAAAATGCATTTTTTTTTCATTTTTTTTCTGCAGGTGTCCAGACCACAAAAATATTCTTTGATTATTACACAATTTGCTGTGCTTCTTTAATGCGTTTTCCCCCATATTTGATGTGTTTTTGATGAAGATATGAAGCCACACTTTTAATGCTTTTTTAATGGTACAGAAAAGCTTTCATTCTGCTCTTAAGAATGCATCAGCGATTTCTTTTTTTCATGCATTTTATTCAGGCTCCACACAGAAGCCTATAGAGAAAAAAAAAGCACCAAAACCGCACAGTTCAGCGTCATCTTTAGCCGCATCAAGTATGGAGTTTTCATGAAATCACATCTACTTTGCTTGGACTTTTTAGACCGTGTTCACATGTAGAGTAAGTGCTGTGTATTTTCTGATTTTTTTTTTTTTTGCATAAAAATTCTGCTGTGTTTAACGGTCCAAGCAAAGTGGATGTGATTTCATGAAAGCTGCGCCACCTGAACGTGCGGTTTTGGTGCTTTTATACCCTTAGGGGGCTTCCATGTGGAGCCTAAAAAGATGTAAAAAACTGCAGATGCTTTTTTAAGTGCAGAATCAAAGCTTTTCTATGCTATAAAAATACATTAGAAATGTGATTTCATATCTGCACTAAAAACACATCAAATAAGGGGGAAAAGGCATAAAAAACGCAGCAGTAATCAGAGAAGATTATTATGGTGCAGTTTGGTGCAGACATCTGCAGAAAACAAAAGACACAGTATAGTAGTGTAAGAACACGGTCTTACAGACACAAAAAAGCCAGATGTCCTATAGTAAAGCTACATAAAGATGAGAAAGTTCTGGCAGCTCCGACTGCGAATGACTGAAAAAAAAATAAATCCATAGGGCCCAACTAGAGATGAGCAGGACGCACAGATGACTGTGCCAGAACTGGCTAACTAAAAGCAGGACCAGGGATGTCGGAAGTTACGAGATTCGTTGCCTCCTGTCCAGCCACCAGGTACCACTGATCTGGATTCTAGACCAGAGTCCCGTGAATCGAGCCGCTCATCTATAGTCCCAACCGTCCCAGATACGGCGGACAGTCCTCGATTTGGGTCTGGTGTCTCTGGTGTCTGCTGAATTTCCCTCACTGCCACCGCCCCTCTGACATGTCTACCTGCCAGGGGAAAAAGGAAGGGTAAATGGGCGTGGATTGGGGTGTGGCCAAAATTTGCAGTGTCCCTCCTTCTGTTCTTCCGAGGTTGGGAGGTATGGTGAAACCAGGGCATTATTCTGCCCACTCCTTGCAGGCTTATATGCTACTATAGCATAGAATTACAACTTTCTACATACACTAAATGTACACGGACTACAAATCACAATGTGATTTTTTTTTGCTTACCACCAAATATTTACATCAGTTTTTACATTTAAAACACTCAAGTTCAGTAAAAAGGTTCCAGAAAAATGTCCCCCCCATTCAGTCCACTTTTGCATAAATCACTTCTATGAAGAGCACTACTTATTATAGATAACCTCCAGGGCCTGCTGCTGAGTAGCACAAGCCCCCATTACTACACAGACAGTAACCAGAGCACCCACTGAGGGAGGCATCGGCCCAGGAAACACGGGCTTTTCTTCAGCTGAATACTTTCAGAGATGAGAACAACAATTCTGTTAAAGAGAATAAATTGATATAAATCCATAAAAATAAAACTTAAAAAAGTGACCAAATATTTCCCACACAAAAATGTGAACGGTACAATAGGCCAAAAGGGTATGTTAACCTTTTCAAAAAAATGTTTAATATACTTCTCGAAAGACTCATAATGGTGAAGAGATTAGTTTTTTAGAAATCGAGCTAAAACCAAACAATTAAAGAAAGGTTAAGAAGATTAAGAAAAAAATGATATATTTACATAATATCAGAAATATAAATATATATCATATGATGTTACATATATTATATTATGTAACATAGGAAACTGTAAATGGTTTTGTACATTATTAATTGCTTAAAAAAAACGGATTGTACAACGGATGACAAAAAAAAAAATTGGCCAAGATTTCTGAATGAAACGCTGAATTATTTTTTATATGTTTGTGTGAACCCACCACAAATAAACAGGACACCTACTTATATGCATGTACATACAGTACAGACCAAAAGTTTGGACACACCTTCTCATTCAAAGATTTTTCTGTGTTTTCATGACTATGAAAATTGTAGAATCACACTGAAGGCATCAAAACTATGAATTAACACATGTGGAATTATACATTACACTTTACAAAAAAGTGTGAAACAACTGAAAATATGTCTTATATTCTAGGTTCTTCAAAGTAGCCACCTTTTACTTTGATTTCTGCTTTGCACGCAGAAAAGGTGAACGGATGGACTCTACATGCCTGGTTCCCACCGTGAAGTATGGAGGAGGTGGTGTGATGGTGTGGGGGTGCTTTGCTGGTGACACTGTTGGGGATTTATTCAAAATTGAAGGCATACTGAACCAGCATGGCTACCACAGCATCTTGCAGCAGCATGCTATTCCATCCGGTTTGTTTTTAGTTGGACCATCAATTATTTATCAACAGGACAATGACCCCAAACACTCCTCCAGACTGTGTAAGGGCTATTTGACCAAGAAGGAGAGTGTTGGGGTGCTACACCAGATGACCTGGCCTCCACAGTCACCAGACCTGAACCTAATCGAGATGGTTTGGGGTGAGCTGGACCGCTCACTGCTTCAATTTTGAATAAATCCCCAACAGTGTCACCAGCAAAGCACCCCCACACCATCACACCACCTCCTCCATGCTTAACGGTGGGAACCAGGCATGTAGAGTCCATCCGTTCACCTTTTCTGCGTGCAAAGCAGTAATCAAAGCAAAAGGTGGCTACTTTGAAGAACCTAGAATATAATACTTATTTTCAGTTGTTTCACACTTTTTTGTAAAGTGTAATGTATAATTCCACATGTGTTAATTCATAGTTTTGATGCCTTCAGTGTGATTCTACAATTTTCATAGTCATGAAAATACAAAAAAATCTTTGAATGAGGTGTATCCAAACTTTTGGTCTGTACTGTATGCAGTATGGATGTGCCATGAATTCCTCCGCTAGGAAAAACACTTTTCAAGCTGAGAGATTAGACCCTTTTTGCATTTATTGCAGCAAGCTCTGCAAGACAATAAGATTTCCAAGTCTCCATCCAGCTCCTGTCTCAGCAGCACAATCTGATAAGATGCAGCATGTGTCAGGACTGCCAGGTCTGGCTTGTGTTATTCCCTGGGTGTTACCTCCTAATGATAATTATAAATCTCAAGTACAGAAAACCAGAAAAGGTCAGACAGAACAGGAGCCCTGTGTACCAGCTACTGGCAGCTTCCTGCAGAGATTAACCCTGGTGCTTCCCTGGAGCAGACGGAGAAGAACAGCAGCCTGAGCGCACGGAAATATCAGCCAGATATTAATGCTTTACATAACAAGTGGAAAATTCATTAAAAGGGTATTCCCATTTCTGACATCTATGGAATATCCATGGGGTATAAGGTATCATTCCACTATATAAAAAAACTTGTTCTTGCTCTTTCCATAGCTCCTAACTTGAGTAAAAAATGCAAATCTGGACACAACCACCTTCGCCATCTGAATCTAGTGGCCATTTGTGACTTCATCAGGCAGGATTTGGGTCAAGGGACCCCGTTCTTGACATAAGTGCTGATCCAGGAGGTAAGAAATGCAACTATGGTAACTTAAGGTCCATACAAGATCAGTAATTCCATGTACGGTATATACATTTCTGCAGCTTTTACGTAAAATAATTTTACATGAAAAAGTGCTGAAATGTAGAAGTAGCCATTATGTACCTTACAGTCCTGATTGAACAGTCAATTATAGAACAAAAATTGAATGAAACAAACATTTAAATATTTTTTTCCATGGCAAACGAGTTATTTTCCATGAAGATGCCTGGTCAGGTGGTACAGGACGCCAATGCTTTAAATAAATGCACCCTTCTCCTAAAAAGCCTTTGAGAGTCGAAATAATCCCTGATAACTGCGAGGTCCGCGCCTATGATCACAGCAGGGGCCTGTGGGTATACTAGGCTCTCCTCCGTGCCGTTAGATGCACACCCCGCCGTGAGTCACCACGACACAGGGTTTAAAGATCTTTAAAGCTTTCATCTTCTTAAACAGTGTATTTTGGGTAAAGATGAACACCATTTGGGCCTAGATGTCCTGCCAAGACACCTAGAAAAGCTTTTGATTTTATCATTGTTTCCAACTGAGCTGCAGGCTTTTCACTATGCTTTGTGAACCTATGAAGTCTAAATCTGTATGAACCTGACCTCTGATTGTCATTTATCATCATCGGCTCTAACATTTACATAGATATTACAACTGCTGTTACAGACAGTCACTGTGGACAGCCAAACATGGCATTTTTGGTACAGTTAAAGTACTGTAGATACCCATTGTCAACAAGCCCACCTTAATTACCTAAATGAATAACATGCAGGTCCGTATGGCTTTCAGTGTAATGGCAGCCATTAGTTCTTATCACCCAGTATTATCTATTGACTAGGGAATCTTCAAGACCTTATACACAGCCATGATATAGTTCTGTACAAGCAGAGTTCACAGTGGGCATCTATAGGCTTCTGTGCAGTCTGACGGAAGCTTTGTGTGCCTCCAATTGCGGTACTGACTTAATGCAACTGACTACTAATCAGTCTCCCTCTTACCAAACTTTATCCTCTCCAATCCACTGAATGCAACAGACAGGAGTGGATTTCTGTCTAAACGCTACACCAATGCCTCCACCTTGTGCCACTCATTGCACTGATTAACCCATCCACTACAGAATACAATACAAACTCATCGATATCAACCACAAAGCTCTCCACAGTTCTACACCATCATATATCTCCTCCCTCATCTCTGTCCGTCAACCTACCCATGGTTTCTGTTCTGCAACTGATCTAAAACTAACATCCTCCATAATCCGAGCCTCGCACTTCCATCTCCAAGCCTTCTCTCGTGCTGCGCCGGTTTTCTAGAATGCACTACCTCAGAAGATACGAGTAATACCTAGCACCCACATTTTTAAGCATGCTTTAAAAATACACAGGCCTATTGCCTCACTAACCTAACTCTCGCCTGTTCACCCTTCTAATTTTCCTCAGAATCTAGACCACTCTCCATGCACTCAGTAACTGTGCTTAGACAGATCCTGGCAGATGACTGGATCATGCAGCGTTATATCATAACCTCTATTATGATGACGGTTGGACCATACATGACAAGCACTTCTTACCTAATGTGTCCCACCTATTCGGTTATAGATTGCAAGCTTGCAAGCAGGGTTCTCACTCCTCCTGGAACTGTGGAACTGTGCGTTAATTTGTAATGTCTTGATTGTTTGTACATGTCCCCGCTCAGTTGTAAAATGCTCTAGAATATGTTGGTGATATAGAAATAAAAGTTTCTGGGGAATTACATTCTGCATAAATCATATTAAAATGAAATCTTGTTATCATACAGTAAGCTACAGAGCTATTCTCCCCTGAAAACCTCTGCTTCCAGGTTACAATATCTCTAACATTTGGAGCACTACAAAGCACCAAATGGTGGCACATAGGGTTATTGTGACAATACACAGGATCCATACGCTACAATGCTTCCAGGGTAAAGTACCTCCATAATACAGCGTCCAATGGAATAGACTTATATGGTCACTGTATTATGGCTCTGTGCAACTCTAATGCCGCCATCTGGTATCTACTGTTCATGTTTTTTATTTCTCTGGGGTATTGTCCTATAAATGGTCATAGCCTACTTTCCAGTATTGAATGGAATGATGAATCAAAGATTAAAGTCACAAATGTAAAGTGCCCAAACGAGGTAGTAATGGGTGAGTTGCTGCTCTCACTTGATCTGGCACTGTACAGACAATACGTGACCTCGTCCTGGTGTGCTGCTGTGAGTGGGGTGCGGCACACTTACTTCTATCCTGCAGGCCTCAATTGACTCCAGGTTTTCCTCTTCTGGAACCTTGGCAGCAATCAGTCCAGTGGACAGAGGTTTTGTAAAGACAAACAAACTTTTACTGGACAATTGGCAGTCTTTACAATCAAGCATATAGGATAAGGCCCACAGGTTGTCGTCTTTCCCACAGGTATCGGACACAACTTTAGCCCTGGTTCTCGGTGTAGGTAGAGTGTCCCTCTTGCTATCTTCACTAACATTAGGAAGCAAGTCTTCACCATCACTAGTGGATAGCAATACCTTCCGCCTCATAGAGCCCGAGTCAATCTTTCACTGTAACTTGACAGTCTGAGAACGCTCAAGACCCCCGACGTCCATCTTGAGGTTCCCCCAGGCCGGTAGATGGAATCACATGGAAGTGTATTTTTGGCAATCCAGTGCTGTGAGTATCAGGCCCACATTGTCCCTAGCAGCCCAATACGTGAAAATGCTACTGTCACTTCACACAACTGTCCTGCGCTGTCACTTACTGAACTTGACACTAACGTTCCCAAACTGGGCCAGCCATTACAATTAACCCTGCCTAGGCTAGACTGCAGCCCCAGAGGTTGTGAATAAAAAATACAATTAACCCCATCAGGTTCACCACTCCTACACATAAAATATGGAAAAAATAAAAGCAAACAGCTTCCTTGAAGACACATCTTAAAAGAGCCGGCTACCCGTAATAGGATGTAAATATAAACTACTCTTGATTAAGCACCACAATCAAATGATCCATCAATTAGGATTTGGGGGGCTGACAAATGGAGGGGAAAGTATGTCTGGAAGATCATTAATGCCAGATGTTGGTGACTTATCTAGAGTGATTTAGACTTGGGCTAATTTAAGCTGGTGCTGTGACATGTGTATCATTACGCTTCAAGGGTAAAATCATTCCCTCACAAAATGACATCTTTCAGGAAAGAAGGCATAAATGTGTCACTTAAATCAAAAATGGAAACCCTTCACTTACAAACTTAATTATGCCGCTCGCCTTAAAAATCTCCCATTTACAAAATTCTTTCTGATGACTGCTTTTAATTGTAACTTGCAGTCTAGGAAGCAACTGGCTGAATATATTAGAATAAAAATGTGAAACAGAAGCACCGACAACTGGAGCGTTTAGGAGGAAAAACTTATTTGGGATAATGAAAAGGTGGCCAGAGAGTATTACGGTATGTATAAATATACACACGTTTTGAACAGTACTGCATTTGTACTATATACACATACACACAAGTACTCACAGTATATATCATATGCCAGCAGAGCTAAAGAGGTCGGGGATGTAGTGGAGCCGACTGCGGAGGGGTTTGGCTAAAGATTATATGAAGAATATGATCAGTGGCACTGGTAACTAGATTGCATTTTTTCTGGAAATCTGCACAGGAAACAGTAATATATACCCCCTGCTCAGATCCATGATGGTCAGGTACTTGGCCCCGGCCAGCTGGTCGAGCAGGTCATCGATGCGCGGCATTGGGTACGCATCGGTGACCGTCACAGCATTGAGCCCCCTGTAGTCCATGCAGAACCGTGTAGTTCGGTCCTTTTTAGGGACGAGGACTACAGGCGAAGCCCTCGCGCTGTTGGACGCTTGGATCACCCCCAGCCTCAGCATCTCGTCTATCTCTTGGCGCATCTGCTGCTGCACCTCAAGAGAGACCCGATATGCTGAACGCCGGATTGGGGGGTGGTTGCCAGTGTCCACGTCATGGACTGCTGCCTCAGTCCTTCTGGGCAGGCTGCTGAACAGCTCCCGAAAGGGGTGCAGGGTGGCCCCCAGCTGGGAACGCTGGTCCTCCGAGAGCTGGTGGCCAACCCCCACATCCTCGATGGATCCACCCGCCTTGGCTTGGGTGAGCAGATCGAGGAGGGTTTCTGCCTCTCCTTCCTCTGGAAGGTTGCACACTGGGTGAGCATAAGCCTCCCGCTCATGATGGGCATTCATCATGTTCACATGGAAGGCCTTCCTCCTTCCACAGGCGTGGTCCAGGGTGACCAGGTAGGTGACGGCGTTGAGCTGCTCGTGCACGAGGTATGGACCCTCCCAGGCCGCCTGAACCTTGTTTTGTGGTACGGGGACCAGTACCCACACCTTTTGACCCACCTGGTAGGTCCGCTCACAAGCATTCTGGTCGTACCATCGCTTCTGGTCAGCCTGAGCTTGGGCCATATTATCATGCACCAGCCGCGTCAAGGCCATCATTCGGTCCCGGAAGCGCACGACATACTCAATGACCGACACTCCAGGGGTGGCTAAATCTCCTTCCCGTGCTTCCTTCACCAGAGCAAGGGGCCCCCGTACACGTCGCCCGTACAGGAGCTCAAAGGGGGAGAACCCCGTTGAGGCCTGTGGGACCTCCCGGTAAGCAAACAGCAGGTGTGGGAGATACCGCTCCCAGTCTCTCCCGTGGGAGTCGACCAACATCTTCAGCATCTGCTTTAAGGTGCCATTGAACCGCTCACACAAGCCATTGGTCTGTGGGTGATACGGGCTGGCCACCAGATGTTGAAACTGTACCTGCTTACAGAGAGACTCCATCAGCTGCGACATGAACTGGGTCCCTCGGTCAGTGAGCATTTCCTTGGGAAACCCCACTCTGGAGAAAATCTCCAGTAAGGCAGTGGCCACTTTGTCGGCCCGGATGGACGACAAAGCTACCGCCTCCGGGTACCGGGTGGCATAGTCCACTACCGTTAGTATGAAGCATTTCCCGGAGCGGCTGGGAGTGGACAGCGGTCCAATGAGATCCACAGCCACCCTCGAGAAAGGCTCTTCGATGATGGGCAGAGTTACCAGTGGGGCTTTGGGGCGCGGCCCCGCCTTCCCAACCCTCTGACAGGTGTCACACGAACGGCAGTAGGCTATCACCTCGGTCCTCATTCCGGGCCAGTAGAAATGCTGAGCTAGCCTGGCCCTGGTTTTAGTGATCCCTAGGTGTCCGGCCATTGGAATCTCGTGTGCGATCCGCAACAATTCCGCCCTGAACGGATGGGGTACCACTAACTGTCGGTCCCTGGGCCACGCCTCCGGTGAACCCTGCTGGACCGTTACCCGGTACAGCCGTCCCTGATCCCAGACCACTCGTTCGCGGTCGGACTCCAGGGGAGGCTGTGCCACCTGTTCCTTGAGAGTCTTCAGGCTAGGGTCAGCTTCCAACGCTGCCTGAAATCCCTGACTTGATGTGGCAAGAATTGATGAAACTGCCATGTCCTCTGTCAGTTCCCGGGATCTGTCTCCTGTCTGACTCGGCAGCCACTTGGTCGGAGAGGGGGAAACCGTCGGACCTCCGCGAGGCTCCTTGGGCTTCAGCGCTCCCACTCCTGGTAACAGCGGCCACGACCGCTGAGACCACGGGTAGCGCCTGCTTTCCCTCGTCTCCTGACCAAGTCGCAGGGTCAGGCAGACTTCCCTGACTTTCTGACATCCCGGATGTGGGGAACTTCTGCCCTGGGGTCTTACCTGGTGGCTCCTCTCCCGGGACGCCCCCACCCCCATGGCCTGTTCCTCTTCCTGCAGGGGCCCTAGACTCAGCAGGCTGGGTTCACTTAGGGGCCCTACACTGCCCATAGCAGCCCCTCCCCCCACCTCTGAGCTCTCCCGTACAGCCTCCTCACATGTCCTCACTGTGAGCCCTGTGTGTGTAGTGTCAGTGCATGGCTTACCATCAGGTTTCACTCCCTCCTCCACTGTTGGAGGCACATTCAATACATTAACATTAGCATTCACAGTAGAGTCATGACATTCTTGGGGAGCCGAACTTGGGGGTTCAGTGGCCACATACTGGGACACTAGTCGCCCCAAATCAGTCCCAAGCAACACATTTGCAGGAATATTTGGCGTTACTCCCACCTCCCGCATCCCCCTCCTGGCGCCCCAGTCCAAATACACCTTGGCAACGGGCAGCGCCGGTTCAACGCCTCCAATTCCGGAGACGGAAAGGGTTTTCCCAGGTACCAAGTCAGCGCCTGTGTCCCGCAGTCCCATGACCGCTGAGCGGCGATGGTGATGGGTTGGTAATTGTCTAGGGACCTCCCACCACCCCCTCCCACACACAAAACAGTGGTCGGTTTCTGGGACAGGGATGGGGCCTTCTGGCGCTGGGGACACGCAGCCTTAAAATGTCCTGGCTGATTGCAATTATGACAACGTCTGGGTTCTGTTCCTGGCCTGGAGAGGGCAGCAGGGGGGTACACCCCTTGCACTCTGGGGGCTGGGTATGGGGCTGGGGCAGGATTGGGCTTACCCCCTCTCCAGGTGCTGCTGGCAGGCTTCTTTGGCTCCGGCGCCCTGTTGTTGGCATACTCGTCTGCCAGGGCGGCTGTAGCAGAAGCCCCCTTTGGTTTCCGGTCACGGAGGAACTGCTGGAGGTCCTCTGGGCAGTTCCACAAGAATTGCTCCATGACAAACAGTTCCTGGACCTCCTGGCGGGTAGTGAGCTCTAGACCCGAGGTCCAGTGCTCCGCAGCTCTCAGCAGGGCCCGCATGTGGTCGGTCCAGGTGTCCTTTGAACCCCGCTGCAGGCTCCTGAACTTCCTGTGGTACGACTCCGGGGTGAGGTTGTAGTGCTGGATCAGGGCCCGCTTGATGCTGTTGTAGTCCTGCTCCTCCCCGGCAGGTAAGTCCCCCAAAACTTCCAGGGACTTACCCCTCAAACGGGGGGTCAGGTACCTTGCCCACTGATCCAGGGCCAGATGATATTGGAGGCATGTCCTCTCAAAAGCAAGCAGAAAGGAATCCAGGTCTCCATCCTTTTCAAGTAAGGGAAAGTCCTCCGCCCGGACCTTGGAAGCCCTTGTCTCAGGTGGGCCTGGTGCGTCCAGCGGGGGCCCGTGCTGAGCCATCTCCAGTCGGTGCCGGCGCTCCGCTGCTCTCTCTGCCGCTGCATGCTCCCGCTCCGCTGCTCTCTCTGCCGCTGCTTGCTCACGCTCCGCAGCTTCACAGCGTTCTGCTTGCTCACGCTCTGCTGCTTTCTCTGCCGCCACCAGGAGTCTGTTATAGGCGGAGTCATTACCAGCCTCGAGCTGTGCGATAGCCGCTTGGAAAATGGCCTCCGATCTGGACAGGCTGGGACGGGCAGGGGGTGGACAGTCCACAGTGAGACTGAGCACGGGGGTCGGGCTCCTTGGGGAGCCATGACTGAGCTCCCCCTCATCGGTATCGAACCCCTCATAGACCACAGCATTGGCCTCCCCCTTTGCCTTACTCCTGGTGCCTTCCGCCATCTTGGGAACCTTTGGTTACTGACACAGCTGCAAACCTGACCTTGCACACAACTTATTATATTTACACTCTGACCGTCTAGTGCTGGGCTGACCTTAAGACCCCAGCAGTGAAAGTACCGCTGGTAGTCTCTAGTGTCTGGGAGTAGGGGTCCCACGCACACTATTACTCTGATCCCACCGCTGCCACCAATTTGTGGAGGAACTAAGCCGACCGCCACACGGTAGCCTGGGTATCACAGCTTCTGATCCCACCTCCGCTACCAAATGTGAGGGACGATCCCCTTTCCTCCCACGTCACCAATGGGACGTAACTCCACAGGTACAGCTCTCCGGCGCCCCCTTTGTCTCAGGTCAGTAAGGGAACTGCACCTAGAGCAAATGGCCGCCGGGGAGGGTGTCCTGTTACCCAATGGGTATTCTAAGATTCGTGATCAGAGTAAAAGCATCAGCCCAAGATTAATTTTATGGTTTAATTTGCCTTAAGGGCGCACTAGATAATTACAGAAATATACAGTAAAGCTATACAACGTAATTACAATGGATTTGCAGTCAGAGTACAAAAATACAACAATAATGTACAAGGCTTAAAGGTATAAGCTATAGATCAATATTACCGGGTAGTATTTTCATGGGAAGGCAGGGGCGCTCTGCCGTCCCCAGGTACAGTCTTCAGTTGCTGGATAGTCCCCAAAGCATGTGTTGCTGCACCCTTGGCAAGGTCTGTCCCTTGTGTTTCTTGCTGCTGTGAGAAAATGGAATGAACACCCTGTACATGGCTACAATTCTTAAACCTGCTAGGCCCTTCCCTTTTGCTTTGAAGCACGCATAGTAACTGGCCTGCAATTCATATGGAGCAGGAAACAATGGCTTGAGCTTGAGCTATTTACCATACGACTGACCATCTTATTCAGACACTGGCCTAAACTAATTAGCATGCTAAAGCCCCTTTGATTCCTAGGGGACATCAAAACCGGTCGTACTGGATATGCTAATAGGCCCTGTGTAGTTAAAAGTTTGTGGCTCTGTGAACAGACAAGATGGAGGCTGGTATACAAAATGGCGACGTCCCTTTCCTTACATATGGCATCCACTGAGTTCTGGTCATACATGGCACCACCATATCTTCTAGTCTTCACAAACATGAACAAAGCAGTCTTGTTTGGTGGTCTGATGACTGCATGCAAAAATAATCATCAAAAATAATCATTAATGCCAAATTAGCATGTATATATATATATATATATATATATATATATATATGATCTGATAAACAGGTAGGTAGGCACCAACAAACTTGAGAAGGAAGGGAATTCCCACTAAATAGAACCTATATTCAGCAAATAAACAGTACATACCAAAGTTGAAAAACATTTAAAAATGCTCTGGGGCATATAAATGACTATAGACACGGCCATAATAAGCAGATATTCATGGTTCCGCCTATGACAATAACACAAGATTATTAATGAATCAAATTCCTCCAAGCACAAAAGGGTATGGTTTAGAATAAGACTATTTTGATGTAACAATGTACATTGGTTCCGGTGTGAAACCTTCAGTGCTGATATGGGAGGTAGAAAAACAGCAATGCTCCAGATCCTTGGATAAAATGCAAATCCTTTATTGGAAAAAATATAATTAAAACATGAATGCTCTGGGAAGGATCAGATGACAGGAGGTAACAAGCGACGCGTTTCGATCACATCCGTGATCTTTATCAAAGCTCATGAAACACCATTACCCACACAGCTTTAAACAAGAAAGGACCAATCATGAATACGATGTGACATCAGGTGATGAACAAAAGGTCCTGCCAAATAAAATCACATTATACACTTAGAAAAAGTATTATCAAAATACAAAATATAAAGCTTTCACTGAAAAAAAGAAAGAAAAAATTTATACAAAAAAATAACATGAACATTTAATAATGGAACATTAATTCATTCATTCCGTTTATTGAGACCATCAGGAAATCTTGTGCCTAAATAATAGATCCAATATGCCTCCCGGGTAAGTAGACGAAGCTGCATGTCTCCACCATGGGGTGGCTTCTCAATTTTCTCAATACCATAGGCACGAAAAGAAGAAGTGTTCCTAGAGTGACAAAATATAAAATGTTCAGCAACTGAAGAAATATTCCGATTCGCTACTGGAATTACCACAGATGTCATGTAAATGTTCCGAAATTCGCAGCTTTAATTTGTGAGTTGTGCAATCTATATAAGATGTATTGCTCAAAGTACAATCAATTTTATAGACAACATGGTTAGAATCACAGTTAATAAATCTATTAATGTTAACATTCCATTATCATTGGCTGAATGTTTACAAGTTTTACAATTTGTCCTATTACATTTAAAAAATCCCTTACAACCGAGCCAGGTTACCCTTATTATCACCTGAGATGACATACTTTTAGAAACAATATTGCCAATAGCTGGCGCTCTTCTAGCAACTATGTTGCAAACAGATTGTAAAATTGTACTCAAAATCTGGTCCTCACAGAGGATGGGTAAAAATCTACTGATTACATCCCTGATATTCTAGAACTGTGGACTGTTCCTAGAAGAGCGCCAGCTATTGGCAATATTGTTTCTCCAAGTATGTACATCTCAGGTGATAATAAGGGGGATACCTGGCTCAGTTGCAAGGGATTTTTTAAATGTAATAGGACAAATTGTGAAACTTGTAAACATTCGGCCAATATTAAGACCATTAATAATCATGATAATACACGGAATTTTAGCATTAAGGCCGGGGTCACACTTGCAAGTGTGATGCGAGACACTTATGCAAGTCACTCGCATCAATACCCGGCACTGCCGCCGGCACTTGGACCGGAGCGTTCAGCTGCATAGAAATACATGTAGCCGTCCACACCGGTCGGAGTGTCGGCGGCAGTGCTGGGTATTGAGGCGAGTTTCTCGCATCACACTCGCAAGTGTGAACCCGGCCTTAATAGATCTATTAATGGTAATTCTAATCATGTTGTCTATAAAATTGATTGTACTTTGTGCTATACATCTTATGTAGGTTGCACAACTCGCAAATTAAAGCTGCAAATTTCGGAACATTTTCATGACATTTGTGATAATTCCAGTAGCAATTAGAATATTTCTTCAGTAGCTAAACATTTTATATTTTGTCACTCTAGGAACACTTTTTCTTCTCCTACCTATAGTACTGAGAAAATTGAGAAATCACCCCGTGGTGGAGACATGCAGTGTCGTCTACTTACCCGGGAGGCATATTGGATCTGTTATTTAGCCACAAGATTTCCTGATGGTCTCAATAAACGGAATGAAGTAATGTTCACGTTATTTTTTGTACAAATTTTTTCTTTTTTCACTAAAAGCTTTATCTAGTCTATTATTTCTAAACACTGTTTTTCGGTGATTACTTTGTATCTCCGTTCATACTGCACCCACACACACAAATGATACACCATTTGAAAGGTAAATTTGCCCCCTTCAGCAAGAAAATAACCAAACAAGCCACACATCCACGATTTGATCACAAAATTCCTTTTTAACATTAATTTTCATAAACCTGCAGTAAGGAAAAATGACCTGCAGGTGGCACCACACTAGCCCAAAGCACACTACCACAAAGCTGCTTACAGACATCACATACAAATCCAAACATTTGCCTTGGGAGCTTTCCAGCTTGCCGACCTGATTGCCCAGCCTATTTCAGCCAAATTGGAGGATTGCACACTTCACTGCAGGTGAGTTAACATACGTAAAATACATTTGTAAACATGCACTGCCTATTGAATTGCACACTTGCTCCATTCATACTCCACCCACACAAACAAACGATACACTATTTGAAAGGTCAAATGATCTGCAGGTGGCAGCACACTACCCAAAGCACACTACCACAAAGCTGCTTACAGACATTACAAACAAATCCAAACATTTGCCTTGCGGTCTTTCCAGCTAGCCAGCCTATTTCAGGCACATTGGAGGATTGCACACTTCACTGCAGGTGAGTCACATATGCAAACACATCTGTATACATGCACTGCTTTTTTGGTGATTACTTTGACCCACACACACAAATGGTGAGTCACATATGCAAACACATTTGTAAACATGCACTGCTTTTTCGCTGATTATTTCGCCCCACACACACAAATGATACACCATTTGAAAGGTAAACTTGATCTTCAGCAAGAAAAGAGCCAAACAAACCACAGATTCATGATTTTATCACTAAATACAGATTAAACATTTATTTTCATAAACCTACAGAAAGACACAATACCTGCAGGTGGCACCTCATCCGGAAGACATTTTTTGGCCTCTACTTATCAAACCAATTTATTGCATTACCAATCTACATACATGCAAATTGCCTCTTCAAACAAAGAGGACTTGTACTCTATAGCGCCACCTATTGGAAGTAGCGATCCTACAAGTCACAATCAACCCTTTACGAGTCTTGTAATATACTTAGGATAAAAGCAAATCAAATCTCATTGCAGACGGTGTTTCGGACTTTGTCTCGTCAGTGCAAAGTAGGAGAGATCTGATTTGGTAGTGAGAGGCTCTGGACTAAGGTCAGGTAAGTTTCCCTTGTGGTGACATACAGCTCTGTGTCAAGTAGAGCTATCGCGTGCAATGCCCTGGAATTATATCAAATGCTCTCAAACAAGAGGATTGTATCTATAGCCACTATGGAGACGATCCACATCACATCAACGCCTTGTGTAATATGACTTAGGATAAAAGCCAAATCAGAATCTCCATTTGCAGACACGGTGTTTCGGACTATTGGTCCTCGTCAGTGCAAAGTAGGAGAGATCTGATTTGGCTAGATGAGAGGCTCTGGACTAAGGTCTAGGGCCCATATGTCAAAGTCAAGGCCCGCGGGCCAGATCCAGCCCGCGAATTGATTATCTATGGCCCCCTGGATGATATTTAATTACTATTAGATCCGGCCCGCAGGCCACAGCCGCCTGCTGGTGTTTTGCACGCACCAACCAGGGCCGGCGTCAGCACCCGGCACACCCGGGCAAGTGCCGGGGCCCTGAGCAGGCGGGGGGGCCCACTCGCAGTCTGGCACCCCCCTGCCCGTTAGCGGAGGAGAGCGGTGTCAGCGCCACCACTGGGCCCCCCCGCTTGCTCAGGGCCCCGGCATCAGCTGGCACAATACTTACCTCTCCCGTGCCTCCGCTGCCGCAGCTCCGGGCTCCAGGGGGCGCTGGTGCTTCCTCTCACAGCAGGCCGCTGAATGACGTCATCATTCAGCGGCGGCTGTGGCACAGAGCGCGCGGACGTCGGACAGGTAAGACGTGTGTGTGTATGTCTCTGTGTGTGTCTGTGTGTATGTAGTGCGGTGCTTTGTGTGTGTGTGTGTGTATATATATAAGTATGTGAGAGAGTGCTTGTGTGCTGTCTGTGTGTGATGATGGGCAGGCATTGCTGATAATGGGGAGGCATTGATGATGATGATGATGGGGAGAAGATGATAATGGGCAGGCATTGCTGATAATGGGGAGGCATTGATGATGATGATGGGGAGAAGATGATAATGGGCAGGCATTGCTGATAATGGGGAGGCATTGGTGATGATGGGGAGAAGATAATGATAATGGGCAGGCATTGCTGATAATGGGGAGGCATTGATGATGATGATGGGGAGAAGATGATAATGGGCAGGCATTGCTGATAATGGGGAGGCATTGGTGATGATGGGGAGAAGATGATGATAATGGGGAGAAGATGATGATGGGCAGGCATTGATGATGATGGGGAGGAGATGATGATGGGCAGGCATTGCTGATAATGGGGAGGAATTGATGATGATGGGGAGAAGATGATGATAATGGGCAGGCATTGATGATAATGGGCAGGCATTGATGATGGGGAGAAGATGATGATGGGCAGGCATTGATGATGATGGGGAGGAGATGATGATGATGGGCAGGCATTGATGATAATGGGGAGGCCATGATGATGATGGGGAGGCAATGATGATGATAATGGGGAGTCTTTCCACAGCGCCCTTTCCTGAGCTGTAACAGTGCAGAACGCAGTACAGCGCAGAGGAGAGCTCCATATTTTGTATGGAGCATTATATGGGGACCAGTATCCTGTATGGAGCATTATATGGGGACCAGTATCCTGTATGGAGCATTATATTGGGTCCAGTATCCTGTACAGTCATGGCCAAAAGTTTTGAGAATGACACAAATATTATATTTTCACATGATCTGCTACCCTCTGGTTTTTATGTGTGTTTGACAGATGTTTTTATCACAGACAGAAATATAATAATTGCAAACATATGAGTAACAAAAGCTTATATTGACAGTTAGAATGAGTTAATGCAGCAAGTCAATATTTGCAGTGTTGACCCTTCTTCTTCAGGACCTCTGCAATTCTCCCTGGCATGCTCTCAATCAACTTCTGGACCAAATCCTGACTGATAGCAGTCCATTCTTGCACAATCAATGCTTTCATTTTGTCAGAATTTTTAGGTTTTTGTTTGTCCACCCGTCTCTTGATGATTGACCACAAGTTCCCAATGGGATTAAGATCTGGGGAGTTTCCAGGCCATGGACCCAAAATCTCTATGTTTTGTTCCCTGAGCCATTTAGTTATCACCTTTGCTTTATGGCAAGGTGCTCCATCATGCTGAAAAAGGCATTGTTGATCGCCAAACTGCTCTTGGAGGGTTGGGAGAAGTTGCTCTTGGAGGACATTCTGGTACCATTCTTTATTCATGGCTGTGTTTTTAGGCAAGACTGTGAGAGAGCCGATTCCCTTGGCTGAGAAGCAATCCCACACATGAATGGTTTCAGGATGCTTAACAGTTGGCATGAGACAAGACTGGTGGTAGCGCTCACCTTGTCTTCTCCGAATGAGGCATTTTCCTGATGTCCCAAACAATCGAAAAGGGGATTCATCAGAGAAAATAACTTTACCCCAGTCCTCAGCAGTCCACTGCCTGTACCTTTTGCAGAATATCAGTCTGTCCATGATGTTTTTTCTGGAGAGAAGTGGCTTCTTTGCTGCCCTCCTTGAGACCAGGCCTTGCTCCAAGAGTCTCCGCCTCACAGTGCGTGCAGATGCACTCACACCTGCCTGCTGCCATTCCTGAGCAAGCTCTGCACTGCTGGTAGCCCGATCCCACAGCTGAAACACTTTTAAGAGACGGTCCTGGTGCTTGCTGGTCTTTCTTGGGCGCCCTGAAGCCTTTTTGGCAACAATGGAACCTCTCTCCTTGAAGTTCTTGATGATGCGATAGATTGTTGACTGAGGTGCAATCTTTCTAGCTGCGATACTCTTCCCTGTTAGGCCATTTTTGTGCATTGCAATAATGACTGCACGTGTTTCTTTAGAGATAACCATGGTTAACAGAAGAGAAACAATGATGCCAAGCACCAGCCTCCTTTTAAAGTGTCCAGTGGTGTCATTCTTACTTAATCATGACAGATTGATCTCCAGCCATGTCCTCATCAACACCCACACCTCTGTTAATGGAGCAATCACTGAAAAGAGGTTAGCTGGTCCTTTTAAGGCAGGGCTGCAATGATGTTGAAATGTGTTTTGGTGGATAAAGTTCATTTTCTAGCCAAATATTGACTTTGCAAGTAATTGCTGTTAAGCTGATCACTCTTTATAACATTCTGGAGTATATGCAAATTGCAATTAGAAAAAGTGAAGCAGTAGACTTTGTAAAAATTAATATTTGTGTCATTCTCAAAACTTTTGGCCATGACTGTATGGAGCATTATATTGGGTCCAGTATTCTGTATGGAGCATTATATGGGGGGTGACATCCTGCATGGGGTATTATATGGGTGATGAGGGGGAGACTGTGGTGCCCATAATATTGTATGGAGGACTGTACTGTCCAGTCTGTACTGTGCGCTGTGAGGATTTGGCGGTTTTTGAGCTATTGTACAATTTACAATAGATATCACTCATGTAATGGAAGAAGTGAAGTATTTGGCATTGTACTGTACCCATATTTCTCTGCTGTATCTGTGCATCATGAATCGTGGTCTGTGTTAAAGGGGCCCACTGAGGCTCTTTCGCCCGGGGCCCATAAAAACCTGGAGCCGGCCCTGGCACCAACACTACATTTCCCACAATGCACCGGTAGCAGGGCCAGCGTCAGTCCGGCCCTCGGCTTGTAGCAAATTTGTTTTTTTGGCCCTCGGTGTGTTTGACTTTGACATCCCTGGTCTAGGGGGTAAGGTTTCTCCTTGTGGAGAGTGACATACCAGCTCAATCTACATACAGTTATATGAAAAAGTTTGGGCACCCCTATTAACCTTAAGCTTAATGTTTTATAAAAATTGGTGTTTTTGCAACAGCTATTTCAGTTTGATATATCTAATAACTATTGGACACAGTAATGTTTCTGCCTTGAAATGAGGTTTATTGTACTAACAGAAAATGTGCAATCTGCATCCAAACAAAATTTGACAGGTGCATAAGTATGGGCACCTCACCAGAAAAGTGACATTAATATTTAGTAGATCCTCCTTTTGCAAAAATAACAGCCTCTAGTCGCTTCCTGTAGCTTTTAATGAGTTTCTGGATCATGGATGAAGGTATTTTTGACCATTCCTCTTTACGAAACAATTCCAGTTCAGTTAAGTTTGATGGTCGCCGAGCATGGACAGCCCTCTTCAAATCATCCCACAGGTGTTCAATGATATTCAGGTCTGGGGACTGGGATGGCCATTCCAGAACATTGTAATTGTTCCTCTGCATGAATGCCTGAGTAGATTTGGAGCGGTGTTTTGGATCATTGTCTTGCTGAAAGATCCATCCCCTGCGTAACTTCAACTTTGTCACTGATTCTTGAACATTATTGTCAAGAATCTGCTGATACTGAGTGGAATCCATGCGTCCCTCAACTTTAACAAGATTCCCGGTGCCGGCATTGGCCACACAGCCCCAAAGCATGATGGAACCTCCACCAAACTTTACTGTGGGTAGCAAGTGTTTTTCTTGGAATGCTGTGTTTTTTTGATGCCATGCCTTTTTGTTTGACCAAACAACTCAATCTTGGTTTCATCAGTCCACAGGACCTTCTTCCAAAAAGAAATTTGCTTCTCCAAATGTGCTTTTGCATACCTCAGCCAACTCTGTTTGTGGCGTGCTTGCAGAAACGGCTTCTTTCGCATCACTCTCCCATACAGCTTCTCCTTGTGCAAAGTGCGTTGTATAGTTGACCGATGCACAGTGACACCATCTGCAGCAAGTTGATGCTGCAGCTCTCTGGAGGTGGTCTGAGGATTGTCCTTGACTGATCTCACCATTCTTCTTCTCTGCCTTTCTGATGTTTTTCTTGGCCTGCCACTTCAGGCCTTAACAAGAACTGTCCCTGTGTTCTTCCATTTCCTTACTATGTTCCTCACAGTGGAAACTGACAGGTTAAATCTCTGAGACAGCTTTTTGTATCCTTCCCCTGAACAACTATGTTGAATAATCTTTGTTTTCAGATCATTTGACAGTTGTTTTGAGGAGCCCATGATGCCACTCTTCAGAGGAGATTCAAACAGGAGAACAACTTGCAAGTGGCCACTTTAAGTAGCTTTTCTCATGATTGCATACACCTGGCTATGAAGTTCAAAGCTCAATGAGGTTACAAAACCAAAAAAAGTGCTTTAGTAATTCAGTAAAATATAGGTAGGAGTATTTAAAACAAGAAAATGATAAGGGTGCCCATACTTATGCACCTGTCAAATTTTGTTTGGATGCAGATTGCACATTTTCTGTTAGTACAATAAACCTCATTTCAAGGCAGAAACATTACTGTGTCCAATAGTTAATAGATATATCAAACTGAAATAGCTGTTGCAAAAACACCAATTTTTATAAAACATTAAGCTTAAGATTAATAGGGGTGCCCAAACTTTTTCATATAACTGTATATAAATGCCTGTCTGTGTTCATCGTCTCATGAAATACATTTACATTTGACCAGCTTACTTTTTATGAAATTGCCTGAGCCCCAAAGACCAATGTGCGAAAATTTCGCATGGGCCAAGCTAGTTTATTCTATTATTTCTAAACACTTTTTCGGTGATTACTTTGTATCTCCGTTCATACTGCACCCACACACACAAATGATACACCATTTGAAAGGTAAACTTGCCCCCTTCAGCAAGAAAATAGCCAAACAAACCACACATCCACGATTTGATCACAAAATACAGTTTAAACATTAATTTTCATAAACCTGCAGTAAGGAAAAATAACCTGTATGGTACCACAGTACCCCAAAGCATACTACCACAAAGCTGCTTACAGACATGACAAACAAATCCAAAACATTTGCCTTGGGGGGTTTTCCAACTTGCCGAACTGTTTGCCCAGCCTATTTTAGCCAAATTGGAGGATTGCACACTTCACTGCAGGTGAGTCACATATGCAAACACATTTGTAAACATGCACTGCCTATTGAATTGCACACTTGCTCCATTCATACTCCACCCACACAAACAAATCATAAACCATTTGAAAGGTCAAATTACCTGCAGGCTGCAGCACATTACCCCAAAGCACACTACCACAAAGCTGCTTACAGACATCACAAACAAATCCAAACATTTGCCTTGCGGTCTTTCCAGTTTGCTCAAGTGCTTGCCCAGCCTATTTCAGGCATATTGGAGGATTGCACACTTCACAGCAGGCGAGTCACATATGCAAACATGCACTGCTTTTTCGGTTATTACTTCGTCCCACACACACAAAAATTATACACCATTTGAAAGCTAAACTTGCCCCCTTCAGCAAGAAAAGAGCCAAACAAACCACAGATTCACGGTTTTATCACTAAATACAGTTTAAACATTCATTTTCATAAACCTGCAGAAAGAAACAATGATCTGCAGGTGGCACCTCAACCGGAAGACATTTTTTGGCCTCTACTTATCAAACCAATTTATTGTTTTACCAATCTACATATATAAATACCGGTGTTCATCAGCTCATGAAATACATTTACATTTGACCAGCTTGCTTTTTCTGAAACTGACTGCGCCCCCGACGACCAATGTGCGAAAATTTTGCACGGGTGAAGCTAGTATTTTGATAATACTTTTTTATAAGTGTATAATGTGATTCTATTTGGCAGGACCTTATGTTCATCACATGATTTCACATCGTATTCATGATTGGTCCTTTCTTGTTTAAAGCTGTGTGGGTAATGGTACTTCATGAGCTTTGATAAAGATCACTGATGTGATCGAAACGCGTCGCTTGTTACCTACTGTCATCTGATCCTTCCCAGAGCATTCATGTTTTAATTATATTTTTTCCATTAAAGGATTTGAATTTTATCAAAGGAGCTGGAGCATTGCTGTTTTTCTATTGTTCATTGACGTTCCGAGCACCTGCTTTGAATTATTGGTAAGCTGGCTTTTTCTTGTTTATAATACCTGATATGGGAGGCTTTAATTAAATCCTAAAATTGTATAGCAAGGCTTATAGTATGCAGCATTGCAATGTTGTCCCCTTCCCAAAAACACTTTGGTATGTATACAGCTGTGCTCAAAAGCTTACATACCAAGGCAGAATTTTTGCTTTCTTGGCCTTTTTTCAGAGTATATGAATGATAACACCAAAACGTTTTCTCCACTCATGTTTAGTGGTTGAGTGAAGACATTTATTATCAAACTGTGTTTTCTCTTTCTAAATCATGACAACCCAAAACATCCAAATGACCCTGATCAAAAATTCACATAACCCATTTCTTAATACTGTGTATTGCCCCCTCTAACATCAATGACAACTTGAAGTCTTTTGTGGTAATTGTGGATGAGGTTCTTTATTTTCTCAGATGGTAAAGCCGCCCACTCTTCTTGGCAAAAATCCTCCAGTTCCTGTAAATTCCTGGGCTTTCTAGTATGAACTGCGTGCTTGAGATCTCCCCAGAGCGGTTCAATGATATTGAGGTCAGGAGACTGAGATGGCCACTCTAGAACCTTCACTTTGATCTGCTGTAGCCAATGACAGGTCGACTTGGCCTTGTGTTTTGGATCGTTGTCATGTTGGAATGTCCAAGTAAGTCCCATGAGCAGCTTCCGGGCTGATGATTGCAAATTTGCCTCCAGAATTTGCTGATAACGTGCTACATTCATCTTTCCTTCAAATTTGACCAAGTTTCCTATGCTTTTGCAGCTCACACATTCCTAAAACATCAGTGATCCACCTCCGTGCTTTACAGTGGGAATGGTGTTCCTTTCATCATAGGCCTTGTTGACCTCTCTCCAAATGTAATGTTTATGGCTGTGGCCAAAAAGATCAACTTTGGTCTCATCACTCCAAATTACCGTGTTCCAGAAGTTTTGAGGCTTGTCTCTGTGCTGTTTTGCGTATTGTAGGCGAGATACTTTGTGGCATTTGCGCAGTAATGGCTTTCTTATGGAAACTTGACCATGCAGCCTATTTTTCTTCAAGTGCCTCCTTATTGTGCATCGTAAAACAGCCACAATGCTAGTTTTCAGAGACTCCAGTATTTCAGCTGATGTTACTTGTGGGTTTTTCTTTGCATCTTGAACAATTTTCCTGGCAGTCGTGGACAAAATATTTGTTGGTATACCTGACCGTGATTTTGTTTTTACAGAGCCACTGATTTTCCATTTGTAAATCACAGTTTGAGCGCTGCTGACTGGCATTATCAATTCCTTGTATATCTTTTTGTATCCCTTTCCTGTTTTATACAGTTCAACTGCCTTTTCCCGTAAATCAGTTGACAATTATTTTGCTTTCCCCATGACTCACAATCCAGAAACGTCAGAGGCTGGATGAAAGGTGCAAGAGTCTATCTGGATCCCAGAAACTCACTCTGCTTGTAATCAGTGTGTGTGCATAAAAGCTAACAGGTCACAGGTGAGGATATTACCTTTAGTAGCAATTCAAACACATTAGTGTCAACTTCTGTGCATGTTATCAGGCCAAAATCACCAGGGTATGTAAACTTTTGGTCAGGGTCATTTGGATGTTTTGGGTTGTCATTATCATTTAAAAAGAGAAAACACAGTAGTTTGACAATAAATGGCTTCACCCAACCACTAACCATTAGTGGAGAAAAAGGTTTGGTGTTATCATTCATATTCTCTGAAATAAAGGCCAAGAAAGCAAAAATTTTGCCGGGGGATGTAAACTTTTAAGCACAACTGTATATATATTTGTTTGTGTATATTATGTGTTTCCAAATTATCTAGGTTGTTCTAAGGGTGTGAGATTATTGGAATTTTATAGGTTGTTACAAATGAGGCCCAAGTGCCACATCTGATGCATCTGACTTCAGCTATACTAGAAAGAACATTGACTCAATGTTGAGTTTCTCTCGGTTATCTCCAGGTTCCTGTTTATGTATTTATGACAGTCTGTAATCTGCATCCTATTTGCAAATTAGAGAGCCGAGAGTTAAGCCCTTGTCACACTAAGGGAGATCGCTAGTGAGATCGCTGCTGAGTCACAAGTTTTGTGACGCAACAGCGACCTCAGCAGCGATCTCGCTATGTGTGACACTTACCAGCTTCAGGCCCCTGCTGTGAGATCAATGGTCGAGTCAAAAATGCCTGGACCTTTCTTTGGTCGCTGAGATCCCGCTGTGTAGCATGCATCGGTGTGTTTGACACCTTTTACCATCGATCTCGCTAGCGACTCAGCACTGAGACACATAGGAGACACATCGTTACACAGGTCGCTACGGGTCGCCGATCGTTGCTGCGTCGTTGGGAAGATCTGACTGTTTGGCATCTCACCAGCGACCACATAGCGATGTAGCAACGATCCCTGCCAGGTCGTATCGTTGTCGGGATCGCTGCTGCGTCGCTGAGTGTGACGGTACGTACCATTAGTCTGCAAAGTGCTAACAGGCAGTCTGCAGAGGGCCGAGAGTTAGCCCGCAGAGAGCCGACAGGCAGCCCGCAGACGGCCGAGAGTTAGCCCGCAGAGGGACGAGAGACAGCCCGCAGAGGGACGAGAGACAGCCCTCTGATGGACGAGAGACAGCCCTCTGATGGACGAGAGACAGCCCTCTGATGGACGAGAGACAGCCCGCAGAGGGACGAGAGACAGCCCGCAGAGAAACAACAGGAAGCACAGAAGCGGATTGGAATTTAAAATACAACTAATAGCCATGTTATATCTTTATACCACTGCTGTTAATGAAAGGGATCCTAATCATAGCATCATATTATATAATTGCTAATCTAGCAATTCCCTTGTAAATTAAAAAAAAAATACCACAAAGGAGAGCTTCACTTTAAAAAGAAAGACAGCTTTACCCATCCATCTTCACCCTAAAAAGCAAAAAAAAAAAAACCCCTAGACTAATCAAACACTAAATTAGGACAGTGACACATTTGCATATATTAATCCATGATGTGTCATATTAACAGCAATCATTTCATAAATTAATCTGTGACTGGTAATTCTTGGTTATACATAAACTCTGATCTGGATGAAGGTCCCTAAAGAGAAGACCGAAAAAAATGGTTTAAATTATGTCAATTTAAATAGTAATTATTTTTGATTCACACTTAACAGCGGCTGTCAGACATTAGAGGACAAGCTGTATCAACTCCTTAATATTTGGAGGAGAAAATATCATTAATAGTATTTCAGTTTAGGAAAATAAGGATTATTGTATCATGTAAATATAGTGGTTAGAGAACTGGACTTGTGAAAAATTTACCGTATATATTTGCAATTACCTTCCGGCTACAGTATACGAACATGCAACGTATTTGGAGAAAGCAAAATAAAAAATGCTCATGAGTTACATGAAGGTTTGGCCTTGAACATTGTTGTGGACTTGCCGCAGACTTCTCCCTGTACATGGTAAAGGTCGATTCTGCAAGGAATTCCACAAAAAGAATTGACCTGCTGCAGATTAGAAAGTCAATACTGTATGGCAATTTATATGCGGATAATATCTGATACATACAGTTGTGGCCAAAAGTTCAGATGGACACAAATGATCACAAAATTTGCTGCTTCAATGTTTTTAGATCCTTTACTTGGATGTTTCTATGGTTACTGAAGTACAATAATCAGCATTTCATATGTTTTTAAACGTTTATTGACAAATATATCAAGTTTACGCAGTTATTATTATTGTTATTACACATTATTATTATGCAATGACCCAATATTTACAGCATGGACCCCATTTTTTCCCCAAGACTTCTGCCCTTCGCCCTGGGAGCTGGATATCAGCTTCTGGGCCAAATCCTGATTGATGAACACCCATTCTTGTCTAATCAGTGTTTGGTGTTTATCATAATATCTGTGTTTTTGTTTGTCCATCCACTTTTGAGAATTGACCACAGGTTTTCAATGGGATTGGAAAAAATGGTTTGTGGTGGACTTCTCTAAGGGCCCCGTCACACCTAGCGATACACAAGCGATCCCGACAACGATATGCACTTGTCAGGATCACTGGTGTGTCGCTACATGATCGCTGCTGAGCTGCCAAACAGGCAGCGATCAGGACAGCGACAATACAGGTAACGTCGATTAGTTAAGAAAATGAAGGAAAAAGGGATCCAGCTTCAATAAAATCTTCATCTTTATTGATTCATAAAAACATGAATAATGGCATGCTCCTGGACAAGCTCAGGACAAGGCTACGCGTTTCGATCACAGGGATCTTTATCACAGCTGTGATAAAGATCCCTGTGATCGAAACGCGTAGCCTTGTCCTGAGCTTGTCCAGGAGCATGCCATTATTCATGTTTTTATGAATCAATAAAGATGAAGATTTTATTGAAGCTGGTTCCCTTTTTCCTTCATTTTCTTATGTATCTTCACGTTTGATCAAGCGGAGGATCCGTGCTTCTACAAACCGGTGAGCTGGTTAGCGTTCTTATAAACGTCGATTAGTTACCTGCAGTGTACCTTAGATACCAGCGCGCTGGTGCAGGGAGCTGGTAACCAAGGTACACATCGGGTTTCCAGGCGCTGCGTGGCACCAGGAAACCCGATGTGTGCCTTGGTTACCAGCTCCCCTGCAGCAGCGTGCTGGTATCCAAAGTACAAATCGGGTTTCCAGGTGTCGCCCGGCGCCTGGAAACACGCTGTGTACCTTGGTTACCAGCTGATCGCTGGTCTCCCGCCAGCCACACGCAGCGATGTGTGCTAGCCAGCAGGAGACCAACGAGTAAAAAAAAGTCCAGGACATTCAGCGACGATCAGCGATACCCAGCAGGGGGGCTGATCGTTGCTGAATGTCACACACAGCGATATCACTGGGGAGATCGCTGTTGCGTCACAAAACTAGTGACTCAGCACCGATCTCCCCAGCGAGATCGCTGTGTGTGACGGGGGGCTTAAGAGACAAACCAGGACACTTGTGCATCACATGTGCTGTATCTGATGGACTGTTTATATAGGACAATGTGCTGTCGAGAACAAATTTTTTTTTTTTTTTTTTAAGTAAGCTCAAAATTAACAAGTCTTCCTCTTATTTCAGGTGACTGGATGATTAAATAGGCTGCCAATCTAAATAAACCTTAATGATTAGTTCACATTTGTGTTTGTCCCTAACGTTTGGGTTTTTGCAGGGGATTCCGTTATTTGAGACAGCAAGTAATGCGGATCTTGCCACGAAAACAGAAACTTTTGCTGTGCCCCCAATGAACCTCACTGAAAGTTAATGGGGTCTATCAGGCACTGCGTAGATTCACTGCCCGGTAGCCATAGTGCATTTGTGAACAAACTGAAAAAGTTGATACAGAATGGCCGTAAAAAACCACAAACTTAAAAAGGCTTGGCAGCAATACCTTACACGACCCATTCAGATGAGTTGCGCTCTTTGAAGGAGAGCTTATATTTGTTAAGGCTCCATTAAATAATGAATTATGATATATTAACTCAGTTGGTTATCACTGGGCATAAAAAGCTAATTTTTCAACAAAAAATAAATCAAGATACAACAATTAAACTGAATACAATAAAATGTCAAAACACAAAACAAAAATAAAATAGTGTACTATTGTTTAGGACACGGATTTCAGCAGCCTCCATCACCGAGCTCACTTACCACAGTCATCTGCCTTATATTCAAAGCACGCCTTTAAATTAGTGTGACATTATTTCCCTTCATTAACAAAGAAGAACATAGCAAGTAGAGAATACTTATAGTCATGGTTCATTTGCATACTATTTGCATCTTATTTTTACTGATGACTTATTCTGGGGCTGTGGTCACCCAATTTTTTACATAGAGAAAAAAGTGATGTTGGGTAATTATTTGGATTTAATTACATAGCTGTGTACTATGTATAGTAAATATTAATTTAAGACCAACATGTAGTGCTAATATTATCCAGTAAGTCCGATGTTCATTAATCAACATTTGTAGGAAAAAACATTTCTGTTCTGCAGGAGCTGCTGCTTTAGCTTTTTTGGCTATAACCCATTATATTATAAATTGCTTCCAATTACATTTTTGTTTGTCTTACTAAGACATGTTTCATCCCTAATATAGTGTATTCAACAGATCACACACAGAAATTGACAAACATGGTGGCAATTAATAGTAAAAATAATAATGAAAAGCCACCAATTGATGTTTCAGAAGATTAAAGATAATTAAATAAACTTGATCTCAAAAGGACACAAAAAAATGTGAAAAAGACGGATTTTGGTAAGACCTTACCTGTAAAATCCTTTTCAGCGAAGGCAGGAAGGGAGACACAGTCATTACTAGTGGGTAGGCGGAGCCCAGATAGGATAGAAACACCTCAGATTAAAAAAGTGTTGACCGGCCCCTCCAGCTAGGGCTCCTCCTACTCCAGCTCTCCAGTCGTACACAAGCTAAGGAAGAGCAAATATCACCAGCAGAGCAACATAACCCCTTCTGAAGGACTTCAGAGAAAAAAACAAGGATACAGGTTATGCATGTAACAGGAAAAAAACCACACAGTTCCAGGTACTACTCACTGAACCTGACCACTGCGATGAGCTGGCAATGCTGGAACAGAGCCTTAGCGCGCCGACCTCAGCCCAGATAATCGCTATCAGAGAAGGGTCACGCCGCATCTGAAAACACAACAACACACTTCTGCCATGGGAGGGATCTGTGTCTCCCTTCCTTCCTTCGCTGAAAAGGATTTTACAGGTAAGGTCTTACCAAAATCCGTCTTTCAGCAGCAGATAGAAGGAAGGGAGACACACTAGTCATTACTAGTGGGACGTCCCAAAGCAGTCCAGAAATTAAGGGTGGGAAAAAAAACAAAAAAGGCAGATCCCAACAACCTAGGTAAATGCGCAACTAGCGCTAAACACAAGTTAACGAAAACTTTAAACTACAGCCACCTGCAGGACCCTTCGTCCTAAGGCCGCATCAGCGGAAGCACTAACGTCCACCTTATAAAATTTTGTAAACGTGTGGACGGAGCGCAAGGTCGCCGCCCGGCAGAGCTGAGCTGCCGAGGCCCCTTGATGAAAGGCCCACGATGAACCCACAGCCCTCGTGGAGTGAGCTCGAATCCAAACCGGGCAAGGTTCGCCCTTAAGTCGGTAAGCCTCTAAAATGGCCGACCGAATCCAGCGAGTTATAGAGTCCTTGGAAGCTCGTTGACCACGCCGACGACCTGCTGGAATCACAAACAGAGAGTCCGACTTCCGAAAATTTTAAGTAATAGACAAATAGAACTTCAAAACCCGCACCAAATCCAATTTGTGCAAGGTCCGTTCCTTCGAATTCCTCGGCTCCGGACAGAGCGAGGGCAACACAATATCCTGGTTAACATGAAATTGCGACACCACCTTAGGTAGAAAGTCGCCCCGTGTGCGAAGCACTACGCGATCCGAGTGAAACTCCAGGAAAGGAGGCGAGCAAGAAAGAGCCGCCAACTCAGAAACCCTTCTCAAAGAGGTGACCGCCACTAGGAAGGCAACCTTCCAAGAGGGCAAAAGAAAGGTTAACAGAGCCCATAGGCTCAAAAGGCCCATGTTGAAGAGCCTCCAAAACAAGATTGAGCCGCCAAGGAGACACAGGCGCCTTCCGCGGTGGAAACTGACGGGTTACTCCGCGAAAAAAGGAACGTACGTCCCTACGCGGGCGATAGTCTTCCGAAACAGCAAGGACAGAGCAGAAACCTGACCCTTCAGAGTGCTAACTGCCAAACCCTTGACCAGCCCGTACTGCAGAAAGGCCAACAAATTGGGAATGGAAAAAATCCTCGGGTACCTTGGAGAACCCGAACACCAAGAAAAGAAGGCTTCCCAAGTCTTGTGATAAATCCTAGTAGTAGCCGGACCTCTGGCAGCTCGTAGAATGGCAATGACTTCGGCTGAAAAACCCTGAAGGGTCAATATTTCGGTCTCAAGAGCCACGTCGTCAAAACGCAGAGACTTCAGGTCCGGATGACGAATAGGCCCTTGGGTTAACAGGCCCGGGTGAAGAGGAAATGGAAATGAAGGTGCTGCCAGAAGCGACACCAGTGTCGAGAACCACGTCCTCCTTGACCAATCTGGGGCTATCAACATAGCCGGGATTCTCTCCAGGCTGATCCGACGCAACACCAGAGGAGGTAATGATATCGGCGGGAACACATAGATTAGCTCGAATTGGCCCCACGGAGCCACCAGAGCATCCACTGCCACAGCCTTCGGGTCCTTGTACCTGGACATGAACGTCGGTAACTTGGCATTGAACCTGGATGCCATCAAATCCACTTGGGGAGTTTCCGAACGGGAGCACAGCAGTGCAAAAATTTTCGGATGAAGACTCCATTCTCCGGGATCCATCTTCCCGCGACTGAAGAAGTCCGCCGTGATATTCTGGACTCCTGGAATGTGAATCGCAGAGATGACTGGTACCGTGGCCTCGGCCCATACCAGTACCCGAGACACCTCCACCATGAGCCTGGAACTCCTCGTCCCGCCTTGATGGTTGATATACGCGACCGCCGTCGCGTTGTCTGTCTGCACTCGGACTGGTAGACCGCTTAAAGCAGGGATGTCAAAGTCAAACACACCAAGGGCCAAAAAAACAAATTTGCTACAAGCCGAGGGCCGGACTGAGTGATATCTATTGTAAATTGTACAATAGCTCAAAAACCGCCAAATCCTCACAGCGCACAGTACAGACTGGACAGTACAGTCCTCCATACAATATTATGGGCACCACAGTCTCCCCCTCATCACCCATATAATACCCCATGCAGGATGTCACCCCCCATATAATGCTCCATACAGAATACTGGACCCAATATAATGCTCCATACAGGATACTGGACCCAATATAATGCTCCATACAGGATACTGGTCCCCATATAATGCTCCATACAGGATACTGGTCCCCATATAATGCTCCATACAAAATATGGAGCTCTCCTCTGCGCTGTACTGCGTTCTGCACTGTTACAGCTCAGGAAAGGGCGCTGTGGAAAGACTCCCCATTATCATCATCATTGCCTCCCCATCATCATCATGGCCTCCCCATTATCATCAATGCCTGCCCATCATCATCATCTCCTCCCCATCATCATCAATGCCTGCCCATCATCATCTTCTCCCCATCATCAATGCCTGCCCATTATCATCAATGCCTGCCCATTATCATCATCTTCTCCCCATCATCATCAATGCCTCCCCATTATCAGCAATGCCTGCCCATCATCATCTCCTCCCCATCATCATCAATGCCTGCCCATCATCATCTTCTCCCCATCATCAATGCCTGCCCATTATCATCATCTTCTCCCCATCATCACCAATGCCTCCCCATTATCAGCAATGCCTGCCCATTATCATCTTCTCCCCATCATCATCATCAATGCCTCCCCATTATCAGCAATGCCTGCCCATTATCATCATCTTCTCCCCATCATCACCAATGCCTCCCCATTATCAGCAATGCCTGCCCATTATCATCTTCTCCCCATCATCATCATCAATGCCTCCCCATTATCAGCAATGCCTGCCCATTATCTTCTCCCCATCATCATCATCAATGCCTCCCCATTATCAGCAATGCCTGCCCATCATCACACACAGACAGCACACAAGCACTCTTCCACATACTTATATATATACACACACACACACACACACACACACACACACACAAAGCACCGCACTACATACACACAGACACACACAGAGACATACACACACACGTCTTACCTGTCCGACGTCCGCGCGCTCTGTGCCACAGCCGGCCGCTGAATGATGACGTCATTCAGCGGCCTGCTGTGAGAGGAAGCGCCGGCGCCCCTGGAGCCCGGAGCTGCGGCAGCGGAGGCACGGGAGAGGTAAGTATTGTGCCAGCTGATGCCAGGGCCCTGAGCAAGCGGGGGGGGGGGGCCCAGTGGAGGCGCTGACACCGCTCTCCTCCGCTAACGGGCGGGGGGGTGCCAGACTGCGAGTGGGCCCCCCCGCCTGCTCAGGGCCCCGGCACTTGCCCGGGTGTGCCGGGTGCTGACGCCGGCCCTGGTTGGTGCGTGCAAAACACCAGCAGGCGGCTGTGGCCTGCGGGCCGGATCTAATAGTAATTAAATATCATCCAGGGGGCCATAGATAATCAATTCGCGGGCCGCATCTGGCCCGCGGGCCTTGACTTTGACATATGGGGCTTAAAGGGACCGTCCAGTGTTGGAGGCAAAGGAAAATTGCCCTCAATTCCCGGATGTTGATCGGTAGAACAGACTCTTCCGGCCATATTCCCTGAATCCAGAGATCGTTCCAGACACCCCCCCCAGCCCGTCAGGCTGGCATCGGTGGTTATGACCGACCACCTCGGAGGGAGGAATGACTTCCCCAGGGATAACGCTTCCGGACGTAACCACCATCCTAGAGACTCTCGCACCCTGTGGGAGATGATGACACTGCAATCCAGCGAAGCCTGCGATCGATCCCAACGGCTCAGAATGAGCCTTTGGAGGGCCCTGGAATGAACCTGGGCAAACGGAAGTGCCTCCATCGACGCCACCATCAAACCCAGAAGGCGCATACACCTTCGAAGGGACATCGCTGTCGAAGACTTCATAACCTGTACATGTCGAAGTAGACATGCTTGCTCGTCTGGAGGCAGGGATACCACTGCTCGTACCGTGTCGAAATGCATCCCCAAAAACAGGATTGACTGCGACGGTTCCAGAGACGACTTCTCCCAATTGAGCAGCCACCCGAAGTCCTCCAGGAGCTGAAGGGATAGATTGCGAGCCGTCACCGCCTCCTCCTTTGAGGACGCCTCCAGGTAGGGAAGAATCGTAACCCCCTGTCTTCGAAGAATTGCCATGAGAGGCGCCAGAATTTTTGTAAAAACTCTGGGCGCTGAGGCCAATCCGAATGGCAGAGCCACAAACTGGTAATGGTCCTGACCTATGGCAAAACGAAGGAAGCGTTGGTGGGCCCTTCCAACGGGAACGTGCAAATAAGCGTCGCGAATGTCGATTGACACCAAAAAGTCATTCTGCTACAAGGCTGCCACAACGGAGCGAAGTGACTCCATGCGGAATTTCAGGGTGTGGACATGCCGATTCAATCTTTTGAGATCCAGAATAGGCGAAATTTTGTCCTTCTTTTTTGGGGACCACAAAGAAGTTGGAATAAAATTCTCTTCCCTGGTCCTCCGGCGGAACCGGTACCACCACACCCTTCTGCAGAAGGAAATCGACCTCTCGCAGTAGAGTGGCAAATAGCTCGGGCTCTGACGGAATGCGAGATTGGCAAAAACTGTCCGGGGGTCGAGAAGAAAACTCTATGAAGTAGCCTGCCGACACGACCCGCGCCACCCGGGCGTCCGGAAGGCGGGAAACCCAAGTCGATTGAAACCCAAGTCGATTCGAATTGGAGCAGGCGACCCCCCACTCGAGAGCCCTCGAGTGAGACCCTGGCGTCAGTCCGCCTTAGCGGGCTTTTTGTCAGCTTCTCGCTTGTCTTGACGGAAACTTTGTTTCCAGGGAGTGCGGGATTTCTGAGAGGTCTTTTTTGTTTTTTCTTAAAAAAAGAGGGACGACCCGATCCCCAAGAGGGCTGACCGAACCGTCCCCTGGACCGAAAGGCCCGCCGACCACTACCGGCACTAGGCCTGCCAGACGCAGAAGCCACAGCTCTTCGCTGCGGTAAAGCCGCTTCTTTTGCCTTTGCCTTGGCAATCAGCTCCGTGAGGTCAGATCCAAATAGCTGACCACCCTTGTAAGCTAAAGATAGCAAACCTTGCTTGGAAACCGCGTCCCCGTCCACTGTCTAAGCCACAGTGCTCTTCTGACTGTGACCGCCGAGGATTGCGCCCTGGACAGCAGTGACGCAGTATCCAGACCTGCATCATAGCCATATCGGGCTGCATTCTCCAACAATTTGAGAAGCCCATCTACCTCGGATAACGGAGATCTATCTTGCCACGCCGTCCGTAGACGGTCCAACCAGCTCAGGGAAGCTTTACAAGCACACATGGATCCTAGCACTGCTCTGAATCCATGACCCGCGGCCTCGTAGATGTCGCCGCCATCTCCGTTTTTCTGTCCAGCGGATCCTGCAGACTCGCCTTCCCTTTAACAGGAAGCAATGAGGATTTGCTAAGCTGGGACAAAGGGACATCCACTTCAGGAGAAGGAATCCAATTAGCAATCAACTCCGTCGAACACGGATACCGTGTGTCAAGAAAACCGTGTGAAAACGTTTATCTGGACACAGGTGTTCCTTCTCCACTGCCCCAATAATCTCATCCAGAGATGGAAATGCCGATCGCGATCCATGCGACTCCTGAAACATCCGGGCCGACTTACCAGGATGACTAGTTACCTCCTCCGGTAACTTTCAATAAAAACCTCTGCACGGCTCAAAAAAGAGGCAGAGTGTCCCTCCGAATCGGATATCTCCCCCTCCGAGCTTGGAGGTGGACCCTCGCTTGACGCCCTGCGTGTCAGATACGCGAGGCTGATCCTGTAACGGATCTGGGAGACGGTCCGCATCTGGCATGCCCTCACACAGTATAAGGCAGGCTAAACCTGTCAGTAACTAGAACAATGTGGTTCTTAAAGGAAAGAAAAAACCGAAACTGAAGGGTTAAAGCTCTTAAAGGAAAAGCTACCCAAGCTGTCCCCCAATTAAGGGTTAACCACCCACTAAGGGGTTAAGGGTATGCCACACTAAACAAGATCGATGTGGCATGTAGCAACGACGTGGCCCCTGCTGTGATCTCGCTTCGTGCACTACAGTACTGGAC
>JARQOD010000010.1:107045621-107127329 GCA_033576555.1 Oophaga sylvatica | reverse complement strand
AAATCAGTTGACAATTATTTTGCTTTCCCCATGACTCACAATCCAGAAACGTCAGAGGCTGGATGAAAGGTGCAAGAGTCTATCTGGATCCCAGAAACTCACTCTGCTTGTAATCAGTGTGTGTGCATAAAAAGCTAACAGGTCACAGGTGAGGATATTACCTTTAGTAGCAATTCAAACACATTAGTGTCAACTTCTGTGCATGTTATCAGGCCAAAATCACCAGGGTATGTAAACTTTTGGTCAGGGTCATTTGGATGTTTTGGGTTGTCATTATCATTTAAAAAGAGAAAAACAGTAGTTTGACAATAAATGGCTTCACCCAACCACTAACCATTAGTGGAGAAAAAGGTTTGGTGTTATCATTCATATTCTCTGAAATAAAGGCCAAGAAAGCAAAAATTTTGCCGGGGGATGTAAACTTTTAAGCACAACTGTATATATTTTGTTTGTGTATATATGTGTTTCCAAATTATCTAGGTTGTTCTAAGGGTGTGAGATTATTGGAATTTTATAGGTTGTTACAAATGAGGCCCAAGTGCCACATCTGATGCATCTGACTTCAGCTATACTAGAAAGAACATTGACTCAATGTTGAGTTTCTCTCGGTTATCTCCAGGTTCCTGTTTATGTATTTATGACAGTCTGTAATCTGCATCCTATTTGCAAATTAGAGAGCCGAGAGTTAAGCCCTTGTCACACTAAGGGAGATCGCTAGTGAGATCGCTGCTGAGTCACAAGTTTTGTGACGCAACAGCGACCTCAGCAGCGATCTCGCTATGTGTGACACTTACCAGCTTCAGGCCCCTGCTGTGAGATCAATGGTCGAGTCAAAAATGCCTGGACCTTTCTTTGGTCGCTGAGATCCCGCTGTGTAGCATGCATCGGTGTGTTTTGACACCTTTTACCATCGATCTCGCTAGCGACTCAGCACTGAGACACATAGGAGACACATCGTTACACAGGTCGCTACGGGTCGCCGATCGTTGCTGCGTCGTTGGGAAGATCTGACTGTTTGGCATCTCACCAGCGACCACATAGCGATGTAGCAACGATCCCTGCCAGGTCGTATCGTTGTCGGGATCGCTGCTGCGTCGCTGAGTGTGACGGTACGTACCATTAGTCTGCAAAGTGCTAACAGGCAGTCTGCAGAGGGCCGAGAGTTAGCCCGCAGAGAGCCGACAGGCAGCCCGCAGACGGCCGAGAGTTAGCCCGCAGAGGGACGAGAGACAGCCCGCAGAGGGACGAGAGACAGCCCTCTGATGGACGAGAGACAGCCCTCTGATGGACGAGAGACAGCCCTCTGATGGACGAGAGACAGCCCGCAGAGGGACGAGAGACAGCCCGCAGAGAAACAACAGGAAGCACAGAAGCGGATTGGAATTTAAAATACAACTAATAGCCATGTTATATCTTTATACCACTGCTGTTAATGAAAGGGATCCTAATCATAGCATCATATTATATAATTGCTAATCTAGCAATTCCCTTGTAAATTAAAAAAAAAAATACCACAAAGGAGAGCTTCACTTTAAAAAGAAAGACAGCTTTACCCATCCATCTTCACCCCTAAAAAGCAAAAAAAAAAAAACCCTAGACTAATCAAACACTAAATTAGGACAGTGACACATTTGCATATATTAATCCATGATGTGTCATATTAACAGCAATCATTTCATAAATTAATCTGTGACTGGTAATTCTTGGTTATACATAAACTCTGATCTGGATGAAGGTCCCTAAAGAGAAGACCGAAAAAATGGTTTAAATTATGTCAATTTAAATAGTAAATTATTTTTTGATTCACACTTAACAGCGGCTGTCAGACATTAGAGGACAAGCTGTATCAACTCCTTAATATTTGGAGGAGAAAATATCATTAATAGTATTTCAGTTTAGGAAAATAAGGATTATTGTATCATGTAAATATAGTGGTTAGAGAACTGGACTTGTGAAAAATTTACCGTATATATTTGCAATTACCTTCCGGCTACAGTATACGAACATGCAACGTATTTGGAGAAAGCAAAATAAAAAATGCTCATGAGTTACATGAAGGTTTGGCCTTGAACATTGTTGTGGACTTGCCGCAGACTTCTCCCTGTACATGGTAAAGGTCGATTCTGCAAGGAATTCCACAAAAAGAATTGACCTGCTGCAGATTAGAAAGTCAATACTGTATGGCAATTTATATGCGGATAATATCTGATACATACAGTTGTGGCCAAAAGTTCAGATGGACACAAATGATCACAAAATTTGCTGCTTCAATGTTTTTAGATCCTTTACTTGGATGTTTCTATGGTTACTGAAGTACAATAATCAGCATTTCATATGTTTTTAAACGTTTATTGACAAATATATCAAGTTTACGCAGTTTATTATATTGTTATTACACATTATTATTATGCAATGACCCAATATTTACAGCATGGACCCCATTTTTTCCCCAAGACTTCTGCCCTTCGCCCTGGGAGCTGGATATCAGCTTCTGGGCCAAATCCTGATTGATGAACACCCATTCTTGTCTAATCAGTGTTTGGTGTTTATCATAATATCTGTGTTTTTGTTTGTCCATCCACTTTTGAGAATTGACCACAGGTTTTCAATGGGATTGGAAAAAATGGTTTGTGGTGGACTTCTCTAAGGGCCCCGTCACACCTAGCGATACACAAGCGATCCCGACAACGATATGCACTTGTCAGGATCACTGGTGTGTCGCTACATGATCGCTGCTGAGCTGCCAAACAGCAGCGATCAGGACAGCGACAATACAGGTAACGTCGATTAGTTAAGAAAATGAAGGAAAAAGGGATCCAGCTTCAATAAAATCTTCATCTTTATTGATTCATAAAAACATGAATAATGGCATGCTCCTGGACAAGCTCAGGACAAGGCTACGCGTTTCGATCACAGGGATCTTTATCACAGCTGTGATAAAGATCCCTGTGATCGAAACGCGTAGCCTTGTCCTGAGCTTGTCCAGGAGCATGCCATTATTCATGTTTTTATGAATCAATAAAGATGAAGATTTTATTGAAGCTGGTTCCCTTTTTCCTTCATTTTCTTATGTATCTTCACGTTTGATCAAGCGGAGGATCCGTGCTTCTACAAACCGGTGAGCTGGTTAGCGTTCTTATAAACGTCGATTAGTTACCTGCAGTGTACCTTAGATACCAGCGCGCTGGTGCAGGGAGCTGGTAACCAAGGTACACATCGGGTTTCCAGGCGCTGCGTGGCACCAGGAAACCCGATGTGTGCCTTGGTTACCAGCTCCCCTGCAGCAGCGTGCTGGTATCCAAAGTACAAATCGGGTTTCCAGGTGTCGCCCGGCGCCTGGAAACACGCTGTGTACCTTGGTTACCAGCTGATCGCTGGTCTCCCGCCAGCCACACGCAGCGATGTGTGCTAGCCAGCAGGAGACCAACGAGTAAAAAAAAGTCCAGGACATTCAGCGACGATCAGCGATACCCAGCAGGGGGCTGATCGTTGCTGAATGTCACACACAGCGATATCACTGGGGAGATCGCTGTTGCGTCACAAAACTAGTGACTCAGCACCGATCTCCCCAGCGAGATCGCTGTGTGTGACGGGGGGCTTAAGAGACAAACCAGGACACTTGTGCATCACATGTGCTGTATCTGATGGACTGTTTATATAGGACAATGTGCTGTCGAGAACAAATTTTTTTTTTTTTTTTTAAGTAAGCTCAAAATTAACAAGTCTTCCTCTTATTTCAGGTGAACTGGATGATTAAATAGGCTGCCAATCTAAATAAACCTTAATGATTAGTTCACATTTGTGTTTGTCCCTAACGTTTGGGTTTTTGCAGGGGATTCCGTTATTTGAGACAGCAAGTAATGCGGATCTTGCCACGAAACAGAAACTTTTGCTGTGCCCCCAATGAACCTCACTGAAAGTTAATGGGGTCTATCAGGCACTGCGTAGATTCACTGCCCGGTAGCCATAGTGCATTTGTGAACAAACTGAAAAAGTTGATACAGAATGGCCGTAAAAAACCACAAACTTAAAAAGGCTTGGCAGCAATACCTTACACGACCCATTCAGATGAGTTGCGCTCTTTGAAGGAGAGCTTATATTTGTTAAGGCTCCATTAAATAATGAATTATGATATATTAACTCAGTTGGTTATCACTGGGCATAAAAAGCTAATTTTTCAACAAAAAATAAATCAAGATACAACAATTAAACTGAATACAATAAAATGTCAAAACACAAAACAAAAATAAAATAGTGTACTATTGTTTAGGACACGGATTTCAGCAGCCTCCATCACCGAGCTCACTTACCACAGTCATCTGCCTTATATTCAAAGCACGCCTTTAAATTAGTGTGACATTATTTCCCTTCATTAACAAAGAAGAACATAGCAAGTAGAGAATACTTATAGTCATGGTTCATTTGCATACTATTTGCATCTTATTTTTACTGATGACTTATTCTGGGGCTGTGGTCACCCAATTTTTTACATAGAGAAAAAAGTGATGTTGGGTAATTATTTGGATTTAATTACATAGCTGTGTACTATGTATAGTAAATATTAATTTAAGACCAACATGTAGTGCTAATATTATCCAGTAAGTCCGATGTTCATTAATCAACATTTGTAGGAAAAAACATTTCTGTTCTGCAGGAGCTGCTGCTTTAGCTTTTTTGGCTATAACCCATTATATTATAAATTGCTTCCAATTACATTTTTGTTTGTCTTACTAAGACATGTTTCATCCCTAATATAGTGTATTCAACAGATCACACACAGAAATTGACAAACATGGTGGCAATTAATAGTAAAAATAATAATGAAAAGCCACCAATTGATGTTTCAGAAGATTAAAGATAATTAAATAAACTTGATCTCAAAAGGACACAAAAAAATGTGAAAAAGACGGATTTGGTAAGACCTTACCTGTAAAATCCTTTTCAGCGAAGGCAGGAAGGGAGACACAGTCATTACTAGTGGGTAGGCGGAGCCCAGATAGGATAGAAACACCTCAGATTAAAAAAGTGTTGACCGGCCCTCCAGCTAGGGCTCCTCCTACTCCAGCTCTCCAGTCGTACACAAGCTAAGGAAGAGCAAATATCACCAGCAGAGCAACATAACCCCTTCTGAAGGACTTCAGAGAAAAAAACAAGGATACAGGTTATGCATGTAACAGGAAAAAAACCACACAGTTCCAGGTACTACTCACTGAACCTGACCACTGCGATGAGCTGGCAATGCTGGAACAGAGCCTTAGCGCGCCGACCTCAGCCCAGATAATCGCTATCAGAGAAGGGTCACGCCGCATCTGAAAACACAACAACACACTTCTGCCATGGGAGGGATCTGTGTCTCCCTTCCTTCCTTCGCTGAAAAGGATTTTACAGGTAAGGTCTTACCAAAATCCGTCTTTCAGCAGCAGATAGAAGGAAGGGAGACACACTAGTCATTACTAGTGGGACGTCCCAAAGCAGTCCAGAAATTAAGGGTGGGAAAAAAAACAAAAAAGGCAGATCCCAACAACCTAGGTAAATGCGCAACTAGCGCTAAACACAAGTTAACGAAAACTTTAAACTACAGCCACCTGCAGGACCCTTCGTCCTAAGGCCGCATCAGCGGAAGCACTAACGTCCACCTTATAAAATTTTGTAAACGTGTGGACGGAGCGCAAGGTCGCCGCCCGGCAGAGCTGAGCTGCCGAGGCCCCTTGATGAAAGGCCCACGATGAACCCACAGCCCTCGTGGAGTGAGCTCGAATCCAAACCGGGCAAGGTTCGCCCTTAAGTCGGTAAGCCTCTAAAATGGCCGACCGAATCCAGCGAGTTATAGAGTCCTTGGAAGCTCGTTGACCACGCCGACGACCTGCTGGAATCACAAACAGAGAGTCCGACTTCCGAAAATTTTAAGTAATAGACAAATAGAACTTCAAAACCCGCACCAAATCCAATTTGTGCAAGGTCCGTTCCTTCGAATTCCTCGGCTCCGGACAGAGCGAGGGCAACACAATATCCTGGTTAACATGAAATTGCGACACCACCTTAGGTAGAAAGTCGCCCCGTGTGCGAAGCACTACGCGATCCGAGTGAAACTCCAGGAAAGGAGGCGAGCAAGAAAGAGCCGCCAACTCAGAAACCCTTCTCAAAGAGGTGACCGCCACTAGGAAGGCAACCTTCCAAGAGGGCAAAAGAAAGGTTAACAGAGCCCATAGGCTCAAAAGGCCCATGTTGAAGAGCCTCCAAAACAAGATTGAGCCGCCAAGGAGACACAGGCGCCTTCCGCGGTGGAAACTGACGGGTTACTCCGCGAAAAAAGGAACGTACGTCCCTACGCGGGCGATAGTCTTCCGAAACAGCAAGGACAGAGCAGAAACCTGACCCTTCAGAGTGCTAACTGCCAAACCCTTGACCAGCCCGTACTGCAGAAAGGCCAACAAATTGGGAATGGAAAAAATCCTCGGGTACCTTGGAGAACCCGAACACCAAGAAAAGAAGGCTTCCCAAGTCTTGTGATAAATCCTAGTAGTAGCCGGACCTCTGGCAGCTCGTAGAATGGCAATGACTTCGCTGAAAAACCCTGAAGGGTCAATATTTCGGTCTCAAGAGCCACGTCGTCAAAACGCAGAGACTTCAGGTCCGGATGACGAATAGGCCCTTGGGTTAACAGGCCCGGGTGAAGAGGAAATGGAAATGAAGGTGCTGCCAGAAGCGACACCAGTGTCGAGAACCACGTCCTCCTTGACCAATCTGGGGCTATCAACATAGCCGGGATTCTCTCCAGGCTGATCCGACGCAACACCAGAGGAGGTAATGATATCGGCGGGAACACATAGATTAGCTCGAATTGGCCCCACGGAGCCACCAGAGCATCCACTGCCACAGCCTTCGGGTCCTTGTACCTGGACATGAACGTCGGTAACTTGGCATTGAACCTGGATGCCATCAAATCCACTTGGGGAGTTTCCGAACGGGAGCACAGCAGTGCAAAAATTTTCGGATGAAGACTCCATTCTCCGGGATCCATCTTCCCGCGACTGAAGAAGTCCGCCGTGATATTCTGGACTCCTGGAATGTGAATCGCAGAGATGACTGGTACCGTGGCCTCGGCCCATACCAGTACCCGAGACACCTCCACCATGAGCCTGGAACTCCTCGTCCCGCCTTGATGGTTGATATACGCGACCGCCGTCGCGTTGTCTGTCTGCACTCGGACTGGTAGACCGCTTAAAGCAGGGATGTCAAAGTCAAACACACCAAGGGCCAAAAAAACAAATTTGCTACAAGCCGAGGGCCGGACTGAGTGATATCTATTGTAAATTGTACAATAGCTCAAAAACCGCCAAATCCTCACAGCGCACAGTACAGACTGGACAGTACAGTCCTCCATACAATATTATGGGCACCACAGTCTCCCCCTCATCACCCATATAATACCCCATGCAGGATGTCACCCCCCATATAATGCTCCATACAGAATACTGGACCCAATATAATGCTCCATACAGGATACTGGACCCAATATAATGCTCCATACAGGATACTGGTCCCCATATAATGCTCCATACAGGATACTGGTCCCCATATAATGCTCCATACAAAATATGGAGCTCTCCTCTGCGCTGTACTGCGTTCTGCACTGTTACAGCTCAGGAAAGGGCGCTGTGGAAAGACTCCCCATTATCATCATCATTGCCTCCCCATCATCATCATGGCCTCCCCATTATCATCAATGCCTGCCCATCATCATCATCTCCTCCCCATCATCATCAATGCCTGCCCATCATCATCTTCTCCCCATCATCAATGCCTGCCCATTATCATCAATGCCTGCCCATTATCATCATCTTCTCCCATCATCATCAATGCCTCCCATTATCAGCAATGCCTGCCCATCATCATCTCCTCCCCATCATCATCAATGCCTGCCCATCATCATCTTCTCCCCATCATCAATGCCTGCCCATTATCATCATCTTCTCCCCATCATCACCAATGCCTCCCCATTATCAGCAATGCCTGCCCATTATCATCTTCTCCCCATCATCATCATCAATGCCTCCCCATTATCAGCAATGCCTGCCCATTATCATCATCTTCTCCCCATCATCACCAATGCCTCCCCATTATCAGCAATGCCTGCCCATTATCATCTTCTCCCCTCATCATCATCAATGCCTCCCCATTATCAGCAATGCCTGCCCATTATCTTCTCCCCATCATCATCATCAATGCCTCCCCATTATCAGCAATGCCTGCCCATCATCACACACAGACAGCACACAAGCACTCTTCCACATACTTATATATATACACACACACACACACACACACACACACACACACACAAAGCACCGCACTACATACACACAGACACACACAGAGACATACACACACACGTCTTACCTGTCCGACGTCCGCGCGCTCTGTGCCACAGCCGGCCGCTGAATGATGACGTCATTCAGCGGCCTGCTGTGAGAGGAAGCGCCGGCGCCCCCTGGAGCCCGGAGCTGCGGCAGCGGAGGCACGGGAGAGGTAAGTATTGTGCCAGCTGATGCCAGGGCCCTGAGCAAGCGGGGGGGGGGGGGCCCAGTGGAGGCGCTGACACCGCTCTCCTCCGCTAACGGGCGGGGGGGTGCCAGACTGCGAGTGGGCCCCCCCGCCTGCTCAGGGCCCCGGCACTTGCCCGGGTGTGCCGGGTGCTGACGCCGGCCCTGGTTGGTGCGTGCAAAACACCAGCAGGCGGCTGTGGCCTGCGGGCCGGATCTAATAGTAATTAAATATCATCCAGGGGGCCATAGATAATCAATTCGCGGGCCGCATCTGGCCCGCGGGCCTTGACTTTGACATATGGGGCTTAAAGGGACCGTCCAGTGTTGGAGGCAAAGGAAAATTGCCCTCAATTCCCGGATGTTGATCGGTAGAACAGACTCTTCCGGCCATATTCCCTGAATCCAGAGATCGTTCCAGACACCCCCCCCAGCCCGTCAGGCTGGCATCGGTGGTTATGACCGACCACCTCGGAGGGAGGAATGACTTCCCCAGGGATAACGCTTCCGGACGTAACCACCATCCTAGAGACTCTCGCACCCTGTGGGAGATGATGACACTGCAATCCAGCGAAGCCTGCGATCGATCCCAACGGCTCAGAATGAGCCTTTGGAGGGCCCTGGAATGAACCTGGGCAAACGGAAGTGCCTCCATCGACGCCACCATCAAACCCAGAAGGCGCATACACCTTCGAAGGGACATCGCTGTCGAAGACTTCATAACCTGTACATGTCGAAGTAGACATGCTTGCTCGTCTGGAGGCAGGGATACCACTGCTCGTACCGTGTCGAAATGCATCCCCAAAAACAGGATTGACTGCGACGGTTCCAGAGACGACTTCTCCCAATTGAGCAGCCACCCGAAGTCCTCCAGGAGCTGAAGGGATAGATTGCGAGCCGTCACCGCCTCCTCCTTTGAGGACGCCTCCAGGTAGGGAAGAATCGTAACCCCCTGTCTTCGAAGAATTGCCATGAGAGGCGCCAGAATTTTTGTAAAAACTCTGGGCGCTGAGGCCAATCCGAATGGCAGAGCCACAAACTGGTAATGGTCCTGACCTATGGCAAAACGAAGGAAGCGTTGGTGGGCCCTTCCAACGGGAACGTGCAAATAAGCGTCGCGAATGTCGATTGACACCAAAAAGTCATTCTGCTACAAGGCTGCCACAACGGAGCGAAGTGACTCCATGCGGAATTTCAGGGTGTGGACATGCCGATTCAATCTTTTGAGATCCAGAATAGGCGAAATTTTGTCCTTCTTTTTTGGGGACCACAAAGAAGTTGGAATAAAATTCTCTTCCCTGGTCCTCCGCGGAACCGGTACCACCACACCCTTCTGCAGAAGGAAATCGACCTCTCGCAGTAGAGTGGCAAATAGCTCGGGCTCTGACGGAATGCGAGATTGGCAAAAACTGTCCGGGGGTCGAGAAGAAAACTCTATGAAGTAGCCTGCCGACACGACCCGCGCCACCCGGGCGTCCGGAAGGCGGGAAACCCAAGTCGATTGAAACCCAAGTCGATTCGAATTGGAGCAGGCGACCCCCCACTCGAGAGCCCTCGAGTGAGACCCTGGCGTCAGTCCGCCTTAGCGGGCTTTTTGTCAGCTTCTCGCTTGTCTTGACGGAAACTTTGTTTCCAGGGAGTGCGGGATTTCTGAGAGGTCTTTTTTGTTTTTTCTTAAAAAAAAGAGGGACGACCCGATCCCCAAGAGGGCTGACCGAACCGTCCCCTGGACCGAAAGGCCCGCCGACCACTACCGGCACTAGGCCTGCCAGACGCAGAAGCCACAGCTCTTCGCTGCGGTAAAGCCGCTTCTTTTGCCTTTGCCTTGGCAATCAGCTCCGTGAGGTCAGATCCAAATAGCTGACCACCCTTGTAAGCTAAAGATAGCAAACCTTGCTTGGAAACCGCGTCCCCGGTCCACTGTCTAAGCCACAGTGCTCTTCTGACTGTGACCGCCGAGGATTGCGCCCTGGACAGCAGTGACGCAGTATCCAGACCTGCATCATAGCCATATCGGGCTGCATTCTCCAACAATTTGAGAAGCCCATCTACCTCGGATAACGGAGATCTATCTTGCCACGCCGTCCGTAGACGGTCCAACCAGCTCAGGGAAGCTTTACAAGCACACATGGATCCTAGCACTGCTCTGAATCCATGACCCGCGGCCTCGTAGATGTCGCCGCCATCTCCGTTTTTCTGTCCAGCGGATCCTGCAGACTCGCCTTCCCTTTAACAGGAAGCAATGAGGATTTGCTAAGCTGGGACAAAGGGACATCCACTTCAGGAGAAGGAATCCAATTAGCAATCAACTCCGTCGAACACGGATACCGTGTGTCAAGAAAACCGTGTGAAAACGTTTATCTGGACACAGGTGTTCCTTCTCCACTGCCCCAATAATCTCATCCAGAGATGGAAATGCCGATCGCGATCCATGCGACTCCTGAAACATCCGGGCCGACTTACCAGGATGACTAGTTACCTCCTCCGGTAACTTTCAATAAAAACCTCTGCACGGCTCAAAAAAAGAGGCAGAGTGTCCCTCCGAATCGGATATCTCCCCCTCCGAGCTTGGAGGTGGACCCTCGCTTGACGCCCTGCGTGTCAGATACGCGAGGCTGATCCTGTAACGGATCTGGGAGACGGTCCGCATCTGGCATGCCCTCACACAGTATAAGGCAGGCTAAACCTGTCAGTAACTAGAACAATGTGGTTCTTAAAGGAAAGAAAAAACCGAAACTGAAGGGTTAAAGCTCTTAAAGGAAAAGCTACCCAAGCTGTCCCCCAATTAAGGGTTAACCACCCACTAAGGGGTTAAGGGTATGCCACACTAAACAAGATCGATGTGGCATGTAGCAACGACGTGGCCCCTGCTGTGATCTCGCTTCGTGCACTACAGTACTGGACCGTATATTCATCGTTGGTGACCCGCTGGTGCGCTGTGTCCGGCACCTTTTGAAAAACGATGTGCGCTGTTTTGTACATCGCAATGACTGCCAAAGTCGTTAAGGAGATCGCTAACCGCTTATGCGTCATTAATGAGATCCCCAGTTCGGCCGCTATCCAGCGACATTAAAACGATCACACAAACGATCGCATTAGTATGCGTCGTTATTTTGATCGTTAGCGGGAACGTTGGCAGTACCTTTAATGTCGCAGACTCCCCACAATGAAAAGGGTGTGCGACAAACAAAAAACCTCTATATGAGGTGACAGCTGCAGGACAGCGCAGTCTGTTGTGTCTCTGAAAGGCGTCCTGCGCTGTGGGGGTGAGGGGGTTAAGCTTCTGCCCTGCAGGCAGAAGCAACTCACCCAGCTGGTCGCGGTGTAGCGTCTTCGTCGGGGGGGGGGGGGGAGAGTGCGGAGCCCGAGGAAGCCTTCAGCTCCCTGATGCAGTAATGGCCGCCGCGCTGTGCCTCTGATGAGAGAGGCCGGAAAGAAAGACTGTAGTAAAGCGCGCGCTCAGAGCGCCGCGAAAATTCAAAAAAATGGCGCGCGACTCCTCCGCTCTCCCCCGCTCCTATGTCCTGCAGGCATCCACCTGCGGACAAAAGACACTAGTCACCAACATTACATATGTAATAGCGACTGCCGCAGCAGTCGCTGAAGCACTCAAAACACATATTAAAATGTGGAGTACTCACCCAGCTGAGCGCCACAGGGACCCACAGGGATTTGTGGCGCTGTGCCCATCGCTTCCCCCCAGGGCGGGGAACGCAGTGACCCCAGAAGCGCGGTTTGCGTCCCCGCCAGGGAAGCAACCCTCATCCCCAGGGCCGGCAGGGTTCTGCAGGGACCTCCTTAAAGGGTAATACAGATCCGCCAAGGGAGAGGTGGGGGTCCAGCAGCGCTGAGACCCCTGAGACCTTTCAAGTCTCTTTTCCGATAAAAAATAAAAAATCTTCTGAGGAGCTGCTTCAGCAGCGACTATCCTCTGAGACCTCAAATTTTAGACTGGAGAGCTGGAGTAGGAGGAGCCCTAGCTGGAGGGGCCGGTCAACACTTTTTTAATCTGAGGTGTTTCTATCCTATCTGGGCTCCGACTACCCACTAGTAATGACTGTGTCTCCCTTCCTTCTATCTGCTGCTGAAACATACAATATGGTAACCCTGGTTATTTTAAGAGATGATATGCATGAAATAAAGGAAAAAAAAAATAGGACAAAATTTTGAACAATTCATAGTATGCTGAAGTCTGGCTAACAGTTTAGATATAGAGAGGGTGACACAATCATTCATTTTATTGATTCATTCAAAATTAACTCATTTAGAAGTTGATGGCAACAATACATCTCAAACAAGTTGGGACAGCGATAACAAGAGGCTGAAAAAGTGCTACTAATGAAAGAAATTTGGAGGGTCAGTTTTCAACTGTCCCATGAACGTGTATAAAAAAAGAGCATGTTAGGCAGAGTCTCTCAGAGGCAAAGATGGTCAGACAATCACAAAACAGAACAACTGTGTCTAAGTATTGTGGAACAATTTCAGAAATATTTGGAGTCAGTTCTTTATGAACGGCCAAACGACGAGATCAATGTGCTCCAAATTTGGCTTATAAGTAAATCAGGAACTTCGGAAGGTTTTGCATCAGCTTCAGCTCTCGAAATCTGCTTGCCAAAATATGTAATACAAAAGAGTTCAAAACATTCGCCAAAAAACAAAACAATATCAAACATTAATTTATGGCCAAGTGACTGTACCAATTTCACCGAAATTTGACACTTAGGTAAATCGGGCACTTTGTAAAGTTTTCAACCAGGTTTCAGCTCTTTAGGACCTGATAATCTTAAGTCATTTGCCAAAAAAACAGAAAACAAAAGCAAAAAAAATTTACAACCAATGCTACTGTGCCCACTACTAAAGAGCAAAGAATACTCATTGCTCTCCACGTACATAGTCCCGGCGTGGAGAGCAGCGAGTATTTCGGCAGCTGTCTTCGGTTTGTAAGCAGCACATGACGTCACTGCCACGTGCTGCTTACAAGCATAAATCAGCTGCTGGCATTGGAACAAGACGCTGCGAGGGCGCACAGGGAAGGTAAATAGGATGGTTTATTTTTTCAATGTTTTTTTCTGATGGGGCCATGCATACCAGGATGGGATGAGGGTGCCATGCATACCAGGATAGAGATGAGGAGGCCATGCATACCACGATAGGGATGAGGAGGCCATGCATACCACGATAGGGATGAAGAGCCATGCATACAAGGATAGGGATGAAGAGCCATGCATACAAGGATAGGGATGAAGAGCCATGCATACAAGGATAGGGATGAGGGGCCATGCATACAAGGATAGGGATGAGGGGCCATGCATACAAGGATAGGATGAAGAGCCATGCATACAAGGATAGGGATGAAGAGCCATGCATACAAGGATAGGGATGAAGAGCCATGCATACAAGGATAGGGATGAGGGGCCATGCATACAAGGATAGGGATGAGGGGCCATGCGTACCAGGATAGAGATGAGGAGGCCATGCATACCACGATAGGGATGAGGAGGCCATGCATACCACGATAGGGATGAAGAGCCATGCATACAAGGATAGGGATGAAGAGCCATGCATACAAGGATAGGGATGAAGAGCCATGCATACAAGGATAGGGATGAGGGGCCATGCATACAAGGATAGGGATGAGGGGCCATGCATACAAGGATAGGGATGAGGATCAAGTGATTCTCCTTGTTTTACTCCCCCTAGAACACATGATGTTGCATATTATTAAGGCCCAAGTACATAATTTTATATCCATCCACATTGAAAGTCATCTGCCAAGTGGATGTCCCAGATTGTCCAAATCAGCTTGGATACGTACGAGTATCTTCTAGACTATACAAAAAGGAGACAGGTTTTTTTTTAGGTTTTCTTTCCTCTTTCACTTTTTCCTCACCTTGTTCCAAAAGTCAAAACCTTTCAATTTTCCCATCGACAGCTATAGGATATGTTTACTGCAAGGCATATTATAGTTTTGAATGACACCATACAATGTACTACAAAACAGGAAAAAAAAATCTACGGTAAGTGAAGAAATTGTAAAAAAAGAAAAAATATTCAAAAATTCGTAAAGAAATTAAATAGTTTGTGAGACAAATCCTGAGCTTTTTTATTTTTCCCTCAATGGAGTTGTATGTGTACTTACTTTTCATGTCCCGTGTGTGGTCTTTATTGACACTAGTTTTAGATAAATCTGGGATTTTGATGACTTTTTCTTGCAATTTTTGGGTAAGAGCAGTGACTAAAAAAGACAATTTTTGTGTCTTGATTTTTTTTTTCTTTTCTGTGTTTAATGCATGGTTTAAACAATTTGATAATTTAATAAATTTAACTTTTTCAGATACAACAATATCAAATATGTAAATTTGGAAATGTTTAATTTATTTTTGAAGGGAAAAAGGGGGGTGATTTTAAAAGTTTTTTTTCCATTAATGGCTTTCCAACAGTAGGTATAAGCCACGTGGGATTTAATTTTTATTATGTAGACTTGTTACTTCTACGAATACTGTACATTTTGCAGTGTGATGAACCAATATAGGATTTAAAGCAATGGCATTTATCATTTGTATCACTACAACCATCTGACAGTAGCAGTCAATGACGTGAACTGCGGCCTTCAACCTTGGGAAATTCGCTTTGTAAAAATTAAGTGTTTTTGCTCTCTCCGTCCGAATAGGTATTTTACAGTTTTAGCAAAATTAATTTACCGTATATTGTGGTCACTGGTACCAAGGTTTTCTGGGAACTAGAGTATTGGAATAACTGTACAAGTAAAAACTCATACATTTATTAATGAAAATTTAAAATGTGATATGTGGTTTATAAACAAAAAATACCCCTGCACATCCGTGTTTGGGTTTCTGTACTCACAACTAAAGTAAACTATAATAATTCCTAGGACAAAATTCCTATAGGTCAACAAAATTAAGTGTGTCAGTCCAACAGGCACACCGACAAAAAATCATACTGAATGACACGCTCTTTTAATGATCAGTAGTCATAATAAACCTTTTGCAGTTGTTGGTACAGTTAGTGCCTATAAAAGCATTTCTTCGTCAACACACGTGGTTTACTCATCCACAGCAAATATGAAAAATGCTTATACAATCATCCAGTGATTAGGCCATTAGACAATAAAGAATCACTGTGAAGGGGTCACAGCCCATTAACCATCTGGTTATCAGCAGCACACAGAAAAAATCATGACAAAAATCTACCAGAAGAGGTTATTTTGGGGCATCCAATGGGGTGTAGCACATAAATACTGCCTACCTATTAACCCTTCTTCGCCCATATCAGACCTCTATTCAAATTGCTTTAAGGGTCATTGCGGCACATACCAAATTTGGAGCAATCTTTCCAAGCGACATGGTCATTTTTTTTCTAATCACTCCCCTGATGAGTGACGAAACGCGTCGGGGGAAGGGAGGCCACCAGGAGAATGGAGTCCACGCATGATCTGTGTATCGGGTGAGACCGCTACAAATTTGGTATTTGCCGCAATGACCCTTAAAGCAATTTGAATAGAGGTGTGATATGGGCAAAGAAGGGTTAGTAAGTAGGCAGTATTTAACTTGTGCAGTTATTCCAATATGCTAGTTCCTACTTATCGTAAATTGGAAAAAACAACCGCTATTTCCTACCAAGGTTTTCTCCAGCAGTGACTTTTCCAACAAGCTCTGAAAGGTTAGAAATGAACAGATCCAACAGAGCATCGCTTCTTTTCGGGACTCCCACAACCTGGCCCATAAAATTACCCTGCAACAAGCGGAGGAATGTTCTCCCCTTTGCAGTTGAGGAAGAACCACCACCCCAGTCAACATCTGGCTAGTCAGACATTCATATCCCATATTATACTATGGTGTGTAGCCGGCGCCATCTAATTATGCAGCGCACCCACCAACTCCTCAGTGATGTTGGGGCATCTATATATTACATCAAAAACTACTTTTCCAGTGTTTCACTCTCATTATAATTCTGCTCAGAAGGTTTAACTTCCTCACAATCTTTCCCCTTATTGCCTCTGTTACACTTGCTTTCATGTCACACCTAACATCGGAGCGGGATCGTAACGTAGTGCACGGACTGGCCAGCAACTCTCCTGACCTGAGCCTAACCGCTGCATGTATTTCCAAAGCGCCCTCATTTGCAAATGTAGTAAAAGTGATTTTATCTTCATCTACACCACTAAAATGTACAGTACAGACCAAAAGTTTGGACACATATTCTCATTCAAAGATTTTTCTGTATTTTCATGACTATGAAAATTGGAGAATCACACTGAAGGCATCAAAACTATGAATTAACACATGTGGAATTATACATTACACTTTACAAAAAAGTGTGCAACAACTGAAAATATGTCTTATATTCTAGACTGTGTAAGGGCTATTTGACCAAGTAGGAGAGTGATGGGGTGCTACGCCAGATGACCTGGCCTCCACAGTCACCAGACCTGAACCCAATCGAGATGGTTTGGGGTGAGCTGGACCGCAGAGTGAAGGCAAAAGGGCCAACAAGTGCTAAGCATCTCTGGGAACTCCTTCAAGACTGTTGGAAGACCATTTCCGGTGACTACCTCTTGAAGCTCATCAAGAGAATGCAAAGAGTGTGCAAAGCAGTCATCAAAGTAAAAGGTGGCTACTTTGAAGAACCTAGACTATAAGACATATTTTCAGTTTTCACACTTTTTTGTAAAGTGTAATGTATAATTCCACATGTGTTAATTCATAGTTTTGATGCCTTCAGTGTGAATGTACAATTTTCAGTCATGAAAATACAGAAAAATCTTTGAATGAGAAGGTGTGTCCAAACTTTTGGTCTGTACTGTATATTACTGGTATGATTAGGTTTTGGGGGTGAAAAACGCCCTGTAAGTGTCTTTAGGTAAATCTGGTGTTCTGCAGCAACGCAATCCTTTGCTTTCATACTGCAACTATTCTGGTTTATCATTCAAGACTGTAGCAAAGTCCAGAAACTGATACAAAGAAGACAGAATAAGATTTTTTTTTTACTATTTTTAACATCAGGGGACTTGTATTCTTGATATAAGACTAACAGATAAGGAAGTAATGCACTGCATCAGCCTCATGTGCATAGGGCAAGCCCATTGCCAACGTCCATAGTCCTGAGCGCTGAGGACATCTTATTTGCCACCAATCCTGAATATACATTTGCCCTATAAGTATGCTATTTATATGACACAGTGCACAACACAGCAATTCACAGATCTACTAAATTGATTTACAGCGACGTTACATAAATGACATACAAGGGAGCACAGAGACTTAACAAGCGGGATCACAAAACAGACTAATACAAGGGTTCAACAAGAATTATCTCCTGCCTCCAAATGGCACTAAATTGCAAGACAGAAGCTGTTACATTAATTCTGTCTTCTTCTGAAAGCTTTCTGATGGTGTACCAATGACACCGTGCAATGAATAAGTCCTAATAGATTTACAGAAAGGTTGTTACACACTCACAGCAACAACAAAAAAAAATGATATACAGAATATGGCGACCCCTGCAGCGAGCCTCATTTCAATGACAGTGCTGCCTCTCCGATCAGGACCAGACAGAATATAAGTGTTCCTGCTCTACAACACACATTCCGAAAAATTAAGACCATTGAAGACCATTTACGAAAGCAAAAAGTCCTCCATGTTCCATGGTTGCTAATTAGATTCTTTTGTGGGACACTTTATAAAAAAAAAAAATCACAGACAGCCAACTTTCTATCTGAACACATTATGAAATCATAATAAATAATTAAGATAAGAGACATGTGTCTAGAACCCATAATTCTGATATGAAGACATCGGCTGCATTCACTGTCAGCTGTAAAATGATCAGAATTAAAGTCACAGTAATCTGTACGTTTTCCTGCAGTAGGAAAATCACAGGGCAGAAAAGTTCCCTATTCTTACCGACTGTCCAGGAATTTCTGCATAGTTGGCAACCCTGCCTCATTCTTAGAATTTAGTTATGTTTTTAATATCCAAGAAAAAAAAAAAAGGCTCCAGTGCGTGCAGCGCTGATCACTTATTCCTCTGCATCCCAGGACACAGCCACAATTAGAGGAAAGCCCAGGACGGGTTGAAACGTGAAGAATCTGGCACTTGATGTCGCTTTTCTGTCCCCAGCACTAGTCTGAACTATTGTGTAATAAACCAGCATTAATCTGAATTCCTTCATGTGAGTGCGGTTGATTTCCATCAAGTCTACTCCTTGGCTCTCCCAGTTCTGCACCCCGTCCTCCACGCTGAGTGCGCAGCATCTATCCGTACAGGGGAACGGTAACAGAGCGCGCAGAGTTCTCTTCTCAGACCACATAATCCCTTTTATTAACAGATTTGCAGATGTACACTTTTCAGATGAAGATCAAAAAACACAACTTTGTCCCCTTTCTGACCAATAACAGTATATGATAGCGTTAAAGTTTTCGTTGGGAAGAACTTTGGATGCAGAATTTCAGCTAAATGCATGAATGCAAAATACCGTAAACAGAACTCAACATAAAACATTACATCCTGTGTCCATCAATTTAGTAAACATGTAAAAACAAATGTCATTCTGTGTGGATGATAATCATCCTTCTGCAACACAAAGGTCCCACACTGCAGATTATCATATGGGACCACAGAGAAGCGAGCTGCTAAGTACCAGGAGATGTAGGGAGCGCAGGGGAAAGTCACCTTTGCTTTACACCGGTCTGAACCTTTTTTCCAAAATATTTTATCTGTTGGATAATCCCGTTAATAGACTCCAATTACTTAAGAAACAAATTCTTGAAAATATTGCAATGTGCTAGAAAACCCCATGACAGACTGTAAACCACATCACATCCACTGGGTGGCAGGAAAATCCATAAAGCATAGACATCTTGTGGCAGAGCATCATGCAATCATGATTTTGTTCTTCATTTTTTTTTTTGTTTCTTATTTAGAAATCTTACACTTTACTGTACATCTCATGATAGATAAAGCCAAGAAAAAAGGAAAGAGTGACACATATGTAGAGGAGTCACATAGATCAACCAGAAGGTGGATGAAACAAGAGATGGACCAATTTTCTCTTCCAGATTTCTTCCGAACTGTTTTAGAGCCAAAGATGAGCTTTCCTTCACACTTTCAACTAATCCTAGGTACAAGGTCAATCTGCGGCTCTTTGAGCCAACCAGGAGAAATTATTTTTATACAGAATATTTGCACATCCATTAATAGGTCATTAATAGGTCATTTGTGAATCGTCCCATAAGACAGAAATTAATGCAACTGGACGGCTCAAAGTCACCTGTAAATGGGGCTGTGAGGGGAATTCTCTGGTACTCTGCTGGGTCATGTCTAGGAGTATAGTGCCTTTAACCCCTTAACGACCAGAGGTATTTCAGTTTTTGCATTTTCCTTTATTGCTCCTTCTTCCCAGAGCCATAACTTTTTAACTTTTCGGTCAAAATATCCATGTGAGGGCTTGTTTTCTGCGGGACGAATTGTACTTTTGAATGACACCATTGGTTTTAACATATCGTGTACTGGAAAACGGAAAAAAAATCCAAGTGCACTGAAATTGCAAAAAAAGTGCAATTCCAGGTTTTTTTTTTTTACCATGATCATTTTTTTTTTTGCATGCTTCAATAGTCTCCATGGGAGACTAGAAGCTGCAGCACTTTGATCTCTGCTACACACAGGTGATAATCAGATGCTGTCAGAGATTTACAGCAGTATTTAACTAGTTAACAGCCGCGGGTAGATTGCGATTCTACCCGAGGCTATTGCAGGCAAGTCAGCTGTATAAATCAGCTGTCATGTGCCAGGAAAAGGTGCGGGCTCAGTGCCGGAGCCCACACCATACAAGGGAAGTCCGGCATCGGCGTACTATTACGCCCCATGTCGTAAAGGGGTTAAAGGGAATGTACTATTGGAAAATCATTGGTTGTTTTAATCAGTTTCTATATATTACAATGCTTATGAAAAAGTAAACTGTTTACAATTTTTTTTTAATACAGGTTGTGATAAAAATAATAGGCATGTTCAATTTCACACTGGCCACTGGAGCCATTGTAGACTGATATTTGGTGTCCTTTCATAAATAGTTTTCCGTTGATTCATTATCATCAGATGTAAGATAACAATGACAGGCAACCCCTCTATACACAGCTCACAACACAGGGTCCATCAATAACAATAGGTGACATCTCAGCTCCCCCTCCCCATTTCCCTTCACCATCAACTTTCCACTACTTCATTAGATGCTATGAATCTAAAACATCAGGTCCCAGACAGTTTATTGCTGCTAATGTACACTGCTAAAAAAAAAAAAAAAAAAAAAAAAAGAACACTCAAATAACAGATCCTAGATCTGAATGAATGAAATATTCTCATTGAATACTTTGTTCTGTACAAAGTTGAATGTGCTGACAACAAAATCACACAAAAATCATCAATGGAAATCAAATTTATTAACCAATGGAGGCCTGGATTTGGAGTCACCCACAAAATTAAAGTGGAATGTAACATCCTTAAAACAAGTCAAAATGATGCTCAGTAGTGTGGCCTCTACGTACCCGTATGACCTCCCTACAACACCTGGGCATGCTCCTGATGAGGCAGCAGATGGTCTCCTGAAGGATCTCCTCCCAGACCTGGACTAAAGCATACGCCAACTGCTGGACAGCCTGTGGTGCAACGTGACATTGGTGGATGGAGCACGGCATGATGTCCCAGATGTGCTCAATCGGATTCAAGTCTGGGGAAAGGGCTGGCCAGTCCATAGCTTCAATGCCTCCATCTTGCAGGAACTGCTGACACTCCAGCCACATGAGGTCTGGCATTGTCCTGCATTAGGAGGAACCCAGGGCCAACCGCACCAGCATATGGTCTCACAAGGGGTCTGAGGATCTCATCTCGGTACCTAATGGCAGTCAGGCTACCTCTGGCAAGCACATGGAGGGCTGTGCGTCCCTCCAAAGAAATGCCTCCCCACACCATTACTGACTCACTGCCAAACCAGTCATGCTGAAGGATGCTGCAGGCAGATCTCTCCAGACTCTGTCACGTCTGTCACATGTGCTCAACGTGAACCTGCTTTTATTTGTGAAGAGCACAGGGCGCCAGTGGCGAATTTGCCAATCCTGGTGTTCTGTGGCAAATGCCAAGTGTCCTGCACAGTGTTAGGCTGTGAGCACAACCCCCATCTGTGGACGTCGGGCACTCAGACCATCCTCATGGAGTCGGTTTCTAACCGTTTGTGCAGACACATGCACATTTGTGGCCTGCTGGAGGTCATTTTGCAGGGCTCTGGCAGTGCTCCTCCTGTTCCTCCTTGCACAAAGGTGGAGGTTGCGGTCCTGCTGCTGGGTTGTTGTCCTCCTACGGCCCCTTCTACTGGTGTACTGGCATGTCTCCTGGTAGCACCTCCAGCCTCTGGACACTATGTTGATAGACAGCAAACCTTCTTGCCACAGCTCGCATTGATGTGCCATCCTGGATGAGCTGCACTACCTGAGCCACTGGTGTGGGTTTTAGAGCCCGTCTCATGCTACCACAAGTATGAAAGCACAACCAACATTCAAAAGTGACCAAAACATGAGCCTGAAAGCATTGGTACTGAGATGTGGTCTGTGGTCCCCACCTGCAGAACCACTCCTTTATTGAGTGTGTCTTGATAACTGCCAATAATTTCCATCTCTTGTCTATTACATTTGCACAACAAAATGTGAAATTGATTGTCAATCAGTGTTGCTTCCTAAGTGGACAGTTTGATTTCACAGAAGTTTGATTTACTTGGAGTTATATTTTGTTGTTTAAGTGTTCCCTTTATTTTTTTTGAGCAGTGTACATGTGAATTTCCTTAGACCGGAAGACACAGTCTCGAATAGCCCCAGTATAAAGTACAAAACTTGTATGACATCTAATTTTTATGAACAATTTTTTAAATAAATGTGTGTATGTAGTGCAGTGTGTAAGTGTTAATAGTCACCTATGGCCCCCTTCTTCTGTATCCAGCACCGTTTTGCTCCTCTTCTCAGCGACATCACCGCAATTCACAGAATTCAGCTCACTCTATGCTCTATGCGTGAGTCAGAAGTCTCTTTTACAAAGTTAGCTTATCGAGCCTTGTTCGGACACTCTTTGGGTTTACATTGTAAAAGTCGTTTCTGGGTCATGTAGAGCAGGGTTCCTCAACTCCAGTCCTCAAGGCCCACCAACAGGTCATGTTTTCAGGATCTCCTTAGTATTGCCCAGGTGATAATTGCATCACCTGGGCAATACAAAGGAAATCCTGAAAACATGACCTGTTGGTGGGCCTTGAGGACTGGAGTTGCAGAACCCTGATGTAGAGCACAGTATGACCTGGAGTAGAGGAGATGAACTGCGCTGGATCCAAGAGAAGGTGGCGGTAGGTGAGTATATTAAAAGGGAATCTGTCAGCAGGTTTTTACTACCTCATCTGAGAGCAGCATAATATACGTAGGTAAAGAGGTGAATCCAATGATGTGTCACAGATTACTGAGTGCAGCTGTTCTGGCACAATCAGAGCTTTTAGATTTAGAATGAAGCAGAGCTGAGTAAGCTAACCCCGCCCACACTAGGCTCTCCATGTACAAAGTCCATAGACAGTGAGCTGCCAGGAGGGGGCGTTGCCAGACTAGTCCAGCAATGTTAATCTGTTAGTGATAAATTTTTCACAGTAAACAGCAGCATGTAGTTCTTCTTTAATACAGATTGTGATGTGAGAAAAAAAAAACCTGCAAAATGTAAAAAAAAAAAAAATTCTATATAAATATATAAATCCTGATTTAAACAGTGGGTCATTTCCTGCAATACAGACAAAAAGTGGAACTGCACATTTTTTGCACTACTTTGATCATTAAATATAAATTATGCAGAAAGAAATACTGTTACACGAAGCCACAGTTTCACGCAAGAGCGAAGCTTGGATTGCCAAAATATACCTGAAATGATGAAGTGCTTATACAAGATGGAAATTCAGCTCAGGAAAGCCAAGGCAGGGGAGCGATGCCAGGTCTGAATACAACGAAGCGTGAATTACCATAGACCACAAGTCCTCTGCTAATTTAGTAAGACAGTAATGGAGGTTATGCCTTACATTCCTGAGAACTGGTATATTCTCTATCTGTACATGTTGGTGCTATACAAGCAAGCATAATAAATAAAATATTTTAAGGGCCTGAGTTGATATTACAGAAATAAATCAATAATGGTGAAAGCAGCTGTAAATAGCAAAAATAGAAAATTCTAGGAAGAATAAGAAATATCCCCCACATCTTAGGCCAAAACTGATGCAGCAGAGTGTCCCTTATAGTATACAGCTGACATCTGCATCAGTCAGATTCGGATTAAGCACAGATCTGAGACGTTTAACGCCCTAGATGCCACTGTAACCTGCGACAGCGGCATCAAGATGGATAAGAGAGGGAGAGGCCCCTTCATAACCCTATTGGCACCCCCATTAGCAAGACCTAATAGGCTGTGTCAGTGCAAAACTCACAGGCCTCATGCACTGTAACTAAGTATACAGTGTATGAGACAACTCATTAAAGTGAAAAATATCCAAGTCCCAAAGTGAAAATAACACAAAATGTAAATAAAATTACACCTTTAAAAACACAGCTTCTACTAAAAAAACAAACAAACAAAAAAAACCTTACACATAATTAGTATCACCATGTATGGAATGTCCTGAACTACAAGGCCACGTGCGTGAATTAAGTATGTGGTGAGGTTTTTACCTCCGTATTTGTAAGCCAAAATCAGGAGTGGGTGATGAATATAAAAGTGGTGACGTGTTTCTATTATACCTTTTCCCTGATCTTTTCCACTAAAACTGGCCTAAAACTGTCACATTATTTATCCTGTGCGATGGACATAATAAAAAAATAAAAAAGTGCCAAAAATGTAGCTTTAACATCATAAGGACAAAGAAAAAAAATGACATAAAAAGAGACCAAAATGTATGCAAAAAAGAATGGAATCAATGAAAACATCAACTTCTTGCACAAAAAAAAAACAGGCCCTTACATAACAGTTGGCAGAAAAATAAAGTTACGATTCTCAAAATATAGCAATATAAAATAAAATATATATTTTTTTAAATAATTGTTTTAGTGTGCAAAAATAGCAAAGAATAAAAAAAAAAACTACATAAACCCGGTGTCACTGTAATTGTACTGACCTGAAGAACAAAGCTGACTTATCACTGATACCAAAACATGAATTGCTTAAAAATATTCCCCAAATTGCTGTTTCTAAGATCATTGTGCATCTGCAAAATCTGAATTAAAAAAGGGGTTAAAATGTTATAAAGTTCAAAATGGTACCAATGAAAATGTCAACTTGTCCCCAAAAAAACAAGAATGATATCACTGAAGATAACAACTTGATCCCAAAGAACAAGTCCTCATGCAGCACTGTCAAACACAAAAAATAAAAAAAAGTTATAGCTCTCAGAATGTGGAGATGAAAAACATTTGTTTTAATTAAAAAAAAGTGTACAAAAGTAGCAAAAAACATAAAAAATATATTAATCTGCTGTGACCAAACAATAGTTTCAGATGACATATGGGGTGTCACCATGTTCAAATTGCGGGGTCTATTTTCCTTCATTATTCCTTGCAAAAATGCAAAATTTGGGGCTAAATTAATATTTCAGTGGAGTAAATGTCATTTTTCAATACTCTGTGTAAATTACTCTAAAGCACCTGAAGGCTAACAAACTTCCAGACTGCGGTTTTGGATAACTTGGGTAGTGCAATTTTATAAACGGTATCAATTTTGGAGGTTTTCCAACATATCGGCCCATCAAAGTCACAAAACTGAATAGGTCCGTAAATAAAAAATGAAATTTCATTTTACAAAAAAAAAAAAAAAAAAAAAAAAAAGGATTTACAGAAATTACTACTGAATATTAGCAATTTTAACTAACAAAATAAATGGATGTTTGAGAAATGGTGCTGACAAAACTAGACATATTGGATATGCACTTTATTAAAAGGGTTGACCAGTCAAAACCGACAAGTCTGCAGTCACTCTGTGTGACTGTGAACTTATGAATCTACCGACACACGCGTTGTGGGGATTCGCCGGTTTTACACCCGGGAATGGGGGGAATGCATTAGTTATACATACCCCCACCAGTGGGCGCAGCCTCACTCTCCATACACTTGTATGGAGCGAGGTCATGCCCACGGGCTGCCCATGTCACTGCTTTATTCTATTTATATTAATATAGCATTATAGTATGTAAAAGATGTTAGAAAATGCATTCCATACGGATGTCATACCGACGCTAGCTGAGAAAGAAATTGGCACTTTCACATTGCACTTGCATGACATATGGAGTGACATACGAATGGCACTCGCATTACACTTGTCCAACGTTTTGAGATGAACATTAAAGCGATTTTTAATACGTTGATGTGAGCAAACCCTTAGAGGAATTGAAGAGACCGGCAGAAGATTAATGGGAAATTAATAGAAAAGTTTATTCTTTTTTTTTTTTAAAGATCTTTCGTCTAAATACGAATAATTCATCACTTCCCTTCAATACAACCCTTATTTAGGCCAAAATAGTAATTTCAATGTCGAGTGGAAGCAGCAGCAGCAGCGTGTACCAAAGACCATTTCTTAGTTTGGATTTTTTGGGTAGGATTATTCTGACTCCATAACTAGGCTGAAGGCATGGATGCTCTTAAAACACTGTTTCTTGGCTGTCTCTATGTACCAGTACTCACATGAAAACATAAATAAGATCGATGAGAGAGGAAGATAAATGGGAATAAATAGAAATATGATCGATAGATAGATTCTACAGAAACATATACCATACATATTCAGTTGGCCAACATTGAAAAAGTAAAGGCAATGAGCATGTGGAGCCCTGCAAGGCAGACAGTTCCTCCCATGGCCTAACAATTCACTGAGATAACTCGGATAGCTCTACTCAATACTTTTTAACAGCAGGATCGGAACACAAATTTAATAGAATTCGAGGCAGGCTGATATAAAACAACAGGGCTGCAGAGAAGTAATGATTGAACGATGATTGATCTTGGATGCCTCTTTCAATTCAAGCAAATCTTTGAGGAGCTCTAGAAAAAAAATTGCCATCCTTCATTTCAGCACATTTAACAAGCATACCACTTCAAAGTAACTTTAGGGAATTTACTGTATTTTATGGGAAAGGGCATGCTGGCTAAAGTTGACACACGTAAAAAAAAAAAAAAATGAAATACACGCCACAAATACAGACCAGATTGCAGGACGACAGAATGCCGGTGGCGCCAAAAAGGTTAACAGATAAGAAATTGAGCAAGACTTTCCAACATTCCTATAAATACAGTCTTATTTACAGAAGCCAGAGGCAGCAGACTGATCGCTTTATAGCCTCACTTACTTCATAACATGTGCAACCATTTTGGCTATGATGAAAATTCTGTGCTCTTTGGTGAAGCAATGATGGACATTTCAGCCCAAAATAGATAAGCCGGAAGGATGTTAAATGTAACGCTTCTAGTGCACTCAGAGGGCAATTTTTATTTACAGGAGTGATGTGGAATCGTTATTTTTCATAAGAGGATTACAAGGCTGTTAAAAGTATAATGCAGTATTATATGCCATTCGTGTATAATATGATAAATATATATACACACACATATAGATAGAGATGGTATTTAATGCTGTGTAATACTTTTACCGTATTTTGCGGACTATAAGACGCACCAGACCATAAGTTGCACCATTATAAAATGGTGGAGCATCTTATAGTCTGATTTTATGGTAGCTTGCCATGGAGAGGCGGCTGCGGTTGAGAGGTGTCACAGGAGGCAGGGTCGCTGTTGCAGGAAGCTTCCGGCGGCGGCGGCAGGAGCGGGGTGATGCTGCAGGCCCTTGACTAGAAAGAGGTGGTGTCCCGGCACATGCGCAGATTGAGATCTCGTCAATTCTAGATTGGAAAACACATCACCCCTATCTGATCTAAAAAATACACACAAAGTCTGTATTCACACATCCATTTTTTCATCAGTGTTTGGTTCATGTATAAGTTTTAACAACCAGCGATTTTTATCTATTTTTGTCATGTGCCAAAAAAAAAAAATCGACAAAAAATGCCAAGCTTGTCCTTGCTACTAAATATCAACAAACAGCAAGACCCAGGTGGCACCCTTGTGCAGGCAACTTTCTTCACTGATTAATTTGATTGGGCACATTTGCTCCATAACTATGATCAAAAGCAAAAATGTCATTCTGTTGATGGACACTTGCTCCACAAAACACAGCTATGTGAACAGCTCCATAAACCATAATGGGTACAAGGTCTGTCCATGAAAACAGCATATAAAACATGTACATGAAAAGCAGAGGTCTGAATGGGGCCTTACAGAAAACAAAGTTACATATGAGTAGGAGCTTGGAATTGTTTTAAGCCAAAGCCAGTAATAAATATTTATTTTTCTTACTTACACAGCGTCATTGTTTCCTCAGCCCTTCACAGACATCTTCACTGTCCCCATTGGGGACAGTGCATTCCCTATCAGTATGTCTTTGTAGTGTGAGAAGAAACAGGAGAACCCAGAGGAAACCCACACAAACATAGGGAGAACATACAAACTCCTTACAGATGTTGTCCTTGGTGAGATTTGAAACCAGGACCTCAACGCTGCAAAAGAACAGTGCTAACCACTGAGCCAACATGCTTCTTGATATGAATATGAAACTATAACTACATCATAGACATGTTGGACACATTCAGGGCAAGTCAGCATGCTTATTATAATGACTAAGGAAAGTTGATGCTGTCAGACCCCTCTAGAAGAGCCATGTTTCCTGTTGAAGCTCAGCATGAACTCCTTACTCAACAACAACCTTCGCAATATAGTAGAGGTTCATCCACAGTAAGCAGATCATGAGTCGGTCTCACAGTAATCAGCTGACTTATTTTAGCTGACTGACTAGCATACTACGACACTATATGATGACATCAATATTAGATCTAATATTGATGTCATCTAATAACCAATCTAATCAGTTTTTATGAAGAGGTAAGCTATAATCTGGACCAAGGTGATTCATTGGACGTGGTATATCTTGATTTTTCCAAAGCGTTTGATACCATGCCACACAAGAGGTTGATACACAAAATGACAATGTTGGGTCTGGGGGAAAATGTGCATAAATGGGTAAGTAACTGGCTTAGTGATAGTCCGGTCCGGAGGGTGGCGTTTTCTCTCTTCTCCCCCCCCCCGCTCCTCTGCAAAGCATAAAATTATGACAGCGCATGCGCAACTCTTTCCTTGCCCCGGAAATGACTGCTTGCCTTGGAAAACTTCCGGGGCAAGGAAAGTGAATGACAATAGTTGCGCATGCGCTGTCATGATTTTATGCTTTGCCCACTGTTGGGCAAAGCACATTGCGCATGTGCGGGGGGGAATTTGAAAAGCGCTATCGTGGGAAGCAGAACGCCGTCTGTGCTATTCACAGACGGCCATACGCAAGAGATGCAGAGGAGCGGGGGGGAGAGAAGAGAGAAGAAGCCGCCCTCCGGACCGGACCGCCCTGATTTACAGAAAAGAATCCCAAGTTTACAAAGGTATTTTGCTATCAAAACGGGGGTATCTGGATAAACGCTACATACCGATAGCTTGCTTATGGGACACACTATTCAGTCATATCTTTAGCTGATTTGACTAAAATGGGGTGACAGATTCCCTTTAATGATAAACTTACCTGGAGCAGCCAGTGCCAGGCAGCAGCTGCCAAGGCAAACAGGATCATGGGGTGCATTAAAAGAGGTCTGGATACACATGATGAGAACATAATACTGCCTCTGTACAAATCCCTGGTTAGACCGCACATGGAGTACTGTGTACAGTTTTGGGCACCGGTGCTCAGGAAGGATATAACGGAACTAGAGCGAGTACAAAGGAGGGCAACAAAATTAATAAAGGGGATGAAGGAACTACAATACCCAGAGAGATTAGCAAAATTAGGATTATTTAGTCTAGAAAAAAGATGACTGAGGAGCGATCTAATAACCATGTATAAGTATATAAGGGGACAATACAAATATCTCTCCGAAGATCTGTTTATACCAAGGAAGGTGACGGTCACAAGGGGGCATTCTCTGCGTCTGGAGGAGAGAAGGTTTTTCCACCAACATAGAAGAGGATTCTTTACTGTTAGGGCAGTGAGAATCTGGAATTCCTTGCCTGAGGAGGTGGTGATGGCAAACTCAGTCGAGGGGTTCAAGAGAAGCCTGGATGTCTTCCTGGAGCGTAACAATATTGTATCTTACATTTATTAGGTTCTTTCGACGGAAGTAGATCTGGGGATTTATTCTGACGGAATATAGGGTCAACTGGATGGACAAATGTCTTCTTTCGGCCTTGCTAACTACACTGCTCAAAAAAAATAAAGGGAACACTCAAATAACACATCCTAGATCTAAATGAATGAAATGTTCTGATTGAATACTTTGTTCTGTACAAAGTTGAATGTGCTGTCAACATAATCACATTAGGGTTCCTCCTAATGCAGGACAATGCCAGACCTCATGTGGCTGGAGTGTGTCAGCAGTTCCTGCAAGATGAAGGCATTGAAGCTATGGACTGGCCTGCCCGTTCCCCAGACCTGAATCCGACTGAGCACATCTGGGACAGTATGTCTCGCTCCATCCACCAACGTCACGTTGCACCATAGACTGTCCAGGAGTTGATGGATGCTTTAGTCCAGGTCTGGTAGGAGATCCCTCAGGAGAACATGTGAAACCTCATCAGGAGCATGCCCAGGCATTGTAGGCAGGTCATAAAGTCACGTGGAGGCCACACACAATACTAAGCATCATTTTGACTTGTTTCCACTTTAATTTTATCTTGTTTTGATTTTCATTTCGACTTGTTTCCACTTTCATTTTGGGGGTCTCTTCAAATCCAGGCCTCCATTGGTTCAAAAATTTGATTTCCATTGATGATTTTTGTGTGATTATGTTGACAGCACATTCAACTTTGTACACAACAAAGTATTCAATGAGAATATTTCATTAATTTAGATCTAGAATCAGGGGCGGACATATAATTGGTTCAGCCTGTGCAGCCGCACAGGGGCCCAAGAAGTGAGGGGGCCCATTTTTACCTCCAAAGCAAGTGCAATTTTGCATTTATAGGAGATCTTGGGCTGCAAAGGGCCCATGTATTGTTCTTGCACAGGGGCCCTTTTCTGACTTTGTCCCCCAGTGTCTAGGATGTGTTATTTGAGTGTTCCCTTTATTTTTTTGAGCAGTGCATGTTACTATATGTTACTATGTAGATTGATGGGTACACCACTCACAACCTTTAAAAAAAAAAAATAATTGGTTGTTTCCTGCTCCAGCAGTTGCCAGATGAACCCATGAACTAAAAGTGAAAGATCAGTCCAGGAGGAAAAAAAAACAGATTTCATTAATAAGATATACCGTATTACAAAGTTATTTATTTTCATGTGTACTATAGATTTTTTTCTAGGCAAAAATTAAAACATTGGTTACTCTAACTATTTGGTGTTTGCCAAACACAATTCATGGACATATCTGTGAGGTCTCCATATAACTGTTAAAAGAAGTAACAAGCTCATTCTCCTCGAAAGCCACCCGCTTTTTAATTCACAGGATAGAACAAAGGCCACCGCAAGAACCACAGCACCACCAGAGAAGCGGACTGCCAGCAATTTCCTGCTTTGCTTGCGAAAACCCGGTGGCTGCACCAGCATTTTAAAGCATGCCATGTGCACATAATCTACATGCATTTTTAATAAAAGTAATCTTAAACCTGATAAAAATAGAGAAAAGTTTGTAAGTAGTTAGTATGTCTAAGGACTAGGGTTGAGCATTCCGATACCGAAACCCGGTTCCGATACCTGAAATCCAATGTAAGTCTATGGGAACAAAATATCGGAATATTTTTGATTCCGATATTTTGTTCCCATAGACTTACATTGGATTTCAGGTATCGGAACCGGGTTTCGGTATCGGAATGCTCAACCCTACTAAGGACTCATTTACACAAAAAAAGTCTGTGTTTCATCAGTATTTCTTTCTACGATTTTCATCAGGGTTTGGTCGTTGTCATTTCTTAACATCAGAGCTTTATTATTTTTTGTATAAGTAAAAATAAATAAAGATTGCGGTTTCTCAAGCTTCCCCTATCGAACAGTCCATGAAAATTAGACCGCACACACATGGAATCCGAAAGCTGTCAGATTTTTTCACAAACCCATTGACTTGCATTAACTCGGCTCAAAATTGGACATTTCGCCGTGATTCTATGAAGACTATTTGGGGCCATAAAATTACACGGACAGGTCAACAGCCCCATAAACCATAGGTGGTACACGTTCAATCTGAGAAAAACACGGAACTTGCTCAAGAAAAACGAACGTCTAAATGAGACCAAAGCCACATTAAGTGAGGCATTTCAGAGACTGTTGACCTTCTCCAATTGCTGTTTGCCACCTCCTTTGTGCTATTTCCAGGCATAGTTCACTACCCAAATTCGATTTGTAAATACAGCCCACTTTCATGTAAAGAAATTGAGTCCTTTTGAAGAACTACAGATTAAATTTTACCTCCCAACTAAATCTCTGTTCCTTAATCCTCAAATTAAACATCTAATTTCTAAGTTATAGAAAAGTTGTTGAAAGGCTATGGAAAACCCCAACCTAGTGCAAATATCTGACATACATACCATCTTTAATGACCCAGGAAGTCTACTTTAGAAGTCATGAGAGAAGCATCTGAACATGAGAAATGCCTGAAAGGATAAAAATACTTGACAATTCTGATAGTATAAGGGCTTGTTCACATGCTTTTTTCCAGCGCGTTTTACAGAGCCAGCAAAGTGAATGAGGTTTTTGAAACCTCATGCACATGTTGCTTATTTTTGTCTTGCAGATTTGAAGCATAACAAAAAAAAAAAAAAGGTTTTCAAATTTACAGCATATCAATTCTTTTAAGATTTTCTGCAGCATTTTTAACCCATTCATATTAAGGGGGGAAAATGCAATGTAAAACACATTATAATCGTGTAAAACTGTGTGTATTTAAACCCCCTTACAACCTATGACGCATAGGTACACCATAGGTTACCTCCCCGTTTGATGTGGGCTCCGGCGATGAGCTTGCAACTTTTTCAGCACACGTCAGCTGATTTCATCAGCTGAAATGCACCCCTAAAGCGGGTGGACAAAATAATGGAGAACAGCGTCCAGTCCAGGTGAAAAAATTAAAGATGCTTTATTCCGCCATAAATACAACGTTTTGACCTGTTCTAGGTCTTTGTCAAGTAAAGCGGGTGGAATCGCAATCTACCCACGGCTGTTAGCACGTTAAATGCAGCGGTCAATCTCCGAAAGCAGCATTTAACATGATTGAACTGGTAGCGCATCATTAGACCACGGGTTGCCGATGGGTTGGCATGACAACTTAGGGTCTGCAGGAGACCCCGGTGGTTGTTATTGCCAGATAGCTTTGAGCGCCACCCTGTGGCCGGCGCTTATAGCAGATGAGCATTTTAGCAACACAGAGCAGGGCTTCTAGTCTAGTTTTTTTTTTTTTTAAAATACTAAATAAAAATTAAATCACCTCCCTTTTGCAACATTCAAAATAAAAAAATAAAAAATATAAAAAAAATACAAATATTTGGTATCGCAGAGTTAAGAATCGCCCTATCAATATATAAAAAGAATTAATCCTATTGGTAGATGCGTAACGAGAAAACAGTTAAAAACACCAGAATTACTTTTTGTTAGTTGCAACATTGCAATAAAATGCAATAATGGGCGATCAAAACATCTTATCTACCCCAATATGATATCATTAAAAAGTCAGCTCGACAGGCAAAAAAATAAGTCTCATCCAGCCCCAGATCACAAAAAGTAGAGATGCTACTTGTCTTGGAAAATATCTTTTTTTTTTTTTATATACAAAACTTTGGATTTTTTTCCACCACTGAAATTAAAAAAAAAACCTATATAGGTTTGGTATCTACAAACTTATAATGACCTGTAAAATCATAATGGCAGGTCAGTTTAGTGAACATGGTAAAAAAATAAATAAATAAAATAAAACAAATGTGGAATTGCACTTTTTTGGTCAATTTCTCCGCACTTTGAATTTGTTTCCTGTTTTCCAGTACATTATATGGTAAAACCAATAGTGTCATTCAAAAGTACAACTTGTCCTGCAAAAAACAAACCCTCACATGGCCATATTGACAGAATAATAAAAAAAGGTTATGGCTCTGGGAAAAAGGGGAGCAGAAAACGAAAACAAAAATGGAAAAAAATAAAGTGGTGAAGGGGGTAAGTAAGCAGGGTGTTTCCTGCAGCAGAAATATCTGCTGCAAACACTCAATGTGTGCACATAGCCTTACAGGCTCAGATCCACCATTACTTGTATTAGTTCATGCCTGCAACATTGTAAAGAAAAAAGAAATAAGACGCAGAAGACAGACAATAAAGAAAACCACTATATTGCTAATATCGGACTCGTCCTGTATGCTGTAGGTAGTAGGCCATGGCAGGATCAGTCTATATGAAGACTACACTCCTGGGTGCTACAATATTATCACCTAGTGGAAGTTCTGCACGCTCGGCTAAGCAATCGTGGGCTCCTTGTTCTCACTCAGTATTGGTTTGGCTGTTGGAATGGAGTCTCCTTGTCTTGTACCTACTTCAATTGCATGTTGATCTAAGGAGGAAAAGAAGCGAGAACCTCGTGGAAAGCCACAATCTACATAATGAATAAATAATGTCACTTCAATGTTCTGCCTTTTTTTTTCCAAGGAGGTTCTTTGCTTTAGTAATATTAAACGGGTGAGCCGTCGCCTCACCTAAATTAACCTGAAAAGCAGTACTTACTGTTTTCTACGAGCTTTCAAAGGCCTTTCCATTTGAGGATTCAGAATCTGAGAAACTAACATTCCAAAGCACTCAAATAGCTTTTAGTTTCTCAGTCACATAGTAAAATGTATGTTAAATTACCAAAAGCCATTATGCCTGCCCTGTCTTCAATGACTTCTACAAGCTATTTAAGAATTAAGCTGAAATGTCTTAAAAGCATTTGGAACCCAGGTGCCAATAACTCAATGAGGTTATATTCATTCTATACCTAGATGTGACAGTCAAGGCATTTTACAAAAGGTGTTTCGTAATGTGCAGAAAAAAAAAACAACTGAAGAGCAAGCGGCAATTTTCACACTGTGGTTATGGAGACGCCAATGCACAGAATATGTCCGTTATGTAGAGCAACAATAAGCCGGTGAAAATGAAAGGGAACCATGAGGTACAACCTGAGGACTAGCTTGTGATGCTACCGTGGTGTAAAGCCAATTGATCAACTGGATGAGTACAAAAAAGATTTGACTCCACTAAAGGCCCTGATATACAGCTCTGGCAAAAATTAGGAGACCACTGCACAGTTTTATAAAAATCAGCTTCTCTACATGTCTGACAGCCATTCCATTCCAGTGTCAGTTGAATTCCAACCAGAGTTCATCTCATTTTACTTAATGTGCTTCTGATTAGGTGATCACGTGAACCAAATCTTATATAACGAAGGAAAGTATAAAAAACACTGCTCTGGTGTTCTCAATCCTCTTGCAATAGGACAAGCTGGATGGCAAAACATGCGCTAGTAATATCCCAAAAGTAATAGTAATGAAAAAAATAACATAACCATGCCAAAGGAGTTGAAAAGAAAAGTCTTGAGTGAGGAAAAGAAAGGCTCAATTCTGGCTTTATTAGCAGAGGGATACAGTGAGTGTCCTGTTGCCTCCATCCTTAACATTTCTAAGACGGTAGTCCATTACAACAAGGTCAAGCAGCAGACATTGGGGACAACAATGCTACAGACCGGCAGAGGGTGAAAACCACTCTCCACTGATCGGGATGACCGTCATCTTATTCGAATGTCACTCAGCAACCGCAGGATGACATCAAGTGACCTACAAAAAGAATGGCAAATGGCAGCTGGGGTGAAGTGCACGGCAAGAACAGTTCGTAACAGGCTCCTAGAGGCAGGGCTCAAGTCATGTAAAGCTAGAAAAAAGCCTTTCATCAATGAGAAACAAGGAGAGCCAGGCTGAAGTTTGCCAAAGACCATAAGGATTGGATCATAGGGGACTGGAGTAAAGTAATCTTCTCTAATGAGTCTAATTTTCAGCTTTGCTTAACACCTGGTCATCTAATGGTTAGACAAAGACCTGGTGGTCTTGCACCCACTGTGAAATTTGGTGGAGGATCGGTGATAATCTAGGGATGCTTCAGCAAGGCTGGAATTGGGCAGGTTAATCTTTACGAAGGATGTATGAATCAAGCCGCATACAAGGTTATCCTGGAAAAACAGCTGTTCTCCAACTCTGAGGACTGTTTTTCCAGCAGGACAATGCGTCTTGCCACCCAGCTATGTCAATGAGTGGATGAGGGACCACCATGTAAAATCCCTGTCATGGCCAGCCCAATCTCCAGACCTGAACCCCATTGAAAACCTCTGGATGTAAGCAAGATCATAGATCAGTGGTCTCCACCCACAAGAGAATGATAGATTTAGACTAAGGGTCTCCGAGCTCCATAGTCTGGAGACCATAAATATAGGCAATAGTCTAAGATCCATTTATAACACTTTCCAAGGAGAGCCCCCATTTACAGCCTTAATGCTAAACTCCTGTAAGAGAAACAAAAACCTGTCTCCGCTTTAAGAAACAAACATCAAATTAGAGGCTTTTACAAATCCAATTATCCCCTTGGCTATCCAAAATGGAACTGGATCTTTGAACTTGTGCGGAGTATCATAATACAACCACAAATGGACATAATCATCATACCCACAAAAAATATGTTTGATTAGTGTCCATATTTCTCAGAAGTAAAGGAGATCAACACTTTGTACTGAATGTTTGACTGTTATTTTATTAGGCTTCATCAGGTTCTACAGGTCTATTGTTCTGTAATTTCAGCCTCATTTTCTTAAGTTTATGAAAGTCTCCACCCCAGCTCTTTCTAGCTAGCTAGGAATAATAACAGATCTCCACCAGCAATATTAAAACTCAGGTCAACCAGACATTTGGCATTATTGGTCTGTTTTGCCTAAGATTAATAATAGCTGTTCATTTGTTCTTTACTGTAGGCAATAAATACTTTTGACACCCTATGATTATAGAAGTAGAGTCAATTCTAAGCTTGGCGCGGCGTCCTGACCACTAACACATGTAGAGATTACTGAGGTGTGCCGGTTATGAACTTCTTACAGGATTTGCATACTTGGCTGTGAACCCAGAAGGCAACATGACATTTCATAAAAAGCAATTTGGTCACAGTGACCTTTACTCCGAAACACATGTTACTCCCCGTACACTTACTGTAAGTTTCCAATCATTGGTTTAATTGCATGTTAAAATTTATCATTTTCTTAGCGTAGAGAACAAAGGTCCAGAGAGTCTCAACAATATGGTTAAAATATAACTTGTACGGTAATTAAAACCGGTCCATACACCTTTATTATACCCAACAGGAAAGGTATTGAGAGGACCAACTTCAAGAATTAATGACGTCAAAATAGTTAAGCATTTTTTTTAGAAGCAATAAAAAAGTGGTGTGCACGGTGTGTTCTTCAATCCAAAATCGTCTGATCATATGTTCTGGAGACCAAAGCATTTTAGTTGCCTTCGGGTTAATTCTAAATTGTCGGATTACTGTGTTAACCCTGCAGGCACCTCTGAGGTCACACTATAAGCTGGCTCAGGCAGTGACACACTGAGTATTCAGGTAGTTGGTGCACTTGCAACTACTATTCATATTACCTGTTAGCATGTGCTGGTTCTCATTTTTGGTCATGCCACTTGATTGTTCACTAGGACTATGTTGCTGATCTGAAGTGAATGGAAGGAAGGAACTGCACATCACTAGCCACGTGGAGACGCTCAATTCGGATTTATTCAGAATATCTCACTGTAGAGTGAGCTTGGTCCTGGTTTGCCTTTTTGCTCTGGGGAAGACCACCCTAAATCCTGTACCTTTCTAATTTTGAGAGTAATTACCTCAGCAGACATATCTGATGAAGGGTATTTACCCAAAATGTTACATTTTTTCTATATGCAAATTACTTCTTCATAGAGGAAGGACTTGAACTGTAATGCAACCTATGGAAAGTAGCAATCCTAAAGGGTATGCCACACTAAACAACATCGCTAACGGGATCGCTAAAAAACGTCACTATTTAGCGATCCCGTTAGCGATGTTGTAGTGTGCGGCATCTACCAGCGACGTGGCCCCTGCTGAGATCCTGCTGTGATCTCGCTCGTCGCTGACATCGTTCCGGACCCTATTTTATCGTCGGCGCCCCCGCTGGTAAGTATATATCGCTGAGTGTAGCACCTTTTGTTAGCGATTTAGCGGTACTTTTGTACCGCTAAAGTCGTTAAGGAGATCGCTAACCGCGATAGCGTCCTTAACGACATCGCTAAGTTAAGCCGCTATCAGCGATATAGAAACAATCCCGCTAGCGATCGCATTAGTATGCGTCGTTATCGTGATCGCTAGCGGGATTGTTTAGTGTGGCAGTACCTTTAAAGTCAATAACGAACCTTTAACAGCCTTGCCGTATGACTTGGGATAAAAGCCAAACCAGGACCTCAATTTGCAGACACGTGTTTCGGGGTATTGCCCCTTGTCAGTGCAAAGTATGAGATCTGATTTAGCTGGGTGAGAGGCTTAATACTGGCATTTGAGGGGTAACGTTTGTCCTTTTGGAGAGTGACAATCGTGTTGGCAGTGTAATCTATGGATATGAGATATTCTGAATAAATCCTAATCAAGCATTTCCTTTTGGTGTGCAGTTCCTTCCTTTCATTTACTACAGATCTGCAGGAGCGCAGAGGTTGACTTAGCACCCTATACACTACATATCATCTATTAAAGGAAATCAGTCAGCAGGTTTTTGCCACTAAACCAGAGAAGTAAAATATAGGGCAAATGAGCCTGATACCAGTGATGTATCACTTACTTTACTGGATTCAGCACTTGTGACACAATCAAAGTTTTTAGATTTAGTATGTAGCAAAGCTCAGAAAGGTGTCCCCCGACCCCACCAGGCTCTGTATGTACACTGTATAATGACAGTGAGCTGCTTATCAGAGGAGGGGCGTGTTTAAACATTGACATGTGAAGGAGGTCTAAAGCGGAGACCTCAACATAGCCAAAATATTGGTCATGTATACAATCCTTAATGACCCAGGTAGTCTACTTTAGAAGTCATGAGAGAAGCATCTGAACATGAGAAATGCCTGAAAGGATGAAAGGTAGCGTCTTACAGCACCAGACAAGTGAACAAGATTTCAGAAATCTCATGCACATGCTCCTTATCTTTTCTTTGCAGATTTGATGCCTAAAAAAAGTATTTACTTTTTTTAATTTTTAATCTGCAGCATGCCAATTCTTTTGGCACTTTTGCAGCGTTTTTTACCCATTCAAATGAATGGGGGGACAAAATACAATGCAAAACACATCGAAAACATGTAAAAATGGGTGCATTTTCCTGCAGCAGAAAATCTGACCACTGGAGACCACTGTTCCCGTGATCACCAGTTTGGCAGTAATAATCCCCAGGTGATACAACCTTCATTGTAAGTAAACAGCACACAGCCAACAAAGTGACACATCATTGAAAGATAACACCTGAGCATGCTCGGATAACACGTTACAACATGAATATTTGGCTACCATTAGACTTGGAGGTTACACAATCATGTAAAAACAAACACAAAAACCATTAGAATTGGATATTATAAACACACGTCCATAAACCTAAACTCAGTACGCCAATAAACACGGCGAAAAACAGAACAGGAAACACAATACATTTTATAAGTGAAATCCAAATAAGCTGCCTAATAATTCGCTGGCCGCCTACAGTCCCCCACAGCACATATATTAATAACAATCCGCGGCTAAGCAGAAAGAGCCGTAATCGTAGCCGCTGATAACAATATTCAGGCGGTAACTCACCATGGTGCGCCGTATATTCGGAATCCTTTCACAGTTACTTCTGAATCTTGCAGGTAAATACTGTTAGTGAGGAGTGATTGCACATTATCAAAGTCTTCAGGTTTCAATTTGGAAACGGAGGGAAAGCGGTAGTAATCCTGTTTTACAAGATCTGCCATGAATTCTTTATCAAAAGTAAGTTCATGATTCCCTGCAATCACTATTTTATATTCGTATGGTAGGGATCCTACAAAGAAAAAAAGGAAATGCTTTGACATTCAGAGATAAAACAGTTTTTAATTGTTTAGAAACTTTTCTCAAATAAATTGTAAATAAGTTGATTCTTCTTTTACAACTTTGTAGGTTTTTTTTATATTTTCATATAATAATTCATATGCATATCCCTTTAGCTCAGCATCAGTCAGCGAATATATTTCCTATTGTAATAGAAGGCTGTAGAAAAGGTTACCAGAAATAACGCTCCTCTTTTTTAATAATAATAGGACAGATAATATCAAAGTATAAAGTATTGGGTTACACACAAGTGTTCATTGTTCTGCTCTTCCTGATGGATTTTTTGGTTGTAGGCGTTAATAACGTTGCATTGACAATTTGTATAGCAATGTAAAAATGGCCATTTATTTTAGAAATGCCTTCAACATATTTGGTAAGGTTTCTAATCAGAGGTGTATGCAAGACAGAGGCAGCCCAAGCAGTATGTGCAGACGAGAGGAAACGCTGCGGGTTGGACGCTGTGTACTTGTGCAGAGTCCAACCCACAGCATCCAGATGTTACACCATAGTGGATAGGATTTCAAGAAATATCATGCCCACTATGCGTGCACAGACGCCGGCGAATCACCTGCGGAGACGGACATGTGGCGCGTCTCTCCAGGACGCAGCATGTCAATTTCTCTTGCGGAAGAAATTTCACCCATACAATGTATTGGACGCGGTGAATCCTCACGGTTCAGTGATCACATGCGAATTCATCTGCATTCAATAGATGTGCCAATTCCTGATCGTCTGCACATACCCTTAAAGAGAATGTAAAAATTGCCATTTTTTTCAGTAAAGCCAGTGGAGAGATGGGACCAAGCTAAGGTCTGCTAATTCCTTATTTTAATTGATGGTATTTAGGGTCTTTTCTCTAGAGGCTATAAAACATTAGCCAACAGGAGTCTAGGGAATTTATTCAAGGATCACAGAATGGACATAGGGTACAAACACTTACCAAGTCCTCAAAACTCTGACTTGTGAATGAATCAGTATATTCTATAGATGTGTGGGATTGGCAGTACGTATGCATAACCACTGCACCCATAGGTAGTGAGAGCAGAGGTGTTTAGGCATACGCACTACTAATTCATTCACATAGGAGACTGTCAAGCCCCCAGCGAGCAGTAATAGTCATGAACAAAAAGTTTGAGACCGACACTCATTTTGGCTTTAATAAGGTTTGCTACTTCAATATTTTTAGACGCTTTAGTTACCGTAGATGATTCTATTACCATTATAAAGCTAAGGTGCTGCAGAATGTTTTCCGCTATATAAATTATATTTTTATTAATTACAAGCATTTTGTAAGTTTTTAAACTTTTGACAAATACATCAAGTTTTTGCAAAGACTCAATATTTATAACGTTGACCCTCATTTTGAAAGTCTGTCATGGTGGACACCAGCTTATGGGCCAAATTGTGATTCATGACTACCCATTCTTGCTTTATTACAGTTTTGAATTAATCACAATTTCTGTGTTTTTGTTCATGAAACCCATTTTGGAGGTTGAAACATGGGTTCTCGGTTGGATCGAGATCTGGGGATTTTCCTAGCAATGGTGTTTTCTTCATTAAGCAATAAAGTTGCAACTTTTGCCGTGTTACATGTTCTCCAAAAAACTGGAAAAAGCATTGTTCATCACCAAATTGCTCCTAGATCATTGGAAGTAGCTGTTCTCGGAGGATATTTAGATAATAGAATATATTCATATTAGTGTTCTTAGGCTGGTTTCACACATCCGTTTTTCCCCTTGCGGCTCCCCGGCATTTTTTAGCAGCGCCGCATCACAAAACCGTATGCGCCGCATGCGGTTTTTTTTTTCCATTGACTTGTATTAGCGCCGCATGGCGCCGCATGTCACTGCGGCGCGTCCGGTTGGTGCCGGATGCGGTGTCTGGTCACCGTACGGTGTCTGGAAAAAACGTTGCATGTATTTTGTCTGCGGCGAAAAAGCCGCATGCGCCGGATGCGGCGCATGCGGTTCTTTTTTACAATGAAAGTCTATGGACGCCGCAATGCGCCGCATCGCGGCGTCCGCCGCATCCGGTAGCCGCATGCGGTTTGTTAATTGATATACCAGCCCACAGCAAACAGATACAAGGAAGTACCACCCCTCAGCAAACATATAAAAAAAACATTGGGTGGGACATCAGACACAGCCACAGAGAGCCACAGAGAGCCACAGAGAGCCACAGAGAGCCACAGAGAGCCACCGACGCAGCCACCGACGCAGCCACCGACGCAGCCACCGACGCAGCCACCGACGCAGCCACCGACGCAGCCACCGGACTCGCAGCCAGGATCCGTAACATGGAACGCCAGGAAAACAGACGGTAAATATGAACCACCCACCCCCAAATTCAAAAATGTAAAATACATATGTCACCAATGTTGTGTGAGCTGATGTTTATTTTTTGTGGCCTGGTACATTATATATGTAATTTTTTTTCTGTGATGGGGATTGGTTCCCCAGGTATTTAATGAAATTAAATTGCCGATGATGGGGTGGGTCCCCGAGTTTAAAATGCATTTGTTTGGGAACTTTATTGTGTATTCACTGCTATTGTTGTGAATGTTGATAATGTAGATCTACTGGTACTGTTTTTTAGCAGTGATGTGCTTTGTCTCCCTGCGACAATCTGAAATATGGATGTATTTGTGTATCAAAATGTTTTGTTTTTTTTTTAAAAAGTATTAATTTTTTTGGCCAGTTATGTCGTTGTTTTTTATGCTACTATCGGAAATGTGCATGTGTTTACTATGGTAATGTTTCTCTCCATTTTTTTTTTCTGGCCAATGGTTTTTTTGGCTTGTCATGGTTTTATCTACTCATGGTCTGTTGAATTGTTTAACTATGGTAATGTTTTTTTGTTTGCAATATTTTTTCTTTGTAGCCTGTCATGGTTTTATCTACTCATGGTCTGTTGAATTGTTTGACTATGCTAATGTTTTTTTGTTTGCAATCTTTGTTCTTTGTGGCTTGTCACGGTTTTATCTACTCATGCTGCTATTATTTTCCTGTGTTTAGTATACAAATGTTGATGTACTTTTCTTTTTGTTGCAATGTTATTTTTTTGGCTGCCTCTGACCTTAGCTAATTATGCTCTTATGTGAAATTTCCATGTTTTTATTATCATATATTTTTTTTTTTTTTTTGGCCAGGGATACGGTTTACCCTGGTACTGTTGATGGCTATAAAAAATGATTGCATGTGGTCGGAATAATGTCGTTGTTTGAATGTTATATTTTAAAACAGGGACAATCAAAATATATCAACAAATTTTTTTTGGTCTGTTAATTTCACAGCAGAAGAATTGATGCTGGCGATGAAAGGGCGCAGGACATCCTGGATGCAAGGAGGCAAGCCAGCAGAAAGTAAATGTCATCCCCCATGTCCCTACAAATTTAATGTTTGTTTTTCTCTTTCAGCCAGGGACAAGGAATCCACATCTATTCACTGTCCCTTTTTGTGTCCTAACAGCAGAAGAATTCAACGAGCGGCGGCGGCGGCGGCTGAAGCGCAAGTTGAGCAGAGGGGAGGAGAGGAACTCCAAGCTAGGAGGCTAGCAAGCAGAAAGTAAGTATTACAGCACACATTTTGCTCTAATTTACATGTTTGTTTTTTGTGTTTCAGCCAGGGCAAAGGAATACCCATATATTCACTGTCCGTTTGTGTGTCCTTATTCAACAGCCGAAGACTTCACCGGGCGGCAGCGGCTGAAGCCCAAGTCGAGCAGAGGGGAGCAGAGGACCTCCAAGCTAGGAGGAGAGCAATGAGAAAGTAAGTATTACATCACACATTTTGCTATAAATGACATGTTTGTTTTTTATTTCAGCCATGGACAAGGATTCTCAAATTTACAGTACCTTTTTACTTTAACAGTAGAAGACGTCAACAAGAGGGGGAGGCGGCGGCTGGAGATAGACGAGAGGAGGAGAGGCGGGCAAGGAGGGAAGCCAGAAGAAGGTAAACATTCCCCCCCCCCATTTCAATATACATGCTTGGTTTTCTTTCAGACAGGGCCAAGAAATATACAAATATATTGACTGTCCCTTTTTGTTTCTTCCACAGCAGAGAACATCAAACAGCTGCTGCAGCTGCAGCAATGGCGTTGTTGGCGGAGGAAGCAGCGGCTGAAGCGGCGGCGGCAGCACCACCGGCATCGCCATCTCCTCCCTCCCAGCCAGAGCCAGAGCCGCCACAGCAGGACACATCTTCTTCTGGGAGCCCTCCTACCCATCGTCAGGAATTGGCGGTAAAAATATGTATTTTTAATTTTTCTATCCACAATCCATCTGTGGGCTATATGTCTTGATTGTGTTATTTTAATAACAGGAATCTGAAGATGACGAGGAGCTCCCAGAGGAAGAAGGACGGGGTGGAGAGATACCCGGAGTGGGCTCACAATTCGTAAGTATCCTGCATCAATCTCATAAACACAACATCACAGTACACACAACACATAGAAAAACATTTAGTGCATACTTCACACAGCGGCCAACACCTGCCAATATCCTAATTTTTATTTTCATTTTTTTAGTCTCTCGCATCTGGGAGCCAGAGGGTTTCTCCCAGCGCCTCCCAGAGTCGTCGTGAGACTGTTGGCGGTTCTCAACGTGTAAGTATTTTTTGCCATGTTATATAATTTATGCTTTTTAAAAAAACGTGTTATCTACAAATGTTTTGTGCATTAATATTCCCATTGTAACATGTATAATTTTTACAAACTAAAACCATGTATCTGATATATTTTTTTTTTTTTTTTTTTCTTCATTGTTCATTTCACAGGCTTCACAGCGTGCTCCCGACTCGGACACAGAGGAGGGATTGGACGTGGAGTTGATGATCGACCTGGTCCGAGAAAGGGAGCCGCTGTGGAACATGGCGGACCGCCAGCATGCGGATCAAATAGTTACACGACGGCTCTGGACGGAAGTGGCAGCAGCAATGATGCACCGCTGGGAGGACCTCAATCCTAGGTCCCAGAATAAATACTGTAAGTATAGTTCATGTTGCTGACTGTAAAGGTGTTTTTAAAAAAATTCTGTCCTTGTGTAACCAACGCTTCATGTTTTCATGATTTCCTTTTGTGAAACACTATGGAAACAATGAAAACATTAACTCTGGGGGACACGAGGACTAAAGTGTGGTTGTTGTATAGTAACCAATGTGTGCTTTCTCGTTTCAGGGGAGAGAATTATGAAGCGGTGGCGGTCTGTGAGGGATCGCTTTAAGAAGGAATTTAACAAAGAGATGCGGGCCCCGAGTGGTTCTTCAGGACGCCAGAGTAAGTACAAATATGCACAAGCTCTGGCGTTCCTGCGTGAAACCATGGTCACCAGAAGGTAAATATTAACATCAAATGTAATATTTTTTTTTGTTTTCACCCAGGGCCATTCCACATCTGTATATTAATTTTATGTTTTTGTTTCTTCCACAGCACGGTGAGCAGCACTCGGGCGCCCGCAGAGTTGGAGCCTTCTAGAGCGATCCCTCAGGAGACCGACACGAGGGACACTTTGACCAACCCTCCACATCTGACCCTTCCCACACTTCACACACACACGATCCCGCTGTCCCTTCCACCAGCGCTGGAGCAGCGTGGCCGCCTGCAATGCATGAATCTGCTGGTCAGGATATAGCCTTCCCTTTACCACACCCTTCTGATCCTGCCACCTCTAGTACAGCTGCGGGTACTGGGCGGCAGCGTCAGAAGGGTCAGGAAAAGAACTATGCGCCCGAGTTCTTACACATGAACGCATCTTTCCAGAACTGCCTTAAGTTGCTATCTGAACAAGTTTCCGCAGGCCTTCGTCAGATAACCACACTAGTTGGTGAGGTCAAGACACTTCTGGAAACTGTGCGTTCTGAGATAAGAGCACCCCCGAACTTCAGCTTTTTTAGGTCAGTTGCGGAGCGCATAGATCCGCTATCTTATGACCAGCAGATGTATGTGATGCACACGTGCCACGCTGCTGTAGTGCAGGTTGTCTCCCATCCTCAATCCACCCCAGTCATTCCACCACCTCCCCCCCCTACAGCCGCCGTACATCTTCCCCCCCTCCACCTGCCATACCTCCTCCCCCTCCTATTCAATACCAACCAACTACCCAGTACCAACCACCTCCCCAGTACCAACCACCTCCCCAGGTCCAACCAACTACCCAGTACCAACCACCTCCCCAGGTCCAACCAACTACCCAGTACCAACCACCTCCCCAGGTCCAACCACCTCCCCAGTACCAACAACCTACCCACTACCAGCCACCTACCCCCTACCACACTTCTACCTACCAATCTACTTCCCCCTTCCAAATACCTACTATGTCACCTGTTCCTCATGCACAACCCTCCACTCCACCACCACCCACCTGTTCTGCCTTGTCTTCCCATTCTTTTGGTCTTTCCACCCCTTCACCTCTTCCTGTTCCTTCCCCACCACCATCCCGTTCGTCCCTCCACACTCTCCACACTCCCACGGTCGAAGTGTCCCGCAGCCCCTCCAGCAGTATTTCCACCCCACACTACACTGACCTGTAGTTAATGTTACAATTTTTTTTCATACATTTATTTAAAAAAATAAAGTTGAAAACCAAAAAAATATATTTAAAAAAATAAAGTTTACTAAAAAAATAATAAAGTTTAATAAAATATAAAGGTTATTTAAATATGAAGAATTGGGCCACAAGGCCTACTTTAATAACAATTATATTAAAAAATATTTTTTTAAATAAATTGTTCATTGGTTTAACATTGTTGTCTGTCTTTTATTTATAGGATGTTAAGTTTTAAATGTGGTATACAGGTACACCTAACTTTGGCTAAAAGGTTCATAAATGTAACCTTTTTGTCAAAGTTATGTCCCGGGTTGTGTAGTATGCAAAGTGTATTCTTTTTTTAATAAAAATGTGTACACCCAGTTTTCCCCTACTCCAGGCCCACCAAAAACATATCATGTTTTCAGTATTTCCTTTGTATTGCACAGGTGAGGCAATTATCACCTGAGCAATACAAAGGAAAGACAGAAAACTTTACATGTTGGTGGACCTTGAGGACTGGAGTAGGGGAAACATAATGTACACTTTTTGTAGGACAAATGGTGAAATACTTTTGTTAATACAATTTCACCTTTTGTCCTAAAAAGGGTACATTGTAGGCCATGTGTCACCAAATCCAGTCATCAAGGCCTAACAACAGGTATTGTTTTCAGTATTTCCTTTGTATTGCACAGGTGAGGCAATTATCACCTGAGCAATGCAAAGTAAAGACTGAAAAATTGACATGTTGGTGGGCCTTGAGGACTGCAGTTGGGGAAACATGGCCTACAATGTACACTTTTTTGGACAAAAGGTGACAGCCATGGACACAACAATGGCAAGAAGGTTATAGTAGAAAACACACAAGAAGGTAGACAAGTAAACTATTAAAGGTTTATTGTGGGTAAAGAAAATTATTAAAATAAACAATACATTTATCACACTCTGTCATCCTGCCAGTCAACACTACCTTCCGGTGACACAAAGTATTGAGCAAACTGGTCCCTCATTCTAGAAACTGCAACTGTACTGCGAGTGGTAATGTTGGTGTAGTTGTGCAAAGTTGTTTCTTGATTGTGGTCCTCCAGAGAAATTGGTTCCTTGGTTAGGACAAAATTATGGAGGACCACGCACGCTTTCACTACATCATCAACAGTCTCGGTCTTCAAGTTAATTGCAGTCAAAAGGACACGCCATTTTGCTGTCATAATGCCAAAGGCACACTCCACCATCCGTCTGGCTCTTGTGAGGCGGTAGTTAAATACCCGCTTTGTATGTGTCAATTCTCTGCTGGCATACGGCTTCAATAGGTGTTGGGACAGCTGGAATGCCTCATCACCTACACAAACAAATGGCATTGGTGGGCCTGAGGTTTGAGGCAGTGGTCTAGGGGGGGGAAACTGAAAACTGTTTCCATACAATTTACGTCCCATAGCAGATATTTTAAACACTTGGGAGTCATTAGACCGTCCATAAGACCCAATGTCCACCGCGATAAACTTGTAGTGCGCATCTGCAATAGCCATCAGGACGATAGAGAAATATTTCTTATAGTTAAAGAATTCAGATCCAGTTCCTTTTGGCTTTTGAATGCGGATGTGCTTTCCATCAACGGCCCCCAGGCAATTGGGGAACTGGCAGATGAGTAGAAACTGGTCCGCTATTTCAAGCCACCGCTCTGTTGTTGGCTCTGGAATAAATTCTTCAACCAAAGTATCCCACAGAGCACGACAAGTATACTTTATTATGCCGGATAGTGTGGAGATTCCAATCCGATACTGAAAATGGAGCGATGATAGAGTTTCGCCAGTTGCCAGAAATCTGAAAACAAATTAGAAAATACAAATAATTTCAGAAACGCAGCATTACATACCAGAACTCAGCTACGACTATTGGAGATACCAAAAATAATAATATCTAGGAGAAAGACTGTTTTATAACTAGATTTGGGGCTACTCATGTGGTTTCCTAGTTGGCCTGTGATGTTCAATTAATGATAAAATTACAAGTGCGCTCAAGCAAACAGAACCAATACATATAGCTTACCTTATAGTCACCATGAGACGCTCCGCCGGAGATATTGAGAACCGACAGTAGGTGTCCGATTTTTTAATTTTGTCTCCAACACGCTCCAGCAAATCATCAAAGTTTTCTATATTCATCCGCAGATAGGCAAAAAACTTGTCGGGATTTTGTCGCAGCTCCATGTTCAGTGTGGAATAGACACCACGAGTTAATCTCTGTGACGTGATGGGGTGGATCCACATACGGCGGCGACTTCACAGGCGCTGACGCCGCTGCTCCTCAAACTTTCGCTCCTTCTCCAGAACGATAAACCTCAATCGATTCATCTCCGCAGTAAAATCAACAAGATTCCTGAAGATATTGCCGATAATGGGTTCCATGTTCGCCAATCACTTGCTACTTGCTCTTCTCTCCAAACTGCACTTTCTCCTCTACAACCTGTCAAAGAAGGGATGTAGGAGCAGTGTATATATAGGATTACAGTAGCCAATCATATTTGGAACCCCAAAAAGGGCCCCAAAATGGGCGTGCTTAAAAGCCGGATCCGGCGCAATACGGCGTCAACGTATGCCAACCGGATACACCGGATGAGACGTATGCGGTTTTTTTGCCGCATTCGTGAACCGGATGCGGCGAAAAACAAGATGCGGCACATCCGGTGTTCAGAGAAAATACCGCATGCGGCGCTGCGGCTAAATGCCGGGGACGCCGTTTAGGCGCCCGCCGGATGTGTGAAAGAGGCCTTAGGCAAAACTGTAAGTGAGTCGATTGCCTTGGGTGAAAAGCATCTCCACACATGAATGGTGTCAGGACACTTTACTGTTGGCAGGACATTGGACTCATGCTAGCCTTAACCTTTTGTTCCTCAATCATTCTTCCAAATTTCCTAAACAGGTAAGATTGATTCAATTTAGACAAATCCATGTACAGTGATCATATGATCATAGTAAATGAGAAAAGGTATAGGATGCTTCTTCCCGAAATGTATTCTCTAATCTCACCTGATACAAATGGCTCCAGTGTCCTTCTATTTTGTAAGGGTAAAAGATTATTTTGAAAGAATATCTCCAGGAAATATCTCGCTCACAAGTGCTGGTTGTCTGTATAATTATATCTGATAAGGTGTTTGTGGAACATTACCAAAAAGTACACTGAGCTGTAAGTAGGTGTTGTAATAACTTGACCCAACGTACTGTAGAGAGCCTACAGGCGGGGAATGATTACAGTAACAATCAATACTTTGTACAATTACATTTGGCCGAGTCCATGTGATGTAGACTGGAAGCGTGTACAGCACATACAAATGACCTAGCTACAAATTAAACCACTGCTTAAAATGTGAGGATGGATAACTTCACAAGATGGAATACAAACCTTCTTACAACTAATTTTATATAGATTACATATATAGGAATATAGCAAATTATATACACTCGCAAAACAAGAATTGTTGGCATGAGCTTTAATATCAGTCAGTACGATAACGGCATCCAATTCTCTCTCCTTAGTCCTCCACAGCACCATGAAATGTCTCCTGATGTGGAATCTCTGAGGTGTAACACTGATCCAGTCTCAGGGTTAATAGCGAGCGGGGGAAGGGGAATTAGCTCCTGTGAAGAGTGTGTGTCAGGCACAGCAAGATGAGTCTTCCACCTTTTGTTAACACTGTGGCAGACAACAAAACAGCACAAGCGCAGCGGAAGTTCAGGCTTTGACCTTTCACTCCCTACGCGTCAGGCTTCATTAATTTTCATGGGGCCTAGCTGCTGAGGCGTTAATGTTAACTGAGTGTTAAGACACACAGTGGCAGGAGTGCCAGCGCTGGAGCCCACATGAACGTACAGATGTCAACTACATAAAGTCTCATACAAAAGATGAACTCATTTACAGCTAACGAACATTACAACAGATGTTTCTAAGTCAGATATTTGGAATGATGCAAAATAGGTCTCATATAAGACCAACATGCCTTTATTCACCATTGATTCTTCAGATGCCGAAAATACCAAGCCTTTACACCAATATTAATAAAGACCCATTTCAGTTTCATTCCATGTCTTGAATTGCTCATAATTCGGTAGATGCAATTTCCATAAAAGTAGACTTCTCTAAAAAAGGTTAAATCACAGCAAATAACTGTCCCAAATTCTATGAAAAATATTTAGACTTGAGAGTCCTCAGTGGTTGATACCTTTTAATGGCTAACTGAAAAGATGGTAACAAATTGCAAGCTTTCGAGACTACTCAGGTCTCTTCATCAGGCATAGACTAATACAACATCTGAAGAATCACATATTTATACACAAAATAGCACAGAAAAAATGCAATAGGTAGGACAAGTGACATGAAGCAGAACTGTCATTATGGCAGAGGGATTAACATAAATATGACTAGTTCATAGATAAGGAGTGAAGGTTTTATTACCCTCTGATTGGGGTCTGGTATTGTGTTGTGATGACCCTAAAAGGTCAGGGAGGCAGATTCCTTAATTGTTGTAGAACGACATAAAACTCTGGGATATATTCATCCCAGCACTAAGAGTGTCAAAGGTCATCATAAGTTTATATTCCCAGACTTTTCTATCCTTCTCAGATTTGAAGTTAGATTTTAATACAAGTAATTCCATATCTGTCATGCTATGACCGGGCATACAAAAGTGTTTGGCCACAGGTAAATCCATTCTTTTTTCTCTTATCGTGTGGCGATGAGAATTCATCCTTGTTCTCAGTTTTTGCCCGGTCTCCCCCACATACAGACCCCCAGTTGGACATTTAGTACATATAATTAGGTACACCACATTAGATGTGATGCAGCTGAAAGTACCTGGTATCTTGTAGTCCTGATGGGAGTTGGGGATCTTTATCCTGTCCGTGGTCATTATAGATGTACAGGTCTGGATTACAAACCAAATTCTATGGACACAGTCAGGTTTCATCTATAGGGTAAGTGCAAACGGATTCTTTTCTCCAAGTTTTTAGAGCACAAAATCATACATTTTTGAGAAGCTTTGAGATTTGGAGAATTTGAAGTTTCTGCTCACTTTCCACTACAAAAAATCCTTGAAATACACCATGTGTACATAGCCTAGGTCTTTATGTTTTATAGATTTGTTCCAAGTACCGCAGGAGAACTAGATGTGATTGTTCAAGATTATATTATATGTGCCACTGCAAGTTAATAATGTTAGGTTTATATCTTATTATGTCCTTTGAAGACTAGATACTCTAAAAGAGCTTGTGGCATTTTTCACAGCATTTTAAAGTTTTTTTTTTTTTTTTTTAGGCTAACCGACTGCTGATCAGAGTTACTTTAACGTCTACGTTAAGAAATAAAATGCACGATTTATTGTCATATCATTTTTGGGGTCAGCTTAATTCTTTATAAAAACACAGCATACTCTTGATATAGTTTCGAAAAATGTCTCCCGCCATGCACCATTCCATGGTACGTGCAGTCTTGGTGTAACTCACCACAGCGTTGCCAAATCATTAAAAAAAAAAAAATCAAAGAAAGTCTAAAAAAAAATCAGAGGTTCTGTTCTCTAAGGAATTTCTTTACACCTGCAAATTTTGTTTTTCATATACAAAAAAAAAGTAAAAAATACAATCAACGTTTCGGCAACAAAGGGCCTTTGTCAAGCCAACTATAGTAGTACATGTACACCTCTTACTATATAGTTACTTGATAAAGGCCCTTTGAGGCTGAAACGTTGCTTGTATTTTTTACTTTTTTGTATGTGAAAAAAAGCATAGGTGTAAAAAAATTCCTTGGAGGAGAACAGAACATCTGAGATCTTAGTATAGTTAATATGAAAAAGGTCCTTTGTGGCTGAAACGTTGCTTGTGTTTTTTTTACTTTTTTGTATGTGAGGTCTTAGTGTAGTTGGTTTGAAAAAGGCCCTTTGTGGCTGAAACGTTGCTTGTGTTTTTTTACTTTTTTGTATGCGGTAACCAATAGATTCCTTGGAAGAAGGCAGCTTTCTTTGATTTTTATTTTTTTTGCAGCTTTCTCTATAAAACTTAAAAATTTACAAAAATGTAAGAAAATGGAAAACACAAATACTCGTAAAAAACATAAATGAAGAATTGAATTGTGATTTTGGCTACCAATTCTCTACTGTACATAACTAAATAAAAGCATACATGCCATTTCCTTCCCTCTTTAGTCTACACTAGTTGAAGTTTCACAATTCCAAAATGTTTTCCAGTCAAACTACGCCTTTCACAGCGCGCTACATCTGTGCTCCTGGCAGTTCATGATTTCCAATCAAAATGTTTACTCATAAACTGTAATAGCCCCAGAACTGGCAGATATTAGAATACTCTCAACGCGCTAAGGGGGGTGAACCCAGGCCCCATTTTCATCTAATAGAATGTGACACGGGACCTCATCGACCAGATGCAGCTATAACACGATAAATAATAGCCATCTCAATTTCCAAACGGCTTTCTCCGAACACATCCTGGATCAATTTACATACTATTTTCCTCCAGAAAAGCAATGAAATCATAAGTTCCAATTGACTTAGTCCATATTGGAAAGTGACAGAGAAAGCGCTTAGAAATTCAATTACCACAAACAAACGCCATTTTCTCCACTCAGGAGGAAATTTTCAAACAACATTTATGGTCATCAAATAATATTAGTAGAAGAAAAAAAAAAGCTCTCAGAAATTTATGTTGCTGAAGCAATAATTTAAACTTTGTAACTGAGCTCATATATTTCCAAGCAGCACAAGAATCAATGTATCAAAAGTTATTTCAATTAATTACAGAGCACTTCTGCAAAACTAATGGGAATATGGCACTGCAGTGGGTTTCTCTGCCGTTTTGCAGTACCAGTACTAAAGGTCTGAATCTGACCAGAGCATCATATACATGAGTGTCGCATAAGCTTTCAGTTTACTTCCAGGGTCTTGTATTTAAATGCACTTGTTGGTTCCCCTTGTATTTGCTCCTACCCCATCTGTTACACATTTGCCATTTGCATTTTTTATTGTCATGCATTTCTTTACATTTTACAAAATATTTTTTGGCTAATTGGTTTACAATGACCATATGTTATGTGAGTTAAGACCCGATACACTTAAGATAGCTGTTGGACGAATTATGCTTCGGCCAACAGACAATCCAGCAAATCGCCCATGGACCGGAGCGCTTGTTTAAACGAACATTCATGTGTTCTCTATGAGAAAGCCACCAGTTAACATCTATGGAAGAATAAAACAGAACATGCTAAATAGCCATCTCTCCCAATGCCCCCATACACAGATTGTCAGCCAAACCCATCGATATCGGAGACAATTATCTAGTGTGTATGGGGGCTTTTATTGTTGGATTTAGAAAACTACTGTAAGACAATTCACTCCATTGTGAACAATATAACTACATGCCTTCACATAGGTCTCTCATCGCTCTGAATCCAACACCAAAGCCCCTCATAGAAACACTAATGTTGGCCAAAACTGCTAATGTGTGTAAGGACCCCTGACAATTGATTCTTGTGGGAAATAAGTATCCAGCATGTCCGATTTGAGGCAGCAAAATATTTTTTTCTCCTAAAGATAGGTCATCGTTAGATAATCTCATGGTCGAAAATATTGGCACCCTTTAAATTAAAACCCTTTGATAAAACTATACCTTATAACGAACTACATACTTTAAAGGTAAGTACTACTTCCCAGCAAATTTATAATAATAATAATACAATTCCATTTGATTTAAAGGAATTGAAGTCTGGGTAATAGACATAAAGAGAACTTCTCTCTCAGACATTAAAATCCGAGAGAGACAAGAAGACCCTTGTTTCGTACAACGTTATTTTCTTCCTTCAAGCTTTCTTCGGGGTTATGTAAGGTAATAACAGAATACAACTTCATTCTTCGACTAATTTTCTCTGACGCTCACTGTTCTGACCATGCTCAACCCTTATGAGAGGCTTCCTCAATGCATGACCTAAAAAACCAACCAAACTCTGCATTAGGTTTTAGCATTGAAAATTTCATCATAGTGTGGACTTCAAGGCTTCAAATGGTTTCAACTAACAAGATATTTTTTATGGGCCAACAATATCGTAAGAAGGTCTTCTTGTGGGGAAAAAAAAATCATGGTCTATCCAGCGAGATTACTTGAAATTGATCAGCAGAATGGAATGGACAGAGCGCGTACTGGAGTGAAAGTATTTAAAGAAGACATGTCATCAGTGGGCAGTTTCTGCATTTATTTTATTCCCACTGATCCAGAGTATTCTGATTTTTTCAATCCATATGGTTTTATAGATATGTGCTTTTTTAATTTAGTGCACATTTGTATTATCTTTTCTAAGGATGAGTAGCTCACATATACAGTACAGACCAAAAGTTTGGACACACCTTCTCATTCAAAGATTTTTCTGTATTTTCATGACTATGAAAATTGTAGAATCACACTGAAGGCATCAAAACTATGAATTATCACATGTGGAATTATACATTACACTTTACAAAAAAGTGTGCAACAACTGAAAATATGTCTTATATTCTAGGTTCTTCAAAGTAGCCACCTTTTGCTTTGATTACTGCTTTACACGCAGAAAAGGTGAACGGCTGGACTCTACATGCCTGGTTTCCACCGTGCAGCATGGAGGAGGTGGTATGATGGTGTGGGGGTGCTTTGCTGGTGACACTGTTGGGGATTTATTCAAAATTGAAGCGTTGAGCGGTCCAGCTCACCCCAAACCATCTCGATTGGGTTCAGGTCTGGTGACTGTGGAGGCCAGGTCATCTGTCGTAGCACCCCAACACTCTCCTTCTTGGTCAAATAGCCCTTACACAGTCTGGAGGTGTGTTTAGGGTCATTGTCCTGTTGAAAAATAAATTATGGTCCAACTAAACGCAAACCGGATGGAATAGCATGCTGCTGCAAGATGCTGTGGTAGCCATGCTGGTTCAGTATGCCTTCAATTTTGAATAAATCCCCAACAGTGTCACCAGCAAAGCACCCCCACATTATCACACCACCTCCTCCATGCTTCACGGTGGGAACCAGGCATGTAGAGTCCATCCGTTCACTCTTTCTGCGTGCAAAGCAGTAATCAAAGGAAAAGGTGGCTACTTTGAAGAACCTAGAATATAAGACATATTTTCAGTTGTTTCACACTTTTTTGTAAAGTGTAATGTATAATTCCACATGTGTTAATTCATAGTTTTGATGCCTTCAGTGTGATTCTACAATTTTCATAGTCATGAAAATACAGAAAAATCTTTGAATGAGAAGGTGTGTCCAAGCTTTTGGTCTGTACTGTACATTGCTATATTTCTGGGTCTGACAAATTTAAAGGGAATCTGTCAGCAGGTTTTTCCTACCTCAACTGAGAGCAGCATAATGTAGGCAAAGAAACACTGATTCCAACGATGTGTCACTCAGTTTTTCTGGGACAGCCATTGTGACACAATCAAAAGTTTTTAGATTTAGTATGAAGCAGAGCTGAGAAAGCTAACCCCGTCCCCACCAGACTCTGTATGTACACTGGCTATAGACAAAGAGCTGCTTATCAAAGGAGGAGATGGACATGGACCAGGAAGCATAATTGCAGGCAGCACGTTGGCTCAGTGGTTAGCACTGCAGCCTTGCAGCCATGTAGTCCTGGGTTCAAATCCCACCATGGACAATATCTGCAAGGAGTTTGTATGTTCTCCCCGTGTTTGTGAGTTTCCTCCGGGTTCTCCGGTTTCCTCCCACATACTGACAGGGAATTTAGATTGTAGGCTCCATCGGGGACAGTGATGATAATGTGTGCAAAACTGTAAAGCGCTGCGGAATATGTTGGCGCTATATAAAAATAAAGATTATTATTATCCCAGCAATAAGTACCTGGTGCTAAAACAACAAAACCATGGAACTTGATAAGAGGCATCTCTGAAATCTGTGTTTAAACCACTATAGCATGCAGTCTTCAGATTACATAGCAAAAGCCTACTGACATATTCCCTTTCCAAATTTCTTCCAAAGCCAGCGCCACCTCTGTCCATGTGTTTTGTCTGGTATTGCTTGCCTGCTCCACTGAAGTAGACAGTGCCGAGCTGCTATACCACACAGAACCGGTGGACAGGAGTGGTAATGGTTTGGAAGAAAGCAAGTCTATTTTTCTAATTCCAGACAACTCACTTAATAAGATAGAAAAGATTATCTTCCCATAAGAATATTTATTACTCAATTGTAAGAAACCTTAAATCAGTCACCTCATTTACTTGTACTAATATTGCAGTAGCTTACAACATGATGAAAATACATTTCCATTTCATCTATTATGTATTGAAGGAGCTGTGAAACATGTCATAAAGACTTGATTGTCTACAACTATGCAAATGGATCCATATGGCACGGGAAGCTCATTATAGACTAAATTCTTCCTGTGTAGCTTTTATTGCATGCCTCGGTTTCTGAGAATGTGCTCTAAGAACTTGTCTTTTATCCAATATTTCAGAAACCAGAGGTGAAGTCTGGAATCTCAACCAGATAATATACCTACTTCCCACATAATTCTCCAGATTAGTTATCAAAAGGAAGATCTTCGTGGAGAACAGTACATTCAAGGAAGACATTCAGCTTCATGCTAACTTGATGCGATCACCTTTTATCCAGACGTTCCAAAAACAAAATAAAAAAGAACCTTTATTCCAACAGCTAAGATCCATGAAGAGGTCCATTTGTGGGTAGGCCGCAGAGCAGGATACTTCAGCAGTCTAGCTGGTATCTCATGGGTGGCTGGTTGGAGCACTTCACCAATAAACTGGGAAGAAGATGCCAGATCCTCTTATAAGCCATTATGATCCATAATGGGCAACAGTTTATAATGGCAAGCACAATGCAGATGAGAACGGAGGATTAGTATTTGGCCTGGTTCACATGAGCGAATTTCACAATCTGCATAAGACCACAATGGACTGACCCAGACTTAATGCCTTCTAGACACATATGAGGCTGTAAGTTTGGGTGAGACCTACAGTCAGCCTGGGCAATGTGGTCCATATACTGCCGATGAAATATATCCACATCACTCACATAAACATGGAATGGAAAGTTAGTGCACATGCATGGCTGCTGCGTCATTCAAAACTCATGCTAAATTGGGGTTTCAGATTACTCGTTGGGGGAAAATGTAAGGAAGAGACTAAGCAATGGGAGCTCCAAAAAGTTATTGGTAACACCCAGTTGTCAATTTCTTCATATACTTTCAGGAGGAATAACAGAGGAAAGGTACAACGCAGAATAAAAAAGAAAAGAAAAAAAGAAAAGATGCTCCATTATTGCCATTTGATGATGCAATTATATACTTACATAGACAGACATGTCAGGGGCAATTAAAAAAAACACTCACTCGTTAGGCAGACAGGTCATGTTTAAATCAATCCATACAAAACTCCATGCACACACAGTCTTTTTGGCTCCATACTCTTAAAGGGAACCTGTCACCAGACAATAACACTATAATACTGCAGATATGGGGTTAATCGGCAGGTTAACAGTGTTACTAACCTGACCGGCGCATGCACATAGCTCAATGCTGTGGGAAAAAATTAACTATTTTTCCCTCGGCAGTGTTCAGGACCCCCTCCGTGAATTGACAGGTTGTCAGTGGTTGTCTCATCACTATTTTGCACCTGTGTTGCCGCCATCTTTACTATATGGGTTTGCTGCACTGGGCAGGTAAACACTGCTGATCTTTTTTGCTGTGTGAATTAATGTAAAACACTGCGTATTTTACACAGAAAAATGCCACGTGTGAAACAAACCAGAGCTAGATCTCTTATTAATGCCAAAAAAAGTCTTGAAAGGGTGAATATTACATGCAGTGGGTACGGAAAGTATTCAGACCCCTTTAAAATTTGTCACTTTGTTTCATTGCAGCCATTTGGTAAATTCAAAAAAGTTAACTTTTTTCTCATTAATGTACACGATGCACCCCATCTTGACTAAAAAATACAGAAAATTACCGTATATACTCATGTATAAGCCGACCCGTGTATAAGCCGACCCCCCTAATTTTGCCACAAAAAACTGGGAAAATGTATTGACTCGTGTATAAGCCTAGGGTGAAAAATGATTATGCCCCCATATGCTCCATAGATTAGGCCCCAATAAACTGCACAGATTATGCCCCCATATGCTGCACAGATTATGCCCCCATATGCTGCACAGATTATGCCCCTGTATGATCCACAGATTATGCCCCCATATGCTCCACAGATTTTGCCCCCATATGCTCCACAGATTTTGCCCCATATGCTCCACAGATTATGCCCCCATATGCTCCACAGATTATGCCTCCATATGCTCCAGATTATGCCGCCATATGCTCCAGATTATGCCCCATATGCTGCACAGATTATGCCCCCATATGCTCCAGATTATGCCCTCATATGCTGCACATATTATGCCCCCTGTATGATCCAGATTATGCCCCCATATGCTCCAGATTATGCCCTCATATGCTCCACAGATTATGCCCCCCTATGCTCCAGATTATGCCCCCATATGCTCCAGATTATGCCCCCATATGCTCCAGATTATGCCTCCATATGCTGCACAGATTATGCCCCAGTATGATCCACAGATTATGCCCCATATGCTCCAGATTATACCACCATATGCTCCAGATTATGCCCCATAGTATACGTCCCTTATGCTGCCGCGCTGCTGCAAAAAAAATTACATACTCACCTCTCGTCGCTGGGGGCCAGGTGCTGGTGTCCTGAGCAGGCGGTGACACTGGCGCGCTATGGGGGACAGGTGCCGGTGTCACCGCTCGCTCAAGACCACGGCACCTGAGATATTAACCTGTCCTCTTTCCACCGCTGTGCGCTGCTCCCTCTTCCGGGTCCTCGGCAGTGAAGGATCAGGCAGGGGGCGCGGCGCGCACTAACGACGTCGTCGCGCCCTCTGCCTGAACATTCACAGCCAGAGGAGTCAGACGAGGGAGCAGCACAGCGGTGGTCCGGGGGAGAGGTAAATATCGCTATACTCACCCCTCCGCCGGTGCGTCATTCTATGCAGCGTCTCCTCTTCTCCCGGCTGTCTCCGCAGCGCTTCCGTCCTACAGCGGTCACGTGGTACCTCTCATTAAAGTCATGAATATGTGCATATTCATGACTTTAATGAGCGGTACCACGTGACCGCTGCAGGAAGGAGCCGGAGATCGTGGGAGAAGCAGGGGGCTGCTGAGACGCGCCGGCGGAGGGGTGAGTATTATCCGACACCCCCGCTTCCTCTCTCCCGCAGACCCCCGTATATGACCCGCGTATAAGCCGAGAGGGGGACTTTCAGCCCTAAAAAATGGGCTGAAAATCTCGGCTTATACACGAGTATATACAGTAGTAATTTTTGCAAATTTATTAAAAAAGAAAAACTGAAATATCACATGTCATAAGTATTCAGACCCTTTGTTCAGACACTCATATTTAAGTCACATGCTGTCCATTTGCTTGTGATCCTCCTTGAGATGGTTCTACTCCTTCATTGAGTCCAGCTGTGTTTAATTAAACTGATAGGACTTGATTTGTAAAGGCAGACACCTGTCTATATAAGAACTCACAGCTCACAGTGCATGTCAGACCAAATGAGAATCATGAGGTCAAAGGAAATGGCCAAGGAGCTCAGAGACAGAATTGTGGCAAGGCACGGAATCTGGCCAAGGTTACAAAATAATTTCTGCAGTACTCAAGGTTCCTAAGAGCATAATCCTTAAATGGAAGAAGTTTGGGACCACCAGAGTCTTCCTAGACCTGGCCGTCCAGCCAAACTGAGCAATCGTCGAAGAAGAGCCTTGGTGAGAGAGGTAAAGAAGAACCCCAAGATCACTGTGGCTGAGCTCCACAGATACAGTAGGGAGATGGGAGAAAGTTCCACAAAGTCAACTATCACTGCAGCCCTCCACCAGTCGGGCCTTTATGGCAGAGTGGCCTGACGGAAGCCTCTCCTCAGTGCCAGACATATGAAAGCCCACATAAATTTTGCTAAAAAAACACATGAAGGACTCCCAGAATGAGACGAAGATAGAACTTTTTGTTGATAATTCCAAGCGGTATGTGTGGAGAAAACCAGGCACTGCTCATCACCTACCCAATACAATCCCAACAGTGAAACATGGTGGTGGCAGCATCATGCTATGGGGGTGTTTTTCAGCTGCAGGGACAGGACGACTGGTTGCAATTGAGGGAAACTTGAATGCGGCTAACTACAGAGAAATCCTGGATAAAAACCTCTTCCAGAGTGCTCTGGACCTCAGATTTGGCCGAAGGTTCACCTTTCAACAAGACAATGACCCTCAGCACACAGCTAAAATAAAGGAGTGGCTTCAGAACAACTCTATGACCATTCTTGACTGGCCCAGCGAGAGCCCTGGCCTAAACCCAATTGAGCATCTCTGGAGAGACCTGAAAATGGCTGATCACCAAGGATCACCATCCAACCTGACAGAACTGGAGAGGATCTGCAAGGAAGAATGACAGAGGATCCCCAAATCCAGGTGTGAAAAACTTGTTGCATCATTCCCAAGAAGACTCATGGCTGTAATAGCTCAAAAGGGTGCTTCTACTCAATACTGAGCTGAATACTGGTCTGAATACTTATTACCATGTGATATTTCAGTTTTATTTTATTAATACATTTGCAAACATTTCTACATTTGTTTTTTTTTCAGTAAAGATGGGGAGCAGAGTGTACATTAATGAGAAAAAAAATGAACTTTTTTGAATTTACCAAATGGCTGCAATAAAACAACGAGTGAAAAATTTAAAGGGGTCTGATTACTTTGCGTATCCACTGTATACGTGTAGCGCTCCATTGTTGTCACTTGGGTCCTATATTGGGTTTCATATAGGATTATAGGAGGTCAGATGTTAAGAGGAAACAAAAACCAGGCAGCAGAGTTCGCCCTTCCTAAATCCTCACACTTCTCAGAGATTGTATTCCAAGTCATTGGAAATTCTCTCGCTGCATTATCCTGTTCTGTCTCTGCAGGAAGTGAACAGCAGATGTAGGAATGAATCCGTTTTTTTGCACTTAGGATGGCAAGAAATAGTTTCCATGTTTAGTGCGCAAAACAAGGGAAGCTGTTTAAATGATCAGCATCCCAGAATTGTATACAAAATACCAAGCAGGAGCTGGCAGGAGGTGTGCTCCGCGGGGACATGCTGGGAGCAGAATAAAGAGTGCTGCAGTATACACACATTCCCATATAGCACCCTGCCTACAATGCATACACATTTCAATCGGGAAGTAAAAGTCCTTTAGTTTCCTGGCGAAGAATAATACATGAGCTCAAATTCAAAGCACCCAAGAATGAGGTTTTTTAAAGCCCTTGCAGAGTCTGATTTTAATTGCAGTCATGGACATTGCATCGTTAAAAAGAAAAAGGACCGCAAGATTTAGCATGTTCAAATTGCAGCAGGATTACAATGGAATATAATATTTTGGAGCAAGAAAACAGAAAAAGAAGACGATTCAGGACAAAGGAGAAAGAATGAAAGTGAAAGGGATAAAAAAAAAAAGAAAACACAAAAGGGTTAAAGAACAATGTAAATCTAGAAGGGGAGAAGGGAAGACAAAGAAGAAAGGGAGAGGAAGGAGGAGGTTGTGGGTGAAAGAAATACAATGGGACAATGAGGAGAAAGTGAGCTTTGAAATGGTGGGCAAAGCAGGACTGGGAGTTTAGTAGTCAAATGATATGGGCAGGGAAATATACAAGAGAGAGATACAGAGAGAAGAGTGATAAGAAAGGCGCAGGAAGGACACATGAACTTCGAACTCAATGGTTACATTGCACGGCAATGAAGAGTCATGAAGACCAAGAGGAAAAAAGGAGACAAAGAATTCTATGAAATGAGCACAGAAAGGTATAAAAGGAAAGCCAGGCACAGATGAAAAGCATAGTTAGAAAACAAAAGAATAATTGGAAGAAAAGAAGCACGAAGACCAAGGAGAAATATTACAGTAACAGTGAGAAATCAAATAAAAGACAGAAAAAAAAACTATGAATAATGTTTATGACTAAAACGAAATATGAAAGAAGGAAAAGAGAAAATCCCATAATAAGCAATGATATATCAAAGAGCGAAAGTCCTATTTGTACCAAATAGAGGAGACAAAATACAAGTAAACCAAAACAGACGGTAGAGGAAAGCAATTAATGTGTTTAAAATCAACAGAGCATGTTTCAACTCAAGATGGAGAAATTTCTTTGACCATCAAATGTGAGAATATTGGAAAGCAACAAAAGTAAGAGCAACATACTTAAGATTAAAAAACAAGATTTTAAGAAAGGATTGAAAAAAGAAAAGTGTGTGTCAAACGAGAAGAGAGTAACGACCAGCGACAAAACGAGAACACGATGGTCAAAAGAAACGACAGAACAGAACTAGACCAATAAGGGGCTGAGTAAAGACCATTATGACAGCATAAATGATCAAGACAAGACATAAAAAGGACAAAGATAGAGAAGGAATGCATGACTGACAATGACCAAGACGGGATGCATTAAATACACTGAAGAAACAGCTGAGGAACATAAAAAAGCAGAATGAATGAAAGAAGCAAATGGAAAACCAAAAGACAAAATAAAATGTTGAGTAAATACAAAAAAAGATAACTATTCAGTACAAGATCATAAAGAATGACTCTATACCAATAAAAATCAAAACAACAAGACTTTGTGATTCTTTATGATAAACCTAAAAGCAGATAAAAGGCCTCATCATGACACCATACTGGTCCCGAGTTGTATGAAGCAGTAGTACAGCATTCCTAGACATTTAAGGTTGATGGAGTATTTCTATATGCTTAATATGGAGGTACACATATTTTTCCCCTATCGGATTCATCTGGAGTCCAATAATGATGGCTCAAACTGGCATCTGATGGTCTTAGTGGTACAGAACTATTTGCAGCTCTACATGTAGCCAGCGTTGCTTTGGGTATTACCCATAAGGAGCTATGAAGAGATATAACACCTTAGAAGGCTGAGCATAATCAGAGATATTATTCTACAGGATCTTTGTGTTTGGAATAAACTAGAACAATTAAGAGAGAAAGAAAAGACCAGAAACAAGTAATATGCCAAAAATGATGTAAGATGGACAAGACCAAGGGCAAATAAGAGAAAGATATAATCTAAGACAAAGAAGGAGGAAAGACATGATATAGCATTAGGGAGGAGTGCAACTCAAAAGGAAGGACATGACTAACTAACTGTCATGGAGAAGAATGGTGGAGGAGCAGAAGAGGAAATCAAGGACAGAAATATTAAGAGAAAGGTAATATCCATAAGAAGGGAAACACAAAAGAGATAGTGACCAAAAGATAATGATAGAAAAGCAGAATGAAGAAGGTAAAAGAGTTGAAGGAAGAGAAGCGGGGGCAGGGAGAAGGCCCACAGACTGAAAGCATAAAAGAAATAAAAGTGACTAATGGCCTGAAATTGAATTACACAGCCTGCTAATCTTTATGACTGCTTGCCTTCTATGTGCTACCCTCACACTCACAAGACTCAGCCAGTCTAACCCATGAAAACTCACTGGGTGGGATTAAATCAAATGCATACCACGTCGGACGCACTGGGAAAGGAGTGTACAGTAACAGCTGAATGGTCATAGTTATTAGTCATCGCAATGGAGCCAGACACAGATGTGGAGATGGCAAAGAAATAATGTGCACCGATCTGCCACATATTTCATTGGTGTGGTCACTGGACAGTAGGAGGTTAGTCAATGATATAACAGCGTTCCAAGTTTTCAGCTGTGGCGTCTATCACCTTCATGAGCATCTGCCTGAAGTCTACATCCACAGTTTCTCTTAAAGGAAAAAAAAATCAACAACAATTTACTTGTTATATCGTTGGCTTACCACTTGGGACAGGGATCCTGATTTTCCAAACCTGACAGACATTTACGACTTATGTGGACTAAAGAGAAAATGAAGCAGCACACCCCTATGACTAAATGAGTAGGTACAATATAATTATACAAAGTGCTTTTTGGACATTATTATAGCGCCGTTTGTAGTAAAAAAAACAAAAACATGTTGTTAGTCATGCACATTGCACCACACTGGGGACAGGTTAGATGCTTGAAATGAAGTGACAGGTTCCCTTTAAGATCAGGTCTCTGTGGGGTCTTCTCACTTCCAGGACTCCTTGTTCTTCTTTACACTGAATATATTATTGGCTGTATGTTTGGGGTCTTTGCTCTTCTGCAGAATAAGTTTAGAGCCTGTGTAATTCCTCCCTGATAGCACTGAATGATGGATATGCATCTGTTTGGATTTTTCAGCACTGAGGACACTAAGAAATGGGTCACATAAAGGGCTATACACATTGTGTTTGGCCAAGGATGCTTAGTGCAGATGATAGGCGCATCATGCTTACCTTCCATTGAAATTGAAAGATGTCCAGTACTGCCATCAGCTCAGAAATGGCAGCGACTAGTAGAACAGCAGCTACACCCATCTACTGTTCGTAGATGTCTGCCCAGAAGTGGACTTCATGGAAGAAATGCGGTCTAAGGCCAAAGGCCAACTGATTCAACTATACATGAAAACATAAGAATTGGGGGGGGGGCAGAAAAATGGCAGCAGTTGCTCTGAGCTGAGGAGTCAAAATGTTAAATATTTGGCTGTAACAGAGGACAGTTTGTTCCCCAAAGTGCTGGAAAGCTGCACAATAATGAGCGTCTACAGTAACAGTGAAGAATGGTGAAGGGTCTAGGCAAGTTTGGGGCTGCATGTCAGTAAATGGAGTTGGGTATGTGTTGTCCTCAATGCTGACAAATACAGGAAGCTCCTCATCCATAATGTTATACCATCAGGGCTGAGTCAGATTGGCTCCAAATTGATTCTGAAGCAGAATAATGACTCCAAACAGTCAATGTCATTAGGAACTATCTTCAGATTAAATAGCAAGAAGACCTGGAAGTGATGATATGGCCCACCGAGCCCTGATGTAAAAATCATCCAATCGGTCTGATTACATGAAAATACAGAAGATTCTGCGCAAGAAACATCTGTAGAAGGTCTGTGGTTCATTCTACAAGATGTTTGGAACAAACTCTACGTTGAGTTTCTTAAAAAACTGAGTACAAGTGTTCCTAGAAGAATTTACACTTTGATGTTGAAATCAAAGTGTGTGCACATGAAGTATTCATTTGACTTCGATTTCTCTCTTGTTCATTCACCTTACATTTTGTTAATTGATTAAAACACAAGAAAACAAATATTAACATTCTATTTTTTAAAACATTCTCACTTTGCAACAGTTTTTCAACACCTTCCCAAAACTTTTGTTTAGTATTTTATAACTGCGTGGTTTCTAAAACATTACTTATTATTTAATGCTACATTATTTGAGCATCAATGCTTTTTAACAGAGAACAAACATTATTTATACCCGGTGGATTAAAACCCGTCTTGACCCAGTCATGGTCACATAGCCATTGTGCCAATATCCGTTCACTAGTATGAATAAGAGCCTTCATGAATGGTGAAGCTCATGGGTCCCAAAACCTTCAATAGAGCTCTCAACTGTAAAGGATCTTTAAAAGTACTGAGCTTCTCATAATAGAACAAAGGAACTTTTAGGTCCTTCTTGACTCCAGGGCTCCGATACGACAGCAACCACTGCATCCATTACACCTCATGCTAATGTCCAGATTGGTATTCCCATCTCCAAGATCCTATCCCGAATGGCAATGCTACTGCATTGTCCTGTTCTTGGGGTAAGAAACAGCAAATTAGAAGAACTAGCCTACATTTCTAATTGCAATTTGCTAATATTATTATGATACCTACTACATATTGGGATAGGATCTTGGAGATGTGAATACCTCTTTAACCCCTTTCCGACATCGGGCGTAATAGTACGTCGACTCCCCCTCAGCGCCGAAGCCCGCACCTTTCCGGGCACATGACAGCTGATCATGTGTATAAAGTTTTTTTATACACGTCCCACACTGTATGTAAATTGCACTGTCTGGTCAGATGGGCAAATCCAGATTGAGATCAGCATTGCCCCGGTCCCTAGACACAGTCTCTTCTATCTGGATGGAACTGGATGATGTCTCGCCCCTGCGCTGTGGAATAAGAGGCCTGTTTGGGCCCACCTCACTCTGCCCTAACTGAGCAGCCAGGGAGCTGGTGACACACATGTGAAGCTGGCGCATTACATGACTTTGCACTGCAGATTTCCGATTCCACTGCACCGGTGGAAGACTTCAAGCACCATGTGAATGACCTAGAGATGTCATCCACTTCCATCCAGGTAGATGAGGCTGTGTTAGAAGGGACCTGGGAGGCAATGATCACAATCTGGATTTGCCCATCGGACCGGACCACACATTTTACATACAGTGCGACATGTTTAAAACAATTTTTCTAATGTATGTAGGGGCACCCATGAGGATATAAAGGTTGTAGGAACCGTGTTTACATGATTTTAAAGGTGATGGGCATGGTTTAGAAGGCAAAAAACTGGTTAGAGGTTCCTTTTAAGTTTGTTAGTGCTCATTCAGACGTTCATACAAATTGGTATTTCTATAATGCTGTTGGGCTCAAGTTGGGAGATCTGCGGCCAGTTTGTGCATTGTGGTCCGAGATCGAACTGAAATCCACCGTCGTCTGCATGAGCCCTTAGTGTGCGAGATGGAATGATACCACTCTAATCTCTGGTCTAACCTCCTGCATGATTAGAAAATGCTGGGAAATAAAAGCACAGGTGACTCTCGCCTTTCAGATAATATCAGATAATATCCCTGTGAAGGGAGTGGACAGTGCAGCTGAGTTTAGCGGTGTCACATTACAGAACTTTCTTGCAGCTCTCCTCCTTTCCTAGCACTGACAGCTCTGCTGTACAGCCCCTCCCCCACACACTGCCTGTCCAGAGATTAGTCACACTTTTGTGTACAGATATAAAGTCTAATTACTGACACATCTCCACACTAATCTATACATATTGTGTATAAAGAGTATGCCACACTAAAAAGCGTCGCTAACGAGATCGCTAAAAAACTTCACTATTTAGCGATCTCGTTAGTGACGTTGTTGTGTGTGGCATGTACTAGCGACGTGGCCCCTGCTGAGATCCTGCTGTGATCTCGTTCATAGTTCTCATCGTTCCGGACCCTATTTTTATCGTTGGTGTCCCGCTGGTGAGCATATATCGCTGAGTGTGGCACCTGGTAGCACGGCGGCCGTCTGCTCCTGGGAGGGGCAGTAACATCTGCACCGGGGACGTCCTCCTCACAGCAGCTGTATGACGGGGAGAACCGGCCTGCGGAATATCCGGTGATTGTGCGCACTGAGCGCTGGGTGTCAGCCGTGCATCTCCCAGCGCTGCGAGCCAGGAAGAGGAGGAGACCGACCACCCATCCCCCACAGGAGCGCCAGGCCCGGAGCAGGGGGACAGCACCGGAACCCTCCCAGCACAGCAGACCACATCACGGAGCGGCCGCCGCCCGTAGCCGCTGTCACTGACTGCAAGGAGGATCTGTTGACGTGGAGGTAGTGTGATGTGCGGTGTCGTTAAGGAGATCGCTAACTGTGTTAGCGTCCTTAACGACATCGCTAAATTAGGCAGCTACTAGCGATGTTAAAACAATCCCGCTAGCGATCTCATTAGTATGCGACGCTAACGAGATCACTAGCGGGATTGTTTAGTGTGGCAGTACCTTTAGTATCACAATCTGATATCAGAACCTGACAATTACATACTATAGTGATGAGCGGCAATATACAGGAGCTGCTTATCTCCTTCTGCTTTTTATAAGTGCAGCATGGTATTTGAGGGGTTAACATGGTAGACTTGCAGCAATGGGCGTCTAGGGCAACATCTGCTTTGTTTTTGAATGTTCTCCTCATGTTTACCTTAGTTTCCTCTCACACTCCAAAAAAACATACTGATTGGCTAATCTGAAATTTAGATTGCGATCCCCAATGGGGATGGGGACTGGTGTGAGAGGCGACAATCTCTATACACTGAATATGCATTGTATAAATTAATAAAATACATTAAGTTCCATATTTTTCTAAAATACATTAGAAATTTTATCCCTCACAAACTACTCATTGGTTGACACTAAGGGTCCTATTCATCATTTGTGTTTTTTTATCTTATGGCATTCACAATTTTTTGTTTTTGCACCAAATTCATTAAGATCATGAATTTTGTCCAAAATAAAAATGGTCTTTTTTTTCCCCTGTATTTAATCATTTTTAAGACTCTTTGAGCAAAAAGTCACATCATTTTCAATATGTCATAAAAACTGGTCAAAATTTTCAGGTGTACATAAAATCACTCCGTGGGAAGAGTGGAGTACATTTGCGGCACATTTTCCAACTTGACAAAAATTTGCAACTGAATTTGACGAAAACACGTGGAAACCCCAAACCATACCCATAGTGGCAAACTCAAAACACAAACAAAAAAGAAAACAAACAAATGCATATAAAATAGATACAAATAGAAATATGAATATGGTGCAAACAAATCAAGCACAATACAAACCACCAAAAGTAAGCGTAAATTCAATAATGAATGGGGTCATATGAGCTGAAAAAAAAAAGATTATTCCGCTCTGCAGTGTGTGTCCTTTCTGCATCATACTATGCACTCCTCGGGTGCAGCAGGCTTGCTTTGTGAAAAGGCTGAGAGCCTTGCAAATCTAGATCAGTAATATACAGTAAAAGTAAAAGAGGCTCTACAGCAGCTGAATGTCTGCTATACCCTTTCATTACAGGTCACCTTGGAGTGTTGTTGCCTATACAAACATACTCGGCCAGCTGCCTCCTGTTTTTAGATGGTCACAAAACCCTCATGCTTTGCAATCTGTAGGCTTCCAGTTTTGCCAGTGTCTTTTGTGTGAACACCAGTCTGTTCAGGAGCTGAGCTCATCGCCAGTCAATTAGTATAACTGAAAACCCAAAAAAGAAAACCATTTGTGAGTGTGGCTTGGGGAGAAGTGAACTGTAAGACGATCCTGACACTGAAGACACGTTCTCCAGAGCTCAGGTCACAACCCATCAAATGAAAACAATTATTTCAACTAACTGTGTTTAAAGCATTTAACAATTGCCAAGGTCAAGTGACTGCAGCGTTACAAGGCCCGAGGGGCATGTTCATATGAAAACAATGCAAATAAATGATCCTACGGACCTTCTCAGTCACAAAGTGACCACAAAGGTCATTCTCTTGGCAGTCTGGAAACTTTTATGCAAAACCAATATAGATTATTTATCTGGCATGAAGACCATTTAGGATGTAGCCCAATGCCAACGTCCGGGGATTACCATGCTGGTCACATGTCTAATATTATGCATTACGTAAGGGCTCATGCACACAGCAGAATTATTGACCAGCGTCTTGCACATATCCCGTTATGGATCCATACTGACCTTCTGCATGTTTCTGATGTTATGTGGTAAGGTCTCCATTGAGTCTAGGGGACAGTACAATAGTTACGGCTCGTTCCACGACCACATTTTTTGCTCCGAGTGCTATTTGTGGAAAAAATGGATATCACTCAGACCAATGTTACTCAATGGGGCAGTGGAGATGAACTATTTTGTCACAGACCGAATGTGCATGAGAAAAAAATTCTCAGCATGCACTAGCTTCTTCTGTAAATCAGAGGAGACTCACACATTAATTCTATGGGTGTGCTAGAAATGGAAAAAAATTGGATTCAATATAGAGTATGTGGCATCTGATTTTTAAGAATACAATTTTGTGACTTAGGACACTGTAAGTGGTCTTGTAAATCAGGGTTCGACAAACCCGGGCGCCATGCTCTCACATACACACACGCAGGCACGCACACACACACGTGCCTCACCTGTCCGGTGTCTGCGCGCTCTCTGCCACAGCCGGCCGCTGAATGATGACGTCATTCAGCGGCGCTGCTGTGAGAGAGGAAGCGCAGGCGCCCCCTGGAGCTCAGAGCTGCGGCAGCGGAGACATGGGGAGAGGTAAGTATTGCGCCGGCTGCTGCCGGGGCCCTGAGCAGGCGGGGGGCCCACTCGCCGTCGGGCACCCCGGCACCCGTTAGCGGTGTCAGTGCCGCCACTGGGCCCCCCCCGCTTGCTCAAGGCCCCGGCAGCAGCCGGCGCAATACTTACCTCTCCCCATGTCTCCGCTGCCGCAGCTCTGAGCTCCAGAGGGCGCCTGCGCTTCCTCTCTCACAGCAGCGCCGCTGAATGACGTCATCATTCAGCGGCTGGCTGTGGCAGAGAGCGCGCAGACGCCGGACAGGTGAGGCACGTGTGTGTGTGCGTGCCTGCGTGTGTGTATGTGAGAGCATGCTGCCTGCGGTGCTGTATGTGTGATGGTGGTGGAGGAAGGCAGTGATGGTGGTGAGGAGGCAATGATGATGATGATATTAATGGGGAGACAATGATGATGATAGGGAGGCAATGACGATGATGGGCAGGCAATGATGATGAGGGGGGGCAATGATGATGATAATGGGCAGGCAATGATGATAATAATGGGGAGTCTTTTCACAGCGCCCTTTCCTGAGCCATAACAGTGCAGAACGCAGCACAGTGTAGAGGAGAGCTCCATATTTTGTATGGAGCATTATATGTGGTCCAGTATTCTGTATGGAGCATTATATTGGGTCCAGTATTCTAGCTCCTAAATTTTTTGGCTGGCTCCTAGATTCAGAACAACTTTGTCGACCCCTGTTGTAAATGATTGATAGCTGCTGCTGTAAAAAAAAAAAAAAAATGACTGGATACACATTGCATACAGGTGACAAATGAGAAAAAAATTGTCCCACTTTTCTGGATGAAATCAACCGATTTTTTTTAAATGCTTGTGTGAACCTGCCCAACAGAGACAAACAACAGCAAGGGGTCCTTACAGAGTCTACAACGAGTCTTTTCTTAGATGTCCGTATGGACGATCGGAGAATCTAACTCAACAAATTACCAAGGCACTACCACTTGTTTTGAGGCTCGTGTTCTTCTTACTCACTGAAGCGTTCCTCAACAGCCACGGAGGAGGCACCTTTATAGGCAGCATCTAGAAGCAATTGCTATGAGATCCTGCCTGTCTAATGACAAAATGACACAAATATTGTCAAAATAGGGGTTATCTGGAGCAAAGATAATGGTCGAGAGATCCCCAGTGGCTAGATACCAGCCAATAATGTCTTACTTGTACATCCTGAATATACAATTTTAAAACAAAAACCTTTAGTATCTTATAAAATTCATAAAGATGAGTGCTCAAAAAAACAAAAAACAAAAATACAGAAAATGTCAAATCAAATTAATTAGCAAATAAAATATTATATTGACAGCAGTGTCTTATTTTATAGTATGCGCCTACTATAAATTACAGGAAACACAGATCTGCCCCTTACAATTATCTTCTAGAAGTGCATAGAGTTCCCCTTTAGCTGAAATTTACAGACCCAGCCTGGTGCTTTCATTTAGTTTAACTTTTGATCTTTTTTCTGCCAAGATCAGATTTTAGTTGGTGTCTTTAACAGTATAAGCACAAAAGGGAAAAGTAGAACTTCCTTCTGGTAATTCAGCTTTAATTGCATATTTATCAGTGTTGTTAGAGGCAGACCACAGATAGAGTCAAGTGCTTACATTTAATTAAGAGACAATAAGTGAGATGGCCACATGGAGGTTAATTGGGGTCAGCGAGCAGTGACAGATCCTTACCTAACCAGTCATTAAACTTCTTAACCTCGGACGGCAGCCCCAGCTCTGTGAAATCGCCTGTGTGCAGGAGGATGTCCCCGTATGGCATCTGGATACCATCTGTCCTGGAGTGTGTGTCAGAGACGCAGACAAAACGCGTGTGGCCGGCTGGTTTGGGAGTGTCATAAGGGATGGGGTCTACCCTGGAGCAGAGATAATTAAATGAGTGTTAGAACTTGGAGACAAGAAAGAAACAGAAACAGCAGCTGAAAAGGCAGAAAGCAAAGATCAATTGGAAACCTCATTAGACACATTTCAAGTTGTAGCTTCACATTGGATAAAAAGCATGTTACAAGCTCAGCAGACCAAATACAACAAGTAATATAATAACATACACTATATTATGCCAAAGAGGTCTTCAAACCTCAGAGTTTCGACCGCATTTGTCATGTAGACCAATAATTTGTCAGTTTACCGAAACACATGTATAGTAATAAAGTGATGATCAGCATGTGACTTCGATCAGCAGTTCGGAGGTTGGCAACTTTCATTGATCATCCATTGATTGATGATACATACTACAGTGAAAGCCACCAATTACCAATGGGCCCCACTGACTTACAATAGTATCTGTCAGGTTATGACATGTATCAATTAATACTCATGGTGATCAATGAGTGGAACAGGCTGCCACGAGAGGTGGCGAGTTCTCCTTCAATGGAAGTCTTCAAACAGAGGCTGGACAGACATCTGCACTGAGCAGGGGGTTGGACACAATGACCCTGGAGGTCCCTTCCAACGCTAACATTGTAGGATTCTATGCAGCTCTATTGGCTTTAGTCAATCAGCTCACCTGCCCTTGTCGTACACAGGATGCCAAATCCATAGCATATAGCACAATCCAAAAAGTCATATCTAGAACATCAAAAATATATACACTTTGGCCCCGATTCATCAAGACTGGCAATGTTCACACCGGTCTTGATGAGGTGTGCTGGAGTCAGACGCTCCAGATTTATGAAGAGGGGTAAAGAATGCGCGTCTTGCCACAAATCCTTCTCCAGTCCCTGCAGGAATAATGTTTACGGTGTACTGAACGCCGCTGCTCAGCATGAATCTGACAAGAGCGGTCGCCAAGCTCTTATCCCACCCACTTTGTCAGAGCTGGGCAAAAATGGTGTGAGAAGTGAGCATGACAAAAGTTTTAGCGGAGTCTCAAGTTGTGCAAAAATTGTGTGACTTTGAACCTTTCCATGCAAAAATACTGGCTTTGATGAATAAGGAAATGCTTTATACAGAATCTTTTACTATCAATTTAAAAAAAATAAAATTAAAGGGGCCGATCCATGAAGACTGGTCTAATCATCCGATTAATCATGTTATCTGCCCCTGTCAGTGTGAGTAACATGATTTGCAAGAGGGGCGTCTTTGTAAAGCTCTGCCTCCCTGGAAATGCGCAGTCAGCCAAGTGTAAGCATCCCGGCTTCATCAGTGGTGGCATAGGACTCCGCCAACCATTAAAGAAGCATTGATGTAGTGCTCAGATTGCCGTTACGGCTGGCAGAGTCCTATATCACCGCTGGGGTATGTGTAGTACACTGATGAAGCTAGGGGGCATACTTCCGGCACATTGTCAGGGAGGCCAAGGTTTGGAAAAAGTCATCGGTGATGCAGCTCTTATAAATTTTGTTACTCATGCCCCCATGGGCGTTATAACATGATTAGTGGGATGACAAGTCTGTGGAAAAGAACGCTGCCACGACTAGTCACTCACTAATCAGCATATCACCAGCACAGTTATAAAATTGATTTTTGCATATTGCAAAAAACTATTAGACAATAAAATAGAATTGTTAGGGACGGTATTTACATAATAAATAATTGGTGGCGATTAGAGGGCACCTGGGCAAGCTGTCAGGTTCCCACCAAACACCTATACTGCCCACACAGACTGGTTTTGTTAGATTGTGATGTCTATCCTATCCATATTACACAATCTGCGCTGCAGACTGATACATTTTAGTAGGAAATTTTGAAGACAGGAAAGAGATTTCAGCAGCTTCTATATCAAAGGAGGGCAAAACCCACTAGCAAGGTCACCATAGGGACTAATAAATTGGACGTGGTGACTGGGGGCTTCCTGCTCCTCATGCAGTCAGTGCAATGTATGGTGCTTGTAGTCACTGACAGCATGAAGCTCCATCAATCCCAGCAGAAGCAGTCAGAGATTGTGGTGAGCATCTCCTGCTTCGCTCTCCTGCTAGAGAAACCAATGGAGAAAGCTACTGTACAAGCACCACTGCAGACATTCTTCCCCGTAGAGAAACTTTTAGGTTTGGTGCTGCGGTGTCTTCCGGAGGGAACGCTCTCTACAGAAGTGGGCAACACCTCTAGCTACACACAACTACAGATGGATTGTTTCGACTTTACCACAACTAGATTTGTGAATCACCCACCAGTTCTGGACCCAGTTTTGAATGTTGGCGTCGGTGCCTTCTAACTTTCCTAGGTCTCGCTTACATTTTACACAGGTCGTTGTTACATACAGCACTTCATCCAATCTGGTCTATTTCCATTCCCTTCGGCTACTCGCGCAGACCACATTTTAATACCACTAGGCTCATGAAAATTGTACAGTATTTTATTGCCGCTTTTCACTGGCATTATCCTGCATTATATTAAAACCCTTCATAAAAAAAGGAAAATTACTCTACATTTATTAGGATTTAGGAAATATGAAAGAAATGTATAATTACGCTTCACGCTCACAGAAAGCTAGTGGGACTTCATTAAACTATTTTTAATCTTTAGCTTCCGACTTTTGTGTCTGTTATAATACGAGGCTCGGTTTAACTCGGTGCTTGGGAAGCCAATCGTTACAGAACACAGAAGCACGGATCAGATTTCATTACGGGAACCAAACATCTGCGCTGAGATCTGTCACAGACACGTGAAGTTATGGGGGAAGCCGGTCATGAGATCTGCCACACAATAAACCCAGATGTACAATGTACAAAAATGGATTACAAAACTTCATAGGAAAGTTCTGAAGGCAGCATAGATGTACATAAGTTTCTACATGAATACATTTATATTTAACAGGTACAAAGAGATGATCTATAGATTCCATCGCTGAATTAAGGAGCCCCGCGCTCATGATTCACCAATAAGTAAATGGAACAACTAGCCTCGTTTAGCAAGTTGGCGCCAGTAGAAGAGGTACAATGCTTGGTCTCTTCCCCGAGTGATCAGCAGGGATCCATCAATGATTGCATGTTCTAGTCATAGATCACAATATCTATCAGAGATCGCGCTTATGAAGAAATCGATAGAAGGTTTTGCCATAACTAAAAAAAAAATACTCTTCATTAAAAAAAGATGGAGAGGACTGAGGATGGAAGGTGGAAAACGGGGATTATGCTGTAGGCTCCACCTTCACACCTTGGTTATGGGTGATTTGTTGTATTTCATATTGCAATGTAAGTTATTCCATATTTTGCATCTTAAATTGCTTACATATGAGTCCATAAATAACCTTCACAACCAAGGTCACACTCTGTATCACAATGAATTGAACATACCCTCACAAATAAATGAAAGGGAAATAAGGAGTGTGCATATTAATCAATAATTTTATTTAAACATACATAAAGAAATCAATAAAAGAATGCCTCATGCCAGACTCAAAGACCTAGCAAAAGCGACTAACTACTGATTATGGATTATATAAATATTGAATAGCAAGAGCACAAAAAGAGGACTTAAAAATACTCCAAAAATTCAAAAAAATACAGCAAAAAGGCAAAAATGCTTACCTGCCCAGGCTTTCAAACAAATGCACTATCAGGATGCAGTGGACCCATATGGGTGTTTTTTATATATAAATATTGCCCAAAACCTAAATGGTTCCATGAATAACACACACACTCACTTTTACTACCTGTCTAGTGGACACTTTTGACTGCACAAAAAGGCACTTTACATGTATGAATTAACATCTATTTATTTATTATTAAAATGTGTACATAGTCAATTTCTGCCTGCATTGTACATGTGTGTGTTATTCATGGAACCATTTAGGTTTTGGGCAATATTTATATAATCCATAATCAGTAGCCAGCTGCTTTTGCTAGGTCTTTGAGTCTGGCATGAGGCATCCTTCTGTATGTATACGTTTAAATAAAATTATTGATTAATAGGCACACTCCTTTTTCCCCCGTTCTTTTATTTGTGAGGGTACGTTCAATACATCCTAAATTGGTTGTCTGGAAAAGAAAAAGTCAGTTGAATGCAAAAAATAGGCAGTCTAATGTGTACTGGGTCTACTTTCCCTCCCATGACAGGTTATATTGGGGAAGAGAACCTTTTGTGCTGGAGATACGGCCATAGGAATGTGACTACGGCTCTATCATAGAGAACACCTGAGCGCTTATATAAGCCAAACGTTCATGTGTATGGGGGGAGCCGGGAGAGGTCGTGGTCGACCAGACAATTGTTTGGCCAACAGTTTCTGATGTGTTTAGGGTCTATATATCCTGTGATCAGCTTTTCTTAGGTGACAAATTAAAATTGCTAAAAATTTTTCTTTTCATTCATAAACTTAGATTTTATTCTTAGGAATAATACACACTACAAATTAGTCTGTATACATATCTCACGTCAAAAAACCAAGACCACCAGCAAAGATCACTAGAACAGTCAGTGTGATTAAGACAGTAATGTACACATCCATCAATCACAGACACAGCACTTTCTACCATTTACTACTTGTGTTTAAATAGGAAGAAACCCTATACACATGTGCAGATGTGCGGTCAGGGAGGAGTATGGCTGCTGGGGGCATTAGGTCTAAAAGAATATAAAAAAAATATAAAAATAAAAATATATTAAAAAATTCTGCTTAAGCAATAGATCGGAGCTTATGATGAAATAGACGTTACATTTCATTATGAAGAAAACACAAATCGGCAGCAGGTTTCTGCAGTAATGGAATTATTTCTCTACAGTAGAATGTATCCTTTTTTATTTAACAAAAAATATTGCAGATGGAGTGTAAAAAACAGACAACTTTACTTAGAATCAATGAGAAAGGTTTCTTAAAGGGAATCTGTCAGCAGCTTTTTGCTACCTCATTTTAGAGCAGCCTGATGTAGGCAAAGAGAAGCTGAATCCAACGATGTATCACTTAGATTACTGGGTGCAGCCGTTCTGACACAATCAGAGCTCTTAGATTTCAAATGAAGCAGAGCTGAGAAAGCTAACCTCGCCCACAACACAGCTAACCACGCCCACACCAGGCTCTCCATGTACAAAGTCCATAGACCGTGAGCTGCTTTGTTGCAGGACTAGTCCGGCATTGTTAATCTCTTAGTGATAAATCCTTCACAGTTAGGCCGGTGTCACACTTGCGAGTGCACTACGAGTCGCTCGCCTCAATACTCGGCACTGCCGACGGCACTTGGGACCGCAGTGGGCGGCTGCATGCATTTCTATGCAGCTGAATGCTCCAGTCCGAGTGCCGGCGGCAGTGTCAGGTATTGATGCGAGTTTCTCGCATTGCACTCGCAAGTGTGACCCCGGCCTTAGTAACAAACAGCACATACTTTGACAAGTGACACATCCTTGAATTCTGTGTTTCAGCCTCTATCTCCTGCTGCCTTCAGATTAAATAGCAAAAACCTGCTGACAGATTCCCTTTAAGGGGTTGTTCTCATCTCGAAGCTTCATGATCTTTCTGCTCCCCAGCCAGCCACCTTCCTGATTGCAGGCACTCTTCTTTGATTGACGGTTCAGGCCAGCATCATCATCATGCTGTGTGCTTTGCTGCTGCTATAAAAGGCCACTGTCTTCCTCTGCAGCATTGAAAGCACTGGGATTGTGATTACCCGCTAAGGTAAGCAAGGTTCTCACAATCCCTTGTGTGTAGCATAACGTAAGGGCTCAGCAGCTGATGACACCTGTTAGGGTAGAAGAATTGCTGGAGCACGGTCAAAGATCTCACCGGGGCAAGCAACTAAGGAACACAGACAGGGGAAAGTGAGTAAAGTTAACAGAGAGAACAGCAGGTCTAAAAAAAATGAAAAAGTGATGAACAGAGGTTGCAGTTATCAGGAGATTGCAGTCCCGAGATCCCAGATAACTCACTGTAAATAACGTATAAAGTAGAATATTAGCCACTGCGCTTGGACAGCCTCTACGCTAACAGCAGCAATGGCCGGTCACCAACTAGTGTGTAGTACTAAAAACTACAAGTTAAAGAATACAAAATCGCCAGAGTAATTTCCAGACAGACATGGAATCAGCAGAGAATGCTAGAAACGTCATCTCTGAGGCCTGCTTAATCGTGCACACAACGAAAGATTTACTGTGTTACTGATAAAAATGAATAAATTATCGGCTACTACGCCATATTTAAAAACAAATCATCAATCTCAAATACTGAAGACTTTCAATATGCCGTTAATATTTCACTGGTGGGGGTCTGCCTACTGATTATAATTAGCACACTGCTAAGGATGGAGCACTGCTGCCACTTCACTGAGCTGGCTAGCCTCCGAGAGGCCAGACATCTATCAATCACACATTGATGGCCTATCCTAAAGAAAGACCATCAGAGATTGAGGTAAACTTTCATAAAAAGTAATACAAAGCCATTCTGACATGGATTTCAAAGTAAATACCAGGGGAGGAGTCCTGAGGAGATCATTTGCATATTCCTAGTTCATTCTGGGATAAGTGAAGAGTCTCCACGAGCTCCAAGAACACTGGGTTTTGGCCGTTGCAGCTGAAAGGAGGACATCGGTAAGCTGCGCGCCGCTATTTTGGTACGTTTTTCACCACTTTGATATTTCTTTAACAATAAGAGCATGGAAGAGGCCAGGAGCCATGTGGTGAGCTGCATTTCTTGCTACATGTTTACAGATTTACCAGTGGAAAAGCCAAATTTCACATGCCAGAAATGCAAGCTTGTGTCCATGTTGGAGGAAAAGTTGCGAAATCTAGAAGAGAGGTTAGCTACATTGAAGATCATTAAGGAAGATGAAGAGTTCTTAGATAGAGCAGAATTATCTCTTCATGGTACAGAAAGAGAAGAAATTCGAAGTGCAACTGAAGAAACAGAGGAATGGAAGCATGTGACCCAGAGAAGCAGGAGGATCGGGAGGCAGTCAGCACCCATACTGCTCAGGAACCAGTACCAGGCTCTCACACAAGAGAACGATGAAGAAATACATCAGGATAAGACTTTGCCCACAAAGAACAACCTTGTAAGCCCTCAGAGTCCTCCTGAATGGAGAAAGAAAAATGTTGTGAAGAAGAAACGGAGAGTTGTGGTCATGGGGGATTCCCTGTTGAGAGGAACAGTGGCCGCTATCTGCAGACCGGATATAACCTCAAGAGAAATGTGCTGTCTCCTAGGTGCAAAAATTAAAGATGTGTCTGACAGGATATCAGGACTCTTCAGACCTAAAGATGACTACCCATTCCTGCTAATACATGTGGGGACAAATGACACCACAAGAAGTGACCTGGAAACCATCTGCAGTGACTTTGAAAACTTAGGCAAGAAAGTGAAAGAACTGGGTGCGCAGGTGGTCTTCTCTACCATCCTTCCAGTGGATGGCCATGGAACAAGGAGGTGGAATAAGATTCTGCAGGTGAATAACTGGCTACGTCGATGGTGCCGTCAGCAAGGATTTGGATTTCTGGATCACGGAGTGAATTACCTATACGATGGACTACTTGCTAGAGATGGGGTGCACCTTACGAAGACTGGAAAACATGTATTTGGAAGTCGCCTTGCTACACTCATCAGGAGAGCTTTAAACTAGAACAACGTGGGAAGGGAAGCAAAAGGACAGAAAAATCCATACACCTGACAAATGCTATTGAGAACTCTGCTATTAGAAGTGGAAAGGAAGAACGAAGACAAAAAAATCTAAATAATAAAAGTATTGAAGGAAGAGAAACCAATCACAAACTAAAATGTTTCTATACAAATGCACAAAGCATGGGCAACAAACAAGGAGAATTGGAACTACTAACGCAGGAAAAGAAATATGATGTCACTGGAATCACTGAAACTTGGTGGGATGATACACATGATTGGAATACAAGGCTAGAAGGATACAACTTATTTGCAAGAAACAGACTTGATAAACGAGGAGGAGGTGTCGCATTGTATGTTAGAAAAGCGTATATCTGCACAGAGATTGAAGCTTCAGAGACTGGGAGTTCTGTGGAAACTGTTTGGGTAAGAATACAAGGAGCGAACAATGGAAAGGACACCATTGTAGGCATTTACTACAGGCCGCCTGTGAACGCTGAAGATATGGATGAACTCTTTATGCATCAAATGGCCAAGTTCTCCAAAAAATATGACACAGTGGTCATGGGAGATTTCAACTATCCAGAAATTTGTTGGGAATCTCTCTCAGGCAAAACTAACAGGTCCAGGAAATTCTTATCCTCTCTTGCTGACAACTTTATATTCCAAAAGGTAGGGGAGAAAACAAGGGGATCTGCTACCTCGGATCTAATCCTTATAAACAGGAAGGAAATGGTTGAGGAGGTAAGAGTGGCTGGGACCTTAGGAGGTAGCGACCATGCTATTTTAGAATTTTGGATAACTAGAGGAAGACCTGTGAAGACTCAGACTTCAAGGTTAGGTTTCAGAAAGGCAGATTTTAAGGGACTCAGAAAGAATCAGAGGGATCCAATGGCTGGATATCCTTAAGGACAAAAATGTCCAGGAAGGATGGGAAATCTTGAAAAATGAGATTCTCAAAGCACAATCATTAACAATTCCAAAAAGAGGGAAGAATAGGAAGCATTTAAGGAAACCAGGATGGATGAACACAGAACTTAAACACATGCTAAAAAGGAAGAAAGAAATGTTTATCAAATGGATAGAGGGAGGCATATCTAAAGAAGAATATAATGATGTCTGCTGAACCTGCAGAGCAAGAAAACAATACTAAACGCAATAAATTTAAGGCTTGAAGAGTGTCAAAAGCAAAAAAAAAAGGATTTTGGGGGAATTCAAAAGTAAAAGAAAAATAAAGATCCTAAGGAATTTTACAGGATAAAATTATTAAATGGTAAAAAAGGATGTTTAGAGGCCGAACTTTTAAAAATTCCCATTTTGCATCTGTTTTCTCTCAGAAAGGAAAATTAACATCAACTGATCTTCACTGTCCTATTTAAGGGGAAAAGAAGAATCTAGGATAACTAAAACAAAAAATAGGAGGAAACACTTAGCTAACAAAATGAATTAAGTCTCCAGGGCCAGTGATTTCACCCCCGATACTGAAAGTTAGAAAAAAATTTTGAACCACCTTTCCCTAATCATTGAAAAATTTTGGGGAACAGGAGAAGTCCCCCGAAGACTGGAGAAGACAAATGTTTTTTCCACTTTAAAAAGGGAAAAGGTGGGGCCCCGGGAAAAAGGCCGGTGACTAGACATCTATACAGGAAGCTTTGAAAAAATTATTAAACAAAATGTAGTAAGACCCGGACAAGAATGAAGTGTTAACCAGAGTCACATGGGTTTAAAACCATAAGTATTCAAAAAATTTTTTTCCTTTTGAAAATATGATGGGTTTAAAAAATTTTAAAAAAATTTT